>CAXIVR010000006.1:92371651-93592008 GCA_964035755.1 Teleogryllus oceanicus
GTATTTGTACTTTCTATTTTACGTATATTTTAATTATATATTATTATAAATAATAATTTTTAATGTAAGTACTAATTGAAGAATTATTTTGAATAAGTTAAAGACGAATTTTTATTGTTAATACGTTAAAAACGAATTTATTTTTATCGAATTATAAAATTCGATTTCGATTAGTAGACCATTTAATAAAGTCAACATATTTTTTTCTTTTCATACAATAAAATTCACATAATTAAAATACGTATTCCTACAATTTAACCAATCAGAATACTCCATTCATCCATTATTTCATTTGTGAAAAATAGGTTTTGTAACGAGTCAAGATGCAGTGTATATTTAATATCGAGAAGGTGGTTTTATACATATACTTGGGAGGAAAATGCAGATTGAATACTTTGGAGGCGAACAAGATATACAGAAGAACGAAATCAACGAGAAAAGAGGTAGACGTCTCGGTGTGCGGTTGAAAGTTTGACGTCTTGAAAGATAGACGAAAGATATGCGTGTTGGAGTATAAAGGAAAGTTAAACGTCTCGGAGTACAGAATACAAACATTCCGCCTGAGATATGGCATAATATTCTGGGAAATACATCTTATAGCTCCCAGACTTTTAGATTACAAAACGAATTGTACGAATAATAACCAAATCCCACCCACGTGATTCATGTAAGCCTCTCTTCATTAATCTAGGAATTTTACCATTACCGTGTCTTTTTATTTACGAATCAGTGGTTTTGTAAAAATGACTTGCTCAAGGGCGGAATATATTTTCAGAAAACGCCGAAGTCTATTACTATAACACACGACGTAGAAATCATATTCATCAGGTGACAGTATCAACAGCTCATTACAAAAATTCACATACAATACATGTACATTATTTTACAACACTTTGCCAGATGACATTAAACGATTAAATTCAATAGAAAAGTTTAAATCCCAAGTGAAATCGTTTCTGCTGCATAACTGTTTCTATACAATTAGAGACTATACTGAGCATCACAAGAAAAGGAACATTAATTTTAACAATGATACATAATGCATTATTTACCATTTGGACTGTATAAATGAGTATAAACAACCTGTAACAACTATTGTACTACAGCTTCCGGGTCAATGACCGTCCAGTTTCCTAATCCATTAAGCAAATGTTGAGATGGCCCCTTGTTTTCCTTCTGGAGATAAATGTAACTTCGTTATCTGTGCACTCTTCTAGAATTCAGTGGGAAATACATTTATTCAAATTATGGTTTCCATGTTGTCGCGGCAGGAAGTAATAAGAGCCAAAATGTATTGCTTATTTTCTTTGAAAATGATTTTATTATATGGGAGTTTTTGTTGTTTTTTCTCCTTTCAAAATTCAAAATTTATCGCTTATTTATCCTTGAAAATGGATTTTATTACATGGGAGTTTTTGTTTTTTCTCCTTTCAAAATTTCAAAATTTATTGCTTGTTTATCCTTGAAAATAGGTTTTATTACATGGGAGTTTTTTTCTCCTTTCAAAATTCAAAATTTAAGTAGTATATGACTTGGTGTAGAGATCGCAGAATTTTGAAAATGTGCACACAATTCACTTTTCCCATAGCACGTCATACGCAGTTTTTAACTGTTTTTGACGCAAATAAATAAATACAAACGAAGGATATACGTATTGGACTACAGAAGACAGTTGAAGGTCTCGGGAGTATAGAGGAATGTTAGACGTCTTGGAGTATAAGTGGGAGGAATATGTTTTGAAGTATAAACGGAACGTGACGTGTTGAAAGGACTTTTAGTAATGTAGTTTTTTTAATAACAAATTGTTGTATAAAATTGTTTGGCATAATAATAATAATAATAATTTATTATTATTATTATTATTATTATTATTATTATTATTAGTGTAAACCGATGTGTCTTGTTGATTTTAAAATTGGAAGCGTTTTCAATTCAATAAATTGGTAAGTTGTCATATTTCAAATCCACGATGTATGCCGTAGAATCATCAGCCTCTATAAGAAAATAAATGGATATTTTTTTATTTTTTCCCTCATGAATGTAATTTATTGAATGCAAAAATAAGAACCATCAAAATATAATGAAATTTAAAATAATAATATTATGGTTGATTAAATCGGTTAATACGTCACATTCAATTAAGTAAATTTCATTTCAAGCGAATTGTTATACTAATTGAAATGCAAGTTTCTTGGAATGGCCTTTTTATTATGTACTACTGTAATAAAAGTTTTGAAAGTGGTTATGCGGAAGCGTAGGCCAAACGATTTGATCTGCGCCACCAATAAAGACATTTATTTATTTATTTATTTTGATTTAAGTTTGAATGAGCATGACACCGGCAAATTAAAATACGCCAAAAATTCTTGTACTGAAAAAAAAAAATGGAGAGGCGAACCAGAGGCCTTTTCGTTCACCACGTTCCAGAAACCTCAATGTTATTTGCGAATAAGACTGCAACGCGCTGCTAACAACGCCCTCTGGGGAGGGGCGTCGTTTCGAGGAGAACGACAAGATCACACGCGCGTCCTTAATTTCGCCGCCCCGAATTGGCGGGCGGCGTGCGGCAGGCAGAGGGGAGAGCGTCGAAAGTCGATGCGCGGAGACGGGCAGCCCTGATTGATCTCATTCCGCCGAACGCCCTCGCCGCCCCCGCTCACCGGGAACTCATTTGTCCGATTTCTCCCCTCCGATCTGCGCGCGAGCGGGCGGGCGGGCGGGTAGTGGGCGCTGGGCTAGATGGCCTGAAGTGGAGTGGCGGACCAGCGGGCGATGGCGCACGAACGAGTGGGCGGGCAATGGAAGGTGGGAGGAGAGGGGGAGGGGTGAACGATGGAAGCGAGTGGGGGTCGGAGGAGCGGCTGAGAGGAACATACTCAAACTCCGACCACCCTAAACTATCTTCCCACAAATTAGCAATCAAACCTCTCTCAAAACCTCTCTTATATCACCAACATAAAATCCAAAACCTACCACCCACATCAAACTCTATCCTACTCCGTTCTTCAGAGGCTACAATCCTACTCCGTTCCTCCGCATAACTTATTTAATTCATATACTCTCAACAACATATGTGAGCTCAGTCACGGCCTAGCCGCATCCTGCGACGCAGCGAGAAGAGCGCACGCACACAGAAGCAGATGAAAGAAGAAAAGAAGAAGCAGCAACAGCAGCGGATGAGCGCTTATAGGCGTAGGCCACTACCTTCCCACCCGCACTCAAACTTCAGCAGCGATTGAGTGGAGTAGTCGGTGGAGGCGTGTGGGGGACGGAGGCGACTGGGCGATGGAGGAGGGTGGGTAGTGGAAGTATGGCCAAGGAGGCAGTGCAGGTGGGTGTTGGAAAGAGGGAGGAAGGAAGGGTGTTAGGGCGTAAGGGTGAATGTGAGTGAGTGAATGACTGGGTGGGTGAGATGGTGGTTGGGGGTGGTGGGGGTTAAGGGTTTAGTGAGCGAGAGCGGGAGTTGTGAGTGACTGAATGAGGGAGGGAAGGAGTGAGACGATGATCACGCAAATGGGTAGGCCGGGAAATGGCGGTTAGGAATGAAGAGGAGGAGAGGGAAGGTACGTCTAACGAATAAGAAATGGGGCGAATGTGAAAGGAGTATTCCTGAACTAAGGTGAACAGCAGCTGAGTGCGAGAACTGTGGCTGAAAAAGCGTGTTTGGGATAGGTTGGAAGAGACGTTACCGATTGGAGCATGCTACTGCTTCTTTGCGCCGTTGTGTCCGCTTTGTAGGAGAGTAAGAATGGTTTCTGTCGAAAAGAGGCGTGAGTTGGGGCGGGAGCGAAACCGCAGTGTTGCAGTGGACGCTTGTAAGTACGAGTAATTTCCTTGTCGAGGTTGAGCACCTTTGAATTGGCGTGAGAAATTATCCGGAGGTACAGTTAACTACATCTCTGTCATGTCACATATAACAACAAAAATTCGTAAAAAGTATCAAAATATTCTACACGATATTTCAAAAGTCCTTAAGTCGGCTGGTTTGATCCATAGTTTTCCATTATTTCGCCGATCAATTTGCGGTCAATGTCGACCGCAAAAAGGCCACGGGCAACCTGAGATCTTTACTTCCTCAGCATTCCTTTACATATGAAGACCCTCACATGCATATTGTCACAAATGTTGGGAGTTTGGAGCTTGGGCGGTGCCCCAATGAAGTGAGATACCTGGAGGAAATTCCTGACAAACCGACATCTAGGCCGACACCGATCTCACCATCCAGTAGAGGTCAAACGCCGTCACCTTCAAAGATATAACATAAACTACAACAACGGTACCGGAAGAGATGGCTCAGGGCATCAACTGATGTCACTGCAGTGGCTCTGACCGGAAGGTCCTAGGTTCGAGTGCCGACCAAGGCAGGATTTTCAATACTAGCTATGAATCGAATTCAGTCGCTGTCTCGAGGAGAATTCTAGCGGCTAGAATTCTAGCCGACGGTAGGTCGGCGCCGTATCTTTGGCGGGGAAGATCACCGCCACCCAAAAAAAATGCACTACACTTACAGAACTCTCATGATCTTGGCAGTTGACGCGCCCGGAATCACTAACCAAACGATGAATAAAACGCCAACTGCACTAATGACCATAGCAGTTGACGCATCCTGAACCAACTCTTAAACAATAATAATCAAAATATCTTCCATATTCTATACTTTACATGTTGATTGCAATTATCTACAAATTCGAAACGAAATCAAACACTACAAGTTGGAGCTTGCCATGCTTCCATAGAGGGCACATCGCATTTATTGTCCGTCGTGACAACCCACCCTTCACCAGCAGAAGATTCCGACACGCGGTTCGTGCGAACGCGACACACGCGCTGGGCGGCAAGCGGCCAGACCCGACACGCCGGAGCAGCGGGCGCGAGGCGCCAAAGAAGCACACGGCCAACACGCGCGCGTGCACCTGACGGCCATAAATACGCGCGCGCTCGCTGCCGAAGAACCCCGCACGGCACGGGGGCGTGCGCGTGCCGGAGCGTGATTTAGCACGGCGGCGTCGCCCGCCAGCCGCAGATACGCGCGTGTCACGTGTCAGCCAGATACACGTGACGAAGTTACGGGCGACGATTCATCATCGGCGCATAAAACGTCCAGCTATTGCCACGGATTACGTATTAATCAGGTCATTAATTACTTTCCAACATCTGTTTACTGTTTTGGGAGCAGCCAACAGACGCCCCTACTGGGATCAACGTAATTATTGTTGCCCAGAAGGGATATAAAATTTAGCGGTGGATGCTACATTGCAGGGGTTTAGTGAGAGAGCAAGATATCATGTGGCGAATGGGTTGGCAGGTATAATTACGCGAATATTGCGGTCTCGATAATTGACTTCATGCTCAAGAATTTTAAATATTTTTAATGAAGAAAATTATACCACAAAAATGAAAGATAAACATGTAATGTCGGGTTTGGTTAATAAATAGGCATTGATTCCTTCTTTTTACTGAATAATACATTGTTATTATTATTATTATTATTATTATTATTATTATTATTATTATAGAATTATCCTTTAGGTGATGTAGTAGATGTTAATATTCCAACACAATGTTTGGGCCTTTTACATCACTGTAAGGTGTAGATATATCAAATACATTATCCAAGGTATACGTAATTCATGGCTCAGGTGATATAAGTATGAAATTTTGTTATTTGTTGTTAGTACTCAATTTAAAATTTTATTTTCATATTTGAAATTACATACACATGCTGCCATTTATCAACCGTTTACTTCCATGCAGTATATTTGTACTAAATAAACGATACGTAGGATGTAGTTGTTTTGTCAGTTGTTTGTTAGGTTCATACATAGAATAATATGAGTTAGGTACGAAGTTAACAATAATGAATTCAGCATCAAAATAAATACATTTAAGCATATACTGTGTAGCATACTTTGTACATGCTGACGGACGGAACATAACTAAACACGAACAGAACCTAGAGTTTGCAGAAGCCGAAATTTTGAGTAAACATTGAAGCAATTTAACACGGCTCGCTGGTCTTCTATGATGAAGGTTGTTTCTACCCCATAAGCAAGAAAATATTGATCGTGGTTGGCTGTGAATGTTTGTGTTTCGAGTGCGGTTGGCATGCAGTGTTTTTCAGTCGCTTTGCCATGAGAAGACAGTGAATAACCACGTGCCAAACCACGACGATAATTAATTCAAAACAACTGAAATGCAAGCACATCTCACCCAGCTCTACGAAGCGTACACGCCAGGGCATATATTCGTGTTTACTTAACATTTCATTACGAGCTGATGTTTCAAGTTTTGACGTCTCGGGGTAAGGGGAAGGGAGGTTCTTGAAGTCTATGCTATGAAAAAGTGCAATAGCGGCGAGAGCGAGTATTTATTGATTCCTAGCACAACTACTTATGTTATTCTACGCTTAAGTGTAGTGCATGTTACATCCCTGGATTGATTGATTGATTTTTTCGTGTTTCCGGGCGCGTCAACTGCTTTGGTCATTAGTCCCGTTAGTGTAGTGCATGTTTTTTCTCGGGAGATGGTGGTGATCTTCCCCCGCTGGATGGCGAGATCCGGCGCCGACCTACCGTCGGCTAGTGGGGTTTCCTAACCAGGACTCTCCAACCAGCGAGGCACCGCCCCAGCCGGACAAGCTCTGAGCTCGCGACCGGTCTCCCGGGATATGTGGTAGTGTAGTGCATGTTAGTGTAAGTGTATGTGTAAGGGGAGGATAGGACAAGGAATGGGAAGGACAGATCGCGCGCGGTCCGTGGCCCGTTTGATAGGGTACTGCTCCGGCATTCGCCTGGTGTTGATCGGAGAAACCACGGAAAACTACCGATCAGAGCAGCCGGCTGCTAGAACGGTCCTCCAGGCAGCGACTGAATTCGACCGAGCTGAAAAGCTAGTGTCGAAAATCCTGCCGCCGTCAGGACTCGAACATAGGACCTCCCGGTCAGAGGCGCTGCAGTACATCCCTGGAGGTAACGGTGAGCTTCCTTCGATGGAAAAGGAATCCGGCACTCACCTACACCTCAGGTTGCAGGTTTCCCGTCTTCCAGATAATATTCCAACGTGGGGGATTACCGCGCCTGCCGGGAGCTCTAAGCTTTGACTGGTCTCCCGACATGTGTAGGAGTGCACATACTACATGTAAGTGCAAGTGTATATAACGGAAGACAAGAATGTGGAAGGGAAGATTGCGAGCGATCCGTGACCCGTTTGTTAAAGCACTGTTCAAGTATTATCCCAGTATTAACAAAAGATACCACGGTCTGCTACCGAGTTGAGTAATCGTACGCTGAATTTCTTCTCCGGACAATCATTTAGCTGGTTTTGAAAATCCCCCACATTCGGGCCTCCGCCGGCATCGGAACATTTCACCAAATAAATTATTTTAAAATAAACAGAAACCATCACGTTTTCAGAATGCTTTGAAATATGATTTAAGATCATTTTTCAATTTCCACTTCGCTTTAAAACTGGTTCTAAAGAGAGATTAACTACATCATCTGTAAGAAATGTTAACAACTAACTCGACTCCGCTTATAGTGAACTTCTGGGAACTAACACGCTTAGTTCACCTTATCAGGGGCTCACTATATCAGAGGTTCACTATATATGATGCCAAAATTAAATAGAAATTTTCCACAATTATCGATTTAATTTTTAAAAAGATACAAACAAATATATTAACAACAAGTACTGAAAATTTCAATATCTTTATTTTATTTTAAAACATCAATTATTTTCAATTGTTTGCCTCATATTTTTTTCCATTAGTAATTTTTCTGGATCCTTATCCAGAGTTCGTGCTCTCTCCATTCTCGATTCTGGATTGTTCTATGTATCTAAGTATCGTAATGCAGACTTGACACCCTTCAGTGCCTCTTCCATGGTTGGAAAACCATCCCACTCTGCGAAAGCCCTTTTACTCGCCTAATAACATACGTCATCTTCTTGGTATCGGAATGTCGCAAGGGGCTAATGAAATTGAATGATCAGTGACTTAGTTCACTATATCCGATTTCACTATAGCCGGAGTCGGCTGTTAAACGAAATTTCTTTTGTACGTGGAACGGATAATGTTAGCGGTATGACCACGACAACGGAATGCATTTATCAAGACAGTCCACGTATTGTGTGTCATATTTTCATTGAATTTAAATTCAAAATCATTACACAACAACAGAAACAATTTATTTTATTTTGAAAAATTATGTTTTCATTACACGCATATTAAATTTTATCACATATGAGTCCATATAACATGGATATGTCAAAACTATCACTCTAAAACCTCGTTTGTTGCAAATATCTGCACAAATGTTCTCTTTGTTTCTTGAAAGGATGTGTAAATGCAACGTAGGTCTGAGAGTACACTTTGTAACGCACCAGACATTCATCATCCATTTGCCGCTAAGCGGTATGACCACGACAACGGAATGCATTTATCAAGACAGTCCACGTATTGTGTGTTATATTTTCATTTGATTTAAGTTAAAATCATTACACAAGAATAGAAGTAATTTATTTTAATTCGAATAACGAAGTTTTCATTACACGAAAAACAAAATATTAACACATATGAGTCCATATAACATGAATATGTCAAAACTAGCACTCTAAAACCTCGTTTGTTGCAAATATCTGCACAAACGTTCTCTTTGTTTCTTGAAAGGATGTGTAAATGCAAAGTAGATGCGAGAGTACACTTCGTAAAGCACCAGACGTAAAGCACCGCTGAGACAAGGGGTACCTGAAATAAGCCGCTCCCCTTTAATTATTCCCGCGTAAACACGCGCCGGCGAATCCCGAGAGTCTGGCGCGCAGGTTTCCCGACTCGCCGAGCCGGCGGGCAGGCAGGCAACGCACGCGTGCACTGCGTGCGGAAACCTCATTCGCACCTGCAGCCCGTGCGTTGCGTACGACGTGGCGCGGGCGTGGATAACGACTGGGGCGGGCGCGCACGGCGAACGACCCCTTTCAGAGAGGCCCAATTGCTGTTCTAATGGCCATCACTTCATTGTGTAATTGCGGTTAAAAACACATCACGGCTGCGGGGATAGATTACTGCAACAGAGCCGTGCAGATCGCGTGGGGCCGAGGAGATAGCGCGGGCCGAAAATAAGCGCCCGGAAAATTGCTTCGGTGAGTCTCGCGAACGTCGGGGAATTGGGGGACGGGGAGCTATATGATATGACGAATGCCCTGTAATTGAAGTGCTCTATCAGAGGAGAATATCTGTTCTAAAACTGAGCACACGTGTATGCTATGGCCCCTCCGTCAAATCGTAGACACGACACTTGTCAATACTTTTAAGGTCCTTTTTGTGAATGTATTCTTCTTGGCTTAATGTAAATTCAGTTCTCTGTTCCGAGGTGTTTTACAGTCGAAACCCTTGGGTAGTTAGCAATCTCAATTTATTGCCTGTTCTCACACGCTTTCGCGATTCCAGGTCTTTCAAGATATACATGAAGACCTCAACACTCTAGGAAACTCTCTGCCAGCTGGGAGTCATTTATCAAGTAGCGCTCAAGACAAATATATTGTCATAATAAGTAGTGGTGCACACACATTTAACGTAGTATTTGTAACGGTTACGTAATATTGTAATGACAGTTGAACCCGCAAAAATATTTGCCTGGGAAAGGATTCGTACTTAGGCACATACGCTTTGCAAGCAACCTTATCATCCATTACACCACCTAGCGCAGCTCACGTTTACAAACGCTCTCAAAGGATTTACAAACAATCAATATTTTGAAATTCCGGTCTGAATATCCGGTCTTTAAAGAATATCAGGGTTGTTTCACAGACACTTTTCGGTGTCAAGGAGGCACGAAACGTGGATTATGTCTACACGAAGTGAATCAGTATGTAGGAACCAGATATATCCACTTTTCCGTTACCAGGGCCCGGCAATTAGTTTTTTTTTTATCTCGAAAAATCGCTCTTTTCGGGCCACGATTACAATACTTTCTCTTCTTAGGAAGTAAGGTGAGAAAGTAAAAAGGTTGTCACTGTCCAGACAGGAGCTGCTTGCTACTGTCGAGGGCGCTGGAAGGCGTGGTGAAGCGCGTCAATCGAACGCGTGGGATGAAAGGCTGCTTGTGTCGTCGCCCCGGCCCCGCCCCCGAACGATGACCTACATCGACGAATGTAAATACCACGAGGAGCCGCCTCAGCACGTCTCGGAGCTGGGCCGTGACGCGGCATGAAATTTCGAAATTTCGATCCTCCCGAAGCTCCCTGCCGTGTCCTCTCAACCCCCCCCCCCGTGGCGATCTCCCCCTTCGTCTTCACTCTCATTCTTGCATTCTGAGCAGCAAACAACACGCGTTATTACATTTTCTTTAAGAAAGAAAATGACAAACAGGAATATCGTCGATGGTAAAACAATGTACATCCTTTCGCACTCAAAATGTTTTCAGTAGAAGATTGTTGAGGAAACAAGATCGTTGCATCCAAAGGACCCTTGTATATCTTAGTGTTGTCATCGATCTACAAAGTCTGTAAATAGAGGCCACACAACTTTCAATCATTCTCGCAGATAGTGCCGTATCCAAAGTTGGGTGAAAATATCAAACATTTCTAAGAAAGAACATATTACTGGTAAATGAAAAGAAACATGTTGTATTAGAAGTCTTTAGAATACTGAATCCCGAAAATAAAAACAGAATCGTTCCTTTACGAAAAAATAGGATATTATCAAGATTTGATTGTCTTCATTCTAAACTAGAGATTCCCAACATTTTTCTTGCATAAGACCCCTTTTGAAAGAATTGTTTGTTTCATAGACTCCCATGCATCTTTCTCTATAATAAAATTACGTAATTTTTGGCATTAACATAACAAAAGCATTACATTTAAATGATATAACAGTTCAGATACAGCCATCCCGCATATCAATATTTTCGTACATATCTCGATTTCCAATAATCGGAGACAATTTCACTTTTTTACAAGCTTAGTTTCTAATTTTAATTGTTGAGCAATGGTTACTAAATGCAGTGTTTTCAATTTTTAAGATTTGACCTTTATATTCCACCATTGCGCATTCAGGAAAATATTTTCTTGTGCAATAGAATACTGTTGTGAAAGTAATAATATCTTAAGTTTGTAAACATTCTAACCATTAATGTCAAAAAAGAGGAGCGACTGTAATTTCTTAAATGTTTTGTAGCATTAAAACAAAAGATTTATTAACGTCATAAATATTTTTTGAAATTGTTAAGATCTTGATGTTCATTATTCCGATTAGTCACCAGTTCATATTCGGCTATTGACCCCCAGTCGACGTCTTAATCTTCAATGACCCTGACCAAATTTCATCAAACCTTAGGGATCGATATCGACCCCGATGGGAGCCCCTTTTCTAAACGGAGAATTTCTTCAACTTATGTTGACGAGATTGTCGTCAACTACTCAGAGTATGAATACATAATAATACAATAAAGGGTCTCACAAATTAAATAAAAGATCATGAAGCAAAGCATACATTCATATCAAATAACAAAAAAACGTTCATTGTAAGGTGCCGCATCGTTTTCTGATTGGCTATTTGAGCGATTGATTTAAAGAATGTAGTACGCTTATTTTCCAATTAATGACAGAAATTCATTTTTAATAGATTCCAGAAAAAGAGCTTCTTTATTATCAAACAATCAGCAATTGGAATAAAATTATTAATGCGAGTTTCAAATGGGAGAAAATACGTTTTGTCGGAATAAATTTCCAATTGTATAAATCCTCTCTAGTTGAGTACTGCATTAATCTGGGGAATTAGAGTTGCTGGGTAAATACATCAGTTATGTTGCTAAATGAAGATTAAAATTCAATGATTATTTCGTTATTTTTCATTCCTAACAAATCTACAAACAAACGGAACGCTATATAATTTTATTGTTTACGTATTTTTAAATAATCATGTAACTTTTAGGACAGTGAGACCAGGGAAAGGTAAAGTCGGCAAAAAGTCCAAAATCAAAATATACTTCAGAAGCTCCATTTTACATGAAAGGGGTAGCAAAATGTCTCCTTCATCGTTGCCCGATTAAATTACCTCTGAAATTAAATTTTAAAAGCCTCAAATGCAATAAAAAAATATAATATTGCAAAAAATATGTCTAAAAAGATTTTGTAGAACTATCAGATTTCATTTCGTTCAGAAATTCCCTGACCTTTCCAAAAATGAACATTTTCATTCAGAGAATGAAATGAATCATGCAACTGCAACCGACAAAAAAGTAAAAAAATGAAACTGCAGTGAAAGTCAGTCACATTTTGCTATTTACAATACTAGATGGAAAAGTCAGTGATGTACTGACCGAAGTTACACATGTACAGCGATGGTACATCTGTTTCCAAAGACTTTAATGATATTGCTAAAGTTTTAAGGTCTTCAGTCAAAGAGAGAATATGGAGTTTGGACTTTCGGTACTTCATGCATGGATTAGATTGTTAGAATGTTTTTTACTTGCTGCTTATAAGATTCCTCTCAAACAATGGCTCGTAAGGGAGAAGATAAAAATGCAGCCACGAAAAAACATATACACATGAAATTGAGGGTGAAAAGGGGTTTATTCAATGACAAGCTTAAGCAAGAATACGGAAGAACGAATGACAATAATATTGCCAGACGTGTTGTTTTTGTTTGTTTGTTTTTTTCAATAAAAAATCAGCAGAATTAACAGTAGTCCAAACTGAAGTTACAAAAATATTTAAAATAATATTACAAACCTTACGGACAATTAATAAAATTAAAAGTTTCACCAGGAAAATATTCAGAGCAAACTATCAAGGAAGTGCTTTGTAGGCTAATTGCATCTGACCCATTGATTTCAGAAACGGAATAGAGAAACATTATCACAAAGGCATTTGACACAGAAGTTACACCAAAGTTGATGCTTTCAAGTACAAATTCACTTCTTGAAGAGTCACATGATTAAAGTTCCGATTCTGTGGTTATATAATTCAGTATTTGAAGGTTAAATAATTAAATAAATCATTATTTAATAATTTCATAAATTATAAAATATGTTCTTCACTATCAAAAATTCCGAAAAACGCTTAAAAATATTTTTGCCAACTTTCCTCTTTCGGCGTGCCGGTGGGGGATGTCTGCAACCTCACGCAATAAATGAGCACCTCACTTACGGGATTAATGACCTTAGGAGTTGACGCGCCTAGAACCATCAATCGATCACAATATCTTTACTTCCTAAGCATAAAAAAGTAATTATAGTTTTTTATTTCCCATGCTATGCCGAAGTCCAAAGCCAGCCCTACAACTCCTCCAACCTCTCGCTTGCACATCGCTGTTCAAAGCCGCCTAGAACGATTCACCCGTGCAACCCCGTCCAAGGCCACCCTCGCCCAGCGCGAACAAGGCGGGGCGGTGGCCCCGCGATTCCTCCAATGCAATATTGCGCGCTACAATTAGACGGCGCTCGCGAAGGAGCGGGCCAGGAATGTGCCACCGCCGGGCGGGAACAAATGGCCTGAATTCGGCCGGGCGGGGTATAAATCTTGCTCGCTGCGTTCCTCGCCGCCTCCCGCCCTCATTCCCATCCGCGTCCTCACCGCCGCTCGGCATCTTTCCCTTTTCGTCTCGGTCCGGCATCAACCGAAGTCACTGCATTGCCTCGGACCGGGAGGTCCTAGAGTTCAAGTCCCAGATCGTCGACACTCGCTCGATAGCTGGTGAATCCAGTCGCTGTCTGGAGGAGTTCTGTTCTGATGAGTAGTTTTCCGCCGTTTATCCGGCCATCACCAGGGGAATACCGGAGTCTAACTAACTGGCAACTGACCGCGGGCGGTCTTTTTCCCCTCGCCTTACCCTGTGTTCATCCCCTACTTATACACACATACACTACACTAACACACATGGCGGGAGCTTAAAACGTGTCCTGCCTAGGGCAATGCTCCCCTGATGAGAGATGTTCAGGGCAAACGTCGCAAGCCAATGAATAGTTCGGCGACGGATCTCTCCATTTAACAGAGTAAAAACACCGCCCCCTCACGTGATAGAAACATGTACTACACAAACTGAAGTGATGATCACTGCAGCTGACGCGCCCGGAAACATGAAATAATGAAAAACTTTGGGTCTCGGGGAGATGCTGCAGGTGGATGAGGAATGGCGTATGTAGTTGGCTATTGGGGGAGTGGGCGGGCCTCCAGTCCACGATGTGGGTTCTAGGGCTACAGAATTGAGGCAGTAGGTCAAAATAATCCTTAACAGTTAACACACTGACATGTATGTCACAGATGAAAATTTGAGAGTTTCAATAAAGTCAATGAGCAAATGATCGTGATATTAAGAGGAATTTTTAAAAAAATCTATGTTATATAAGAATGTTATATTTATGATACTAATATGTTTTAAAGTTTGTTAAATTCTGTTAGAAAATTAGAACCACTAAGATAAAGTGGTACACATTTCAGATTGTGGACCTAAGGGCTATTACTCGAAAAATGTGAATAAGTCATTCGTCCACGTGGCGAAACGGGAAATGTACATAGTTGATCCATGTATTCAGCAAGTTTAATTTTAATGTTTAAAATTCTCGTAAAAGCAACAATCAAAAACCAAATAAATCTTCGGAATGACCGACTCTAAACTACATTAACAAAAACACCGTTCTTGTCGCGGACAAAATTCGTTTAAAGAAGTACGATGAAATCGTGTGGCAGACGTGTAACATTTTAGGAATGAAACTATTTGAGGCACCATGTACTGTAGTGACGCATATTGATTTCCGCGAAAGAAGTGGTAACAGTCAAGACGAGAGGGTCTGGAAGTATGAAAGCTGTAAAAGGGAGAGAGCAAAGTATAAGGATGAAGAAAGGAATTAGGAGCGAACTTCTGGCAAGATAATAATGGAAGGTAGAAGTTTGCAGGAAGAATGAATTGAAAATAAAAGATCAAGAAAGAAGGGGAGGAGGGGAGGTAGAAGAGAAGCAAGGGAGGGACACGAGAAGAGTGGAGGGAGAGAACAGAAAAAAGACAAAACAAGGAATTATGAGAAAGGAAGCATGGGAGGGGGGGAGAGAGACGGGTAGTGGAGAGGGAAGGGGGTATGCGAAGGGGTGGGCAGCGCGTGGCTCGGTTTCCTGAATTACTCAATTCCTCATCGCGTGACAGCTTGACCGCGCGAGGTCGCGGCGTCAGCGTGGCTGTCTTGTCTTCCCCAATTTATGCGTGGGCGGGCAGGATACGAAATGTGCGCGGCGCCATTGTTGCGCTGACGAATGGCGTCTCCCCCCCCCCCGTTCCCTCACATCTCCTCCTCTGCCGTCACCACTTCCGTGCGTCCTTCAAGGGCCCGCGCGAAGCTTGATTAGCCTCACAATGAGAAGGGGGCGGGGCCGGAGACGCGGAGGCGGAGGGCCGGACGGGGCGGGGGCGGGGGCTGGGGCTGGGGAGGGATTGGAAGTGGGTGATTCTTTTGCACTTCGCGGGTGGTGCCGGAAGTCGGCGGCTTCTATGGAGTGTGGGAGTCGTTTCGGGCGCTTCAGATGAAAAACAGTGTGTAGTCCGACTGCTGACGATTTGCTGAGACGCGACGGTTCACGCCTTCAAAATAAGAGACATGAGTAGGGTAACGGCTTCTCCGCCATTTCACCGTGAGGCCCAGGATTTACTAAAGTATTAATTTTACTTCGAATTGACACAAGCTCATTGGAACATGTTATCGATTTATGTTAGAGAAAATATGTTTTGCAACTTCAAAATATATGGAATTTAAGGAATCAACACATTTATTATTAAACTGATTTAACACTAACATTCGTAAGTTATCACAGAGTATTACATTTGAGATTTACATTTAACATTTATTAAATACTTTTATTTATAATAGTAGTAGAATTTATATGTAATACTAACATATGTAATACTAACAGAGATAGATAGAGGAGAGAGAGACGAGAGAGAGAGATTAGAGAGAGATAAAGAGAGAGAGATTAGAGAGAGATAAAGAGAGAGATTAGAGAGAGAGATAAAGAGAGAGATGAGAGAGAGAGAGAGAGAGAGAGAGAGAGAGAGAGAGAGAGAGAGTGTATCACTTATCGTTACTGCGTCCGTTAAGAAGCTCTGACGATTTGCCGTTTACTGTTGAGAATGCGTGAATATCACCAAAATAAAGGCGCTGAGAGATCTACAATATAACCAGAAATATGTAAAGATTGAGTTAATAAAATTTACACCGCTAAATAAATTATTAAATCGTGCGCCGGAAAACGGGGAATTTTCGGCAGAAAATGGCTTGTTACGTCCCAGGTAACGAAAATGTGGCTAGGTTTTTCCCAATGAAGTACTTACCTTAACACGTGTAGTCAGAATCCATGTTTTGTGTGTCCTTGATACCGAAAAATTGATTGGCCGAAGTTCGTTCGTTCGTAAAAAACGCCAGCGGCTAAACCATAAGCAGGATTATCACCAAAATTGATATTCCCCCAATCGCTGTGGCTGATGTTGCGTCCCCTTGTGTTTGAAACATTTTAATTTTGGAGGGTACTTTACAGGAGATTCCTGGGCAATATAAACATTTTTAAACTAGTGGTGCAACAACAGCACATACTTTCTGACATTATAGGAAACAATTACGTAATATTGAAATATTGCAATTACAGCGCTACTAAAATTTTAATGTCCCACTTGAAAACGTTCAATACAACTAATTCAAACTAAGCGCCTGTGATGCGTGTCTGCATTCGTTTCGTTAGTCAGGAGCAGCAATCAATTCTTACTTTTCAAATGTAAGAAACAGGAACAGATTTAACTGCTGCAGTATTAGAATTACAGCACACATTTTTTATTAAATTATAATATATTAATAGTATTTTATCAAATTTTGACCTCGGATAGCATAAAGGAAATAATGGTGCAGGTCTCATTTTGTTTCAAATCCTCGATTTTGGAAAAGGTAAATTCAAATTTTCTTCGCTTCGTTTGAGGTGATGTCTTCCATGTAATATTTCAGTTCTACCATTAGAGGACCGAATCACTGAAATTTTATGAAAAAAATATATTCGTGCGGATATACGGCAGCTGAGAAATGGGAAAGCAAAACCGGTGTTAGCCAAGGCTAATGAGATTAGACAATTAACTAGTACGAAAAATCCGTGCGATTCTGTAGAATCTCTAGTTCAATTACGTAATAACAATGTTTGTTTCCATTGCCACACAGCCAATAAAGTGACTATAGCATAAAAAAATATCAATATCGCACTCAGTAATAAACAATTTTCTCAAAATTAAGTAACTCTACAAAAATAATTTGTAGAAAATAATGTTTATTTCAGTTAACGTAGGAGCTTAATTTACTTTCATGTAATATTTATATCGGAATAAATGGGATTTTATTTTTAAAAAACTTTCATTTTTTCACATATTCTCATTTTTCCGGTGCCCTAATAGAAATATCTCTAAGAATATCATAGAAGAGTGAAACATATTCTTATATTACATTTTCATTGAAAGATTTGGAGCAGTGTTTGAAAAAATACGTTGGAGCATTTCTTACAATGTTTAATAAATTAAATTCCAATTAAATTAAATGTTAGGCATGAACAGTAGTACTGATACCGCTTCGTTCAATTTCTGTAATGCATTAAATAAAAAACTACCATTTTCGATTTGATGTCTTCATTTAAAAAGAAATGGAACCCTTAGAAATTATGTACAAAGATATTCTGTGAAAAAATTAATATTCTTTAAAGTTAGTTCTGATATTCTAATAATAATATTCAAAGCAAGAAACTACTCGAATTCAATAGAAGTTCAGCAATGTGCCCTAACATCGTTTTTGAAATCTGTTAAGGGATTGTTGTTAAAAGATACCCGTTCTTCGCCAGAACGAGGGTAACGACTTTCAACGAAGTAGTTCTTACACATTTCGGCTTGCAAAACAATTCAGTTGCTCAACGAATCGTTATGGTATGGATATGTGTGATCGATGCGTCACAAAAAAGTAAGCACTTAACAAAAAGAAAAATTTCCACATCTTAGAAGTGTTTCAAATTTCAAGTGGTCAAAAACAAGAAAGAAAGAAAGGGAATTAAGATTCCTCTCAACAATCATATTTAGAAAGCAATCTGTAATAAGTAACTCTGATATCTCACCAACGATCTAATTAAAACAATCCAAAATCAGAACCCCAAAACATTTTTAAGCCAATAATATTTTCTGCCAAATGTTTTTTATTAATTTAGATAGCGTAATTTCTACCTGAGTAATTAAATTTCGAAACAATTACTGGAAGTTTGCACGGAATAGGCATCAACGTATCTGTTTACAGATTACTAAAACTTGGACCTTTAGAGTCTAAAAAACGGAAAACATTATATGCTTAAAAGTTAAGAATATTTGTTGAAAGGTCGAAAATTTATTACCTACATTAAAGTCAGTAACCAAGATCGAAAGAAGTCTACAATCCAAACATGACAACATCCTCTTTATCACCATTTCTGTGCAATTTGAGGAAATTTGGAAGCTAGTCTTGCTACGACTGCATGTTATCGCTCGGAGTGTCATTGCCTGAGTCGACAAAATTGTTTGAAACAGCCCTCTTTTTGATAGGTCGTAAACCAGACTCACCCCACTCGATCAGACGCTACTATCGGGCTACCAAAAGGTATTTGGTAGAAAATATTTTGGGCTTAAAAATATTTTGGAGTTCTTGTTCAATTTCAATGTTATGTACTTTGTATTTTTATGACGTTCTCGTAGTTTTCTTGTAATTTTGTATGTATGGTTTTTTAATTTAGTATTTTATTTAATTTAATTTTTTTAAATGTACTATTAATTTCTACCAAACGAAGTAATTGAATCTATCTCCAGATGATTTAGTTTACCTAGCTTGCCCCAGAGAGCTCAGGTGTTGCCTGCAATCGTGTGAGACGAGTGCATGAGTGGATGCAACCGTATAGTCGCCCAAAGAGAGGTCTTTGCCTTGCCAGCTCGTTTGAGAGGGCATTGGTCGTGACCGGAGTGTGGTTGCGCTGCCTCGTTAGCCGACGGCTCTTTTTGTTGCCAGTGAGATGAACGTTTAGTCTACTTTCTCACATTATAGCTACCACTGGATACTCAATTGCGATAAGTATTAGATAATTAATAATTAATGCAAATCATCAGTTCCTGTTTATCGAGTTGTGAAAACGTCATTGCTTTATTATGATTTAAGCATTTTTTGTAATAACTGATGATTTTGTGAGCACTTTCTTGTGTGTAGTGTGTCGAGTGAAGTAAGGCGTCGTAGGCTAACGTCGGCAAGGTCGAAGGCAAGGTCGGACCGATTGTTACTCCATTATCAATTTGTACGATTATTATACAGCCTTTTCAAATGAGTTTTGTAACGTCATATGCAGCGCGTTGTAAATGTGTCCCATCCTTTGCCCAATCCTGTGATTAATAGTAGCAGATATTGACGGTCAGTGATATTGTATTTCATTTTAATTTCATCTTATATTAACGTTATCTGATAAGTATTGTTAGTTTACTAGAGTCCAAGAGATGGGTGCGAAAGGATGGAAGCTGCTGAAGGTGCCTAACTGCTACTCGTCAACGACGGACTCGAGGCTAGCCCTCACATTTCATAATCTCCCGTCTAAAAACTCCTTTTAAAAAATATGTAACTGCTGATAAAAGAGAAGTATTAGAGTTATTTCGCATCAACTTTCACACCAAACCACACACCTCCCCACCCAGATCACGCCCAAATTCAATACGAATTCCCCTCATTTCAACGTTCCATAAGAAGGTAAGTGTATGACTCCACATAAAATTCTAAAAGTTATCAAATTTCTCCTAAATAAAAAAGCACCCGGTCATGATAAAATAAATAATATAATTCTCAAAAACCTCCCCAATCCTCACATAACTTTCATTGTAAACATATATAATTCATCTTTAAGAACTGGCTACCACCCTACTACCTGGAAATCATCCTCCCGATCCCCGAACCCAATAAGAATCATAGCATCCCTGATAAGGCCCTTAACCTCCTCCCCATTTTAGCAAAAAATTTCGAATTATTAATCCCAACAAGATTAAGCAATTACCTTAAACTATACACCTCATAACATTCTACCAGTTCGGATTCACTAATTAACTATCCACATCACATCACCTTAAACCCCTTGGTTAATTAACCACACAATTTGCGTATTTTAGAACATCTCAACTCTTCTTCCCCCCCTCAAAAATTCAATATCAGTTTTCATGGACATCGCTAAAGCAACCGACAGAGTATGGCATGAAGGCTTAACTTATAAACTCTTATCAATATGCATCCCTACATACCTCTTCCAATTACACACATTGTCCAAAGACAGCACCTCGAAGGACCCTTCTGATCCGCTGCAAACTCGGTGGATATTTTGCACACTATTTGCTAAGCCAATGCTTTCGTTTCCACGGTCGGCCGCGCACTGCAGGGTCCCCTGTGCCTTGATGGCGACGACCACCGGGTCCGTGTCTGGCGGCACAGTGGGATGCGCCACGACGAACGGTTTGTGGTATCCCATCACACGTCCCGCCAGCCAGGTGTGATGGTGTGGAGCGCGATATCCTACGGTGCCTGTTCCCCGTTAGTGTTCCTCGGAGGCACCGTTACAGCCGCACGGTACGTTCAGGAGATCATGTAACCGGTGGCTCTACCGTTCGTGAACGCCCAAGTCCTCACCGTATTTCAACAGGATACCGCAGCCATCTCCCGAGCATGCCTTGTAGCCGTGAATACTTTGCCATAGACAGCCGCATCGCTAGACTTCTCTCCGATCGAGAATGTTTGGGATGCTGGGTACGTGCGATCTGGACCCCACCCCAACCCACCAATCTGCAAGAAATGCGCGCTCCCTTTCAGGGGTTTTTCCCTCAGCCGTACCTTATGGTCTCTTTTCCGCGGCATTGATGCGATGGAGAGACCATTTGGGGTGAATACCAGAATTCGAAAGGTTAGAACGCGGTAGAATGTAGGTATTGTAATGGCTTAAAGGCCCCAGGCCTAGCCACGTAGCATCAAGTTTTCTAATTTGTATGTAATAATTATCTATTAATAAAAAAAAAATTAAAAATGCGCGCTCAGTTGCAAGCTGCCTCGGATGTACTACGCATAGAGACTCTATTCAATACATTCGATGTAACTTCATTATCTGTGCACTCTTCTAGAATTCAGTGGGAAATATAGTTATTCAAATGATCGTTCTCCATGAAGTCGTTGCAGGAAGTATTATTCCTTGACAAAAAACATGATGAGGGATAAGAGCCAAAATTAATTGCTGATTTACCGTTAAAAATATATTTTATTACATTGGAGCGAATATTTTTGTCAGCAATCCTTGCAAACAACGCTCATTTTCTTTCTGTATTCAAAATTCAAGTAGTATATGGCTTAGGGTAAGGATCACACAGAATTTTCGAAAACGTGCACAGAATTCATTTCTCCCCATAGCACGTCATACACAGTTTTTAACTGTTTTTGACATAAATTTTAAAAAATACCTGTACAACTCCATACCGCGTCGTCGGGGTGCGTGTGTTCGCCAATATGGCGGTCCCACCCCATACTGACATATACAGTCAGTGGCCATGTAGGGCCATAAATATTGGTTCTACAAATGTGTAAGTGCAATCATTTCGTATGCGTGCTACCCTCTACCTGCCTGATAATAATGATTGCAATACGTCTCGTTCTTCTGAGTGCAGTAACGATAAGTTTTTTTACGATGAATGTAATTAAAAGCTTCCTGAGAAGAAGCGCGATGAGCACAGTCGACTGACTTTTGCCGAAAGTAGCGAAACTGACGATGACGGCAAAGCCGTCGAAAGCCGGCTATCTTAACAAAGCTAATATGTTGACGAAGATGACCTCTTTTATTTCTTCTCAGAATTCCACAATCAAAACCTTCCTCCCCAATAGAACGTTCTCATTTACAATAGAAAATAAATATTCGACCCCCACCCTACCCCAGCTTGTCTACCTCAAGGATCACCTCTCTCTTCATTACTCTACCACTTGCACACAGCCGATATACCAACATCAATAGTAACTAACGTAGCCCAGCTTGCAGATGATACCGTACTCTACACGTCCCACTCCTCTATTAATTATATAGCTAACGCAATTCAATTTTATTTAAAAAAGGAACCTGGGCAACGCAATGGAAGATCAAAATCAACCCCTCGAAATCTACCACTAATGTCTTCACTTTCAGATCATATTCCTTTCCCATTCCGTTGAAAATGAACATCAACATAATATCTTGGACTCCTCATTAAAATGCCATTACATACCTTGTCCTCCATAAGGTCACTACACTTACTTGCAAAATACACAGATACTAAAGTTCAACAAGCCAAAGCCAAAATAATACAGTTAAATCCACTTATAAATAACAATAAACATTCACTACATAATGGCATCACTTTATATAAAAACATCATAAGACCTCTTCTCCTGTACGCTTGTCCAATTTGGACAAGTGCGGCTAAATATGTCAACCAAATTCAGATAATCCAGACTTAATTCCTAAGAACCTTCATCAAAGCCCCTTGGTTCATTTCAATAAATAATTTCACCATAAATTTAACCTAAATCCCATTGCACATCACATATCCTTTCTCTTGATGTATTATTGCAATCTCATGTAATTTTTTAATTTAGTTTTAATTATATGCTCTTTGTTATTATATAATGTCAAATATATGCCTACTGATTTTTTCATGTAATAGCGACATTCACTGTAAATATAAACAATTAAAGGCAACGCGTCCGTACCACGATCTGCACGGTGGTCCTCTATAAAAAGTGCAGAAGGTGAGTTCCAGGGGAATGCCGGAGAACGGTATGAACTAGGTCACGCCTAAATTCCAGTCCGCTGCTCATATACCGACTCCGACACAATAGTGAGGTGAATTAGACCTAGCTACATAGCTTGTGTCGAAAATCCCCCACCATTAGAACTCTAATCATAGGTTTTTGCGCGCACGAACAGCGGTGGCAATAGTTGTGGCTCTAACCTATATCAGCCGGTCCTAAGAAACGAAAGTGTTCCTGGAATATCGTAGGTTCGATCTCGAATGGTACTGGAAATTTACATGATGTATTCGCTACAAAAAGGGAAGATCCAACATCCAACGCCATAAGGCTAATGACACAATCACCATTGGGAAATTTGCCAATTTACTCTGACTTTTAGGCAACTTTAGGCAGAGTTTAGGAGAAATTAGTCATTTGAACTTCAGGTATTTCATGGAGTGCCCAGCCTAAATCTCCAGAAGAGATTTGTCTGGTACAGTACACATTACTTCAATTGTAATGAAACCTACGTTTGTAACTGAATCCTCTTCCTCTTTTGTAGCTGTGAGCTCTTGAACATTATGAGGTGGGCCAATTGTCGAAAATAGTATGCAAGAAAATAGTATTGAAGGGATCACAATATTGCCATGAGTAAGTCAACAAACAACTCAAAGAGCGTTCAGAAAATTATTGCTGAGTTGACATATTAAACACTGGGGGTTTCGTAGTATTTTTAAGAGTGAAGATTTTTCATTTTGTTAAGTGCTGATATCCACTTGGCGCATCGATATTCATGTCATAACAATACATTGAGCAACCGAATTGTTTCACAAGACGTCCGGGAAGTCAAAACGTGTAAAAACAATTACGCAGAGAGTCGTTGCCCTTGTTCCCATCAAGAACGTATGGTTTCAACAACATTTAAAATATTTCAAAAATGAGGTAAGGAGCTCTATGGAATTCACAAAGTAGTTTCTTTTTTGGGATTCAACTATACAATATTATAACTAAAAAACGTATCAATTCTACAAATATTTATGAAATGAAATCTTCGCTATATTCAAATCTAAACTGTTAGTTTTTCATTAAGTGTATTGCTGAAACTGAATCAAGCGGTTTCAGGGCAAACGATTTATTAAATTCGTATGTATTTATAAAACGTTTATTCGTATGTTTTATTAAAACGTTTAAAATATTTTTTTAAATTACAACTACTGTGTTGTTACAAGAACAAAAATACAAAAATAAGAAAGAAAAAATATTCTAATAATCGACATAGCTTTTCCTATACTAAATATGTTAAAAAACGACAAATGCAAGGATAATACTATTTTGATACAGTATTAAAGCGTTTTTACTTTTTCTAAGAACAATGTACGTGTATACGAAATAAGTATCGTTATATAGAGAAAATTCTGTAATGCTGGGGAAAACATATTTCGAGATTTTAACGTAAAATCACGTTTTGGGGCCTTCTGATACAGTGTATTTTTCACATGCTTGTCATGAACTGTTAACCATTCCTAGTATTTTGCCAAATTGAATATTTCTTGATCGATCTGGCAAAACCCAAAGCCCTTCGATTTTTAAAATAATTTTTTAAATTATAAGGGTATGTTGAACATTTTCAAACTTTTTTCAAATAAAGTTCCAAATTCATATCTATATATTTAAAAAAATAAGGTATTCTTCATGGCTTTGTTTAGAGCTTCTACTGAACCGATTGTAGTATTTTTCCTTTAAATGAAAGAATGTGATCCCTGGATGGGTTATCAGATATTGTTTGTGTTGATTCACCAACATTTACGGTGTAAATTAATTAATTAAATCGTTCTTTAATAGTACGCGTATCAATAGTCAATTGTTCTCTCCCAAAGGGTGGCTGTTTTAAAATTGATATACATGAGTCGATAGATGTGAGTCCCCGCCGCTTCATGGTGGCGCTGCTTGATGTTTTGTTTTGATTGTTGAGATTTGTTCACAATTCGTCAAGGTTTTGTTTCAGTGTAATAATTGCATTGTGGTGATGACAGTTTGCATGTATTTCCTTTTGTAGCGTATTTTGTAGAGAACATTCGGACAGTGGGTTTTGTTCGTTGTACTGAAGTAGTGAAGTTGTTCACAGGTTATGTTGAATTCCGAATCGTTGCCCACGCGCCCCAAAATACGCAAACGTAGTACATTCACTGGGAGCAGGGAAAGGGAAAGTAAGCGTATGTGTCGTGATAGAGAGGTCATTTCGTTTTCTGTTGTGTTATTGTCTATGAAATGCCAGTTTTGTTCTACTTTGTACTTCCCATGAGTGAGAAATTCTGTAAACGAGTTTACTCTGTGCTGCTAAAATGGAAAAATAAGTTTACCTTCGAGCAATATGCCTTAAGAAATCAAACATTTGTTTATAGGCGATTATGACACATCACAAAATTTTAGAAATAATATCCGTCAGTATAATAATAGTGTTCTTTCTTTTGTGTAATTTGGTACCGATATTGCATTGGTACCTGGTCATGGGCCATTCGTATTCAAAATTTTGGGAACTCCTCCATCCCAGAATATTTTCGTTACACCCTGAAGATTCAAACAATGCAACATATTGTGAACATTAATCTGGGCACAGTATTTTCATTGTTACACCTGAAGCCAAATTTTGGGTTTCACTAGTTTTATTATTAATATTTTTTACTGTAATAGAGATGACAAAGGTTCGATTTTCATTGTTACACCTGAATTTTGAAAAAGCGAATGTTTCAAATGTATTGGACTGCCTCGAAGAATTTTTTTTTCTTAAAATAAAATTTACAGAAAGTAATTTTTCTCACATCATTACTATTACAACGTGTTTGTAGTTCATTACAATTGTGAGTACAAGTGCTTTAAATGATTTCTTACGACATTTCTAGAAATTTCAAAAGTTTTCAAAAAACTGAGCACCATATTTAGAGATATTGATATATGCTCATTTTCAGAAACCCTCCAACGAAAAATTTCTCCAAAGACGGCTCCAATATTTTAATGCAAATGCACTATAAAATGTTTTACACTTTTATGGAGTTCTTGATGTGATACTTTCTTTAAGTGATTTTAATAAATCGAAAATTTGAGAAAATGTGTAAAATGTACGTATTTTAAATGAATCATATTTCTTCAATTTAAATATTACATGAAAGTAACAATTTCATGAAAGTAACATTTATTTGCAAATCTTTTGTCTCAGATAATTGTTTAATCATGTCGCCTGTTGCGTCAGGAGCATGTGTCAGTTGAGCCAAAGTACGTAAACATTGAATTGTGGGTTCGACATTCGCGTAAGACGTCGAGGTTTTAATGTGTGTTCGATGTGTTTGCGCCTCCTTCGTCTATTACACCAAATCCTTGTATATACGAGTATCTCTTGGACTGACAGGCAAATTTGTGTATAATTGAGGAACTGGCTCCCTAGACCCAGAACAAGCACCGAGGTAGGGCGAAAATATACCGCAGACAAATGTACAGGTAGGGGCAAAGATACACCTTTGCGACGGTCGGAGAGAGTGAAAGTGCTCTTCATTCTTAAAGAAGCAGTAGGTATTGCACGAGGAAATAGTAGGCTTTTTGGCGCCAGTAGGTAGATGCTTGGAAGAGGGTGGGTCAAAACAGAAAAGCTAGCTTAGCAAGAGAAATGGAAATTAGCTAGCCATACGTATAATGTCAATACCATGCTTCCGTTTACTTTTTACTTTCCTCCAATTTGCTTTTCCTCCCAGTACTACGGTATAGGAATGAACATTGTTGAAATCTTCTCAGCAATACCATCTAGAATTTTCGGTCGAAGAATCAGTGTTGAAGGTTCTTTTGAGTTGTAACTTGCCGTACACATCAGGATTGTATGCTCCGATAGAAGATTATTCATTTTAAAATAAAGTTCTTATGTTATTCATTAAAACTTCTGAAATTTTGAAAAGTGAAAAAGTTTAAATATGTTTTCGACCCTGTCCTGTACATTCAATATTAAAGTCAGAGTTTTCTTTCTTAATGCAATTTACACTTTAATTGTAAATTTTTAAGTGATGCCATGTAATGATTTTACTTGCTCGCCTTGGGCCTACTTTGTAAGAAAATGTTTTGTAATGTGCGCCTAAAAAAATCGAGGTTTTGAGCCGGGCCCTCGTAATGAAAAAGTGGATAAATCGTGCTTCGCTGTGAATAAAATCACTTTCTCCAGCACGTTGGGAAATTGGAATCCACGTTTTGTGAACATATGACACCGAAAAATGGATTGACGGCAAAAATACGTCTTTATTTGTGTTTGTGGGAAAAAGTAGCACCTTCACTGTAAAGACAATTTTCTTCAACTATGATAATCTCCGAATTAGAATTCTCCGAGAAAAAATACGTAACTTTTGTAATTTTTTGTTTCGTGACAAATGGCGTTGTTATAGACAAAAATTAAAATAAGCAAAAAACGTTAAAAATGAATTTATCTCGAGAATTACACTTTAAATCGAAAGAAAATACGTGTTTAATAGTGTGCAAAAAGGTACTCAATGATAACATTTGTCACAGTGTGTTTATCAATTAAAAAAACAACTACTTTTAACATCACTCGAATAACAAAGCAACGATATTAATTCTTTCTGCCAATGTCAACATTTTAAGTCTGTTATGTAATAATATGGCAAGTTCGAATTACGATTGTAAAGTGACAACTGAGCACGCTGTACTGTTTGAATAAATATCTATAGTTTATCAAACGGCCAGAGTAGCGCTGCTGTCGGCGCTTCTCATTCGTCCATCTTGGAGAGAGAAAGGATTTGTCCCTTGGAAGAAGGCATTCAGTGACGTTTGGTATTATTGAGGATCTTCTGGCACATTACTGACCATGTATTTTTTTTAAGGGGGGTCGCGTTTGGTATCATTGGATGGATCCCGTCGATATGAAGGACTTTCATTACCCACTTTTCTTTATCCGATGCTACTTTGCGATATATTCCCAAAACCAATTTTAAATAGAACATTCTGTATAATTCTGTAATTAGAATAAATTAGCACTTCCGGTGAAGAACCGCGCTTGTGCAAGTAACATCGCATTGCCCGTCACTTTCTAAACTACGTACAAGAAACGTTTTAGGGAACAATGAGTACCTAGAGAAGGTCGAGATTCGTTACCAGCGGATATATGATTCAAATTTTACAGATGAAGTAGAATGAAACCTTTCCTCTGAATACTTTCTTTTGGCTGGCGTACCTACGATGCTCAGAAGTCACAATCGACATCTAGAAAACTGACACTTCATGGATTGAAACAATACATGTAAAGAAACAAGTGCACTTAACCACCAGAGAATTATAATTTGCAAAAAAAAATGAGGGTTCCCCATTTAATATTTTTATTTTATCCCACCCCACCCCGGAGGGTAGGGGTGGGGAGTCGATTTTGGTATTATTGGATGGGACCCGTCAATACAAACAACTTTAACTATCGAAATCCAGAACCACCAGCTCGCAAACAACGCACGAAACTCACATAGTTACGGTCGACTTCCTTGGTCAGAAACTAGCGCGAGGGGTCACGTGAACTTCTATTGCAGTCCAAGCTATATTCGCGGTTTTTTAAATGCGCGGTAACTGTCACTTTAGTCTTATTTTGCAATAAATTATAAGATGGATATATCTACACACGTCAAAATTTTGTCAACTTTTGCTATAAAAAGCGAATCAATGAGACTGGATTACAATAGTAGTCCGACGCGACCACTGGATGGTTAATAGAATGGCGAGGGTTTCATTTTCGTTGTAATCCCTCTTCGTTTAAAAATTGCGTAAGTTTAATTTTTTCGGCGTGTCTCTACTACTACAATACTGAAGATAGAATTTTTTTGTAAATAAACCCAGTCTAAGACATTTGAACTAATGTCAAAATGAGTAATTTTCAAATTTCGTAGTTTTATATAATAAATGAAATAAAGGCAACTTTAAAAAAATTAAAAAAGTCACGAACTCTTTTCTTTCAATATTCTTCTCGTATGCATCAAAGGACGGCAACAATTTTAGTGTCGACCTTATTTTCAGCAAAATATTTCTTAATATTGGGAGTAGCTGTTGAGGTATGCGAAACACTAAATGAACAAAAAGTTTTGGTAGTTTGCGTATTCCCATGAGTTATTTTTATATTAAATTTATTTCAATAATTTAAAAAAATATTACGATTTTACATATTTCCTCATAGAATGCTGGATGGAGCCCCTTGTCAGCAGCGCCTGTGCACGTGCCACATTTGCGTATAAAATCACATAAAACGCACATAAAATGCGCTACTATATTGGGAAGGCGATGGTAATGACGGAACCAGGCTACTTTTGTCTTTGTGAAAGAACAACTGTCAATCACAAAATGATGTTATTTAGCTGTGTAAGTTTTATTAACACAAGTTTTCCACATTTCAGGTTATATTCTAGATCCCTGAGCGCATTTCTTTTGATGATATTCACACATTGTCAACTGCATGAGGCAAATCGCCAGAGCTTCTTATCGGATATAGTGAAGGTAAATAATATCGCCTCGTACCACACAGACGCCCTGGAAAGCATCCTCGCGTGTGTCGATGCCCCTGGACCACGGCAGGTGATTACGTTCCAAAGTTTATTGGTAAAGCGTTACTATGATTTAATTGCAATATGAAAAGTTTCCCTACTAAACTTAATTTTAAAAATTATTGACCCACATTTACAACGAACTCTAAAAATGTAAATGTTCTTGCAAACCCATAAGAATATAACTGGCAAGAACTGAAAAAGGAGTGAATGTGTTTCTAATGAACATTCGCATGACGTTCTACTCAAAGAATAGTGTATTAATTTACGTAAGAAATGTATCAATTATTGGCTTCTCAAAGTTTCAAATTTCTCGTATCATTATTAAATTGATTAACTAAATGATTTTAGATTTCATTGTCATTCAAGTCTGTTTTTATTTCCATTTTCATTCCAATTTTTTTAGTTTTCATAACAAATGGCAAGGATATATAATTCACTATTAACATTTAACCCTGGAGTGGTCGCGTGGATTACTATTGTAATCCAGCCTTTTTAATTGACTATTTACTGCGAGATTTGACAAACTTTTGGCATGGAATTTTCAGTATCTTTTGTAGACGGCTCCGGTTATTGAATTCTAGCGCAATATGACACGAGTGATAACTACTGCACGAGCAACAATCGCCGGAAATAGCTTGAATTACAATAGTAATCCGCGCGACCACTTCCCATTCAGTTTTTGACTTGCGCTTACATCATGAATATCGCTGCAATCAGTATTGTGAATGTTAATGCAAAGAACAACAGTTGAGAAAGTTTGGCTAGGAGGGGATTTTGAAAGGATATCGATTTGTCTCTCATGAAACAATGAACGAAAAGGTCAATCGAGAGAAAAACTGTGCCGACAGCAATACGATCACGCGGGAGACTTCTGCTGGGAATCCAAAGAGGGAGGACGTTATATCTGTAGTCTTCAACGAAACAAGTGCACTCGACAGTATTGCGTAAATTATGTCGAGTGGATTTGTGCAGAACACATTTAAGAAATATGTGGAAGATGTTCATCTGTTGTTGACATGGAATGACGTTTTCAAAATAGAGACTCCAAATTTTTATACAATTCTGTCAAACTGATTTATTTAATAATCGTAATCCAAAGTATATCATAGAGTATATCAAAATATACAGCACAAGAACTTTGCAAATCGAAAATCTACTCGCATGTAATTGAGTAATTTTATGTGACATTTCATAGAATTTGTAATAATCGTTCTAATAAATTTTGTAATTAATTAGTGTTTGAGATACCATTACTCGGCTATATTGGAAATAAAAGATAATTTGCTTCGAAAATATTATTATTATTATTATTAAGATTTTTTAAAACTGGGATACAATTGTAATTTACGCGACCACTCGCGTTCCAATTTTGAGTGAAACCAATGAAGGGGAACTTACTTGTAAATCCCTCTAACCGTCAAGTCCACGATCCCACTGACCGTCAAAAATGGAGGTTTGTTGAGTTACTTTCGATTTTGACTTCCAATACGCCGCAGTATTATTTCACTTATGCCTCTGCATCTACCACTTTCTAACTCTTTCACTAAGACGCACTGAGGAAAATTTAAAATACTTAACCCTTTATTGCATAGTGTAACTCTGCTGTAACATACATTTTTCACGACGTAAACGCATTCTAACGATTTAATCATGAATTATTTTATCTTACACTGATTCAAATAATGCGTTTATGTCATCCCTTGCATTGTTAGACGGTAAAACATACCTATCGAAAAACTTAAAACATTTTGCACACACCTGACCACGGCGCCTGCTCTCCGGAAGAAAGTTCATCTGACCACGGCGACTGCAAAATAACTTTTTTCCTTCCGCTGGTCAAGTCGGCACTCTCTCGTACTATGCTCGCACCTTTTCTTGATCCTCGAGCTCCCAAGTCCGCGCTCAGCCCGGCAAAGTACGGCTTGGTTAACAGGCAAAAATTTTACAAATAAATAAATGGGTCATATCATAAAAAAACTATATTAAGACCTAATTTCAAATTTCAATTTGATCCACTTTGAACTACCAGTAAAACCATCCGTGGTTTTTACTTCTAAATATATTTCTGTTTTTATTGCTCACGCTGTCTTGTTTTTTGAATGCAAACGCGGACACGGGATAGAAATTCTCTATCGTGGTCAATGATCCACGTTCGTCCAATGCTGATTCGCGTACTAATTAATAATTATATAATGAGAAAACGACTGGAATAAGCTGTTAATGCGAAACCAAGGTAGCCATTTAATTTTATTATAATAAATTATATGAAAAATTACATATAGAATTGTTACATATGCAAATAATACCTGTCAGTATTGACAATTAATACATATTTGTTGCCATATTTTCTTTGTCATTTAAACGGTTTACAATTATCCAAACATCTTTCCACTAAATTCTGGAATTTTTTGATACTGAAATTACAACTGATCAAATTACTTACCTTTTATACACAAATTAGGTATGATTTTTACTTTCGACTATCAAAAGAATTGTTGTTTCACTACGTAATAAATGAAAAGCATAAAAATACTAACTGTCGGGTGACCTCTTACTTGGAGCGGGCTGTCTCCTGACGTCAGCTGTGTTCAGCTGTGACGTCAGCTGACATCGACGCTGTGAATGAGGATTCAGCGTGGTGAAAGTATGCGAAATAAAATAAACAAATAGTTTGAATTTTTTGTAAAAATTGAAAAACTTTGTTTTGTATTTTTCAGAGCTCATGGTATTTTACGAAATTACGGACACCCTAAAAAATCCGAAATCTGAATAGTTTTTGTTTCAATTTCTGCACCGATGGGATGTTAGTAATATAGGTGCAATTCTCATAAGAGTACTTTGTTCTTTAGCTTCTGCTATTCCGTAGAAACATACTAGCAAACATATTAAAGAAATAATTTGAAGCCATTTTTGCGTAAATTTTGAAAATGTTCCAGAGGATTCGTGTGAAGTATCCCCAAAATTAAATAGTTCCTTTCAAATTCCTAGGGCAACAAGACGAACCAATATCGTCGAGGGAATACTTTTTTTGAAAAAAAAACTGAATGACTTTGGAGCTAGTGTTGTTCACAAATGGTTGAGCAGACGTAAAAAAATAAGTTTCTATGCAAGAGGAAATGTTTAATATTGTTAAATTCTCGACATCGATATTCAACAGCTTAATTATGTTTATACGAATATGGCAATGTAAAAATGGAAATACAATGATCTTTAAAATACAGTTATTATCGGTTTTAATGTAATCTTAAGTATCTACATCCATTATCTAATGATTTCCGTTTTTCCTTAGGTAACTTTTCACAATTTGGCGGATATGGCGGGTCCACGGAGTATGACAAAAGCTGTACACAACAGCAATCTGGCGTTGCTGCTCAACCCTCCGCGCGAACTCAGGAATTTGCGAGGATTCGTGCACGTTGTGACCCTGAGAGCAAGAAAATCTATCGACCCAAAGACTCTAGCGTACTTAATATCGAAACAACAGACGACCGCATCCCTTGGAATTTTTATAATAATGTACATTTATGACCCATATTTGACTAGCAATACAATACTTGAAGTGAGCAATGAATTTTTTATACAAATGGGAGCAATTCGTCTAATACATCTTCATGTTTTGAGAGATTCTAAGGTGTACATAAGACAAACGTATAACCCCTTTTCAAATGAATTCAATTTTCAACGCCTACTCTTGTCCGAATTTTGCTCCAAGAAAATTGGTATGAAGTATGGAATTTTACCGCTGCCTTTGGACATGAAAGGTTGCAGAGCAGCCTTATACTCAACGGAGGAGAACGCATGGATTGATAAGGAGGGGAAAATTCGTTTCGATGGACCTCAAATTGAGATATTGCGTGAGCTACGCAAATTGGGAACACTCTGGATAGGGTCTGAAAAGGAAAATCCCAAACGTTTTGGTGTGAGGCGACATGAGGATGTTTCATTACATCCTGTTGCCATCAATTCCTGTGGGAACGCAGAATGGATCAAATCAAGAGAATTTTCTGTTGTGATTGCACAGGTACGGTGCATTTTAATGTTTGTGAGTGGTTAACTTACCGGTCGCTTGCACCTCTCGCTCACGAGAGCCAAGGATTGATCCTAATTGACAAACGTGGATATTCAAAATTTCCGATGGTCGTATTGTTCTTGACGCGTAAAGGAGTCTAAGCTAAATGCCCTAAAAAATTAATTTTTTTATTCATTTGTTTATTTGTGTTTTTTAATTTATTTGTTTATTTATTTATTTGTGTTTGTTGATTTATTTATTTATATATTATTTATTTATATATTTATTTATATATTTATTTATATATTTATATATATTTATTTATTTATTTAGTCAAAAAGAGTTTAAAATCCTCCAAACCTTCCAGCTCTATTTAGATCACATATTTGCTTCACCACGAACGCCTTTAAGCGATGATAGATATTACTGAGACCTTTCTGCCCCTCACACGCTAATACAAAAGTCAAAATTTACCGGTAACGCTGTGAGCCTACTGCAAGTAAAATAGAAAATACCCAGAAATTTTGCTCCTGTCAGAAGGACATGTATATATTTTTGCATGAAACTGAAAATAGCATTCTGACAATGAGTCTTATGAATTGTGTTCTATTGTTAAAAAATGCTTAAAGAAAAACTCACACACACACACACACACACACACACACACACACACACACACATATTTGTTAGGGCTGAGTCGCGAATCAAGGCACCTAGGTTCCGTAAACAGCGGCCTTCCACAATGAGTGACGACTGTACATGTCCCTCCAGGAAGTGAGAAACTGGTATAAATTGTTCTCTTTTACTTGACTTAAAACTAAAAATAATTGATTTCGTAATAATAATTTATTGAAATTGTATAACAGGCCTTACCTATTACGGTTGCCGACAGTAGTTTTGGCCATAGACAGAGTAATTCTTATAATTATTTCTGGTTGGCAGAATTGGAAAAAACACACTTTCGAGAGTTACATCAACAATGTTGGGTTAGAAGATTGAAAATAATTTACAGAAGTTATATATTGTTCATAATTGTCTCAATCCCCGATAATTCTCAACAGTCTTCTTATGTGGTAACAAGTCGAATCAATCTACGCAAACTTATGTTATTCTGAAGAAAATGCTATTATAAAAGAACAAAGGACAGTAACTTAAGGCTAGAGTTTATAAAATAGAACAAAGATTGCACTTCTTCTGAACTTTCAGTATTAATAATCGATATAATATTATCTTTTATAAATATATTTCTCAGATTATCGTACTGGGGTCATAGCTTGATTAAGTGTTCTAATGTTTCATGCTGTTCTAAGTTACATAGCTGGTATCTCTCCATTTCTGTAATTTTGTACTGTATATCATTAGATCTTAAGAGAACTGTGTTAAGGGTGGCGAATCTCAACTGTGCTAACATCAAAATTTGTGCCAAGTTGTTGAACAGAAATCTACAAGTAGGGTTGACAGGTTAGCAAGTTAGTATTTTTTAGAATGTTACGTAAGGGGCTGTATTTTGAGTTCTAGATCCTAATAACATCATCGAATATTAGTTTTGCATAGTCTTTAACCAATTGCGCAGTGTCTCTTTCAATCAAGCTCAAGTTTTCCAGTTCTACTTTTACATAAAACTAAAAAAGTTTATAATTAATAATGGGTGCATGAAATTAAATCGTTTGAAAGTTTCGAAAATTTGGATGTAATTGATATCGGACACATGCCATACATACAACATTCTGGCAATTGCATATATGTTGCTTCTTAATTCTCAGTTAACTATAAGATTCATTGACTTTTTTCATGCTTCTAGTGCGATGCCTATCTGGTGGTACGCAGAGCTGATCGCATACCTTTTGGATTGGTGTTGTTTCTGCCCTTCGAAACGGCATGCTGGTACGCACTGGCTGCCACCATATTTCTATTGGTCCTGGCTTGGATGACGGTTCGAACAGTTCGCTTTCAAATATCAGGCGTTGTTTCTGCTGCCATCGACATCCAGGAGATTGTATTAACAGGGGGGTTGTCAAGGTCACTACAATGTGCTCCACAACGTATCATTGTTCTCTGTAGCATTCTGTTAAGTATCGTAGGAGGCAATGCTTACACAGGACTTCTGCTTGGGTTTTTAACAGTCCCTCAGTACTATAGAGATCTTAATACTCTTGAAGAAGCTACAGAAGCAACTGAACGCTTATACGTAGTCTCAATTTACAAAGATTTGCTTGAAGAGAGGACAAATCTAAACAAAACAGTAAAACATATTACAGTTATAAATACGACGGAAGCAAGAGATGACGCCATTAGAGATATTATTCAAACGGGAAAAGCTGCAACATGTCTCGGGGAGCATTTATATTTTCTTATCTCTCGCTTCTGGAAATACAAGGAGAGAGGACGTGTAATGTTACACAAAGTACAAGAGCGCCTTAGTGCATCGAATTTGTTGGCATACCCACTTTCTAAAAACCACTGGTTTGCCAACATTTTTAACACGTTTCTTCTCCGCCTTCTGCAAGGGGGTCTGTACGATCACTGGAGTGACGTGCAGAGATACAATCGATTGTTGGACGAGAAGAACTTACAAATCGAAGGAGAGGAGACGCTACAGAAACTAACTATGAGTCAGCTGTCGGGGCCTTTTATTCTCTTCGTTGCAGGGCTAGTTCTCGCCACAACGGCGTTCCTGATAGAACAGCTGTTTGAACGAAAAATAAGGAAGAAACAGAATTGTTAGACTCTCAGTCGGGCGGAGTGTCTGCACTTTTACCTGGCATCGACATTATTTAACTTAATATTTCATACATGAAAATTATTTTTTTGCTGTTTTCTAGTGCATACTTGTTAGTGTAAAACGTGTTGATTTGGGTTGCCGATGTTTATAAAATACGGAAAAGTTTCTTAAATGATTTGAAATGAAATGTAGGTTTTCTTTTTCGTATTTTTGTGATAATATTGATAGAGGCCTTCTATCATTTTCGATGACTGTATCTCAAAGTGTCTAAGAAATTTTTCATTGCAAGAGTTAAATTTTTTAAAACATATTGGTCTCCAATCTTCTAAATATAACGATCACAGTATTCTTAATATACCTCAGAAAACAAGGAAAATATTAGCAGTGAAGAAAACATAAATGTTTTAAAATTATTTTTATACTTACATGAGAAAATAAGCATTATTTTTCTTGGTTTTCAAAGGCATTAAATATTATTTTAATTGGTTTTTAATTTTCCCAGTAAAAGATAATTTGATTATTTACTTTGCTTTGGGAAATATTATATTAATGAAGATTTCGATTCTCTGAAGTTATTGGGAAATTCCTTTTCCATATAATACAAGTCCAGTGACTTTCGGATGTCTTCTTGGTTGCAGGCAGTTTTTATTGTTACATCAAGATAAATTAATAAACTTAATGGATTAATGATTTATTTTTATATAATAAAATTAATGTTTTAAACACGTATCAAGTATAGCAAATATTCTGATCAAGTGTGTGAGTTTTAAAGAATGTAATTATCGTGTATGCACTTATCTCACAGTACGACCGCAAAAAATACATAAATAAAAACTCAAATCTTAAGACAGTAGTTCACTAAGTTGCAGACCCTCTTTTGTCTTATGTACAGTGAAATATGGAAAGATAAACTTACTAGGTAAATATTTTTCGTCTTTTTCCAGTTTTACCAATAAAATATGGGATGAACTTTATTTTTTAATAGGAAACCTATGCGAAAGTTTCACTTGAGAAGAACTGAAGAAGAACACTTCAAAAATGTGCGTCACATATTAACGGGAATAGTTTCTTTTGCAGATAGCCGTTTTTGGTCTTAGCGTTTCCATTCATGCTGCACTTTTACTTCAGTTTTTTTTATTTCACTAAGAGAATCTTCGGGAGGTCGGGATTCAAAGGCACTGTCACTCTAGAAATGATTAACAACTTCAAGTATTATGTAACAGTAGGTAAATTTGTAACATGGAAGTTTCACTTTGATAAAGTGCTGACATTCAGGGGGCAACATCACCAGTTACCTCAGAATGGTCTCAGAATGCCCCACAGTACGTATCATATAAATTATTTGGAAGCATCTGATCTTGTTGAGAAAATTAAGATATCTTATTCGTTTTTAAAAAAATTCAAGAGAAAACATTTCAGTATTCTTTCTTCATTATTAGAAGTGACCTTTTGATTTTGAAACTAATCATAATAGAATCTAAATACCAGTTTATCATTTATCATGTTTGCACAGTTTATTCAGTTTATATTGTAATGCATTTTTAGCCCGAAAAATCATAATTTAAGTACTTCTGAGTACAATTGGAGCGATTGGATCATAATATGCAATACCAGTATTTCGTATTATATTGATTGTGCTGCGCACAGACTATTTCTTATTTTTGTGAATAGTGAAATAATCTTAATATTTAGTTTTCATCTCGATATTGTGGTATGCCAGGAAACCCGGGTTTAATTTGAATGGGAAAATTAGCATCAAGCGTTAGTAATAATGAGATTGAAAGCAGGCTCGGGAATCAAAGAATATACGGTGTAAGGGCAACCGATAAACTAAGTGTTGCATTGCATATTTGGTGTCATAGCGCTGTTCTTATTGGGAGACCGGCCCCGGAGAGATTACATGCGAAAGGCGTGGAGCGGGCATTGAAGGCCATGATCTTGTGGGAATATTATAAGAATCGAAGAAAAGCAACCAAAGTGAACACATCAAAAGCAATGGCTGCGGTGCGAATATTTTTTTCAACATAAGCATGTGTATTAGTTAAATGATAGTGAGGTGGGTAACTGGTGATTCGTTTCGATAACTTGGCTTTGTGTAGAGTAAGAAGTCGAAGTAATTATTCGCATTGAAATACAACGATAATTTTTGTTATTGTTATTTGTGATTTGAATTCAAATAGACTCCGAGTGTGAAGGGAATTATATTAGGACAGCTCCGTAGATGGGAGCTATTCAATAAGCTAGCTGAAGATAGACATTCGCGAGTATGTTTCATTCGATGGTCAGCTAGGACAAGTCGCAACCGCGTATTAATTTAAGGGAAATGATTAAATCCTATAAAGTACCAAATAGTTGAGGACATTCCGGAAACATTTTTAATTTACTCTAATGATACGCAAGAACATTTTCAATGTTAGATTTTTATTTTTTGGGAATAAATAGGGCTGATAATTTATAGTAGTTGCAATCAATTTAATAATAGATTTTAATCAATAGAACTTCTAGGAATCGTGATTCTGCATATAATTACACGTCCACATGCAACAGGTAAGGACTGAAATGTTGTAAGTCGAAACCCACAATTAAAATTAAAAGTGAAATTAATAAAATAATATTTAATATTGAAAGAATGTATGAGCATAGGAGGGCAATGGGAGAAATAATAATATTGATAATAGTACAGTCAGTAATATTCATCATATTCTATAATTTTTTGCAAAGAGTATCGAGATTCAGTAATAGAAATATTGTATAAAAGGAAGAGAGTATTTCTCAAATGGCAGTCCAACGCGAGGTCTGGGACAGAGCATTTCACAATAACTAATATATTTTGGCGAATAAATGTGTTTTTCAACCTTTTTCTGGTTTTATTAAATCCGGAACCCTTAGTTCATTTCACCTATCTCTATTTAAAATTATATTGAAGAATATAAACGTAATACAATTCTGGGTTATTTGATAGAAAATATCTGGCAAACATTATCGTATGAAGCCACCGACTCGCGCCATTCCAAATTGCGCATGTTCACCCCTTTCTGGATGTTAAGGAGAAATAAGTGCGGAGTCAGGGGAAGTTGTCCTTGCCCGTAGGAGCGCCCGGGTTCCCACGCGCGCAAGTTGCTCGTGCGGGCGCGGTTTGACGTGCATGTTTTAGGCTAACCCAGGCCAAAGTTTAATCAAAATATTTCGATCCATTTTCGAGAAAAAATTGAAAACGTTGCTGTTGCGACAAATAAAGTATTCCCAAAATCAAAACATTTGTTTGAAACTCGCAGTGCCTTAGTGCCTTTAAATTGATCTAGAATATCAATTTTGGAGAAAATCGGCTGAACTGTTTAGGTGCTAGCTTTGACAACAGACAGACAGATTGAGGCTGCAAAATAGCTTGAGTTTTTTTGTTTTTTTTATATTTCGTGTTGAAAACAAGAGTCCTGCCGCCTGCCGCCTTTTTACTCCCTTGACACAAGAGAGAATTCTGAAAGCCAATTATTGAAAAACTATTAATTTAACTCAGCGTAAGAATGATTGAGTATTGAAGAATGTCAGTATTATCTTGTGTGGACGAAAAGAAAATATTTTGCCGTAATTCGGGCATCTCGGAAGTCGCGATGAAATTTGGATTTTCCCATACAACCGTTTCACGAGTGTACCGTGAATATTGGGAATCCGGTAAAACATCAAACCTCCGGTATCGCTGCGGTCGCAAAAAGATCGTGCAAGTAGGGGACCGACGACAACTGAGGAGAATCATTACACGCGACAGAAGTGCAACTCTTCCGCAAATTTCTACAATTTCAATGCTAGGCCATCAACAAGTGTCAGCGTGCGAACCATTCAATGAGACATTATCGATATGGGGCTTCTGAGCCGAATGTCCACTGGTCTGCTCTTGATGACTGCACGACAAAGAGTTTACCCCTCACCTGGCCCCGTCAACACCGACATTGGACTGTTGATGACTGGAAACACGTTGCCTGATCTGACGAGTCTCGTTTCACATTGCCTCAACTGTACAGGATGGACGTGTACGAGTATGGAGACAACGTCATGAATTCATGGACTCTGCATGTCAACAGGAGACTGATCAAGCTGGTGGAAGTTCTGTGATAGTAGGGGGCAAGTGGAGTTGGATTGATTGATTGATTGATTTTTCGTGTTTCCGGGCACGTCAACTGCTTTAGTCATTAGTCCCGTTAGTGTGGTGCATGTTTTTTTTCTCGGGAGATGGCGATGATCCTCCCCGCTGGATGGCGAATGCAGCGCCGACCTGCCGTCGGATAGTGGGGTTTCCCCCTAACCAGGACTCTCCCATCAGCGGGGCGCCGCCCCAGCCGGGACAAGCTCTAAGCTCCCGACCGGTCTCCCGGAATGTGTGGTAGAGTAGTGCATGTTAGTGTGTGTGTGTGTAAGAGGAGAGGATTGGACTAGGAAGAGGAAGGATAGATCTCGCGCGGTCCGTGGCCCGTTTGTTAGGGTACTGCTCCGGCATTCGCCTGGTGTTGATCGGAGAAACCATGGAAAACTACCGATCAGAGCAGCCGGCCGCTAGAATTCTCCTCCAGACAGCGACTGAATTCGACCTAGCTAGAAAGCTAGTGTCGAAAATCCTGCCGCCATCAGGACTCGAACCTAGGACCTCCCGGTCAGAGGCGCTGCAGTGACATCAGTTGATGCACTGAGCCACCTCTCCCGGTGTGGAGTTGTAGTGATATCGGACCCCTAATGTGTTTAGATACGACTCTGACAGGTGACACGTACGTAAGTATTCTATCTGATCACCTGCTCTCATTAATGTCCATTGTGCATCCCGACGGACTTGGGATATTCCTGTAGGACAATGCAACAGACCACACGTCCAGAATTGCTACAAAGTGGCTCCAGAAACTCTCTTCTAAATTTAAACACTTCAAAATCACCAGACATGAACAATATTAAGCATATCTGGGATGCCTTGCTGTTCAGAAGATATGTCCACTCCCTCGTATTCTTACGAGTCTATGGACAGCCCAGCAGGATTAATGGTGACCATTATCTCCATCACTATTTCAGACATTAGTAGAGTTCATGCCACGTCGTGTTGCAGCAATTCCTTGTGGTTGCAGGGGCCATACACGATATTAAATAGGCGCACCAGTTGTTTTGGTTGTTTTTTTGTTGTTTTTTTTGCTCCCCAATGTGTGTATATATTCGTTATCACGGACGGGAAAAGAGTGTCTTTCTGACGAAACTCTGCCGTTTTCAGACACCCGACTACTATACTTCCTATTCTTAAAAAAGAAGGTCGAGGAAGTAAAATCAGCGACGACAAGCACATTAAGTTTGTGGATTTTATTAATTATTTTGTTTAGAGGAGCGTCAAATTCATGAGTGCAGTGCTGGATATATGACGATAGATGTTGGTGGTGAGCTTTCCGGGATTGATTGATTGATTTTTTTCATGTTTCCGGGCGCGTCAACTGCTCTGGTCATTAGTCCCGTTTGTATAGTGCATGCTTTTTCTCGAGAGATCCGGCGAGACCGGCGCCGACCTACCGTCGGCTAGTGGGGTTTCCCCTAACCAGAACTCTCCCACTGGGGCGCCGCCCCAGCCAGGACAAGCTCTAAGCACCGACCGGTCTCCGGGATATGTGGCAGTGTAGTGCATGTTAGTGTAAGTGTGTTGGTGTAAGGGGGAGAGGATAGGACAAGGAAGGGGACGGACAGATCGCGCGCGGTCCGTGGCCCGTTTGTTAGGGTACTGCTCCGGCATTCGCCTGGTGTTGATCGAAAACACCACGGAAAACTACCGATCAGAGCAGCCGGCCGCGAGAATTCTCCTCCAGACAGCGACTGAATTCGACCTAGCTGAAGAGCTAGTGTCGAAAATCCTTCCGCCGTCAGCACTCGAACTTGGTCAGAGGCATCAGTTGAAGCACTGAGTTACCGCTCCCGGCAGCAGAATAGAAAGGGAAGAGCCGGAAGGCGGCTACAAGGCAATTAAGAATAGGTAGGTTGAAATATGTGGAAGAGGGTGTCGGGCCAGGGATGGCCAGCGTCGAGCAATGCCGGCGCGTTGGCTGGGGCGAGGGGTGGGGCGGGGCGGGGGGGCCGGGCGGTGGCGTGCGAGACCGCCGAGGAGGGGAGCAGATAAGAGACGGCGTCGGCGTCGGCGTCGCTGAGCGCGCCACCGCAGCCGCACCCAAGTCAGATTTCGTGGTATCACTCCGCCGCATACGAGCTCTCAGGCTCTCGGGAGCGCACCCGGCTGGGCTGCTGTCACTTCTCACATCTCCCCTCATTTCGTTGCTCTTCCCTCACTAATTTTCCTATTTAGATGCCATTGAATTTATTTGGTCAAAAAAAAGTGACGTATAGGGGAGAAGAATATTTGCGCACGTTTTCTTGAGTAACAGAATCACATCCCAACATTTTAAGGATAAATAGTTGAAAGTTAAAACAACAACAATAATAACAATAAAATTTAGAAAATCAGGAGATTATCAACATTTGAAAAAACTACTTTTCGTTCCGAGTGACAGAAAAACTATTTACAACGATAAACTAGTTACATTTGATTTTCTGTATTTCGAACAATATAAGAACGCACCCTCAGTACTACTAATACCACTACAAGCAAAAGGAAACCTCGACAAAACGTGCGCCTAGTGATGCTACATAGTAATACACAGTGATGCACTGAAGGCTCAATGGAATTCTATGCATGCATTTTTAAACGCCTCGCCAGGACATATGTTCAATTTCTTTACTGGTGCCCTTTTTTCTATTTTTGTTAATAAACATATATTTCCTCTTTAATCTTTCATTCTGTAGGTACGTGTTTACTCGCTCTTGCTCACAACGATAAGTTTTTCCACTGTATCTTCCACAAACCATAAAAAAATCTCTCTTGTATTGTTCGCGTGACATTTTTCTCTAAAGTTAGTCATTGCAAAAAATATTACTCTAGAAGTTTCACTTTCAAGATTCTGCGGACAAATTTTGACCTTTGAGTTAATATAATGCTTTGAAAGCCACTTCTGTCTCATTTTTATTTCATTGTCATTTCTTTTCAAATGTCACGTTCAATGATGTCAGCTTCTTTTTGGAATACTTCAAAACAGAAATCAACAGGTTAGTGATTTTTAATTAGAAATATTTTGAATGGCACACTCACGAGTAAAAAGTGTGTGCAAAGTGAACTATTTCGAAAACGTTAGAGACAATAAATAATCAAAAACCTTTATACATTATAAAAAATTGTCAAAAGTGAATTGTAAATCAAGGTTTGTTCTTGACAGGTAATTTGGTTATTTTTATCTATCATTTATCACACACACTCGCATACACACAGATTATATATACATATCAGAAATATAAAATGGTTAAATATAAACAAATATATAATATACATTACAATATGTGAAGTTAACCTAATATAAAAAATGTGTTATGCAGAAGATATCATTAAAAGTTTGTTGGGATCTTCTGTATTAGATTTTAGCAGTACACTGAATGTATATAAAAATGTGAAGAATGAATTAAATGCAGTAATTAAAATATAAGACTCTAAAAATTGATCATTCATTATTTTCTTTACTGATAAATGAACACGGGTACCCAGAGAAAACAAGCCACCCAAGGCAGGAAATTTTTGAAAATTGAAGAAACACACTTTCGTTACAGCTCTTTCTGTGCAATAAAGACACAATTAGGTCACATATTTAAAGTAAACTATTTACTTGTAGTGCACTTCCAGAAAAGATCACGATGGTCTTCATTTATTTTGTGCGCAGTAAACGTTCATTCAAGTATTATGTAATGTTTTCAGTGGTGTAATGACAACTTAATATACACTTATCATTTGAGTGTATAAGATCTGATTATTTTATATGACTATATGCAATTATGTTATGTGACTATTATGACTATTGGCTATCATGTGATCAATATTATTTAACTATTATGTGACTTTTCAATTATGTAATGACAACTTTATATACAGACTACTAAAATTTCTCCGTTATTTGGAATGGCATGGCGAGAATCACGTGACCGATATTTGGTTGTGTGAAAAGTCCTAAGAAAATAAATGCTGAAAGTAAGTCAATATTTACTTAAATAATGTGTTGAAAATAAATTAACATTTACAAAATATTCTCAAGAAATATACAATATCATTTTATTCGAAAAGAAACAAAATTCCGTGCAATTACTTTATTTTTAATATATTTTTCTTCGTATTCAATCAAACAAATTGCAGCTATTATTGAAATTTTCTGAAATTGCATTGTACTTTTGAGCAACTTGTATATTTGAGAAGAAAATATTCACTTATTTTCTCTTTGCATTAGGTATCACTCAAATCTAAACTTTGTGCATGCGCTTCATTTCGCATTTGCAAACACTGTTTCGTTCATAAATTATTTTTCTTCACTCCATTCCTTCCCATCAGCTTCATCAAGTTTTTTTTTTTACCAGTAGAAGTTTTGCAATTGCAGCTGATGTCAATTACACTGCATTTTCTGTTATTATAATTATTAACAACGATACCTGTTACTGTAGTTGTCCTCGACTTTGTTTTAAGCATGAAAGCACCACTGGAACTAAAAAGTCATCATAGACCTTGTGGCTGTATCTGTTGTCATTGTAGTCGTCTTCTCTGCCAACGTCCACTTCCTATATTGTAGTTATTGTCGTTATTATAGTTATAATTGACCTAGTTATTGTTATCAAAGTGTTCATTTCTGTAGGAACTTTTAACGTTGTTTTTGGCATTGTTGTATCATCCTTATCCTCTATATTGTCATTGAGAGTTGGTTTGATTTGAATCACCATTATAGTCGTGTTCTGTTCTTTCAACTGTTCTGCCTACAATTTCACTGCAGTGACTATTTCACTATAATGATAATTTGCCACTATACCGTATTAGGTGTTTTAGCAATTAACATGTTGTTATTGTTGTTGTTGTTGTTATTATTGTTGTTGTATTGTTGGATCTGATATTGGAGATGGTGTTGGTGGTCGGGGGTGGGGTGATTTGGGGGTAGGTGGTCATGGTGGTGGTGTCATCATTCGAGATCCCCCCACCACCATCCAAGAACCTCTCCAGCGAAGCATCACCCAGCCAAGACAAGCTGCAACTTCCTGGCTGGTTTCTTTCGCATATGTGGTAGTGCTGTACATGTAAGTATTAAGTATGTGTGTAAGAGGAGAGGAAGCGACAATAAAGACGAAGAAAAAAATATCGCATAGTACGGGCCATTTTGCTAGGGTACTGCTCCGGCAGTCGCCTGGTACTGATCAAAGAAATGACAATCTCACAAACTACCGATCAAAGCAGCTTCTTCAGAGGAGAAATTCTCCTCCAGTCAGTGATTGATTTCGACCCAGGACTGACAGTAGTGTAAAAAATCCGCTATCTTCTGGTCATGAAATTTAGAATCTCCTCAATCATCGACAATGGCAATGGATGTTGCCACCGAATCATCCAAGCTGATGACACCGTCAAAGACATTGCTGCTGCCGTCGTCATTGCGGCTGGCGTCGTAGTGTCGTCGTCATCCAACGCAGTGGCGGCGCGCTCACTTCCCCGCGCGAAAGCGGCTTACACGCCACTTGTAAGACGCCGCGCGCCCGCGGGCGGCGCCCTCAAGAACGCTCGCGAGATAATCCGCTTAGGCCGGCGCGCGCTGCTGACGCCTCCGCCTCCGTGTTCCTGTTCGCCTTCGCTTTGGCCTCCGTCTCCAGCTTCGTACCCGTCTCCATCTCCGCCACTGAATCCGATTCCACTTGAACTTCCGTCTCCGGCTCCATCACTACTTGCATTCTTCCTTCGCTTCCTTCCCCCTTCCCCCCCCTTTCGCCTCCGCTTTCGCCTCCGCTTTCGCCTCCGCTTTCGCCTCCGCTTTCGCCTCCGCTTTCGCCTCCGCTTTCGTCTCCGCTTTCGTCTCCGCTTTCGTCTCCGCTTTCGCCTCCGCTTTCGCTCCGCTTTCGCCTCCGCTTTCGCCTCCGCTTTCGCCTCCGCTTTCGCCTCCGCTTTCGCCTCCGCTTTCGCCTCCGCTTTCGCCTCCGCTTTCGCCTCCGCTTTCGCCTCCGCTTTCGCCTCCGTTTTCGTCTTCGTTTTCGTCTCCGCTTTCGTCTCCGCTTTCGTCTCCGCTTTCGTCTCCGCTTTCGTCTCCGCTTTCGTCTCCGCTTTCGTCTCCGCTTTCGTCTCCGCTTTCGCCTCCGCGTCTCGTCTCCGCTTTCGTCTCCGCTTTCGTCTCCGCTTTCGTCTCCGCTTTCGTCTCCGCTTTCGTCTCCGCTTTCGTCTCCGCTTTCGTCTCCGCTTTCGTCTCCGCTTTCGTCTCCGCTTTCGTCTCCGCTTTCGTCTCCGCTTTCGTCTCCGCTTTCGTCTCCGCTTTCGTCTCCGCTTTCGTCTCCGCTTTCGTCTCCGCTTTCGTCTCCGCTTTCGTCTCCGCTTTCGTCTCCGCTTTCGTCTCCGCTTTCGTCTCCGCTTTCGTCTCCGCTTTCGTCTCCGCTTTCGTCTCCGCTTTCGTCTCCGCTTTCGTCTCCGTTTTCGTCTCCGTTTCGTCTTCGTTTTCGCCTCCGCCTCCAATTCCGATTACGCTTCAGCCTCCGCTTCCGCCGCGGTGGTCACCACTGCCGCCGCCACCACCACCATCTACACCTCCCTTCTCCGTCACCGTCGCCGGCACCCTCGCCCCCGCCCCGCTGTCGTTTACGCCCAGATTTGTTCCGTGCGAGAAGCGACATGGCAACGGCGAAGGCGCGCCGACGCACGTGCTGCGGGTGCAAAGCAGACCGGAACTGAAAATGTATTGCGAAATAGTCGAACTTAATCATCAGCAGGACTCGGATTCTGATAATTTAAAATTTCTTTAAAATGGTATATAAAATGACATAAAAATAAGACGAAAATCGCCTATAAAATGACTTAAAACTAAGGAGAAATGACGTAATTTTTAAAAAAATGCTTATATATTTGTATGAATATGTTTATTTATTGAACGAATTTCACAAATAAATACATTTCAATTTACTATTAAATAAAAATAATAATTAAATAATTTACTATTAAATAAAATTCATTTATATATAATTATATTTAATATCAGTCTTTATTTTAGGAGGAAATGTAATTCTTAATTCCAATCTTCTAACCGTCAATCTTTGAAAGGTGGAGGACGTTACTGAACAGCCGTGTAATTTTCAGGATTTGAAAAACACAGTCCACGGCAATGAATTTTGTCATTAACTGATGATGCAATAAAATGACGCAAAGATCCAGAAATTTGACCAAAAATTTTAAAAAATGGCTAAAATTGACAAAAAATGACCCAATAACTATACTTTTCTATCACTTGTATGTCGCAATGAACATTCATTTAAAATTTTGCTACGTCTAGAATGCACCAATGAAAATATGACGTCATCAGGATCCAAACCTGATCATTAGCGCTGCTTGTCCTGAGTCGACCTTCATGGTCGGGTTATAAAGCTTCGTTACGAATTTTGGCATCGTCTCACAGAATTAAGCCATTGTAGCAACAACGTCAATAATAATAATAATAATAATAATAATAATAATAATAATAATAATAATAATAATATAGTAATTAACGAAACGAGTGTATAAAGAGGGGTATAATTGAATTAACGGTATGTTCACGAAAACAAGCAACGATAGGAGCGAGTTATCTTATATACCATGACTGCAACTATACCCCTTTAAAGATGTTACGTTCAATACTTTTTCGTTTCCATTAACGAATAATTCAAATTTTAAGAAATTCAAGCCCATTTTTTCAACCCTAGGCATACATTTCATGGCGTAGTATTGCTTCCAAAAAATATCTATTTTAGTGGGCCTTGCATTGTTTTTGTTTCCACGAAATATTTGCGAACTGAAGGTACTGAACACACTGAAAAAATATTAGAAGCTGACCAAGTCATGAAAACATTACTTCTCACGAAAAGTAAAGAGGGAGAGAATACAACATGTAAAAATATTGAAAAAAAACTAGTTATTTCTGACACAGTTTTGCTATAGAGTACTTTTAGAACTGGTAAACACAACTGACGTTTATATTTTTTACTTGTAATCATAAGATCAAATGTTTCACACGTACAAAATTAATTTGGGGAGCTACACCTTTATCTACTGTATTTTTAGTGAAATTCAACATTTTTTCTTGAAATCTATAAACTCTATTAAAACATTTTTTTGTGTTCAATGTAGACTATTTGTTCATAGTAATGTGCAATTGTAGCATTTTTTATAAAAAAAAATTGTCTAATTTGATCTCTATTGCATTTTGAATTTAAATACATTTTTGTATTAATAATGACCTTCTCTACAACAACGGTTCTGTTATTAAAGTTCGCCTGCAAAAAGTTGTTCAAAAATCTGTAACATGTCGCGAACACAAATACTTCCTTCCAGTACTTAATTTATAGTTCCGCCGTAGCTATTTTCAAATATCTGATAACGTAGTCTGCACAGAGGCTTTACTAAGTATATATCTCCTTGTTTTCATCTTTTATTTGACTTTTTCGAATTTTCGTTCCAGTAGTATTTATAGGTATTCTTTTCGATAATCACAAAACACTAAATTTTTTTTTTTTAATTTGGAAATATATTAATCCTTAATCTGCTTTTGGTTTTGATTTATTTGTTTATTCCGAAGTCCGCTTGTGTGAGGAATTTATTAATTTCATAATTTTTACCGCACCTTTTTTTTTCACAAACTGTTCACATTCAGCGGACTAGAAGTTATGAAGGTGAAAAGTCGAACACCACAGCGTTTTAATTTAAATGTAAAAACAATGGGTGACAGCAAGTTTGTTTTTGTACTTCTGCACAATAATAAATGGGAACGGTAGTGAATGTTATTGTTTAGCTCAATAAAAAACTGCCTCGCCGATCTTTCCGGAGACCATATCTCACGTACACGGCCTCCCACCAATAAACACGAGGAAAATCAAAAAACCTTTTGTTCGGCCCGGTGCACACATGCAAGAGCCTGGACGTATCCTCACTCACTCCCGAACAGAAGCGAATCCATGGATACGGGTGAAATTACTTAGAAAAAAATGAAGCAGTTTCAGAAACTGCTAACATTCGAACTGAATAGAAATGTTTAATTTGGAAAAGTTTTAAGGATTGAAAAATCGAACTCTGTAAAAATATGAAAATGTTATTTCAATAGCTAGATTGGTACACTTCTTACAGACGCGAAACTTATTTCTTTAGAATTCCTCTTTAAAATAACTTTTACGATTCAAATTGAATTTTCAGATTAAACATACAGTAAAAGTTCACCAAAAGTCCATATTTTTAAACCAACCACCTATCTCAGCAAATGAAAGACTTAGATATGAAATTCCATTAGGTTAATTTTCCATGTTGAATTTTATGCATATATATATATATATATATATAAGAGAAGAGAGAGAGAAAGAGAAAGAGAGAGAAAGAGAGAGAAAGAGAGAGAGAAAAGAGAGAGAGAGAGAGAGAGAGAGAGAGAGAGAGAGAGAGAGAGAGAGAGAGAGAGAAGAACAGCTAAGTGTTAACACCTCTTGTATCTCCTCAACCGCGCAAGATACGAAGATGCCGATTGGACAGTCGATTGCTGGAACAGGGGCTACTTGATTACAGCATACTTCGTCTTTGCGCTATTTTTTACTATGAAGATATAAGGTCAACTTTGTTTTTTTAATGGAACTCTATGCTAAATTTTAGCGTATCGTAATGCGCTTAAAAAGACGATTTCAAATATGTGTATAGCTTTGTATTATAGCGAATAGTTTTTTAGCAATTGATGTGCTTTTGTTAACATAATTTTGTACTGAAATGGCACATTTCCACTCGACCTTCCGTGCTCTCCGCTGAGAAACTAAAGGAAAATGTCTCGTGAATGGTTTTGCCTACTTTCCGAAAACGATCGAAGGCCATGTACTACGTAGATAACAGGGCGGAGGCCAGAAGTATAAAATGCGCCGCTGGGGTTATGATAGCGCACTTCTACCTGTTTTTTAGAGCAATCACACCATGTATACCAATGAAGAGAAGTTAGATATGCTACTAGTGTATGGTGAATGCGGAAGAAATGCTGTTAGAGCAGTGCAACGATATGGAGAGCTGTATCCTGATCGTCAGCGCTCCTTCACGGCAGCTTTTTGCATGTATGTGCACGAAACTATTGGAATCGGGAAGTTGGAACACCAAACAGAGGACAAGGCAGAAAAATGCAACTGACGAAAAACATGAAGAGGTTATTCTGGCATTGACGCAGTGCAATCCACATGCACATGCAGGAATGTGGTGTGAGTCACACGAGTGTCCTTCGCATATTGCGTAGAAACAAATTCCATCCGTATCACTTGTCATTGCATCAAGCACTCGGAGGTCGGGATTTCGAACGGCGCATGGAATTTTGTCGGTTTGCCTTGCAACAACTGAAAGATGATCCATTTTTTTAAACGAGTGCTATTTACGGATGAAGCGACTTTCACTAACCACGGTAATGTGAATTTACGAAATATGCATTACTGGTCATTAGAGAATCCTCACTGGATTCGGCAAGTACAACATCAGAAACCTTGGAGTGTTAACGTGTGGTGTGGCATCGTGGGAAATTTCATTGTGGGACCTTACTTCATCCCAGGCATGTTAAATGGTATTATGTACGAACATTTTCTTCGAAATGTTCTACCCACATTATTAGAAGAGATACCACTGGATACGCGTCAGTGCATGTGCTTTCAACATGACGGCTGTCCAGCTCACTCTTCACGTGTGGCAACAGAAGTATTAAATGAGAAGTTCTTGAATTGTTGGATAGGACGGCGTGCTGAAGTAAAGTGGCCTGCCCGGACTCCTGATTTGACTCCTCTTGATATTTTTCTTTGGGGGGCAGTCAAAAATAAGGTTTATGCAGAAGTTCCAACAACGCCAGAGGATATGAAGCGACGTATCACCGAAGCTCTTTCGAGTATATCAAGTGACACCCTCACATCTGTTCATCTGTCCTTCGAACGGCGACTGCAAATGTGCATTGCAGTAGATGGACAACACTTCGAGCACATGCTTAAGTAAAGCATTGTTCTGTAACAATGTAATTGGTATGTTTTTATTTCTATTTTGATCAATGTGTATTCATTGTACGTGGCGGTTAGTTACGAATACATTATGATTAATAAGATATTGTTCATTTATTTTTGTATTATTTACTCCCAATTGATAATTGAATGCAGCATTTGAGTCTTCTTTGCACGAAGTCATCTTTCGGCAAAATTAGTATCGAAGAAAGTAGTTGCTACTGTGCTGAAGTAAATGAGCGCCTTTGTCTGAAGGACGGACTCGCGAAGTTCCCCATTTAGGTAGCAGGAAGATCGAACAGAAAATCGCCGCCTCAGTGGAAAAAAAATGTTACAAAAGCACATCAATTGCTAAAAAACTATTCGCTAAAATACAAAGATATACACATATTTGAAATCGTCTTTTTAAGCGCATTACGATACGCAAAATGTAGCATAGGGTTCCATTTAAAAAACAAAGTTGACCTTATATCTTCATAGTTAAAAAGTAGCGTAAAGACGAAGCATGCTGTAATCAAGTAGCCCCTGTTCCAGCAATCGACTGTCCAATCGGCATACACAGAGTGAGTCACGTAACTTTAGCACCTCCTATAACTTTTGAACGGTTGAAGATATTGAAATGCAGTTTTCACGGAAGTGCATGAGAAAATAGGACTAACTGATACGTGTATTTATTTCTATTTTATCACTTGTATTTTACGAGATATGAGGTAACTTTGATTTTTTAAATGGAACTATACATATTTTTTCAGTCTATCATAAGGTCATCATAAGACGAATCCAATGATATACATAATGTCATATGTTAAATAAGGATTTTTTGAGAAATTTTATTCTTTTGCGACCAGTTCTTAATGGATATTTTGAATGTAACCGACCGCCACTGAAGGTCACGAAGCGTTCCACCAGCCAGCGCGCGCTCGGGGAAGGGAAGGGATCTTAATTAGTATTGCAAGACACAAAACATATTCCAAATATTCACTGAACTTGCAATTTTTCCCTGAACTCTGCTTTCATCCTTCCCCATGTTCAAATATTTTATTACTTAAGCATTGAAAATATGGATTTGTCATATGTAGTATGTATTGAAATAAGATTGTTTATTTAAATTTAATTTAAAGGGATATCATACCACAGGATATTAATGGGATCTTGGAAACTAAACACAGTAAGAATAAATTATTAAGACTTTACAAAGAATATTGCATATTTTCAGCAAATAGTTTTATTGTTAATGATAATATAATAATACCTTGTGAAAACAAAGAAATACAGAAAGATAATGATAATGACAAAAATAAAAATAGAATTCAAAAAAACTAAATAAAGATGCATTACTACATTACTATTCAAATTAGTTTAGCATGTGTTCAATATGACCACAATTCACAGACAAACATCTGCAGGCGCTTTTGAAAGATTTCTTAACTGCGACCAATGTTTCTTTTTAACTTCAGAACATGCAGCTACAATGCGTCTACGCATATCTTGTGAAGCTGAAACCTCCCGGAACTTAACGTTCAAAACATTAGTCGCCACGTTTGAGTAGTGTGCAGGGCAACCGTCATGCTGAAACCACATATTCACACGTTTTTCCAAGTTAACATTTTCTAGAAGTGTTGGTAGAATCTTAGACAGAAATTCTGCATACCGTGCTCCATTTAGAGTATTTTCCAGAAAAAATGGTCCTATTATTTCAGTTCCCACTATTCCACACCATACATTCACTCTCCATTGGCGCTGGTGCTCTACACGCCGGAGCCAGTGCGGATTTTCCACAGCTCAATAGTGCAAGTTGCGTAAATTGACGTTACCATGGCTAGTGAATGTTGCTTCATCGGTAAATAATACCCGATCCCAAAATGTGCTGTCATCCATTATCTGACCCAGAGCAAATCTACAAAATTCTACGCGCCTTTCAAAATCTTGACCTCCCAGATCTTGATAAAGGCAAACGTGATAAGGGTGGAATTTGTGGCGGTGTAGAATGCGAATCACACTGGATTGGCTTAAACCTAGTACATCTCTGGCAATACGTCGTGAACCTGCGTGTTGATGAAGTAATGTCATTGTCAGTACTGTGATTTCATTTTCTTCATTCGTTGCTATTCTCTTTCTCTTTCTGTTCTTATATTTGAAAGTTCCTGACGCCAAAAGCCTGGGGTACACATTAAGAAAAGTCTGGCGAGACGATATAACTCGCGATACCCCACGACAGCTCTTGAGCTATTCCTTCGACATTCCCCGTACACTAGCATCATGTCCAACATTTCTGTATTCGAGAACATTCTGTGACCAAAGATTGACAAAGAGAAACGCGTTATTTTATTGCCTGTAAAAAGACAAAAACATCTGAATACCCAACTCAATACGAACATGAAATTTATTTTATAGTAGAAAAATTATAAATACTGAAAGATTCGTACAGAAGATTGTTTTTAAGGAATTATGATTTGTTATTACCTGAAACTCCACATGAATCAATCTCTCTACTGTGTCGTCACCCGTTTCTCACTCCAACTTTCCAGAACAAAGGGAAAATGCGGCAATGTATTTGGAATCAAACCTTAATGCAGACGGTTCGCAGGCTCCCTTGGCACTTAAGCGAGATCTGCTGCTCCACGTCAACTAACTGTTGCTTTGAATACAGAATATTGATACTCGAAGAAGTCAAAAGTCGATAGACTGGATGGATAGGGTGGAAAGCAGAGTTGTGTGAAAAATTGCAACAAGTTTGTGAAGAGTAGTAATGTAGGTGTGATTACTAAAGGCGGTCATTTGCCGAATATTCTCTCTCGTTCTCGTAAGCGAGAAAAGCTGAACAAGAATGGAGCCCACGAGAATCTCGTGCAACGAGAATGCATAAACAAGAGCGAGACGACTCGATAATCTCGTAGCCAGGGCCATCAGACGGAGGGCCCAGCCAACGGTCTTTCGCAGACATCAACACGAGCTCGTTCGCTGACCTTGGACCTCACGTCCGGGCGCAGAGCTTGGCGACACGTGCTACAGTGTTGAAAATTTATCGAATTTATCGGTATAAATCTTGTCCTTTCTAGTAGCCATAAAGAATGGAGAAACGTGTCTTCTTACCCATAAATGAGTCTTCCGTTGCATCCCCAACTTCCTTCTTGCACGATTGTGTTTATCACAAAATATGATTCTTTGCTTAAATCACCGTACCACAAACATTCGCGAAAATAGTTTCGTTATTCTGCACCATAAATATAACTAAAACTGTACTAAAAATTGAAATTGAACGCTAATAGACATATTAACTATTCTTCTTAGGCGAGGAAATAGAAGGTAATGTTTCATTCAAAATTAATGATTGAAACAGTTTAATTGCCCAAGTATATTTAAGAAATTTCATTAAAAAAATTTAAATTAAATGTTAATTTTAATTAAAAAGTAATTTTTTAATATTAATAAACTCTTTTATTAATTAATAATGTTAGTATAAATTTCTTAATATTAATGAAGAGACACTCTTCTCGAAGTGGGCTCCTCCAGATGCTTTTTACAATGTAAGCTACCCGCCTAGCAGGGAACCCTTACCCATATGGATATGGCTAATAATAATAATAATAATAATAATAATAATAATAATAATAATTATTACTATTATTATTATTATTAATATAACATAATAATAACATAATAATTTACTTTTCATACAAATTCTCTCAATGTTTGCAGTTGATAATGTCACAATATATTAAACCCTCAATATAATCAATAATAAATAACATCATAATTTAGCCCTATTTATTAATGTATAATTAAGATTTAATTGTGAAATGAAGTAAAAGAACATTTTTTAACAATTAACAAGACCGGGCCTGAAAGCCTAAACGCTCCTATCATATAGAGGTGTCAAAGCTTCCTCGGTTCACCGTACGAGGGGTCGGGGAGGGAAGAAACGGTCCTACGCCTACGGCGCGGCGCATACGTACAGCCTCTCCACGTGCAAAATACGAAGATAGGCTTCGATCATCTCTCAAGTCAGATGTGAGATAGCTCGATGAAGGACACTAAGAGAGAGTTCAATGGAATCAATAATTATTATTTCATAATTCAATTTTTACGAAGTTTAAATTATGTGAGGTTACAAACAACGTATGCAAAACGTAAACACCCGAACACAAAACATTTTCAATAATAAGAATACACTTTAATACAGTTGTTGTTGCTGTGAGCCATCTCCTTTTATTTTTTATTAATTTATTTATTTATTACTTTTCTTGTGTGCGACGATATGTAATACTTCAATATTATGAACGTAAAAGGAAACGTTTCATTATTACGCTAGAGAGTATGTATTTTAAATCAATTAATTAGGAAGAAATCGTTACCCTACACTAAGCGGTTTTGATCATGAGTCTCTTCGAGCTTCGGCCGGCTTGGATTACTTAGGAGAATACTCTGTCCCTACGAGACGCGAGAATCTCGTTGTCTCGTTGCCTCCCGCAGAGAAAGAGAATCTCCTTCGCCAGTGCCCTTGGCCTTGGCTGGGCGCTTCCCCCTCCACGACCCTTCTTCGGCCAGCGAGAATGATTCACAGGTCGGACGAGATACGAGAGACTGAATGCAGTTTTGTCCGTCTCTACTGATTACCTTTATTTACTATTTTTACTATATTTTGGGAATATATTTTTTTTTATTATTGTTTCTAGAATATGCAATATTCTTTATCTTATTCTTAGTCTGTATTTATTCTTATTATGTTTTGTTTCAAGATCCCATTAATATCCTGTGATATAAAACCCCATTAACTGGAGTAGAAGTAATAAACAATTTTATTACAATACATACTTACAATAAATCCTTATTTTTAACCCTTCCATTTCTTAAAAATAAGCTGAAAATGGGAAGGATGGAACGCAGAGTTCAGGAAAAACTACAACAGTTTTGTGAAAATTTGGAATAGGTTTTGTATCTTGATATACTAAGATCCCTTCCTTCCTCGAGAGCGCGCTTGCTGGTGGAGCGCTGCGTGACCTTCTGTGGCGGTCGTTACATTCAAAATATCCGTTAAGAACTGGTCGCAAAAGAATCAAAATTTCTCAAAAAAATCCTTATTTAACATATGACATTATGTATATCATTGGATTCGTCTTTTTATGATAGACTGAAAAATATGTATAATTCCATTTAAAAAAAACAAAATTACCTCAAATATCTCGTAAAATTACAAGCGATAAAATAGAAATAAATACACGAATCAGTTAGCCTATTTTCTCATGCACTTCCGTGAAACTGCATTTCAATATCTTCAACCGGTCAAAAGTTATAGGAGGTGCTTAGTTACGTGACTCACCATATATATATATATATGTCAGGAACACATCCATAACGAACGTAAGAACCAGTCACCACGACTCAACTCTAATTCTGATAAAATCAGGAACACATCCATAACGAACTTCAGTAAGGGGTCAAGAAGAGTTCCTGCGCCTTGTTCTGAATCTCTGGCATAAATATTTTTGAATTAGCGAAGAAACAATGTTGATTGAAATAGAAAATTGTGTATTCATAATGGAAATACTCCTTTGGAATAGGGGGAAAAATGTTGCAACATTAACCCTTAGACTCTGTTTTGAGTATTTTCTTACCTTAGGAGCAAATAATGTTTTGCGACTCTGAAAATTTTTCGCATGATCGTCTTCTCTTAGATATGCTATTTATGCCTAGTTTTTCATGTGTTATAAACTTTTCATTTTTAAAGTCTTCTTAGCTGGAGGTAATTTGATTTTTATGAAGCTGGAGTTAGAAATACTCTCAACTTGATTCCACGTTACATGTGTAAATTATAAAAAAATCTAAAAAAGTGTTCATTTCCATTTTATAATATTATGATGTTTCTGAATGACAACCTAGTGTATTTGTTTATAATGAGTTAGTAGCCCTTTATCAGACATTCTCATTCTGGTATGGAGGTACGTAAGTAAGAGGATATGCTAGAATGTTTTTTTCTGGAAATATTATTCCAGGGTTTTAGTACCATATAGTAAATAAAGCAAATAAATACCATCATTTTCTTAATTAATAAATCCAAGTAACATCGGTACATAAAATACAGGTTACCTATTATGTAAGATAGCGACAGGGATCAAATCGGATCCCAAACAGAGTCCACGTAATTGATGGAGAAATAGAGTCGGAAGGTTTATGAAATAAAATATACAAATACATTTTCTCTGGAACCATCACTGGTCCGCGGTGCTGCTTGCAACCGCGGGTCTAGTTCAGTCCTCCCACGTGCCTGCAAGAGAACCTACATCACGGGTATCGGAGGGAGTAAGAGGAGGGGGGGTCACTAGTTGGGGAGGGCTCTCCCAGGCCGTTGTTCCGGGTTCCAAACCCCTCTCTACCGCCTGGGGAGCAAGTGTTGCCAACATAATATTACGGGCGTGATCCATCATCCGGTCGCAGCGTGACGCGGCAGTCTAATAAAACAGATGACTGCTTTAACCAAGCCGTTACCGCGACAGAGACAAAGCGTGCGGGCGGCCGGCTAGGCGGCGTGGAGAGAGAATTGGGGGTAGCCCAGGACGGAGAGTGGACGATGGGGAGAGGAGAGCAGGTACAGGGGCCAAAATGGGGGAGAAGAGCGATTAGCTTAGCTTAGCTTTGCTCAACAACAAGAGTTTATTATTTTTGAAAAAGTTTTCTCTGCGTAGTGTTTGCAGAAACTGGGTATAGAATATATAGTTTTGAATTATCGATAATTGTAACGAAGTTGTAATAGAAACGGTGAAATTTACATCCCGATCATTAGTGGTGAGGATCTGACTTTTCTGAAGTTCAGTAGTAAGTAAGGTACATGTTTGACTAGGTGTGTTTTATCTTTTTATCATGAAAGAATCGATAGATATTTGAATATAACTTTGAGGTAAACAAATTTTCATGTGAAGAATGATCAATATTCCATTCGTCCCCAACAAGTATAATATTTTAACAAAGTATATTAGTTAACTAGCGTTCATTATTTTAATGAACACTAATTATTTTAGAGTGAAAATGTTTTAGTTATTAGGACATGTAGATATTAGATCTTATAATATTTCAGTTGGTCAACTGAAGGACAACATGGGAGAGATATTATTAGTGAAGCACAATATGATGAATAAACAAATGAAGTCATTGCAGAGCTGAACCTAAGCTGAGGAAGAAGAGTATTAAGCATCAATGTTGTTAATAGTTTGGGTTTTTGTCATCGTTTAATTCAGATGTTTCAGTCTACTGAGACGGCAGTTTCACTGTAAGAAACCGAGTGTTAAGGATTCGAATATAGTGTAAGGGTGTCCCGAAAGTCCGCGACAAACTGTCACATGACCTATCGTGTGAATGTAATTATTCATACAAGACCAAGGAAATCAAATATCATAGATGGTGAATTTGCTTATCACATTGTAAAAAAACACGTATGTCTAAATATGGAGAATTACTAGATTCGTATTGGCTAACAGAATAAATTTCGAAAAACGACTGACTGTAGCAATCGCATTGCTTCATTTAATGAATCAAGTATCTATCTTTCTAATAGGTTTTCTTATTCAAGCAATTGCAATATCCTAAATCGAGAAACTTGTAATTTTACAATAAAGACAAAGAGAATATTTAAAAATAGAATCTTTGTCTTATTTTGTATTTGTTTCTACTGTTCTTCTTTGAAACATACGGGAAGTCAAAATTCGTAATTTTTGACAGAACCTCTAGTAAATTGCGATCACAGCAACAGAAATTCTTCTACGTAAATAACATTTTCTCATTTCACTTCATTCATAAAATACTTTCCTGTCAAATTCGTACCGACATCTGTTAGTCCAGAAAATAGTATTGCCAAACTGCTTACCGGATTCACGAAATCTCCGAATCTCTCGCCATTCCATTCCTCAGAGAATCCATCACGAAGCCAACCCATCATTATCGGAATCAGCATTCGATCCTCATCTCCAATTGTAAATGCAGCGGTATCGCCGGTCTAAGTGGTTCGCATCAGCTTGATCGACGACGTGTTGTGGCGCAAGAGGAACTGCCGAAGCGGGGCGTTTAACTCGCGATAGCGCCAATAGGAAGCAGCACCCTCGCCACCCTTCCGTCATCGCGTCTGGAAGCAGATTGATGAGGCAGCATTAGACCCTGTCGAGGGACGGAGGGGCTGGGAAAGAGGAGGGGGGCGGGCAGAAGGCAGAGGAAGAAAAGGAGAGAAAAAAGGGGAGGGATCCCTAGCAGATCTCAGGCAATCGGGCGAAGAGAAATTACAGGAATTATAAGGCAGATGCACGCTGATTGACACGTGCTTAGTTGCACACCCGCCAGCTCTCTTAGTTGCTGCCGCTTGGGACTGCGACGTGAGACGGTGCTACCAACACACGCTGCTGAAAATTGAACGAGCAGTCTCATGTTTAGAGACCGGAAAAATATGTAATACGAAACGTCAAAATGCACATAAATATGTAATAAAACAGTAAGAATATGTAAAAAATATGTAAAATCATATATAATACGTAATATTAAAATACTCTAATTATAAAGCACATTCATGTAATACGACATTACCATTATAAAAAAATTCCTAAACAGATTTTAAAAATTATTCAAATTTTAAAAAATTTGGAAAACGCCAAATTTTGGAAGGAAAGGCCAGTCGCTGATGCGCACTTTCCCCGCTGAGATAACTATGAGAACATACGACCGGGTCTTCATGTAGCCTACCTGAAGAAGACAGCTTGCAGTAATAATGTTGAAAAAATGCAAATTTTTTAAAAATATTTCCTTTCAAAAAATTATTTGTAAGAAAATTAATAGAATGAAGAAAAGTGAATATAGCGGAATATGTAAAATATGTAATATAGTTGTAATTATGTAAAAATATTTAAAAACAAAATTGTTGATTTGTGTTAGGACGGAGGCGATTCGCCAAGATTACAAATTTCAGTTCGGTAAGTACAAAGTAAGTAGAAAGACAAAAAATATGTAATTACATAAAAGCACGGTCACTACTTATGTTACATCAAACCAGATACAGTAATTTCTTGTAGCAGAAATAATGCTGTTGAAATGCTGAAATGTTTCCTTCTATTCTTTATGTGATCAAATTGCCCGGATGTCATAGAAGAATTATGAAGCTATTTCTAAATCTTGTACTCTTTGAAAATGTGTTACTTCCACGAAATTTTCGTCAGGCATAATGAGAAAATATTATGAAGTACTAAATGTATATTGATTTTGTTTTATTCCAAATCATTTTATTACATAACCGAAGTATACATAATGAAACACACGTAATATCATCACCGTTGCTAAAAGAAAGCACGAGTTAATTTTGGAACGCAGTTTCACCATTGTTTGAATTCTCGCAATATTTAATGAGAACTGAAAAGAAGAGAAAGAAGAAAGAAGTCTAAACTTTAAAGAAGACTTATTATAGGAGACTGTTGATGTGTATTTTATAGTAGTGTACGATAATTACGTAAAAAACTAAATAACGTCAAAAACACTAATAAAAGATACATTATGGGAATTCTGATTCGGTGTTTTCGACGTTCTTATGCGAAGAAATAAAAGATGTCATCTTCGTCAACATAGTTTTTTATTCAGATAGCCAGCTTTCGACTGTGCCCGACTGTGTACAGTCTGCCGACTGTAGCCGAAAGCAGCGAGACTGATGATGACGGCAAAGTCGTCGAAAGCCGGCTATCTGAATAAAAATACTATGTTGACGAAGATGATCTCCTTTATTTCTTCATAAATGATACAATCCCGAAACCACAGAGAATTCGTCTATTTACCATTCATGTGGACAAATTACTATCACGATGACGCATTATTTTCACGAATAATTATTGTTAGGTCACGAGGTGTAAGATTATTACAGCTTATTACGAATAACCTTCAATTAAGTGAAAAATGCATGTCTTCTTGATCTATACATCGCTTGATACCGCGAACTATTACAGTGAAAAAAGTCTTAGGTTGGCAACAACTAGCCATTCTCGTCGACGAGGCGAGTCTGTCGTCGCCTCTTTTGCACCCTCTTGCTCATCCCCTCCTTCTCCCTTCCCTTTTTCTCCGCGCGGCCGTCCTCCTTCCTCACCTTGTATGCCTCGCCTTCGTTACTTTAATGCACTCCATTTCTTGGGAGTGGCTTTGCTTCTTTCATTTCCGGCGGGTCCCGGCGACCCCGCGTCACGGCCCGTAATGAGGATCTCCCTCCCCTCCTCCGCCTCCTGTACCGTCCCCTCGGCTCCCCCCCCCCAACCCCCGACCCCCACCCCTAGCGCCTCGTCCAGCTCTCGCCCTGCGGCGTGCTGGTCGTGCTTTTGTTACTCGTCGCCAAAGAGTAAGCTGTTGCCACATCCAATTTTTCGCAAGGCCCCGTTCGTAATTCATATTTCATTACTCACAATACCCCCTCCCGAAAGTAACTTCCTGCAGAATTCGGCGCAAATGAACCTCTATAAATAAAATATGTATTTATGGATAATAAACTTCGCGCGAGATGGCGTAGGCCTTGAGTTGTGGTGCCGAAGAGTAATTTTCGGGATGTCTCGATATGGCTACCTCTCCCGCTGCCTTTCTTCTGACTTTGCGTTGCAAACCCGCACAGCTGTTAGCTCCAAGAAAAAAATGTTCTCTTTCCCCACGCTCTCATACTGAAATTTAAATGAAGACGCACTACACTTATTCTCGTCTCAGAACAAGACAGTGCGTTCGGAAAGATAGATTTAGTCTTCATAATATGTTTTAGTTGTGATTTTAATAAAACAGATTGATCTGCTCTCAGAAAAGAAGTTACACTAGGGAACATCTTCAGTGCGTAGATTCTCCTTAGTACCTGATTTCATTAGCTCTAAATTGAAGAAAACTAAAAGATATAATCTTTATATTAATTTTAAATTCAGAAATGTTAACTTATACAAGAGATTATTGATTTGGATTTATAAATAAAAAATGATCGCGGCTTCGACATTTGTTTGTATCCCAATTAATTTTGGCGAAAAATTCTCAAATGCAATCTCCCATCAGTGGTAAAATCAGAGGGGAGGTCACAGGAGCGAAATCATATTGAAAAGTTCGTGTAATCATACGTTTTGTCGGAAATTAAATTTAAAGTAGGGAATTTTGTGAGGCCGTTGATTAAAAAATATTATGATATCTGAAAAGTTAAACGAGGAAGAAACGCTCAACCAGAAAGAATGATATCCTGCAGGAGTTTTAACGAATTGAAAAAACGCCTTTCTTGGCAACCACATTGCGCTACATTATCAGTAGCTGGTCATGATGGTTGTGAAAAATTTTGGTGAAACGATATGTCGCACGTGCAAATTAGGAATTATTTTGAAAGTTTCAAGGACAATGAGGTCACCTTGTTGGGGGAATAAGAGGAGTAATTTTAATAATTTTCAAACCTTGCAGCCCAAAGTGCATGTTAGAGAAAAATCACTTTGATTTAATGTTTTAAATTCAAGTCAGGATTGTGCATTTAGAGATAGGATTAATAAATTTATTTGAAATGATTTACACTTAATTGAGCTGAAGAAAGTTGAGTTTCTGGTTATTATTGTTTCGCGTTGGGATTCCTTTTTTTTTTATAGAGGATTTAGGAATCTTGTTTCCATAGTTTTGCATTCATAGTTCAAAAATACTGATGAACTGGTAGCGTTTAGCACCAAAATCTCTAGTTTTTAAGTTTTGAATTCGCAATAATCAAATATTTTGCTGTCATGTGTGTGTTACAGATCTCGCACACGTTTCTGATAATCTTGAGAACAGATAGGCCCGAGTTACAATTATAGGTCCTATTTTCAACCTGATTTTATTCATTTGGTCTATGCTACCTTTTAAAAACTGTTGTTTTTTTTTTTTCAAATATTGAAGTTCAAAACTCGTTATATGCAGTGGCGTGTTTTTTCTGTTTATTTTAAGGCATTATTTAAACACTTGTTTAATGTTTTTCCTAAATATTAACAAAAATGTCTATTGTAATTAAGAAAAGGCTGTTTCATCTTTAGCGACCACCCAAGTCATTTAGTTACGACACTATATTAGACGATCGTGTGCGCGATCGAAATGTTTTTTTTAACTAGGCTAGAGAATGAAACATTGTCGCTTACAAGAGATCAGAAGTTGTCGAATAAAATGTATTTTAAACATCCATTCGCATTGTGAGATGGCGTAAAAGTCTTTGTTTTCAAAAAAACTGCGGAAATAAGCTGTTAAAAATATATTAAAAATTATTTCTCGTTTTTCAGTGGTTTTATTTTGCCTTTTCTAGTGTTCGTGGCTTCTCTCATGTCTTTTAGGATGTAAAGTTCCCTTTCTGATCGACCGGAGCAAGAAAGGGTAAGAGACGGGGAAAAAGTATCAAAACACCTATCATATAATAATTTTCTGAAAATTCAATTAATATACATTTCCAAATTAATATTCTCATTATTGTCTGTTTGATGTTTTTTATCTAATTGTGATTAATAAAAATAGTTTAGTATTATAATTACATTTTAAAAGCAACAAAATTGACATTCCTTTTTACTTTCTCGCAAAAATTGAAACTACTTTCTCTACACTGCTCACGCAATATGTATTTTCAATATTCTAAATGAAATTTTGCTCATGAGAATAACTTCAAAATAATCACACTAGCATTTTCTACTCACTTACGCAATCAGATCTCTTCAACTGCAATGTATTTTGTCTTTGCAGCTGACTGTGTTACTAATTTTATTACGATTTACCCATCCTAACCTTATCTCTAAGTTTATAAAAACTTTTTCATTTTGTTTTATCTCTGCAGCTAAAAGAAAATTTCTGTCTTTTACTGGACGTCCTTTCCTTCTTGATATTGCTTTAACTTTTGTTCGTTATTCACTGTTCGCTTACGAGCCTGCTTTTCACGGCTGACTTTTCGTACAAAATTTCTACACAATTACTGAACTTCCTTCTTACAGTGGACAAGAAGAAAACATTGAGTTGGCAAAAAGTATTTTGAACCAGAGTTTACCCAAACTTTCAAGTTAATGAATGTTGAAAGAATGTTAAAATCTACAGATGCGTGTTGCATTTTCTACTTATAAGGGAAAAGATACGAGGCTAGAGAAGAAGTAAGTGGGTTCCTATATTGTTGGTAAATTGTGGAGATATACATAACGGATGGCCTCGTGAAGCAAATGCGCTACTGAACACAACAAAAAATGGTTTGCGAAAACGTAGCTTGCACAATAATCAAGAATAACAAATAGAATACCCTCGTATGGCACTCCAACAAATAAAATATTGTACCAAAAATTGTCTTCACAAATACTTCAACACCATCGTTTGGTTTACATAAAGCAAAACAGTTCTTTATATATAAAGAATATTTAAAAAGGGTGCTCGCCCCTTTTTACAGAGCGAGAAAAGCCGGAACGTGCAATCAGTATTTGTATTTTTCAGTCGAAATAGAAAGTGTTACATTACTTTTCGAATTTTTAGAGTTCCTTGGTATTTAACGAAGCCATAGACACCTCTCACATGGACAGTGTCTGCATAGTTGTAATTCAACTTGTGCGTGTATTGGAAATTAGTAATATAAATAAGTCATTATCTTTATTGGACAGGGAATTTTCTTTCAAAACCAAAGAATATTTTCTCACGGTAAATGAAATGTGAGAGATTTGATACTGGCAGATCAACATTCCACGCGAAGTCCTCACAGCTCAGAATTATCATTTTGCTTTCAGATTTAAATAAAAACGTGCACATACTATTTTAATCCGTTTAATTACAATACCCCTTCTATTTGAAGTGTTCTAAATATATCCACATAACTCGTAGATACCACAAATTCATCATTTAAGCGTCAACTTGGCTGCTGGTGACTCTGAGACGGATGTTGTTCTGACTGATCATTTCGTGTTGTTGGGCGCGTCAACTGCTGTGGTCATTAGTTCCGTAAATGTATTGCACGTTTCGGTCACGGGAAGTGCCAGTATTATTTTCCCGCTGGATGGTGGAATCCAGCACAGATATTATTGGTTGCGGAGTTTTCCCCACCAAGGTACCTCCCATCAGTGGGCACCTCCCATTCGGAACAAGTTCTAAGCTGTCAATTCGTCTTTCGAGACATGTGGTAATGTCGTTCATGTAAGTGGGTGCGTAAGTAAGGGGGCGATAATGGGACAAGGATGGCGAAGTAGAGATCGCACACGGTCCATGGCTCGAGGGTTAGGGTATTGTTAGTTTGTTAGGGTACTGCTGCGGCATTTTACTGGTGTTGTTTGGAGAAACCACAAATAACTACCACCAGAGCACCGGGAGCGGTAGCTCAGTGCATCAACTGATGTCACTGCAGCGCCTCTAACCGGGAGGTCCTAGGTTCGAGGCCTGACGGCGGCTGGATTTTCGACACTAGCTTTTCAGCTAGGTCGAATTCAGTCGCTGCCTGGAGGAGAATTCTAGCGGCCGGCTGCTCTGATCGGTAGTTTTCCGTGGTTTCTCCGGTCAACACCAGGCGAATGCCGGAGCAGTACCCTTCCAAACGGGCCACAGACCGCGCGCGATTTCCTTCCTCTTCCTTGTCCTATCCTCTCCCCTTACACACACACTTACTCTATCATGCACTGCACTACCACATATTCCGGGAGACCGGTCGGGAGTTTAGGGCTTGTTCTGGCTGGGACGGTGCCCCGCTGGTGGGAGAGTCCTGGTTAAGGGGAAACCCCATTAGCCGACGGTAGGTCGGCGCCGGATCCCGCCATCAGGCGGGGGAAGACCACCGCCATCTCCCGAGAAAAATCATGCACTACACTAACGGGACTAATGACCGAAGCAGTTGAACACGCCCGGAAACACGAAAAAACCAAACCAAACCACCAGAGCAAGCGCCCACTAGAATTCTGCTCCAGGCAGCGGCTTAACTCGATCTAGCTACCTGTCAACTAGAATCCTGTCACGGTTTCAAATTCAAATGAATTATCTTCATAATTGATTTCAATTTAATATGAAACGAATTCTTGATAATGTTTAAACATACATCAAAGACATACCGTAACAAATAATAATTTAACTAAAAAAGTGAAGAAATATCAAAGAAGAAAGAAACGAATTAATTCCAGTTATTTAAAAAAGTTGAAATTAAATTTTCCACGTTTAAAAATCTATATAAAAACAAATATTAATATGAGCTAGTAAGAATCAACGCGTTCGTTTCGCTTTTGATCACCAAGCATCACTACACCCACCACTGAGCTTCTTCGCGTTGCCGCCTCCACGCGCTGTAAACTCTGTGATAAAACGTGTCTTCCTTTTCTTGCCGTTTTATGATGTGCTTAAAGCTTTAAACCATTTCTCTAATGAACACCGCGTAGGGCTCCTTCCATTTGCAATGGCGGGATCTTTCTATATGCAAAGCAGCCTTACTTATTTACTACGATCTCTCTCACGTTCCCAAAGCACACATTCCCCCATAATTTTTATTTCAGATCTGGGTTTATTACCTAAAAGAGTAGATACCTATAATGTTGCTGTGCAATATTAAAACATCAAATCCTCAAATACAAAACTGGAACACGTATTTTTAAGAAATGTGAATTTGTAAACGTCTAAAGTAGTCGACATCATTGCACTAATAACTTTATTTTGATATATATTTCAACTTTATTACTTATGATAAAGATAAATCTATTTCCCTAATTTGGGTATATTCCAGGAAATTAAAACGATTTACAGTAAACCCTCGTTATCATGAACTCACTTAACACGAATTTCGCCATAACCCGAACAAAACTTCAGTCCCAGCAAGGGATTACGGCAATACGGACATTTATAATACTCTGGGATAACACGAATTTTATGATATGGACTCCGATTATTTCGGTCCTCTGGAATTCGTGTTAATGGTGGTTCATTGTTTATGTAAATTATTTATAAGTTATTCTAAATCAAAGAAGAAATAGTATTTGGAGATAATTGTATTTATTTCAATATAATTTCTCTTCTTTTAAACCAATCTTGTATTCTTGTGTTCTTAATTTTCTTGTTGATCAGAACATTGAACAAAAGAGGTAAGGAGCAATTTTAGAACGCTTCTTAAAATATATTTCAGTAAATGTTAATTAATTTTCACTGTTTAAATAATAAATCGTAAACATTTTCAAATCAATTGAATTCTAAATAGGGGAAAATAAAATTTGGCACTGAACAGGAAAATTTGATATCCAATGTAAGTTAATACGATTAAGTGAAAATGTAGAACGTCGGAACATAGAGAATGGTTTATCACTTGTTCGGAAATCATATGTAAAAGGAAAAATGCTTAAAATAATTCCTACTGACAAGTTTTTTTTCAAACTCTGAAAACTTTACGTAACTGATTCAATTCTTCATGTGTCAACCGTTTCATGTAACTGATTCCATTTATCTGAAAGTTCTGAGTATTTTCAAAGTATACATCAGTCGTACGAAAAAGGGCAACGTTTGCGTGAAAAGTGTGGTCTATCTGGGAAAACTAAGTGTCGAAATTGAATCCGATGATTTGGAACTTGATTCTTTATAAACTTTCGCATGTATCATTTTTCTTGTTTTTACCGAAGAAATCCGTGGCAATTTTTCACCTTTTCGTGCTTTTGGGACTTCTGAAAATAACTACCAACCTGTGAAATGGTGAAGTAACTTCAGAATTCTAACTTCCGTTCGTGGGGAGGGTGGGTGGAGCTGGAGGTGCTGGGGAGAGGAGCAAGAAACTACGACCGTGACAAAGAAAGGCGGCGAATAAGAAGAACAAAACTGCAGCGGGCAACATTGCTTTTCGGATTAGAGAACAGCCTTCTCCAAAACAACTATAAATAATGTTTTTTCAGTAATCGTAACGTAGTTATAGATACAAAATATATTTATAAAATAAGACGTGTAGGGCAAATAATGAAATAATGATTACAATATCGGGAAGAATTTTAGTAATCTTAATGTGAACGGATGTTGTGACCATCTCTATAGCCTCTCAAGAAAAATTCCGATAGCAGTTCTCAATGACAAAGTATGTTGACAATGAATACTACGATAATTAGAAAGCACAGACCAGAAGGCATTTTACTCTCATTGGGAACTAGAGTCTGCTCTATTCATCCCAGTCCACACACTCCCATTTCTCGAGCCCAACGTGTTCTCCTCTCCTCACCTTCGACAACATCTCGCTCTTCCCTTCTTCCCGTCCTTCTCCTTTGATAGATAGGCTGTGACTTGTTTGCGTTCACCGCTCGCAGGCTTGATTAAATTATATCTAGAACTCGCGCACTTGAGATAACACCGAGGCGGTGGCTGCTTTATCATCCGCGCGTTCCCTCCTCGCGCCTCGCACTCTCCCTCCCGCTCCCCCCCCCCCCTTGCGCGCTGTCCTTTGTCTCCTGTTTTTCTGACGATGCAGACTCTTGACTCCGAGCGCAGCGCTTTAACTTTATAAGCGATTTTTGCTTCTTGATGGATTACTCGCGACGCCCAATCTTAATAGATCTCGACATACGCGCGCCGCCAGTGTTGGTTCTTGTAGGCTTAATTATTGCGCCTTTTGTACACGTAAAACACGATAGAGAAGATGACGACGAATGATTACAACTTCACATGAAAGAAAAGGCTTGAGGAAAGAAATAAGAAAATGTAGGAGAATTAAATAGCAAATATATTTCTAAGTTTCTGAAGTTCGAAGTAATAAATGCGTAGTGCGGTGGAAGTGTAGTGGAAAAGTGAATTGTGTGCATATTTTCAAAATTCTGTGATCCATACACTAAGTCATATAATATTTAAATTTTGGGAAAAAAAGCTCCCATGTAATAAAATCTACTTTCATGGATAAAAAAGGCAATAAATTTTGGCTCTTATGCATGTTGTCCTTCGGAATAATACTTCCTGCCGCGACAACATGGAAACGATAATTTGATTAATTGTATTTCCCACTGAATTCTAGAAGACGTGCACAGAAGATGAAGTTACATTTATGTCCAGAAGTAAAACAAGGGGCCATCTCAGCATTTGCTCAATGGATCAGGGAAACTGGACGAAAAACCTGGTCGAGATGGGGGTCATTGACCCGGAGGCTGCAATACAATACTTGTTACAGGATAATGCATTATGTATAATTGTTAAAATTTATTGTATTAATTTGCAACATTTATTGCATTAATAAATCTTATTGCATTAACTGGTCTCTAGGGTCCTTTAGAAACAAGGAAGGGCCAAATCCATGGTAAGTCAATTAATAAAATTGTTCTCGTGCTAAAAGTGCAATGCTTGATATTAGCGCTCATTTGCGAAAATAATACATCATTCGAAGAATGATTGTACGAATACAAATACAACGAAATGTATCTAAACATTGCTATACATTTGTTATAGCAAGGTTTTTTAACATTGTGAATATTAGTTCGCATTTTCTCGCATGAAACATGAAAGTAAACGGACCATTTGACTATGACCGATAATTATTTATAAATAACCTTCCATACAAAACTATGTGTGTTCTGAAGAACATCTTTATTTTACATTAATATAAGATGTTCATAAAACGTTCATATGAGACTTACTTTCTACAGCTTCTCTCCCCTTCAGCAACCCCCTCTTTACTTCACTTCTTGTGAGATTTTCCCCTTCCTTCCATTTCCAAGCCTGGGAGAAAGTGCAAACTATCATAGGGAAGAAAACAAAGGCTTTTTTATCCCCTTGAGAGACCAACGAAAAGGACAAGGTTTCCACGCCAAGTCTCCAACGCCACTTGGGTCCTTTCCACCGCGAATTTGACACGAACGCCACTCCCTGCCTCTACCTCTTCACCACCTACGCTACCATTATGTCATCGCCTCCGCCCGCGCCTCCGCCCGCGCCTCCGCCCGCGCCTCCGCCCGCCCTCCGCCCGCCTCCGCCCGCCTCCGCCCCTCCGCGCCCCCCCCCCCTTTTCACTCTCCCGCGCCTTTCCCAAGGCAGCAACCGCCCCCACCGACACCACCGCCTCGCAGCAGCCACAGCTACCGCTGCCTCCACCTCTGCCTCTGGAATGCTGCTGTGTCGGGATAAAGGGCATTGTTATCCATAAGCAAAACAATCGTGCGTTATTCAAGAGGAACTTGGAAATAGTTGGCCGGGCCGCGGCCGCGGGCGAGCGTGAGGGCGGGGGCGAAGCTCGGGGTTGGGGTTGGGGGCAGGAGCCGGGTGGGCACGAGTGCGTGGGTTCGGACTGCCACTGCACGCTAAAAGGGGCGCGGACTGGCGGGTGGCGGTGGCCCCGAATAACAGTGTTACCAACTTTGAATTGCCCGTCCGTGAAATATAGAGCACTGTAGATGGCTAACCTGCGGGTCGCGTCGGGGGTCGCCTGTTGCAGGAGCCGGAGGCGGCGTGGGCAGCGCGGGTGGGGGGGGAGGGGAGGCAAACTGCGCGTGTATAAATGCATGTCGGTACAAATATTTTAGCGCGTAATTGCAACATCGTAATTCTGCATTCGGGTCGTGGCCTGCGGGGGATCGTCGGCAATATTTATAGCCGCACCTGTACTGGAATGTGCGGCCCGGCGCCGCTGTGCTGTTGTTTTTGGTCGCTCGAAACTTTGTTCCCAGGTGCAGCGGGGGCTCAGTCGGAAATTTTCCTTCTCCGACCTGAAGTTTCCGGCTCGGTGGAACTGGGAATTGTGGGAAAAGTGCGTTTTTACAAGCGAGCGTAATCAGAACACTTCGATAGGCACAGAGAATGCTGTTCAGGAAAGATGAATCAGATGAAGTACTCTAACATATTTGGCAAGTTCATATAACGCGTAAGTGGGCCTATATGCCATCTATTAATTGACTAACAGAAAATCAATTTTGATATAGCACCCGTGAACACTGTTATGCCCGAAAATAGTAAGAAACTATCAATTGACTTAAATATAAAACAAATTATATATTTTTAAAATACTGTGAGAAGCCAAAAACCCCAGGTTAAGTTTGAATGATAAAACGGCATCTAGCGTTTGTAATAATGGCATTCTTTGCAAAATCGAAAGTCAAAAATACGCGTTGTTAGGACCACCGATCAACACAGTGTAATATTCCATGCTTGGTGTCCAATCGTTGGGCTGATGGACACGGCCCCGAACAGATTATATGAAAAAGGGCGGAGAGGGTATTGAAATCCGTAATCTTGAAGAAGGACGCTAAAAATGATATTGAAGTGTAAGCTGTTGGTGAAGTGCGAACGGATTTTCAGCAAAGGCTGCGGTATTATTGAAATGATATTGTGGCGGGAATTTATAGTTTGATAACTTGGTATTGTTAAAATAGGAGTATGGAATTATAATTGTAGATTCTATTAATGTAGTAGTTGAACGTTTGAATTAAAATAGACTCCGCGTTTCAAGGGGATATATATTAGGGTAGTTCCGTAGATGAAAGGATTTTTCAATAAGTAGCTGAAGATAGGTAGTCGCGAATAGGTGTTTCATACGAGACACAGATAGAGAAAGTCGCGACCACCTATTGATTTTGTGGGAAATATTAAATCCTATTAAGACCAAATCATTGAGAACAGTCTGGAACATTTTTAATTTATTTTAATGATAGGCAAGAACGCAAGAATAGGGATAGCAAGGATTCCATGGACAACTTTCTGCTGGTCGTCCGAGAAGTCATCTAACAAGATACTTTAGTAAGCTTACGAACTCATATTCAAATTCATGTATTTCAATGTTTATATATATATATATATATATATATATATATATATATATATATATGTGTGTGTGTGTGTGTGTGTGTGTGTTAAGTTTTCATTGTTGAGAAAAACTGATAATTTATATTAGTTGCCATCAATATAATAATTGGTTTCAATCAATAGAACTTCCAGGCATCGTGATTCTGTATAGAACCACACGTCCACATGCAACACGTAAGGAATAAATGTTTTATGTCGAACGCATGATTAAACTGAAAGTAAATTGAATAAATTAATGTTAACATTGAGGGAATTTGTGAGTGTAGCAGGGAACGGTATAAATAACAATATTAATAATAATAGCAGTGGAAGTAATCCTCTTCATATAGTGGATGTTTGCTGCAAATAGTATCCGGATTAGTAAAAAAAATCAGAAGAGACGAAAGTATTTCACAATACATCTCAAGTACTCAAACGAATTACACATATACATAAAAGAGCATAAAATATTCCTCTTTGACAGAAAAAAACAAAGTACCTTATTTATCTTCAAATTGTTATTTCAAGAAATAGAACTAAGCTATTATATATGAATGTTGATCAATAATCACGAAAATACTAACAGAAAAGCACTGAACACTTCATTTAACCCCGAAGTTGAAAATGGAATATCTAAAATATTAAACATATTTGCAAGGTATTGTATGGTTTTAAAGAGTATGACTTGGAGAAAAGAAAATTGCTGAGTAGACAAAGATGTCAAAGTAAGAAACAGAGCACATTTTTGAAACTCACAAATCTAGAATATCCCTATTATAAAAAATAGCATCAATATTGTCATTAATATTGTCGCTATCTAGCATCAACAGCTCTCTGAAACCTCCCAACCGTTTTCTTTTCCTCATTGCTTGCAGTTCTATTTGTATGTCCATTAGTGTCTCGACATCATCTACGATGACACACATTTAGTAGCGACGTCCACGACATCGACATTTTCGGCATGGTCGCACTGATCTATATCTACACCACGTGGTTCATTGCGTTGCTTTCCTCGCATTCTCTCGAGCTGCAGTTGTCGCCCAGAGGAAAACTGCAAAAGTGTTAAACTAAATTAACAATGGTGTAAAATAAAGTGTACCTATTTCTTCTTCTTATTGTACTCGTCTCAAACGTTCTTTTCGTGAAGTATATAATTTCCTGTTCTGAACCAGCAATTTTGAAATCAGTCTTTCCAACGTCTTCCTGTATAATAAATAAATAAAATGGAAAACTTTTGAAGAGTAAGAGTTAGTACTTCTTGTCTTTGCATTTCTAATAATTCTACCTCATACGAAACCTTTGTACCCCTGACGAATAATCCACAGATATTAAAATCTTAATTTTTGCATCTTAAGTCATCATTTCAGCTCCGTAGATACTGATAGCATTCTACTGTAGTAAACAAAGATGGATTTCACAGAGTTTTGTAGGACTAGATTTGTCTTTCATATTTTTTTAGGAATTACTATATAATATTTTGCTCAGCTCTTTGATTTAATTTATTCTTTCAAAGGCGATGCTTAGCAAGCGTTACATTCAAATCTCTGTAAGGATTGTCGGTAATAATATTAGTACATCACAAAATAAATAACTCAAGTGAAAAATACAAATACATTGAAATAAGTATACTAATTTTTGTTTCTCTCTAGATTTCCGCCTGGTATCGCAAAGTATCACATCACAAATTATCGGTCTTCTAGAATTAGAACCTTAAATGAAATAATTAAATGTTTACTATGGAGTAGTACATCTTTATCTATTTCAGTCTCACTGTAGCCATATGGCTACTTCAGTTTCTTCGTCTGATTATACCGCATGAATATATTTTAACCAATAACCACGATTGCTATTCGTTTCTGTGACTTATTTGAAACAGTTAACAAATGAATTAAGGATAAACATTTGTTCTGTGGATTTCTGGAGTTATTTCGTCTTTGGTGCGTGTTCAAATGTTATTCACGACATTGCAGGATTCAATTCTTTGTTTCATTTATCAGCGATGGTGAATTTCAGAGATAAAACTATCTTCCGTTTTGAAAAATAGGGTCAATTTACAGAGCAGATTACTACAATAAATGGATTTATATAAAAGCTTGGAAAACATTTAAATGAGAACAGAGTTGTTGCGATATAGTTACAACGGGCACATAGAGCAAATATAACCTACAAATGGAGGTACATTCAGATTTATCGTAATTTAAATTATATAAACCAAAAAAATTTTTTTTAATAGAGGCATGAATAAATGTCAAATAAATTCAATAACTTATATTTTCTTTGATGTAGCTACGAGTAACACATCAGTGATGTTTTCCGGTCAAGACGATAAAGCTGCCATTACTAGAAAAATGTTGTTGAATTCTGTACAGATGCCGAACGAAAATTATGAAATTTTCGAATGCACAATAACAAACTACGTAATCGAAGGATATTACGTTCAAAATTATTAGGAAAAGTACACCATGTTTCAGATCAAAACTAATATAAATCAATTCAAAGGTTCTTCATTTGTTTACATCTATTTTTGACCTAGCTAAAGAACGTGTAAAAATACAGGATTAGTATTATGTTTGAAATAAATAAATGCTGTTTGTTGATAAGAAAGTAACGCCTTCTGGGCGCACCGGAAGTAGGTCAAACAACTCTTGTTACTTTAAAAATTAACAAAATGTCGGAGTTAACATTGCCAAGTGACTTTTCAAGGACTAAATGTTTAAAATGTTGTACGAAGGTACAATAACCCAAAAGAACTGCTTTTTTAACTGACTTAGAAAAAAATGCTAGTCTTACGGTATTTATTTCTTGAATAATGCTATATATTACGTTCCCTATGTGCTCACAGTAGCCATATGGCAACATTTCATAAAAACTCAACTAACGCGCGGAAAATGTTAAAAACTTGTTTTTAAGTCTTCTGATGTTCTCTTTTATCAATTTTATGCCTTAAATCTTTTTTCATATTAAATAATTAGAGGTCAATAAGTTTCCTTTACTTTTAAAATGCCCTCGAGTTTTTCATCTGCAGTGAAATACAAAAAAGGATTGTTTGAATATAATATCAATAGAAGAGTCATCAAATGCATGACAAAAAATAGTCCGTCTTGAATACTCTGATTTTCTTTTAATAGAAACTGAAAATAAAGAGAAGAAATATTTTTTTAATATTTGATGAACATGTTATACAACAACGAATATAAGAAGAAACACAGAGAAAATTATAGTGATTAATTGACACAAACATAAATTACAGTTTCCCATTTGGAGCAAATATTTTTTTCACGAACCTACAACTACAACTAAAATTCCTTCAATAATTCCTAGTAATCATTAATTAAACTTCTAACCTTGAAGGAAAGAAATGCACTTCAGTGTGCTCATGATATGGTATATCCAGAAAACGCTTCTCAATAGATAAAATACTAAGAAAAGATTGTTTAGTTGGATTTAAAAGAGGCGAGTAATAGACCCCCGTAAATATCCTGTGATGTACAGGAAATTACAGATACATGCTTATGAATATTTTTTGATATTAGGATTCTCCAAAGCTAAGTGTTTCTTAAAACGCAATCAATATTGCAAAAATACACAACATTAAAGCATGAAGAAAAAAATGTAACTTTTTGTCCACTTTGGTTAGGTAAAGTTAAACAATATTCTATTACAATCAGTTCGGTAATGAAGTACTTTACCACCGTAATGTGGTAATGCACATCATGACGCCACTGGGGTGGTCAAGTAACGTTGTACTTTGCCACTCTTCTTTTGAAAATATTTTGGACTTCTTTATCGGTATCCTTGGGCATTGCGTTCCGATAGATGGCAGCCATTGTCTTCAAAACGTACTCCATGCGGTCGCGAGGGAAGACCCCGAGCGGTGGTCGGTTGTTTTTCACAGAATACAGATATCCACTATGGAGTTATAGCTGGACCGCTCCAAAAAAACATCATGGCGGACGTCCCTTTGGTAAAGTCTCGGAGGCTGCCCCACCCTGCGGCATCTGAGATTTCCCCTCTCGGCGATAAGGAAGCGCGTAGGCGAGGAGAGGCGACTGCGAGACGCAGCGATCGCGCTGACCGCCACTCGTCATCACTACCCTCTTCGTCAAAAGAGGAACTCGCACTCCCAGGAGTGTCCAAAGAAATGACGGATTCATAGATGTGTTGGTCTATCACATTACTGAATTATTTTGTCGCCTCTATTCCCTACACATGCTCGCAGGATTTCTTCCATTGTTCAGCACTGTATTGTGCAAACGCTTCTCTGCAAAACATTTCCTTTTCTTTTAAGGATGCACCAATAGTTTGCTGCCTCGCGCCCTTTTATAAGTCCCCAAACAAGTTCTATTGGATTTAGATCTGGATGGTACGATGGAAGACGGAGAGGAATGTGGCCATGTTCAATGATTATTTGATCAACGACCTATCGTTTTTCAGTGGATATACTTTCAATTATTTGTAATAATTGGGTTTTTGTGAATAAACGCAGTTACTGTGTGAAGCACACTCACTGCTCACTAGCCATTCTAAAACAGGGACTGGAGACCGAAACTTCAAGACACAGCATATTTTCTGTTGAGCGTTTGGACAACTCCTACGGTAGAAACACGAAAGCTGCCTTTCGTCTGATCTTTCTCACTCATCAGTTTGTTATCACCAACCTCGCAGTGTTGAATTACCGCGCGACCCACGAGAGCTGGCAGGCGGGGAAATATTAGGAGCTTTGGAGGAGAGGTCTCGTTGAGGCATGCGCATTGGAACGTTTTTATGAGAGTGGTAGAGCAATAGATTGTGAACATGCACCCCGCAACACACAATATGCTGTTAATCCTTGCATTATTCTGTTCCTGAGCGTTCTTGGCCCTTCAACTTAAGTTGACTACTTAATATTCATAGTAGTATAAACCGTAGTACAAACCTGCTGATTACCAATCAACGCCTAGTAATGTTAAAATGTTTATCAACGCCAAGTACCTAGTTTATAATATTCTTATGGCGTATGATGTAACGCAGTTTACTTTATGCATCTCCGCTTTGGGGCCTGGCCGTTCAAAAATTGGTTTTGTTTTCATTTTTCAAACGTTTATTTCCTCACTTTGGAATGTTTTCACGGTTTCTACAGGAGTTCTTTTAATCTAATAAAAGGAAATTCGAGAAAAAACTCATACGTTCCTATTGGCGTCGCGGTTCCCGTGCCACGTGGCCCTTGTGTGGCGCCTAATCCGCCTCCACCTCCCAGCCCCCTCGCCAGCCTCGATTTGTTCAACCAGTACAGCAGGAGGGCGCCGCGCGGCTCAATCACGGGAATCAAGATTAACGCCGCACAGCCCAACCACCGCGGCGCTGGCAATATCGGCGCCGAGGACGGCGTCGCCAGCAGTGGCGATGCCGGCGATGGTAATGCGGCAATAGATGGTGATCGTGGTAATAATGGTAATGATGATGATGGTGGCGGCGGAGGTGATTGTTTGAGCGGTGACGCTGCCGGTAACAACGACAACGACGACGAGCAACGACAATAACGACGACGAGCGACGACAACGACGATAGTGACAACGACAACGACGGTAGCGACGACGACAACGACGGTGGCGGTGACGGTGACGGTGTCGACGGTGACGGTGACGACGGTGACAGTGACGACGGTGACGACGACGGACGGTGACGGTGACGGTGACGACGGTGATGGTGACGGTGACGACGGTGACGGTGACGACGGTGACGGTGACGACGGTGACGGTGACGACGGTGACGGTGACGACGGTGACGGTGACGAGGTGACGGTGACGACGGTGACGGTGACGACGGTGACGGTGTCGACGGTAACGGTGTCGACGGTGACGGTGACGACGGTGACGGTGACGACGGTGACGGTGACGATGGCAGTGATAGCGACAGTGATACCGATGGCAATGGCTATGACTGTGGTTGTAGCTATGACTATGATGGTGTCGGTGTCAGTACGTGTGGAGTTCTGAGGTGGTGGAGTGGGTAGTAAAATCCAGATTTTTTCCAGTTAATTCTGATTTTCACCCCTTAACAACTTGTCAAGAAAGCCACTGTAAAAACTTCATTCTATTGAAATCAGACAAAGGCAACACAATAGTGGTTCTTGAAAAAATACAATAAGATAATTATGAATTTCTGAACGACAACAAGGTCGACTTCCCGGAGACCTCATTAGGAACTAACTTTGTCATCTTAAGTAAGAACTCAATAATTCACTCAATAATCCACGAAGTGACCTGTTTACTGACTTCCTCAACAACATGTATCCTAAAATTTCTAAACCTGAATATACGTACAAACATACATTCAATATTTCCAGAAAATTGAGGTACATAGCCTGTCATCCACAACTCTCCAAAACATCCTATTCCACACAATTCCACATTCTGGCTTCCACTACATGATCCACAGATTACTTAGCATGTCTCTTACAAAACCCGTTTTTTTGCACGAACTGAACACTTTACAACACATAGCTATGTCAAACGGTTACAACGCGAATCTCATTAAGAACATATTACACCGCAAAATACACAAAAAAAACTACACTACACTCTCTACAGTAACACAAAAACCAGATAAGTACACCTACTTACCTTATTTTGAAACACTTTCAGAAAAAGCCTCCCACAATATACACAAAGTCGGAATCAAAGTTTCATTCAAACCACAGAACTCCTTTCCCTCAGCAAAGTTATGTCCTCCAAAAACAAAGACCTTTTCAAAAAAGCGACGTGTACGCATTACAATGCCATGACTGCAAAATCGAAACAATTGGTCAAAAGAGAACATTTAACACAAATTTTTTATTAATCTTAATGTTTTAATCTGTTTATTTTTCTTGTTTCGGGAAACTGATGATGATGGTTAAGCCATCAAAAGCTGCTCTTTTAATAAATAATATTGTTGGCAGTGACATCTACAATTATTTCATTCCATGAACGTATTCCAGGTATTGTGATGAATATATAATAATGAGAGCAATGAAGCACTAAACATGATGCACGGCAAAACATAAAATTCCCGGGGATAGTAGGAAATATTTGTCGCTCACGATAAAACATTTACACTGGTGGTGATGTTTGAAAATATATATTAAAAGAAAAGGAGTTTATCCATAAATTCCACATGGAAGGAACTGGATATATGTTTAAGGCTGGGTAATGACACGGCAATAAAATGAGCTTTCATCTCCAAACCTATTGGAAAACAAAATTAGGACGCTGACGGAAAAGATGGCAGAAGTGAGGACTGAATAGGCTGCAAACTAATCATTGATGTTGATGAAGAAAATTTAAGAGGAAAAATCCCAATTTGAGCTCTGGTAATATAATATATAAAGAGATGGAAAGGGAGTATGCGGACTGCTGTGCTAGGTATCGCCCAACTGCTGGTAGAGCACTTCAGAGAGCTGCATTGGCCTTGACGTTATGTGCGAAGAGTAAAGAAATGAAGGTAGGGGGCTGCACCTCCTCTACTGCTGTGCAATATTCTCCATGTGAGAAACGTATCACAAATATAGCACGTGCGAGTTTTAAAATACATACTAATTATATCAATGATGTGATGTGACTAATGGTACACCTTTGTTAACCGAAGATCCAGGTTCGGGTTTAAAGCCTACTTATTGTGATAAGAAATAAAGAATAAAATATTAATTGTCCAGAGGTTTCCAACAGATATAATGAAACGGTGATGATATGACAGTATATAATTGAGTTAATTCAAGAGAATTTTAAAAGAAAAAAATAAAATATAAGTAATACAAAGATATGGTAAATTGCAAAAATGCAAAACTAGAGGTGATACATACTTTCTCGTATTAGTTGAAACTTTTACAATATTTGATATTTTTGAGAATTAAACTAAAATAAGACCTGCACGATATTATTTTGCTCTAAATAAAAAAGTAACCCACAAATTTGGAGTAATTTTCAAAAATTGGAAATATTAAGGCTTCATGAAAAAAAACCTGAAGTCAAAATGTGTTTCAAATTCACAGGACTTCAAGATCTGTCAAATCAATGGTTTAGGACCAATTTTGGATAAAATTGTTGATCACAGATGGACTGTTTTACAAGAACCAACTTTTCGGTTTCAAGAACCAACAAAACGTGGATTCTGACTACAGGACGAGTTAGAGTAATTTACTGCGTATAAGAGCATGAATTACCCACTTTTTCGATCCTAGAGCACCATAGTATAAGTTTTTGAAGAAAATTCTCCAATTCCCGCTGCAGCGTTGCAATACTTTTTCTTTACTTAGTAAGTACGTAGTATGACAAGAAAGTAAAAATTGACTTTATTGGTATTGAAAGCAAACCCTTTGAAGGAGATTTTGCATTTCACAATTTATTCTCGAGATATTTCGTGAATAACTTATTTATTAATCGGTATTCGAATACTTCAAAATTTTAATTATAACAGAAAATCTATAATCTTGCAAATGGCTGACGTGTATATCAATGGAATATTAAATAGCTGAAAACTAATTTTCAACTCTACATCACCACAAAAAATAAGAGAAAAACAGAAAGTGTAAAAAAAAACAACATTAAAAACCATAATGGCCCACTGTTTCCTTTGTAGAAACTTGTAAACTGCAATAATTTTCATGGCCCTACAGGGTAAACTTCTCCCAACGCTCCACACCAGGACGAGTCCATTCCTTTTAAAGTCCCCTTAAAAATGCGGGTGGTCCCGGACAGCGTGGCGCCCCAAGTGGCAGAGTCGTGAACTCCCGCATCGTCCGCCGTGGATCGCTGATATTAAAATGATTACCAACTTCCAACAAACATGTTTACTGCCCAACTCCGAGAGTTTCCACTGGAGAGGCGGCGAGGAGAGGTAGCAGGCGGCGGAGAGGGGCAGGAAGAGGGGTTGCGGGGGGGGGTGGGGAGATCAGTTCCGCAGCAGCGAATTTGAGCCTGGCAGGGGGATACAGGAGCACTAATTTATCGACTCATGGAATAGTTAGGTGGATGGTAGCAGCGTCGGCTCGGGGTCTCCCCAAAGATTTAAGTTTCTTAATATCACGACCCCCGAGATTAACTTCTCCAACAATTACCGTGAGACTGTAACTCAACACAAGTTCCAGAAGAGCCCTGGGTTCGAGAGAGTGTCAAGCGACTCGTTTGCGAAATGAGAGTAACTGGATATTAACATCGGCTTTCCGAGAGTAATGCGACAGAATGACAAATACGCGTTTGAAAGTGAAACGGAGATGCGGAAACAAGGACTTCGCTTCATCATCTCTGGCAGAGGCCCGGAGTGCGTTCTGAAAGCAGTTTAATGAGGAGGGTGTTAACTTCAAGTACAGAAACATTCACTGGAGAATAGGCTTGGAAGTTTCGAAAGCAGGAGCACACTTCCAGAAACTCCAGAACATATTTCATATCTTATTTTGCAATCAGAGATTTCATGTTAATTTGTCTAGTCGAAGACATTTTCACCCAAAATAATATAACAAATATTATTATGAATGGTATAAAAATCTTTATTTGTACTGCATTTTCGAATCATTCATGTCCAGAGTCTACGGACTCAAGAGACTTCAAGCTTTATGACCGCACGGTTTGGAAGTTCGCACAGTTTGGTTTAAATAGTTTCGCTTGCTATATTATAAGGAGCCAATACATTTCAAATTTTGGAAAAAAAAATATTTTTGCAGAAAAGTAGATGAAATAATGTGTTAATCAAGATGGTAATAGTTGTATTTTGCAAATGCATTATAAATGAAAAGAGCCACTTCGGGCAATTTAAGATGACGAATATCATCAGACAACCTATAATTTCCTTTTGCTTTCCTCCTGATTTGCGTTCAACCCTCCTTCAATATTGTGATTTTCACTTACGAGTGACACAGTGATACCAGGAAGGCGGGTGAGCGGAAACCAGATAAGAAAATTCTCTACAATCTATCCATAACTTCCGACCGGGATCACATCTCATTCCACGACTTACAATAATGTCATAACAATCGATACAGGAACCAATAAAATATTTATAAATTCAATGGCAGAAATATAACAACGAATGTGCCCGTAATTTATTTGTATATTCAGGTAATACAAGACATTGTGGATATCTGACCCTGTGAATGAGTCAACGAAATGATGAGATGAGTGAGAGAATAGCTATGATTGGAATGTGGGACACTGGGAGAATGTCGAGGTACGCCAGCTCGTGACTTTTGTTGGTCAATATGTTCTAAAACAGCAACTCTGAATCGCAACCGTGAATAGGACGCTACAAGCTGAGAATCTTCAATAATTGTAAAAGTATTGCTTACGATGCCGAGGACGATATGGTGATCGTAAAATTAGAGGCAGCAAGCAGCTCATGAAAACTGTAATGAATTTGCATCTAATTTGTTTATTAATTCGACCGATATTCGGTTTAGGATCTCAGGAAAGGCGGTAGAGAGGTCGTCTGTCACAGCACTGTGCCAGTTTACAAAATATGTTCCAGAATTGCATTTATCAGATTGTGTTGGGGCAGCGCATCTGTCCTAAATATCGGGTGTGTCCCGTCAGAGAGCAAAATTATTCCGATTATACTTATAGATAGACGCAATGTGATACAACTTCCACTCCATTTTTTCAATTATGCTAGGATTCAAGAAACACGTTTGAATTGTGTTTGAGCAAGCCGACAACGAACTCATAATGTTGGGTCAACCAAATGCAACAGATGCATAGGGCAGATTCAAATCCATGACAAATGATCCGAACGAGAAATTATTTGTTTTCAGAGAACGCCGGTGGCGATAGGTTCATAGACGCTGCAGTGCTTCAGTGCACTAGTCATTTTATTAAATAAATAAAAATTATATTCCCAATATTAGATTTTTGTTTAAGTCATCGGTCAAAATGCTGGTAAAGTTGTAACGATTGCTTCGATCGACTCCGATTTCTCTTAACATGCGCGCCTACGTCCGGAGCGGTCTGGAGTCTGGCGTGCGTTCTTTTGAACGAAAAATCCTGATGACGTCATGCAGATACCAGCATTCGTGTTGTGCGCAAGCGCTAAAATACTGTCCATTAAGCTCTTAAAGGCTTCAACCACCAGTGAAAATGGCAGTGCCTCCTTACTCTCTAGCAATTTCAATAATACCCCAGTGTTTGCTGAAAATCCGTTCGCAGCTCCCAACCACTTACGTGTGTACGCTTCAATATCTTTTTTTAGCGTCCTCCTAGAATATTACTGCTTTCAATGTCCTTTCCGCACCTTTTTCATATAATGTGTTCGGTGCCGTGTCCATCAGCACAGCGCTATGACATGCATGCGCTATGACACAGAAGCATGGAATATAACATCTTGTTGATCGGTTGTGCTAACAACGCGTATTCTTTGACTTTGGAGTTTGTAAACAATGCCATTATTACTAACGCTGGATGACGATTTTAGCATTCAAATTAAATCCGGTGTTATTGTCTTATCACAGTATGCAAGCTAAAAGTATAATTTTTAACACTAGTGCTAAAAGTGAGACGCTGCTCAAGTGTTCAGACAAATCTGTGAGTGCAACAAAGAAAATAAAATACTTTCGCCTGCCCCTCAGCTACTACTGACCTGAAAGTATCATTAAGTGATTTGTTCACTTGAATAGAAGTAAAATAAAAGTTAGACGCAGTATAAAAAATAGTGTATGACACACGTAGTAAAAGTGATTAATTAACTTTGCTGGTATGATTGCGGCACATTTCAAAACATTTCCTACCCGCAAACTTATTTGTCACTTTATCCACCCGTATCATAAAGAATTATTATCAAAATACTTTAATTAATATAGTACAAATTTGGAAGTTTGAAGAGGGAAGCGGGCACTGTAAAATCATAGCTAAGCAACTGCTTACAGCACACGGCTGGTTTTCGAATCCAGCTGCCACTGGAGTGAGAGACACCGCATTCCCAATTGCCACAATGAAGACATCTACGTTTGAACATTCCCAGGGGTGTCGGCAATCTACTCGACAGCAATGAACAGCCGCCTACCACTCACCCACATCCCCTCTCATCCCATCCCAACCATCACTTTCGTTTCTTCAATTGCCTGCCTCACTCCGCAGCGAACTCATCCGCTCTCTGACGGTCACCCTCGCAGTCATTCCCACCACACGCCCTTCCACCCTCCACATTTCATCCGTCCACGTTGGGCCTCGACTGCGACCTCGCTTCCGCTCCGCCCAGCTCCTCCACACGCGGCAGGAGGCCGGGCGCACCGCCGCGCCGGCAGACCGCTGGCACTCGGAGGGGAGACAGTGCAACAGTTCACCAGTCGATTGGAGGAGATTGCACGCGCGAGGGCGCGAGATTGGAGCGAGGGATTATGTGGAGAGCGACGCTCCACGAGGGGCCGCCCTCCTCCGGACACGCACGAACAGATGAAACCGCCAATGGAGAAAAATTAGAAGACATTAGAGCGCGGGCGAGAATGGGGATTACAGAACTGTCACGTTACTGGAGTCAAGTAGAGGGAAAGAGAGCAAGTGAAAAGATCAGAAGTGGTACTCGAAGATGATATTGAAGCAGTCGATATGATTGCTGTGATTTCTATCGCCGCGTCGATAGAGCTCTTACTTGCTATAGAGACCTTACTTACTATGATGTTGACCGATGCTGAAAAATATTTTTAAAATAAGCGACTTAAAACTAACTAATAAAATGAGAAAGTTTGCAAACATGAGAGATCATTCATTCCACAAGCTATCAACAAGTCCAAAGTTCGAACAGAGATAAAGACATAAGGAGAGTAATAAAGACAGAAGAATTGAGATAAAATCTTTGCATGAACCAAATATTACATATTTTGATATTTATGATACTTCATGATTGATTGACTATTTCTTATTTTCGGGAGCTGTAATTGATATGGTCATTAGTTCCGTAAGCGTTGCGCGTGTATCCATTACTGAGGTGGCGTTCATCTTCCCCCGCTGAGATCTGGCTAGTGGGGCTCTCCCTAACCAGGTATCTCCCACAAGCAGTGCACCGCCCCAACCGGAACAATCTCTAAGCTACTGAAAAGGTGGAAACCACATAAAACTACGGATCAGAGCAGTCGATCAAAAGAAGTATCCACCACACAGGCTGAACTCGTCCTAGCCATCTAGCTAGTGTTGAAAATCTTGCCACGGATGGGACCCAAACCCTAGGGTCTCCCGGATATAATGCTTCAATATAAACCATTCTTACATTCATATTAATTTTTTCTTAATTATGAAAATTTGCTAGAATTATTTATTACAAAATGTATGTATTGTCTCTATTTTTTCGCATCAGAAACGGTTGCAATGCATGGGATGTACTTTGTACGATGTACAATCAAAAATACTTTGACCACTATACACTCTTCAATTTCTGCTGCCAACTTTCTAAAAGGAAAAAGGTCTGACAAGCAATGGTTGAATGAAATCAAGGATTCGCCCGCATCGGGGCCAGCTGGAAGCGCCGCCACACGGGCACGGCGGGGTGAACGAGGTGCACAGAGGTGGAGGTGGAGGCCGAGGCGGATTCGCTGCAGCACCAGCCGAGAGGCACTCGCGGGCAGGCCGATACGAGGCGGCGCGGGCGCGCCGAGGCGGGAGCGGGGGCGGGCGGGAGGGGGGGGGGCGGGGGGCGGGGCGGGGCGGGCGGGATAGAGCGGAGCAGCATGTCGTGATCAGTCAACTGGCCGAACGAACGGCGTGACCAGCTCGCGAGCGAGCGGCGGGAGGGGTGGAGGGGGCGGGGCGGGAGCGGGGACGGGAACTGCGGGTGAAGCGGGCGCCCTGAAATACGGTATCGAGGGAGTCGTCGAGGAGTCGCCAGCCGCGGGGGGCGAGCCGCGGCCCGTGCCCCCCAAAGGAAACGGCGCCCCCCGGCCGCTGCCGCCGCCGCCGCCCCGCCCGCCCGAACGATCCATCGCGGTGGCCCCCCTCCCGCAGGCGCCGCCGCCCGCCTCCGCCACCGCCACCCTGACGTCGCCATGGTAACCGCCGCCTGATGCTAATGAGGCGCGGTTCATCAGCTCTTTTTCCAACGCGCGCCGCCCCCGCGCCCCCCCCGCCCCCGCGCGTCGCTGCAGTGCCACCTTCACAGCGCTCCACGCACAACGCGCAAGACTCTCTCAGAAAGCGATTCGGTTCCGTGTTATGTTTGCAGGATTGGTAGTGACATTTCTAGTGGGTTATGCGAATAGAATTATCGCAAAAAAGGCTATACCTAAAGGAATAACTTACGGGTTCGAGGTTCTATCAACTCTAATATATTTTCATACTCGTTCGAATTATTACCAATTATTCAATAAAAGATAACTTCTTTCAAGTGAACAGTTTTTGGATGATTTAAAGAAAATTGAAATATGTAAGTTTTAATGTACGGAAATTTCCTCTCTTGCTCGAAAAGTCAAAACAATTGCGTGTGAGAGTACACTAACAATAATGTACACGATCAGATGATGAACACGCAAAGAAACATTGAAAAATTTAATGATGTGATTTAATCCGGAAAACCTTACAAGGTCCGTAAAATAAATTAAAAACGAAGGTAAACAATATCAACAGTGAGTTAATAAATTTCAAATACGGGTAATGTACGGAAAAACGAGCATTGAAGTAACAATGACAAATACAAATAGTAAAACGTGAAGTAATGCTACAGGAATAGTTTACGTGTTTAGTTGAAATCTTTAACACCTACCTTCTCAGCAAAATATTGTTTAATCGTTTCGACAAACACAAAACCATATTTTAGAAAACGATTTACAATTATAGAAGCAAACATGCTATAATATTTAGGGCATTTAACTGCCCCGTGTGCCTTGGTGGACACAGTGAACACGCGTGCGGAACACCACGCGATCACGCACAGCCCTCCCCATGTCCCCTCCTCTCGCCCCAGCCCATTCCCCGGCAACCGACACCCTCTCTGAAAATAACGCAACTGCTAAAGCGCCTCTGATAGAGCGTGGGTTTACGGCCCGCCATCACCTTCGTCTGGTTAATTTTGAACTTATCTGCACAGTATAATGTAGCCCACTCTTCTCACGGGGGTTGCAGAGCTTATCAGAAAATTTGTTAAGAACAGGTTGCACTTCCTGCAGTTTTTACGACGCGCATAATCACACGATGACTTGCGTGAATTTATGCCTCGCCCTACTGAGGCCAGCATGCAGCGACGCGCCACGCGCCGCTGACGAAGACAAATGAAGTCGCAAATGTGCGGGCGCAGTTTTATCTCTACGCGTGGATTTTTATGTGTTCTCTACACGCACTGTTGGGGGATACGTATACATACGCGTGATGTTGTGTCTGAGTGGCGCGCTAGATCTCAGAAAACTGTTGCCAGAACATCAAAAGTTTGCATTTTACAAACATTCGTGACATATCCATTCACGAAGTTAAAAATTGCATTGAGAACAAGATGTGTGTTGTACAAGCCTAAAAGAAGTTACTAGAACTCTTTCTTATAATTGTCACCTTACCCGTCACATTGTTGGATGCAGTTACGTTCGGATAAAATATGTTCCGCAGAAGTACAGCTATCAAAATTGTGACCATGCTACTGAGTAACAAGGTACTACTTTAATAATTAAATTATTCTTTAAACTAATTTAATTATTAGAATGTTTCCTATTCAATATATAGGTAGTAAGAATAAGCGGTGAGAAAAGGTTTTTCATGATTTATGTTTTAATATTTGACTAACCATTGTATATTGATTTAAAAATTTATCTCTTGATCCAATATTTTCTGAATATGGATTGGATAACATATCTTAACAGTTGCATACCAATGCCATTACGATACCCAGAGGTCACCAATAAAAAGAGTGAACGTCAGACCCCATAATAAATTGCAAAATAATCGATGACAAGTTTTATGAATTTACTAATGATACAAGCACATCAATATATTATAATTATTTGATGCAAGTTTGAGTTAAAATATTTTCAGTTTTTGAAGTATGCCAAGGGCATACATATTTTTACAATTTTCTGGATATGCTGTCTCTTCCACGAGGATACAGTCGGCAACCTCCTTTTTTGAAGTTCAAGTGCTGTAATATTCACTCGTGCTCCTATTACATTAACTGACACCAATAGTAGGTTCTGGCGTGTTTCTGGGAAGGTCTGATTAAAAAAATAGATATTCCCAGAAATAATTACGCATGGGGACGATATAGAATTTTTAAGTAGGCCCTACCTGATACCCATTGAAAGACGAAACTATCACTAAATATACCTAATAATGAAAATATTAAACTATAAAACAATAACTTCTTTCCTAAACAAAGAAGGAAGAACTGCGTTGGAGTACTCGTCGATCTCCCTCATTGCTATGCGACAGTTAAGATACAACGAAGCCGACATGAAAATGTACCACGACATATTCTTTCGAAATAAAAGAGTAAAACGTGAAAATAAGAAAACAAGTAGCTGATTGGTAATTTTGGGCTAACATTCCCTGCAGCTTCTGACTTATTACAATCCCATAGAATTGCAAACTTGACATTCATTAATAAACACAATCCCAAGTGCATATTGTAATGGAAATATATTTTCAAACTTGATCAGATCCTCCCAGAATATTAACTAACAACACTGTTAGATTATTTTCTTTCTTCTGAAACTGTATCCTGCACTATGCAAATAGTGGAAGGGGAATGTACAAGTAAATAATTACGAAGACTGTGGGATTCCCTGACATACCACCTGATAACCTTCAGCAAATACAGTTATAAAATAAAGTACAAAATGTATATATTCTGATAAAATACGTTTTGATTAAGAAGTACTGTACATCTGTACATCTTCATAAAACTGTACATCTTCATAAAAGAACCTACACTTATGTAACATACATTTACTGCTGGGACTGTGTGAACATCGGCTCATAGCATTACATTGAAACCTCAACATCAAACGGCCAGACCCTCCCTGAACCTTGTGATCATACAGAATTGGTTCGATGTGTCAACATACATTTTAATATTCATAAGGACGTATTAGCAAAATAGAAACCTGACGATTAAACCGCTTAAAACACCAAATTGTCAAATTAATTTTACACTGCATATGTCTGACAATTCATGCGACGGAATGGTGGTACTGAAATAAACTAGAATTCTAAAAATGTAATATTAGTTCCAGAATGTATAATTTTGTAAATACATAAGAAATACAACTCGTGATAAGGGATAGGAGGTGCTGTTCTCATTGCTGATGGAGGGAAAATGGGGAAATGGGGTCTGGGGGGAAATGGGGTCCGGGGGAAGGAGTAGAAATGAAGTTTCGTCCAGTGAAAGGGATTGGCACTTGAGCGATTGCTGCGGACGCCCTCGGGTTTTGGCCCCAAATCTAGTAAATGAGCAACCCTGTTTTAAATTGTACAACCGTCGCCTTCATTAACGTATTATACATAGAGGGGGGTTCACTTCTACGAATCTACTCTAGACCTTTACTCCCTGACTCATTGGGGCATTCCATACAACATTGGATCTTCCATTGAATTATCTTTGTCTTCTCAGTTGTGTAAAATTCCAGGAAAATTTCGTCATCTACAATACGTTGCCACATAATTTGACTTTCTTAGGGTGGAGATTTGAAGAATTCGATACTTTGGTCTACTTATGAATGCGTAGTCCAAAGATACAAAGCGCGCTTTTGAAAAAAGGCGTCTCATAAGTTACAGTCACTGTAGAATAAAACACTTTTTAAAACAAAATATCTCCTGTTATTTAGAGAATGGATGAGTAGGATCGGAAAAAATAAAGGGATCTTAATGAACAACACAGTGTCGGAGAAAAGACTACTTCTATTTCATGCACCTTGTGTAGACGCTAGCAGAAGAAGGGAGAGATCGGGTAGAAAGGGCAACATCTCCACAAGAGCAGGGAGTTGGCAGTGAGGTTGCACGCGTCTTGCGAATGTTGCGAATTCCCCTGAAAGGATCGCGGCGCCACGCCCCCTTTCCCCTCCGCTCCGCCACTGCGCTGTGCTGTGCAGCGATTCGGCCACCGCCTCTTGCCGCGTCCTAATCGCGCGCGCTTCATCCCGTGCAATTAATCCCCATTAACAGTTTCGCAGGCGGCGTGCGTAGGAGGTGGATCGCAGGCAGGTCGACTCGCGGCGGGGTCGGGGGGGCGGGCGGCGGTGGGTTGGGCCGGCGGTGGGTTCCTACGTCTTCATTGGGGCCGCGGAATGAGGGCGTTTGTATGCCGGCGCCCGGCGCGCCCGACCGCAGCTGCGACGGCGGAGTTCGGATTCTGCCTCAGCAGCAACGGCGGCCGCCGGGCGAGCGGTTGCGATGGGGAAGGGGGAGAACGGGTTAGGGGGAGACGGCAATGGGGAGGTGAAACTCAGGAATCAGAATGCGTGGTGGTGGGGAGATAGTGACGGTGGAGGCGTCGGAATGGCGGCGAAGAAGATGCCGGTGGCGTCGGCAGTGGTGCTGATGGTAGCTGTGGTGGTGATCGTGGCGACGGTGGTGGCGATGGTGATGGTGGTGATAGGTGGCTGTTACGGCAGAGAACATGGTGATGCTGTTGAGAGCGGCGACGCAGGTGCCGATGTCACAGCTGGTGATGATGGTTGCTGGCATTGGAGATGGTACTGTTGCTTGTCAGAGGCGATGATGATGATGATGATGATGATGATGAAGATGATAGCAGGGAGGAACTGTGGCACGGAGGGTGGAAACGGTGGTGGTGAGGGGACATTGAGGGGATCTGGGGCTTCATGAATGGGGATGGGGGATTGAGTTGGGTGTGATGTCGAGGGCGTTGGAGTCAAGAAGAAAAGCAGCTCTTGCGGTAGTGGCCTGGAACGTCGAAACATCTACGGTGGTCGCAGTAGCGGTCACGGTTGTGGCAGCGCGATGAAGTCAGTTGCATTTCGGCTGTGGACGGAGACCATTTGTGGTTCGGTTTCCAAAAGATTCATGACTGATTTGTAGTTAATAATAGTTGCGTTGTTTCTGGTGGTCTAACAGTGATATTCGTAGCTATGAAAGAAGATAAAGGTCCTTGATATGAAGCTCAAATAGAACACAAAAACATGATTACTAGAAACAGCTAAATTTGAGCAAACATTATGTATTAATATTAATTATAATGCATGTTTAAGTTTTATATTTGTAACCCATGAATTTAAATATAGTTTTTGGATTCTGTCTACGTAGAGTATCTGGAACTAAGAATCTTAAGTAGGATGAATATTTTTTTATGTGCATTGCATATTAATTGTATTATAAATATGTGAATGAAATATTGTAAATGAGCTGGTAGTAAAAAATTACAATAGAGAGAGAGAGCAATTACCTGTCTCAAAGTTACCTTTGTGTTAAAAATAGAAATATACAAACCCCCTGAAAGGCAGAGATGCCGAAGAAAATAAATTTAATAAAAAAAAATTATCAGTGCAATTGTGCGCACATTGTACTTCTCCCCTGTGCGCAACATACAGTTTTTACTGTTATTTGACGAAAATAAATCAAATCAAATTAAATTAAAATTAATCTCTATGCAGTGTGCGGGAAGTATGTGACAGCAAATATAACGGCGTGTGAAATATTAAAGAGAACTACTATGAGAGATTATGGCTAATTGAGAGGCAATGGATAATTAGAACAGAAAAAGAAGTAATAACAGATAACAAAGTAAGAATTTTTTTTGAAAAATAATAAAATAAGTATAGAAAAATAAGTAATGGTAATAAAATAAGTATAAAAAATAAGTATTGGTAAGTTACATATGAAAGAGGCGTGATAAAGGGGCATAAAAAAGTGGATAAAGTTTTACAAGGTACTCGTATAAAGAAAACAACCTACAACAATAAGTATCAAAATATATAAATTGATAAAAATGATAGATGACCCACGAAGTGTTATTTAATATTTCAACACTACACCAAATACAATGAAAGTTAACAAGGGATTAACAATAAAAACATCTTCAGGGAACAAAAATCCTTTTCATTAACAAAAATGTAAGCACAAAGAAGGGTGATAATATAATATTCAGGGAAATAAACAATGCAAAACCTTTTGTTGTTCAATATTAATTCTTAATCAAACAACAAACCAAGAATTCTCCCAAACTAACCAATAATTTATTAACAAACATTGTTATAACGACAACAATTCATTTTGAAATTAAGGATAATTATTCATTTCTATGAAAATATTCCATTTATACATTGTACTATTAATAATACTTCAATTGTGGGAATACTGATGTGGTGGTGTTGACGTTTTTATGAGAAGAAATAAAAGAGGTCATCTTCGTCAACATATTAGTTTATATGATATATTATGATATATTAGTATATTATGATATTATATAATATGTTGACGAAGATGATCTCTTTTATTTCTTCTCATAAGAACGTCAACAACACCACATCAGAATTCCCACAATTAATGATACTTCATATGAACACACACTATGTTACAAAGTGAACTAATACGGGTTCAAAATGTTTGCACACGATATAATCCTCTCTCGTTCGCCGAAATCTTCGCTGAACCTGTATTTCAGGAAAGGCAACATCAAACCGGGAGCAGTAGCTCAGTGCATCAACTGATGCCACTGCAGCGCCTCTGACCGAGAGGTCCTAGGTTCCAGTCCTAACGGCGGCAGGATTTTCGACAGGGCAGGGATTTTCGACTAGCTTTTCAGCTAGGTCGAATTCAGTCGCTGCCTGGAGGAGAATTCTAGCGGCCGGCTGCTCTGATCGGTAGTTTTCTGTGGTTTCTCCGATCAACACCAGGCGAATGCCGGAGCAGTACCCTACCAAACGGGCCACGGACCGCGCGCGATCTGTCTTTCCCATTCCTTGTCCTATCCTCTCCCCTTACACACACACTTACACTAACATGCACTACACTATCACATATTCCGGGAGACCGGTCGGGAGCTGAGAGCTTGTCCCGGCTGGGGCGGTGCCCCGCTGGTGGGAGTGTCCTGGTTATGGGGAAACCCCATTAGCCGACGGTCGGTCGGCGCCGGATCTGCCCATCCAGCGCGGGAAGATCACCACCATCTCCCGAGAAAAAAACATGCACTACACAAACGGGACTAATGACCAAAGCAGTTGACGCGCCCGGAAACACGAAAAAAACAAACCATACCAAACCAAGCTACATCAAGCGCGCCGCGGAATACAAAGTGGAACGAAGTGCGCGGCGAAGTGGGCGAAGTCTGCGGATACCGACTCCCAGCCGGCAGCCGGCGCTGCTCGGCGCGGCGCGGCGTTAGAGAATGGCGGTCTGAGGGTGAAAGGGACCGAATTGGCGCAGTTTGCGGTATATTGCGCCTTGAGACAAAGCCGCCTCCTATCCCATTATCGTGCTGTTGCCCTGAGGAAGTCTTAAGTGCCGGCGGCGGCACGTAGCTACTCCGGTTACTGCGGAAACTTCGCTCTAACTCGCCGCTGCCAGTTTCACAGGAGCCTCTCCCGGCCGGCTGGATGGAAAAAGCGTATGAAGTTCCCGACCAGTGGTTTAAAATAATTTGTTGGAAAAAAGGACACTAGTTTTGTGCAGTACGTGGGAAAATATTTGAATTCATCTTTAGAGAGGTATTTCTGAGGAAGTCCATCCGCAGCGATAATCTAAGAACATTTGTTTGATAATTTATAATATAAGCCAGCAATACAATTTGTAGTATTCAAATCAATTCTTATCTTTGCATTGATAACAATTTTTATTGAAAAATGAATATTTATGTATAATTGATATATCCAATCATTTTTTCTCATACTAAAAATTGTGTCAACTATGTTAGACATCAATTTTCGAAGTAACTATGTAAAAATTTGTAAGCAATTTATAGCAGAATACAGAACAAAAGATAAATGAGGGCAATGAGAATGTTGGTTAAGAAATCCATTAAAGTGATATCTAGGTTTAATTCCTTGTTTGATCAAACATATATTTTTAATTGTAAAAATATAAGAAATTAAATCATCAATTGAAATTTTCCATGTATAATGTCACCCAGGCAAGGATTTAATGCGCTTGTACCACGATACCATATACTTTCTTTATATAAGAAATGAATTGTAAAAATAAATAATCTCGATTACCAGAATGACACGCCACAGCTCTGTCTCACAAATCTTTCGAGTCCAATTAAGGATCATCACGAGAGGTTGCTGAGACAAAGAAGGCTTAACGTATACTTTCTTCCGGCGATGTTACCTTTCAAAAGGGTATGTAACTGAAACAGATAATGATATCAAAGTGAGGAGAAGAAGAAGAAGAAGAAGAAGAAGAAAAAGAAAAGAAGAAGAAAAGAAGAAGGAATGACAAGAAAAGTACAGACGTTAACTGTATACAACGTGAACTACAAATATAAGTCAAACAAAAAGCTGTTGTAGGAGATCAGATAGGTTTCTTGGGCATTGATTCATAGCAAGACGAGCAAAGAATACATGTTGGACGTTTTCAAAATTAACAAAATATGGGTTCGTTAGAAACGAAATATCAGAAAGGAAGAGCTAGAGTAAATATGCAGATATATGGTTTAGGAATTCATAAGCGTAACGCTGAATTACGTTTTAATAATCAGGAGAGATCGAGATGAAAATAACATTTCAATAATTACATAGTAATGCATATACAAAAGGAGGTGATTAACAGTAAAAATAGGGTGACAGTGTCAATGAAGTCAGTGACTCGCCAGCAAAAGGCAGCATACGGAGAAGCATGGAGTTTCTGGGGATTGAAGCTGTTGCGTGGCGGGGTCAGGGGCCAGATAGGGATAGGAGAGGGAAGAGGGGAGCGGTGCGGAGAGTGAAGAGGGAGCGGGGCGGAAAGGGGAGAGCGGGCGGGGCGGAAAGGTGGTGCGGAGAAGAGTGAGACGGGCACAGGGGAGAGGGGCGGGGAGAGGAGAGGAGCGGGTTGAGGGGAGGGATCAGGGTGGAAAGGGAGGAGCGCGGTGGCGGGGAGAGGAGCGAGGCAGACAGGGAGAGGGGCGGAGGGGAGAGTGGGCGGGACTGTGGCGGGAAGGACGGGGCTGGGATGGGGCTGGAGCAGGACTGGGGCGGGGCTGGGGCAGGGCTGGAGCGGACTGGGGCGGGCTGGGGCGGGGCTGGGGCGGGCTGGGGCGGGGCTGGGGCGGGGCTGGGGCGGGGCTGGGGCTGGGGCTGGGGCGGGCTGGGGCGGGGCTGGGGCGGGGCTGGGGCAGGGCTGGGGCGGGGCTGGGGCGGGCTGGGGCTGGGGCGGGGCTGGGGCGGGGCTGGGGCGGGGGGGCGGGGCGAGGACGGGCGCAGCAGGGCTGGGGCGGAGCGGAAGTGCGGAGGAGCGCCGCGCGGCGGCGTCGCGGGCAGCGGCGTGGCAGGGCCGTGATTAGCCTCCAGCGCCACACACAGCGTGCGGCGCCCGCCGATGGCCCTCCGCTGCGCAAGAGAGTCTTAATTAAATCTCCCCGGAGAGCGCGCGCGCGGGGCGGCGACCCCAGCCCCACCCCCAAGGGGTCGCGGCGGCGAGGGCGCCCGCTCCGCGCCGCCGACCCTGTCCCCCGACCCCGTCCTCGCCATCGCTTCGCCCTTCCCCAGCGCCCTCGCCCGCCGACTCGTTCTTGAAGTTAGACCGTCGCAAAGTCTCCTCTAATTTAATTGATTGGTGGTTTCTTGCCGAGAGAGGGGGGGTCACACACTATCTCCGGCAGCCAATCCCAGCCCGCGGGAAGCGAGCGCCTTCTTGGAGAAGGCCTCCGCCTGCCCTTAGCCCTTGCACCCGCTCCCACCTTGCCCTCTGCCGAAGATGCCTTCTCGGAGCAGTGGCGGGCGCGGGAAATAGTGGCTGCGGAGGCAGCGGGGACTGTGGAAGCAGTGAGAGTGAGGGCGGAAAGGGAGGGACGAACCCGGGAGGGCGGAAGGGGAGAGTGACTTGGGCCTCGGGGATTGCGGGAACGTCCGTAGGGCGGATAGGGTTGAGAGCGTGAGTGGCGAAGAGAATGTGAACGGAGAGGAGGGCATGGTCGGTGAGGAGGGTGTGGTCAGCGGCAAGGGAGTGTACGGCTAGAAGGATAAGGATGGAGAGAGGATAACGAGTGGATGTAGTCGGCCATCAGGTTGTGGACGGCAAGAGGATGAGGTCGAGGAAGGCGAGGGTTGTATGGACGGCGAGGGAGAGTAAGTTCAGTGATGGGTATGTGGAAGGCGAAGGAGTGGTGGGCAAGAGGGGCGTGGACGGCTAGATTGGAGAGTAAAGCGAAGAGATCGAGAAAAGTGTGAGGGAAAGGGAATGTGATCGACGAGGGGGTACGGTCGGAGATGGATGTGTGGAGGAGGAGTGGACGGCCGGGAGGGTGTGGACGGCCGAGAGGGTGTGGACGGCCGGGAGGGTGTGGACGGGCGGCGGGTGGGTCAACCGGAAACGGTGGGAGGCTGCGGATGGAGCGGCGGTGCCTGCGAGTCGCAAGGGCAGCGAGCGGCGAGGGCTGTGAGGAGGGGGCGTGGGTGGTCGGCGCGGGCAAGGGGAGGCGCCGCGCGGCTGGGAGCCCTTTCCAAAGATTAAGACAGGGCTTTGTTCCGTGAGATGAACTTGCGGCCGCGCCGGATCGCCGTTATTACCGTGATCTAGTGGCGGGCTGACGCCGCCCAACCGTTCGCCCGCGCCGCCCGCGCCGCCCGCGCCGCCCGCGCCGCCCCCCGCGCCGCCCGCGCCGCCCGCGCCGCCCGCGCCGCCGCCCGCGCCGCCCGCGCCGCCCGCGCCGCCGCGCCGCCCGCGCCGCCCGCGCCGCCCGCGCCGCCGCCCGCGCCGCCGCCCGCGCCGCCGCCCGCGCCGCCGCCCGCGCCGCCGCCCGCGCCGCCGCCCGCGCCGCCGCCCGCGCCGCCGCCCGCGCCGCCCGCGCCGCCCGCGCCGCCCGCGCCGCCCGCGCCGCCATATCCGCCTACCGACTGCAGGCCTCTCGCGCTCGGGAAACTTGACCTCATCCATCCTGCTCGATGGAAGGCACTCTCGTCGAATGAAGCGCGATAGGCGGAGCACGTAACATATCATGACAGCAATTGTGGTGAAAAATCTGGTTCGAGTTTCTTTGGTAATGTTAATTAGAATTAGTTTATTATCACTGTTAGTATTAATCAAAGAAATCAGAGATGAGGTTTGCAAAATTATGATTTTATTTCTGCCTGCTGACAGCAACGTTCGCAACAGTGTCAGTATGCCTAAAGATTTGACATGATTGTGAATATAACGCCAGGGTTTCTGCAAAACGCGAACCTTAACGAAGAGACAAACGAATTTGACTTACAAAATGAGTTTTTCCATTATTTACAATTTACTCTGTTTCTTTATTATAGTGAGATTTAATTGACTCTATAAAGTTGGAAGATTATGAATGGTAAGTCATTTTATTATTTCATTTTCAAATGTGTAGTTTTGTAATTATATGTGAAAGAAAAACACATAGGTTACAATGATTGATCGCCACGCAAGGATAGTATTTTTCAACATGTTAAAGTGACGTTCCAAGCATGTGATGCCTAACTAAATCAAGGCTACTTTCAACCTTTCAATACGTGTTATATTCTGACGTTCTACATTAACAACCTTTCGATGATTAGGTATTTTGTATTCTCTCTATATGCCCTCTATATGTGACTTCTATACCGCGACCTCATAATAACTCTCTATATGAAGTTTTCGGTAAAAATTATCTTTTATCAGTTCGATTTCTCTAAATATTGTCAGCCCTCAATATTTAAAATTTTCAGTCAACACAATTACATAGCATTTTCATATCATTATTAAACACTAAAACTTTCAGAAAATCCTCCTGTTAATTTTTTTACGAAGTGGTTTAGAACATTGTCTCAATACCTTTGAAAACTAATGTGTCAAGTTAAGTAAACTATAGGTTTATTGTACAGTTCACAGTGAGGATAAGTTTGAAGTTTGTCTGAAGCATTCGAAGCTCCGTCCCTGCAGCAGACATGCGCCCGCCGAGGCAAGTCCCGCGCAGGCGAGGCAGCCCTCCAGGCGCGAGGCCGCAAGCTCTCGGGGCGAAGTGAGAATCGGCGCGTCTCCGACACTTGGCGCCCAGCGCACACCTGTGCCCAGCCCCGCCCCCGCTCCGGGTCCCGCACCAACCCGCTCACCCACCCCGCCCCGCCTCGGCCCGTCCGCCGCGCGTCTCCAGGGAAATTTTCTGTCGCTCGCACACGACGCGCGTGACGTCACCAACAGACGGTGCAGCTGGCGGCGGTGGCGGCAGAGGTGGCGGCGGGGGTGGTGGTGATGGCAGCATCCGCGACGATAGTGGGAGCGGAGGTGACGGCGGTGGCGGCTGAGGGGCGACAACGGCGCGGTGGAGCGGAAGAAGTGGTGGAGGCGGCGGAGGCGGCGGCGGCGGCGGAGGCGGCGGAGGCGGCGGCGGAGGCGGCGGCGGAGGTGGAGGCGGCGGCGGCGGAGGCGGAGGCGGCGGCGGAGGCGGCGGCGGCGGAGGCGGAGGCGGCGCAGGCGGCGGCGGCGCAGGCGGCGGCGGCGGAGGCGGCGGAGGCGGCGGAGGCGGCGGAGGTGGCGACGGCCTAAGATCCTAACATGCGTCGGCAGGGTTGGAGCAGGTGGTGCAGCATTGTGGGTCATTCAAAGCGAATAGCTTATTTCTTTGTAATTTTCGAATGAACAAATCTACTACCAAAACTGTATATGTTCAAATTAAAATACAGAAGACAAAGCTAATACGATAACTTTCTTTATATATTATCGAAGTTTCAATATGTTTTAGCATTCATTTTCGGTAATCTTCCACCAGTGGATAGCGAGATCCGGCGCCGACTTACCGTTGACTAGCGGGGTTTCCCCTTAACCAGGACTCTCCCACTAGCGGGGCAGCGCCCCAGCCGGGACAAACCCTAAGCTCCCGACCGGTCTTCCGGAATGTGATAGTGTAGTGCGTGTAAGTGTATGTATGTATGTATGTATGTGTGTGTGTGTGTGTGTGTGTGTGTGTGAAAGGGGAGAGGATAGGAGAAGGAAGAGGAAGGCCAGATCGTGCGCGGCCCGTGGCCCGTTTAGTAGGGTACTACTCCGGCATTCGCCTGGTATTGATCGGAGAAACCACGGAAAACTACCGATCAGAGCAGCCGACCGCTAGAATTCTCATCCAGACAGCGACTGAATTCGACCTACCCACCTTTTAAGCAACATACGATCTGCACGTAATCTTTTGAAGATCGGAGGTGGCAAGAAGTCCACTATATGTTCTTTTTCCCGAATTTACTTCCTGTCTTTCAGTGACCCCTGCACAAGTTTTGTAACGTCTAACCGCGGCAGCTGGAATGCATTTAGTCAATACTATAAGAAATACTATATCCAAAACAACTTCATTGATTAATACAAAAGCAGGACTTACAATTTCAGAAGTAGGGAGAATACGGCGTGACAAGCTTTGAGAACTTTATGTTTAGACTTTTTAAAATATGGAAGCCTTTGTCGCAGTTTGGTGACGGTGGTGTTGATTTTGAAGAGAGGGAAAGCTATCGCGCGACGTTCTCTGGGAAGAGTGGGTGGCGGACAGTACGCCTTGCAAAGTCTTGCCTATGCTGCGCGACAGGATCCGAGGTGGTCGGTGGCAAGGATGTGAGGAAGCTGCGGAAGTTTAGAAAGATGAAGTCGATTCTGAAGGTCTTAATGGTGGCGGTGACGATGGAATGGATAATACAGCGCAGAATAGAAAAATTGGGGAGAATGGCGTTGGTATCAATTTAGAAATGAAACAAATCATGCACTGAAACATATGATTTTGTCTAATGAAAATTGTCAGTAAGCACACAATACCTAAAATGTCGGTTTAGGCAGTTGAATTTCCGAGTTTTTTCCTATTCATTGCTTGTTTCAAAACAGTCCAATATTTCCAATAAGAACTCACCCAATGTTTATTGTCATGTTTTTCAATTGTATGTTTTTTGTTTTATTGCTTTAAGTGCATGAACATTTTTCGTTGATTAAAAGAACACTGTAGAAACTTAAAAATGGGTAACTGTTTAATTTCTTGAACGAAAGATACATTTCATTTAAATTCAAATTTATAACTTAACCGAAAATTTCAATGCAGACTTTCTGTAACCTATTTGTTAACGTTTTCTTGCACGGGATCTCCATTCCAGTTTATCAACTCTATATTATAGTATTTTTATTTATGTGCCAAAAAACTAAGTGAGTTTTAATAAAAAATGTACAACAAATAGTCAATTCCAAATTGAGCTTTAAATTTTGATGTTGAGGAGGAATAACACAAACTACGATAAGTTAATTATACAAATTAACGTTACAACAAAATGCTGACACTTTGTATAGGAAAGAAGGAAAATAATTTTTCTATCAGCAATAAATATTTGGCAGGGATAGGTAGCTACATACAGAGTAAGCAGAAAAATATTTTTAGCTTGTTTAGCTCAGGATATTTATCGCCGGAAAGATATATAGTTCACATTTATTAATTGGAATGCGTTGGAACAAAGGTCATAGATCCATCGAATGCGCAAATTCAACAGTTGTGAATAGTAGTTTGGATTTTCTGGAGTTTTAAATATTACTTGTATCAGTCGATGTGTTACTATATATGTGAACGTTTTGGCAGGGTTGCCAGAGAAAATACCATCACGTTCGACATTTTGGGCTTTTTTTGATATATTTTTTTTTTTAAAAATTTTTTTTTAAAATATTGCTTTTACATAAACAAATAGTAAGTTTTATATAGTATATCGATTCTACGTTTTCCGTATTGAAGCAGGAATTTCGACATACTTTTCATTTTCAATTGCAAAAAAATACTTTTCAGGAAGACTATTTCATGAGATATTGATTAGTGTTGAGAGGCAAAGAACGTTCTAATATTAAATAACACTGATTTATGGTTCATTTAAATTGTGAAAAAAATTAATTTGGAAGATCTGTACAATAACGTTTACAATAACGTTTAACACTATCTACAAAGTATTTAATAATTGCTTTGCATCAATCGCTTCTTTTCGTAATTTTTTTTTGCTTTGAGAAAGACCATAGCCCAAATATTGATGCTTTGGTCCGGAGTAGTGACAGGAAAGTCTCATTGGTTAATTAAGGAGGTCTGAAAGGCCCTATCCCTCCCAAATTAATTTGACAGATTTCGTTTTTCTTTTATGAGAAACATTTCATAAAAACTGCATTTAAAAAATTAAGGTAAAACTTTAGGCATAGGATCACATTTGAATACAGAGGGTTTCAAAAATAATTTTTGGTTTTTAGGAAAAAATTGCTTGTATTCTTTCACATTTTTGTATATATCCTTGTTTATAAATATTCACTTACACAAGTTATTGCCCAAATCCCTATGTCAAACAATTAATAAGAGCCCATTTAAAGATCTGTAAAAAATTACTAAAATTCCGTACGGTATATTTGAGGAAAAGAAAATAAAATTATTTGAAAATGTAAACTGACGAAAAAACAATCAGTTTGTAGTCATTCCAGCATTGTAACTTGATCATCAGGATCTTATTCGTAAGTTTCTTCAATCTTCTTCTTTCCCTTCCTTTAGTTTCTATTTCTTTCAGTCTTCTTCTTTCCCTTCCTTTAGTTTCTATTTCTTTCAGGACTTTATTTGAAGCTCTCAATCCCACTTTATCAAGCGTTTCTTTCCAGAACTACTATCCTTCGTGAAGTTTTCTTCACTTTTTGGTAAAGATGGAGTTGAGCTAACAATTGAATTTTAGTTTTCTCACGTTCTTCCTTTTCTTAAAAACACGTAAAGCGCTTTTACCCGCGTTGTAAAGCGAGATAGATCATGAAACGTTATTATATCTCACCGTTTACATTAGATTTAACTATACCTTTCATTTCAGAAGAGACAGAAATACTCAGTACATGCAGATCAACACAATATAAACAAACACTCAAAGAAGCTTGGATTACACGTGGACCCTGTACAGGCAAGTGATGTTTCAAAAAGTGTCGCCACTTTCGGAATTTGAAATTTGAAATTCAACCGCGTAATTCAAAGTAAATGAAGCAAATCGTTCATTGATATGGACTTCACCCCTGTCAATTGCCCAGAGATGGCCATGCTCCGTCTTTTCAAAAGTTATTTGTAACACTTTAGAAGTTTCAAAGATCAATATGTCAAATTAAAGAGGATATTTTAAATAGTAATATGCAATCAAAAATCGAAAATAGAAAATTTCATGATTTTTTGCCCTTCCTGAGTCCTTTAACATGATGTGTCTTATGAAAACTAAATGTTAATGAATAAGCTTATTCTGTGATATCTTGAAGTTTGAAAAGGCTTTTATTTCAGTATATTCCATTTTACAAATATACATTCACATTTGCAGAAGAGATGTGTATTCTTTCAGTAAAAAAGAGAATGAGTAACTTACATATTTAAATTCCGTGGTGGTAGCAGATATCTTGTGATAATCCATAATATTAATTAGGAAATAATAAACCACAACAATCACAGTTAAATTTATTACAACATGCCAAAAGTTAACTTTCGGGAAACATTTATTTCCCGTTGTGTTGAAGTGTGATCCATATTGCTTGGACAGCCCATTAAAGATGGGAAAAGTGTTTCCCGAAAGTTAACTTTATGTATATTGTAATAAATATTATAACTTATTTGTTGTGGTTGATATATCCTAGATGACATCACTTATTTATATGTAATATCTCCTATATTAAAATGTTCGTGCAACTGGGACACGTAGAAGCGACAAATTCTCATATGATTACTTAAAATGCAATGTCATAATGTGTCATGATTTTCGCCACAACGGACAGAATTGTCGCATTTTACAAGCGCACGTGACAATGCCACGGCTGATCTTACTCGGCCGACATTTGTTCTCGATAACAACACGAGAAAGGAGCACGAAGGCAGGGGAGACACTAGAACGATGCATTTTTGTGAACGTGGTTATTATCCAAGGCAGCCAGAACAAGAATATACGAGGACTTCCGAGCAGGTGGACGGGGAAATCTAGAAGGAACTGGATGGGAGCGTTGGCTTCCGCTGTAATGAAACATTGGAACACTTCTCTTTGTCCGGCAATGTGCCAGTATAATCCGCGCAACTAGTCTTGAACAATGGCTTGAAGAAATGAGGGGGGAGTGGGGGTATTAGTTACAATATCGGTCATGACAGTTTTTGAAACAACACCAACCACTAGAAAATGAAAGTCAAACCCCGTGCTGTCGCGGGCAGATCCCCGCTCTGGGAAGGCAATGGCGGAGACACCACGGTGATCCGAAATATTAATGACAAACAGGAGCATGAGTTGATTACTTTGTATACTCCAGCTGCTAATGGCCAACCAGCTTCCCTCCCTCAACTACCCTCCTCATTTTTTTTGTTATCGGTTGTAATTGTGGCAAGGCTGGTGTTGGCCTATCATGTGCAATTATCTGATCCTTCTCGTGGAACTATCTCGGTGAAAATTGTGTCCCCAAAATATCATCAAATATACACTCACTGGAAGATATACTACACAGAATACTCATTAGACAAAGCATTTTTACTTCTCTACAAAGTTACTACAAATCCTCAGAAAATAACGAGTAAACACAACACGTCACAAACACAATGGATCACCACTGCATACGCACTGCAGAAACATTTGTGCCCCATAATCATTTCATAAATTATAAACTTCTCGTCAAACGGTACGTGAATTTATACTAACAAAACATGCTTTCGTATCCTATATTATTTCAGTAGTATACATACATTTTGCAACTAATCTTTATAAACGAGGTCTCTAAAGATAGAGAATTTCACGTAGATGTGATAAATTGCATTTTTATTTTTAAAATTATGAAGGATTTGTTTTAAAAAACGCATAGAATTATTCATGTTAAATGCAATCCGCAACACTTGGTCAGATATATTATTAAATAACTCATGAACTAGGCGTTCTAGAGCCTTAAATATCAAATTTTTGGGACCATAGGCCTCAAAACACTTTTTCGCATCATAATCTACATGATGAGATTTTTTGGACATTGTATTAATTTTTTTACCACATGTACTAATACCACATGTACATGGGGGAATTCAGAATATATTCCTCCATGAGCCTTTGTGACGTCACGCTTAGAAGATTTAGATTCCCCCATCTTATACTTACACTTTTTATGTACACCGTGATTTGTGCAGACTGAGGAGGTTTATTTACAAAATTATTAATTCGTGATTCGCTCTCGCAGCAACAACTAGATGTACTATTAATTGTTGCTAGATACCGAAAAAGATTGTTTCTAATGCGTGTACTGCAACCATTTATTTTACATTTTGCTGTGGTTTACAAATGCTGTGTACCTAATTGTGGAGGGAACTATGATGGAAACAAACCATATGTTAATGTTTCAGTTTCATGATACCCTTAGGAAAACTTAGGGTGGGGTTTAACATGCGAGAGTTCTCGCAGGGGTACGCTAGTTTAAAATACTTTTGCATTGTGTGAGAACTGGCTTGTGAGTAACTGAGACAGGATGAGCCAGGCAAGGCATGGCCATGAAGAAGCGGGAGGGGAAGTAACGTCATCCATCCCCAGCTAGTTGAGTTCAGTGCATTATCTGCTGCGGCTTCCTTCTGATCGCCGCCTGCCACTGACACAGTTAAGTAGATACGTACGCAATTCCCAGGCCCAGGCGAGACTCCGAAGCTGATGTTAGAGCACTGCAGAAGCAGTGGGCCGCCGCACAGATCACAGTAGTGTACAGTATGTGCAAATTTTTGATCTTGTGACATACGGTTCATTGTAATTTTAATTTTCAAAATTCATCCAATTCTCATTTTTGCCTACCCCAGCGGTGCTGGAGTTGCTGAGATTGAATGCACACCACTGATGAACGTATTGAGACATACCAACATGTCACACATTTATTTACTAATATTTGTCGTAAATGGGGTAAATATACAAGGATAAACAAATAGAAATATGCCCTAGAACGGCAGCCGGTGTTGTCAAGGTCAATAAACTTCATTCTGGCATTGGACCTGAGGGCACGGCTAGCTGATCAAGTAAACAATTTAGGGATTGGTTGAGAAAGCAATGACTGTCTAGGGCATAGCTAGTTGATTATGTAATCAATTTAGGGATTGGCCAGGAGAACAGTGACAGTCTATTCACGACGGAAGTGCGTCGAATGTTTCTGGTGAAAACCGTAGAAAGAAATAGGCCGAGTCTTGAAGGGATGAACAGAAAGATTATTTTCACATTCTAACATATGTCGTAGTGCTGTGCGCGTCGCTCGCGGATGATTAATTTTGTAAGATGGGGACTTGTAAATTTTTCTTGAGAGTGAATAATATCGGACTTTGAGTAATTATTGAGTGCGACGAATGGCCTCCTCGCCACTCTGTATAGATGGCAGATCGGATAATCGACAATTAGTATGTAATAGAGATTATTTCTAACGAAACCCATCGACCCAGCTAGCGGGATATTGATTTTATTTAGATAATGGTTGAAGCATTAATTTTAATAATATTAAAGTTATCTTTTCCTGGCGCCCATGTTTAAAACAAATTCGGAACGGGTTACATCGAAATGGCCAATAATTTTATAAGCAGTTGTGTGTGGGCATTGTTTCAGTATATACATTGTCTCTAGTTTCCTTTATTTCACTCACGTACCTTTGAAACTTTCTCAGTAATTTTGCGTTCACCGTTCTCATACATTCTCCTACCTTTTTAGGATTTCCAGATGACTCTTGTTAAGGACCTGAGTATGCCTCAACCTTTCATTAGATTTTCTTAATTTTTTTGGAAAAACTTAACAGATGTTGCCTGCATCTGCAAATATCTGTTTCGCACCGACAATGATGTTTTAGGAATGTGACCAGTAGTCGCTCCAAGCTTTTACATTCAACTGTTTATTCTATAAACGAGGGGGAAGATAGACCATTGGTCAAGAAAAGTTGTGCGGCTTATACTTGCTCTCGATGGAGGGACTTGTCTCTTTTCTTTTGCCTCGCTTCTATGCTCATCTCAGCTCTCCTTATTCTAAAAAGTGACCTGTTGCGTAGCGACAAGCACCACCTCTTATCACTTCTAGCCAATCTTACCACCTCTAGCCAGAGATTCAAATCTCGTGGCTACCATGACGAATTTGTGTTCAATGAAAAAAGATTCACGATTTATTTTCGCATGACATTTTCTCATAACATTTTCATCGTGCTCATCTAAGGATAATTTTTGCACACTATTTCAGTTTGGATCATAGGTTAGCTGGCCACATTGGCTCAAATACTGAAATTACAATGATACTTCTCTTTTTACTCTTAGTAATAATATACAAATATAAAAATAATTTATTAAATTAAAACTTCATACACCGATAACTTTTGTAGTATCTGAGGTTCTGAATGGTTTGATAACAATATAAAAATACGCATCTAGATATTAGCAAACGAAGTTAACTAGTAGTGCAATAACAGCACATAATGTTTCGGGTTATTTGCAACATGTAATTTTCTAAAAATTTCAGAGAGTTTAACAAAAATCGTACCTGCGCAATTTTTACACGCGTATTTTGTTCTTTGAACTAACTAATAAAAAAGAAACGGTTTGAAGCCGATTCTAATAAAATCTTGTTTTCAAATTGCGTTTGTTTCACGAAAAATTACATGAAAACTACTAACAGTCTGAAAAAAATTAGCTGGTAAAAGTAAGTTGTAAGACCGAAATTCTACCCCAAACCAAAGAAATTAGAAAATTAACTAGTACGAGCAAGTCTGTGCCATTTTGTAGCACCACTAGGACCCATAAAACTTGAATTCTGACTACAGAACGCGTTAAAGGAAGATATTTACTACACACAGGAACAAGAATTACACGTTTTTGATAATATGGACCTACAATACCAGTTTTCTGCCGACAAATCGCCATTTTCCTGTTGCTATATTACAATATTTTATCTATATTAAACAAGTAGTGTGCGTGAAAAAAATCATCTAATACTGTGATGTAACGGTGAAATCAATATGCAATTAAATGTTGATGTTGGCTCCTTATCAAAAGAACTGATGTAACAGGAAACTTTTCAGTGGTGCCCTGCATTGAGAATTCTATAATTTTCGCATGAAACGTTTTTAATTTAGTTACACTATTCTCAGTTATTACAGAGAGTGCATGTGATCTAATCGATCCACCTTTATATACTTTTATTCAATTATTTTGGTTTGCGGTCCCCTCTACGTGAAAGACTTCTCTGGAATCTCTCAGGCTTTTCCTAGTAGACATTCAATCATTCATTCAGTTCCACGAAATCTGAACCCAACATGGCAACGAAATAACTAACTTTGTACCCTGCGCTACCAACTCAGTTTCCAAACCCACGCCGGTGGCTCATACCCTTCCTTTATCACCACAAAGCAATTATATCCTCGCCCACACAAGTCCGTTCCCATCAGCGTGAGTGTGAAGGCTACAGTTTGGTCATGGAGGTACAACAGGCGGTGAATGTGACTGTAGTGACGGCGGCGACGACAGCGGCCGAGGCAACACGGAATATTAGAGATATAGGTGGCGAGTCTATCCCTTAGTCGGATGCCGAAGAGCATTGGGCTTAGGGTGATGGCAGGATGTGGTAAAGCGTATCGTGGCGAGGGAAATGATAAAATCAATATTGATAAATTTGAAGTAAGGCAAGAGCGGTAAGGAAAAAGTGACGAGGAGTTAAGGCTGATGTAGACAATAGGATAACGAAAATTATAAGGGTGAGAGACAAAATGAGGTTGTCAAAGGTAGTCAAAGGGTGACAGAAACAACGTGATTGGCGGTGACGATAAGTGAGACGGTGAGGGGACTCTTAAGAAGTCGGTAACAGCGATCATAAAGACGATGGTGATGGAGACGGTTAGGGTACAATTGAAGGGCATTACGTGACAGTGACAAAGTCGGATAGTGAAAATAATACCAAAACACGCGCAACGAAGTTGAACTGGTACTTACGGAGGTTGCAGTATTGGTGATGATGTTCTGGCCGTGGTATTAAAAGTGGCGGTGGTGTTGGCAATAGCAATGAAATAACGGTTGCATTCGGAAGCGCCAAGATGAAGTTGTGTTGGTGGTGATGGTAGTAAAATACAAGTGGTAGGGTAAAGGCACTGATTGTATCATTAAAATGAAGTTGTGTTGGTGGTGATGATGTAACATGCAAGGCAACGATTGTGGAGATGACAAAGTCCGTGGTAGGGGTAAAGGCAGTGAGTGTAGCGTCAAGATGAAATTGTGTTGGTGGTGATGGTAGTAACATGCAAGGAAACGATTGTGGAGATGGCAATATCAGTGGTAGGGTAAAGGCACTGATTGTATCATTAAAATGAAGTGTTGGTGGTGATGGTAGTAACATGCAAGGAAACGATTGTGGAGATGGCAATATCAGTGGTAGGGGTAAAGGCACTGAGTGTAGCGTCAAGATGAAGTTGTGTCGGTGGTGATGGTAGTAAAATGCAAGTAAAGGAGTGTGGTGATAGCAATGTCAGTGGTAGGGTAAAGGCACTGAGTGAAGCGCCAAGATGAAGTTGTGTTGGTGGTGATGGTAGTAACATGGAAGGAAACGATTGTGGTGATGGCAATGTCAGTGGTAGGGGTAAAGGCACTGATTGTAGCGTCAAGATGAAGTTGTGTCGGTGGTGATGGTAGTAACATGCAAGGGCACGATTGTGGAGATGGCAATATCAGTGGTAGTGGCGAAAGCGCTGACGGTATCAAGGAGACTACGACGGCAAGAAGGTACGATGGAGGCGATGGTAGTGGTGGTGGTGATGGAAGCAGCGGAGGCGGCGTCGACGCGTCGCCCGCACGCGCGGGCGGTAACTCACGGGCGCCATGCATCACGCACTCGAATGGGAGCGGGTTGAAAGCGGGGACAGCGACACGCCGGGACACAATTACGCCCTGTCGCGTGCGCCGGCCAGGGGAGGGGCGGGGAGAGGACGTGCGTGGAGGGGACGAGCGAGGCGGAGCGGGGTGGAGCGGAGGCGATGTGGGCGCAGTGCGTAGCTGGAGGGCGGCCGGGCGGCCGCAGGTGGGTCCACGCCCGTCCAGGTGGCGGTTGCCAGCGCCGAGGCGGCACCGAGCCTTGGAGGAGCCCCACCCATTGGAAATAGGCTCGCCCACTACTTGAGATATGAGATCCGACTCTCTCTGCGACCAGATCATCGATTAAATTGATTGATTTTTTCGTGTTTCCGGGCGCGTCAACTGCTTGGGTCATTAGTCCCGTGAGTGTAGTGCATGTTTTTTCTCGGGAGATGGCGGTAATCTTCCTCCGCTGGATGACGAGATGCAGCACCGACCTACCGTCGGCTAGTGGGGTTTCCCTGTAGCCAGGACTCTCCCACCAGCGGGCACCGCCCCAGCCGGGACAAGCTCGAAGCTCCCGACCGGTCTACCGGAATATGTGCTAATGTAGTGCATGTTAGTGTAAGTGTGTGTGTGTAAGGGGGAGAGCATAGGACAAGGAAGAGGAAGGAAAGTTCGCGCGCGGTCCGTGGCCCGTTTGGTAGGGTACTGCTCCGGCATTCGCCTGGTGTTGATCGGAGAAACAACGGAAAACTACCGATCACAGCAGCCGGCCGCTAGAATTCTCCTCCCGACAGCGACTGAATTCGACCTAGCTGAAAATCTAGCGTCGAAAATCCTGCCGCCGTCAGGACTCGAACCTAGGACCTCCCGGTCAGAGGCGCTGCAGTGACATCAGTTGATGCACTGAGCTACCGCTACCGGTATCATCGATTAAAAGCAGATATCCCCAAACAATATCAATAACCCTCGTACCATACCTGGAGTCTTTTTGGACTCCACGATCATTCTCTTGTTAATATTTTCCTGAATATTTGCAGGATAATTTCGGCCTTATAGATACATCTTCGTGCACTTATTAATCCGGTACCAAAGCATTTTCACAAATTTTGCCAATTTTATGAGAGAGTTATTAATTTTTTTCGTCACATAACACCGTTTTGACTGTATGGTATAATCTGTAATTTTCCCATTGTCATTTTAAACATATTGTCATGAACTTCAAAAAATGTCTGATACCGTCAATTTTTTTCTCATAATTAATTTGTCTCGAAATAACTTCAACAAACTCTCATAAATATTTCTCAAGCATTATGAATCAACAATGGAGGCTAAGTACGGTGGAAGGTATTCTTTATATAAAATATTTAATATGAATAAATTATATTTATATTTTTGAAAATAACTAAGAAAAAGTATTCTTATATAAAATCAATTATTTACAACCTCTTTGTGGTACACCTATCGTACACGTTTATTTATACCATTTCCAGATTCCAAAAGCTTGGGATTCAAAAAGACCCCAGGTATAGTACTGATATAAAAAAGCAGGAATGGTACGCAGGTTAATTATTAAATGATAATTACCTAATATTTAATATATATTTTAATAGAAGAAGATAATTATGTAATGTTCAGCCATCTTGTGAACTAACAAGCATATATGTAAACATGCTGCACAATGGGAGAGGGAAAGTTTAATCGCATGCTTTTAAAAATTTTTAATTTCTTCGAAATTAGTTAGAAATTAATTTAAAGAAAAGAAATGTAGATTAATTGGCTGGATTGGTTGGGGTCAAATACATGAGGTGTAGAATAGTCAAGCATAAGGATCTAAATGTCATATTACATATTTGCACTCTTTCGTGCCAAAGTAATGTTATTCCCTATAACAATGCAGCGCTATTGGATCTGGGTCCCAAAACCTTTCCATTTAGTTACAATCGACAACAACACTACTTCATTATGCATCTTAGGAGCAAACACATTTATCTTAAGGTGCGTTAGTATAGAAGTTTGAGCTTAACGTATCTATAAAATTATATATCTTATTAGAGTCAAAGGAACAGAAAACATGTCATATTTAATTGACTCGCTGAAAAGATTTCGTGTGTGTAGTTCCGTCAGTCTGACACTAAGATAGCGAAATATGAATTTAAGACAGTTCTTTTGTTTCTCACAATTTTTGTTTTTGGCATTTAGATCAATTTTTCTCGACCATAGTACGTACTTTATAAATCAACCTAAGAAAAAAAAAGTACCCGATACAGGCTAGTTAATATATAGCAGTTCAACTTAACGTGAAAGCGACCATATGTTGGCGCGAGACTAGACCAAATGACGAGGAAAGCGATTCCACAGTCGGTAGACGGTGGGCGGCGAGGCAACGGTGACCGCGGTCACAACAGGGACGTCGCAGAGCCAGTGGGCTGCGGGCTGGCCACCGTGCGCTCGTTCTGTGATGCGCGGTTGCATGTTTTCGAGCGGCGTCGTTGCGTTCTGATCGGTGCGGGCGGCGCACCGCTGGCCATAGCACCGGTGCAGAGCTGTGGTTTCGTGGTTAAGCAGAAGCGTTCCACGCTGTGATTCAACACAAGTCACTCTTGAGTGTGTAGTCACTCCTCTCATTTGTGACCGACGACGACATTTTGACGCAAAGCAGTAAAAACAACACACTTGGGAATACCAGTTAATTTTAATAATATTTCGATTTACTAACATATTATTTATATTATTACGTGAAATTAAACGGTTTTTTAGAGTTTTTTGTCAGTTACATGATAAAGTATTTGCAAATAAAATATTATTGTATCCATCGAAAAGTGTGTTGACGATTGAATAAACTTTTACTTCATATATGCTTTTTGTAAAATTTAAAATTTGAATCAATGGAACGAGCGGGCCTGTGTCTCTATGCAATCCACAACACATCTGCTTCGTGGCACCTTGAACAAACATCGGAAATGGTGCATTTCTTCTTTTAATTCATAATCTTCTCTAAAGAAATGTCTTGTAGGCTACGGTGAGTTACGTTCCATAATCTACGAATTGATATCATGACTTTCTTTTACATTTTTGGGCGAATTTAGTTCTTGTGGGCACTACAACCTCAATCTCATTCACAATTTCGTGAAAATTTAACATCAATTGATTCAGTGGTGAGGTGTAGTTGACATATACATAATTGGAATGATTGAAGGCGTTGTCATTGTCAAGGCATTGTATTGTTGATAATGACAACGCCTTCAATCATTCCAATTTAACATCAATACTTCAGACTGTAAGCAATTAATTGCATTTGAAGGCAGCACATAACGGTGTTCTCGAAGATGGATCACAAGTCGAACTCCTAGGTGATTTTCGTATTTTACGTAGAAATAATATGCCAGCTGAAAATATGTCTTGTAGAAACGTTCTCGTTGAATAGTACAGGCTTCTGTGTTTGTCTTATTGTCCATCGCATAAGAATGTATTCAGGATCATTTTTCTTATTCACATTAAATTATTCTTATATCACAATTAAGTTACTACAATACGTTCCCGATTTTAACTTTTTTCAATTCTATATCCCCCCCCCGATTTTAAATTATTTACGTAATGTAATTCATGTTGCTTGAAGCTGTACTACACATAATGTGAAAATATACAGCTGAAAAACATTTCGGTTATGAAGTTTACTCCTCTACATTCCACTCATCCCGATCCGCCTGGCAGCTTGACGAAAGTTTCGTTCGGAGAGGCGCGTTCCCGGCGAAGGCTGGAGGCGTTCGGCGGCGCCAGCGACGTCGGTGATGGCGCGCAGGGGGGGGGAGGGGAGGAGGGGGGGGAGGAGCCGCGACGGCGCGAGGGAGGCTGCGGGCGCGACGCGTCACCTGCCGAGCGACGGCGGCGCTGGCAAATATTTGCCCCGGGGCGACTGCCTCCGCACACAGGGGCGGCGCGGGAAGACGGAGCTGTGCGGGCAGGGGAAGCACACCGTATGATAGGGCCAGGAGGGGGAGATGACGAACGGGGAGGATTGGAGGGAATGGAACTGACAAAGAGAAGAGAGGATGGGGTGGTGTGGGGATAAGTGAGGATGTGATGTAAGGGAAGAAAGAACGATGACTGGATAGGGGGGAAGGGAATGCGAGGATGTAAAAGGGACATGGAGGGAATAGGCGGGAGGAAGGGAAAGTTGGAAAGGAAAGGACAGGAGTGAAGGGAAGGGAAGAGGGTACGTACGGGATGTGCAGCGGCGTGAGGTGCGAGTGATCGCATAGGGGTGGAAATGGAAGAAAGGAGGCGAATAGGCAGACATAACGAACGGATAGGAGTTGGAGGGGATTGACCTGGCGAGGAGACGATGGAGGCGAGTTGGGGTACTTGAGGTGATGAAAGGAAGGAAAGGGACGATCTTGACTGGCGGGGAGCGAATGAGTAGGTGTACGTAAAAGTCGCTAGTGAGGGAAGGAACGTTGTGAGGATGGATAGGAAAGGTGAGAGTGAACAGGGGGTCGTGGTGGGAGTAGGAGTGCGAGAACGGGATGTGCAGCGGCACGAGGTGCGAGTGATGGCATAGGGGTGGGGGGGGTGGAAGGGTGGGGCGGGTTGGGAGGGTGGCTGCGAAGGTGTCGCCCCGCGGGGGAGACGCCCCCATCGGCATCCGCGTCGGTGTCGATGTCGATGCCGTCGCCGAGCACTGCATCACTTCTCGGAACTCGCACCGCGCTATTTGAGTTCCTCGGCTGAGAAGTGGGAGATGCGATCGGCGGATCTATTTTGTCTCCAGAGGAAGGACTTGTGACGTGTTCTATTCGCCTCATCGGTCTATCACACAGGTTTCCAAACATGTTCGGTCATGCATCCTCACCAACTTTGTTTTTAAAGTAGAAGTTTACATGCAGCGCCAGCGACTTGGGGAAGAGAAACGATAGCATGAAACGAGTTTTTAGTTTCAAAAATGACAGTTTTCTCTAGAAGCCCTTCGCGATGAGAGTGACCCTCGAGGTGCGAGTGCCCTCGACGTGCGCTGCTATGACCGGCGGTCATTCAAGCGTGGTAGCATTACATTGCTTTGAAAGAAAGATGTTTTCAGAAACGTTTATTGCATCTGAAATGTTTTATTTCGAAGATACAATATATTAATATGAAATATATAGTTTTAGCTAAAATATGTAACAATGCAAAAATATGTAAAATAAAAATGGCTGTAATTGTTTCAGAATGTCTTGTCGACGCTAAAATATATAACTGAATATAACTATCTTGTTCATGTAAAAATATGTATTTGCATGGAAATCCGTTCCTTATTCGTAACTTTCGAAATCTTCGTATTATAATATTTCATAATATTATATCGCATAATATGTCGTTGATAATTTCAAAACTTCAGTGATTTTTAAATTTATTTTAACAGAAATGGCATCTTAAAGATAAACAGAATTCCGAATTCACAGGCCCGAAGGCAATTTTCAATCGTCTGTACACTGCTTTGCAATTTCATACTTTAAATCAACTTGTGTGGTGTATGGTTATTAGACAATGCAGAATGGCCAAGAGTATTGTGTCAGAGCAAGGATAATTAATGTTACATATTTTCTTCAAATTTTCTCATTAAACGTATAGAATTCAAGTTTCCTGATTAATTGTCTTATTTGAAATCTGAAAAAAACTCAAAATTGTTATGATTTAATTTTTTATTCTATTTTCTGTCTGTTTAAATTTCATTCTTTCACTTTGTCGGAAATTACTTCAATGTTTAGATGCGTATTGACAGAAGAGCAAGACTGTTGTGTAAGCATATGCATGACCAAATTGTTCTTAATATGGCTAATGTGTTCTTCATTCTTTAACCCCAATTTTCTGATAATGAAACATTTTATTTTATTTCTGTAGATAAAATAAAATTAGTGTATAAATCGTAATTTGTTTTTGTAAATAGCTAAATACGCATATTTACATGTTTATAACAAATTTTAACGCATGAAATATTTCATCGCACTGCCAAAATGAATAAGGTCTTCAATAAATGCGACATGTGTGGATGGAAAATATTAAAAATTTCCTTAAGATATCAGCGCTATCCCTCCTTACAAGAGGATATGAAAGGAAGCTAAAAGTGGCCTCAAGAATGCATACAGCGAGTTGCAGTCGGGAATGCAAGATATGTGGTGATTGTCAAATGATGAATGTTGCAATTTCCATGTTTATGCATATTGTGGAGGAAGCATGCGATGAAAAAAATATACAAATAATGCTTTAAATTTCAGAAGAGACGGTGCATTTAAGTAACATTTTATTTCATTCTGAACATACATTTAATTATTTACAGTTATTTTACTAGATAGTGAATATTTGAAACCAATATTTCTAAGTTTTAGAATACAAGGAGAACCACACTTCTAAAGTTTAATGTAGATTTTGGATAAGTTCTTTACTAAACGCAGCTATGTAGCTAAAATTAAAGTTCATTTTTCTTACTCATTTATTCAACCCTGCATTATATATAGTAAAAGATTTTTTATAGAATTAACGAATTTTGTTTTCCTCAAAATTTCAATCACCGGATTAATTTTATCGCTTGTTAACATATTAAAAAGTAATTTCACATTACAATGATTAAATAGCTTTATTATATGAGTTCATTTTCTCTTGCTAATACGCTATAATATTTAAATATATGCAGCAAAGAATGGATTTCTACGTCGAATAACATGGTTGTTCACATACATGTTCTTGAGCGCCCAACTCGATTTTTCAACTAAAAATGGTGAACCCATTCCTTGGGGTACTAACTTTAATTTTGCAAAGGTCAAAGTCGTAAATAAAATGAGGTAATTATATCAATGCGACTCCGTTGTTCACAAAATTTCAGATATGTGGTGTATATATATGTATATTCACACATGAAAAGTAAATATTCACCTGAAATAAAACGTCTCCCAACAACCGCGAAGAAAAAGTCAAAATCTATTGGGAAATGTGGTGTTAAATGCTTTCCGATAAAGTAAATAATTTTGTTGGTCTTTTTTGACGACTGTATTATATCTTGCAAATTTTATCTACAAAACGTATTAGTCTTATCAAACTTTTACGATTATTTATTATTTTTTTATTTAATAGGTAATTATTACAGACAAATGAAAAAACTTGATGCAATGTGGCTAGGCCGAAGGCCTTTAAGCCATTACAATACCTACATTCCACCGCGTTCTAACCTATCGAATTCTGGTATTCACCCCAAATGGTCTCTCCATCGCATCAATGCCGCGGAAAAGAGACCATAAGGTACGGCTGAGGAAAAAACCTCTGAAGGGGGAGAAACCTGCCGTCAGAAGCCGAGTACATGCTAATCTATCCGGTTTTAAACTATTTATTTATTTGGCGCGGGCGTCAGGCATTCTCCTTCCAGTGTTTGGCCTCCTCCGCACCTGAAAACAAACAGCACCACAGAAAATCGTCCGCACCAACGCCTCTGCCCTAACATTTCCGATTCCCACTTCCCTTCGCCCCCTAATGTGTTTTATTTTAACCGTTTCCTTTTATTTTATTTTAATTTAATTTAATTTTAATTTATTATTAAAGACACGATTATTAAAGACACGAATGAAAACTGCAATTTAGTAATCACCATATCTCAACCATGACACTAAGTCATTGAAACCGTAAGGACAACCAAGGACTCTTTGTTGGTCACAACAAGGGAAAGGTCGTTCAACTGCTGAGTAGACCGGAATAAAGGGATGACGTGTCGGAAGGCTCACGCAGGGTTTCAGAAGCCCTCCAAGGAAGAAGCTCACCGCGTCAGAACTCCGAGGATGGAGAAATGCAAGTACTAAAAAAGAATAAAAAAAAAAAAAAAAGTTTGTGGTGAAATATTGAAAGTAAATTGAAAGGATTGCTGCGAAGAACAATATAAAAATAATTTATTAGGAAAAAAAAAAAACAACTTGAAGAGATGAAATAATTTGGAATAAAAAATTTCCATCACATCACCGAGGAAGAAGATGGGAACTGATTATGTCAAGCAGAAGGCATCATTAAGAGTACATAAAATTGAGATGTGAAGTGATTGAGAAAGAGGATGTGGGAGAGAGATAGAGGACAAGATTCTGAAAGCTCTTTGAATGTATCTTCAGAAAGAAGCAAATATTTGTTTGGTCACACAGGGCGGAGAATAATGAATAGACGATATCATTATCCTCTAAAGATGGCCTTATACGAACGAGCGCGCCTGCAACATATCATTATCATATATATAATTATTTCGCCGCCGAAACACGCTATAATGTTGCTGCAGTTTGTGTTCGTACGAGTATTGATACAACAATGACGCAATTAGTGGCCACGACAGACTTAAAACAACGCTCAACCATTGCAAAAAATCAGTCAAATCCCTTTTGTTCTGTTCGTTCGTTTCGGTCGGTTCTGATCGTTTTCAGTGTTGAGCGTTTTGTATGTTTGAAAATCAACATGTATCACTTTACAATTTCTGCTGAGTATGTGTTAAATCAGTAACATTAACCGTTGTAATCTGGTGCCTCAGCTGCAAGAGACATTTATCTGCCATTTTTGTGTGTGTCGATTATGTGTGTGGGTGTGTACGTATGTTCGTATATATCATGTATGTATGCAAGTATGTATATCTTGTATGAATATATGTATAGGGAGAGAGGAGAGGATCAGTAAGAGGAAGGAAAGAGCGCGTGGCCAGTTTGTTAAACTATTACCCCAGTATTCGCTCGGCATTAATCGAAGAAATCATGGAAAACTATCACTCAGAGCAATCGATTCGTTGCATTCTTCTTCAGAGGATGAACTCGACCCAGCAATTTACCTAGTGTCGAAAATGCTGACCTGTCGCAACTCGCACCGTCTCAATCAACGATACAATTGCACTCAGTATTTTGACACCAGATCGCAGCTTCATTGCAAGTACTGGGAGAGTTGGCTCAGGGCAACAACTGATGTCACTGCAGTGCCTCGGACGGGGCGGTCCTGGGGTTCGAGTTCCGACGATGGCAGGATTTTCTACACTAGCTTGCCTGCTAGATCGAATTCACTCGCTGTCTGGAGGAGAATTCTAGAAGCCGGCTGCTCGGATTGGTAAGTTTACGGTGGTTTCTTCGATCAATACCAGACTAATATGGAAGCAATACCCTAACAAACGAACCGCGTGCATCTTTTCTATCTCTTCCATGTCCTATCCTCTCCCCTTTCACACACACTTACGCTATCATGCATCGTACATTCCTACCATACATGCTGCGGGACCGATCGGAAGTTTAGAGCTTCTCCCGGTTGGGGCGGTGCCCTGCTGGTGGAAGATACTTGGCAGGGGAAAACCCCGCTAGCCAACAATAGGTCAGCACTAGATCTTGCCATCCAGAGGGAGCAAGATCACCTCTGCCCGGGCAAAAAAAAGCACTACACTTACTGAATAATGATCTTAGCAGTTGACGCGCCCGGAATCACAAGTAATCAATCAACGATCAATCCTTTGCAGGCGTACAGCAAAGCGCGCTTGCCCATTTGAATGCCCACGTGGGAGGCAGTGTGGAGAGTGCGACGTCTGATGGGTCTATCGTACCCGACCGCCAGAACTATCCTCGCCCGTCCTCGCCCGTCCTCGCCCGTCCTCGCCCGTCCTCGCCCGTCCTCGCCCGTCCTGCCCGTCCCCGCCCGTCCCCGCCCGTCCCCGCCCGTCCCCGCCCGTCCCCGCCCGTCCCCGCCCGTCCTCGCCCGTCCTCGCCCGTCCTCGCCCGTCCTCGCCCGTCCTCGCCCGTCCTCGCCCGTCCTCGCCCGTCCTCGCCCGTCCTCGCCCGTCCTCGCCCGTCCTCGCCCGTCCTCGCCCGTCCTCGCCCGTCCTCGCCCGTCCTCGCCCGTCCTCGCCCGTCCTCGCCCGTCCTCGCCCGTCCTCGCCCGTCCTCGCCCGTCCTCGCCCGTCCTCGCCCGTCCTCGCCCGTCCTCGCCCCCCTCCTCCCTCGCCCGTCCTCGCCCGTCCTCGCCCGTCCTCGCCCGTCCTCGCCCGTCCTCGCCCCTCGTCGCCGCCTCGCACCGCCTCGCACCGCCTCGACGCGCCTTGCCGTGCGCCCGCGTGCGCTGTAAATTATGGCCCTAATTATAGGCGAGGTTTGTCTCCGCGGCCGAGGGAAGACCTCGAGGCGCCGCTTATAAGTGGAATTTATGGAGATTGTTTTGGCAACACTATCCGGAGGAAAAACACATTGTATCATTTAAGACTCTGACAGGATTTATAACGGCTACTGTTTCCTGGGAAACAGAATCGAGTTAATTTCGCCGTCCATCTAAGCAAGTATAAATTATTCATTCGTTTGGCTCTTTTTTCTGTCGCTGAAACGAATAACGATTGATGAATAACGCATTTTGAAAGGGAATGGTCAGAGTTGTAGGTGAGACTTCTGAGAAGCCATGGAAACATTGAAAAGCAAGTCATTAAATATATTTTAATGAGTAAGGTTGTTGGACTAAAAATTATCTTCTTGAAAACTACTTTTGGAAAAGAAAACGAATATTTTGCTCAAGGAATACACTAACGATTAATTTGAAAAGCCAATTATAATTTTAAAGCAATTAATGGTCAAGCGCCCTAACGGCTTGAGCTTCGTTACAAGTAAATTTATTTTTATTTATTTTCTTACGTTCTATTTATTTATTTGTTTATTTATTTACAAATGAAGTAATAAGCAAATGTGAAGGGGTAATGGACGACAATTGTATGCAGTTTTGTATTTTCAGTTTGTGTCGTTATAGAACTGTTGCATACTCATAGTGAAATTTTGAATGAGCATTTTTTTACTATGCGGATTGTAGTAACAATCATTTCTGGATTTTTAAATAAACTTTTCATGTTGGAAGAAGCTATCGTCGTTATTGACCTTATATAATAAAGAAATACAAATGAGAAATTTTATACTCAGAAATATTGACTTTAAAGAGTAATTAAGTTATAAACAATAACTGAATGAAGAAATATACAAGAGAAATTAATTTTCAACACAATGTATTAACACACAAAACAAATCCAAAGCACCGTATGTTCTGTAATACGAATATATAACGCTACAATCAAGGTAACAAACAAGTAGCTAGAATACAAAAAACAACCAATTTCTTTAGTAATTACGAAATACGCGAAACTGATGAAAAAACTCTACAAGAAGAATGATGAACATTGATCGAACGAAATGAAATGGAACCAGACAAAAGAAATCCTAATGATCGTATGTTCTGCAATATGGATTCATAACAACGCTGAATGCACGCGCCCACACAGGAGTAGTAAATTCGGAAAATGAAGCGCTCGCAGTTTTCCCAGCGATGAATAGGGCCTACGAAGCACTGGATGCGCGTCGGCTCTAAAGTATTCGTGCGATATAAGGGCGAGTTCATTTGAAAATAATACAACCTACATCAGAGGAAAAAGATGCAAAAGGGGGATTTTAAAGGAGATGTAACTTTAAGCGGAAGTTCTCCCAGACAGTACTTCAAACACTGTAAATTTCCCACCCCTCGCGCCCAGCACTCCGCTTGACGTTGCTCTCGCCAACCAGAATTAACGACTAAAAATCCTTTTATGCAAAATTTAAAATAAATTCAGGAGCTTAATATGAATTACGAGTAAAGCCGTGTCACAAGAGAGGGCGCACTGTCGTCCAACCACTCCCTGGCGCTAAAGTAGTCAAGATACGGGGACGGTGTGCCCCATTTTCAGCGCTACCAACTGTGGAAAAATCTCACCGTAACTATATATCAACGTATCCTTTTCCTCGGGCGAGTCAGATTCGCATATCTAAAGGAGAGCTTCGGGCCGAACTGGAATTAATTATGATTTATGGGCTTCCTTATCTTCGTGTACAACCATCATTGCAAACGAAACTTAATCCATGGACATTTTAAACCCCTATCGTCCCGACTTAGATAGGCCTTCACGTCTTTCTAATTGCTAGGATTCGAGACGACTGTCATTATCTCTGGCATATCCTAGTAGTTTGGGAAGAACAAAAGGTTTTATCTCGGTAATGCAATGCATTGAGCACATTAAACTAACATTGAGATGTGCAATTATAACATGGGTCAAGGGTTTAAAAATAAACAACATGCATTCTCCTACTATATTATGTCGTAAATTATTTCATAATCGCGGTATTACATTTTTCACGGTATCTTTTTTCTTTACAGATTATTTATGTGGTCTTTTCGCATTTGTGTTTAAAAAGGGGTTCCAACACATCGCATGAATGGAATATTTAAATATAAGAAAACTCCGTTGCCGTTGCCGAAGATAATCAGGTTACGGTATACGGTTGCGGAAGATAAAACTTAGTGTTAATCAACAAATATTTCCAGTATTTTATACTAAAATAATCTATAAATCAAATTGTTCTTTGAAACTATTGAGGTAACTGCTTGTGGAGACACGTTGAATTAATAATTTTGTGCAAATTACCTTCTTTTAAGTGTTTGTAATGATACTTCATATTTGGTGTATTAAAGAACCCATTATCTACGGTCACATCACAGTCAACAACAAAACACAGAACAACGATCAGCAATGTTACAAGAATTTGTGATTGAAGAATTGAAGAATTGCATAATACTTTATAAATATATCATAATACTGATGATCGAAACACAAAGAAAGGTAATATATAAATAACTACATAAAATGTTAAAAATATAAAAACAGATGCACTACACCATACGTACAAAAATGTAATATGCACATGAACAACATCGGAAATATGCAGAGATCGGAAAATGGAAATATGAGGTCTCTAGTAAAACATTAATTACATTTTTCTCTCTCAATAGATATGACAAATTGCATTCGAGAATGTTATTAAAGATATATTAATTTTTATTTTTATAATATCCAGACTTTTTTTGTCATTTTAGAACACCCACATATACGTGTGTGTGTGTGTGTGTGCGTGTGTGTGTGTGTGTGTGTGTGTAAGTAATGGCCGCGTATGAAAACATTTCAGGGAAATAAATGGCTTAATAATGATCATATTTTTCTCATAAAATGTTAAATGATCTATGCAACGTCAACTGAAAATGAATCTATTTATACAAGCAATTTTTGCGTCACTAAAGAGCCTACAAAATTATTAACAACCAATAAAACATGTAACATAACACTCTAATGAATGAAGGATTTACTAATAAAAACTCATGTTGTAGTTTCTTCTTCTAAAAAGAGCATCAAAAATACGGAGAAGCAATAGGTGTGAAAAAAATTCTACCACTGCTAACATATAATGCAATATAATCTCTTTACAATTAGTTTTAGAATAGGGGGAAGGTACCTTGCACGCGTTCTAAAATATCTGGAAATGGAAGAAAGTAATGGGTTAATTTTCGTTTGTAATTACTAATTACTTACACTTCTCCCGGTCATAATTTCTCAATTTAACTGGGTGAATTTAAGCAATTAAACGCTTAAACGAATAAAGGAACTTCGCGGAATATTTCAAATCGGATTCACAATTTATTAGTATTCAGTATTACCATGAACGAGTATTTAGTATCCTAAACACTCGTTACTTTAGTACCAGAGATAATCGCTTTTAGGGAATTATTTTATTCCTTACTCTCTTCGTTTTCAAGTTTACATGCCCGTAATGTAATGATTATTCACCGTTACACTGAACAGTGTGTAAAGAAATACCGTGAGAAACCTACATACATTTTCTGGTAAAATGTTATAAACTTGTGGAAGGACAAAGAATCACTACCTATTTAAAACCATTTAAGATAAAAATCAATTGAAAAATAAAATTTATTTTCATACGCGTTTTTATTATATTACGTAAGCGTAATTGACGTGCGAAATTCGATTAAATTGCATTCCATTTAATCGAGAACTTGTTCGTAGTTTGGAGGCACAGAAAACATTTCGTGCACAGAACACTCAAGCGTTTTCGTCCCACTTGCTTCGCCACCCTCAGGCTACAGCTACAGAAACGAAGTGCACATCCACGGACAAACTGAAAAGCAAGGGCACAAAGCTATTTCACAAATTTCGCCGAATGGCGAGGGCATGCTGCAAGAGGTTGAGCGGATGCAGGATATGGAGGAAAGGGTCGTGGCGAGGAGAAGTGACACGAGATGGCATGGGGGAGAGACGGGGCGATGCGATGGGGGTGTGTGGTGGAGAGCGGTGGGAGGTGAAACGCGGTGGCGTGGGAGAGGGGCGGGGCGGTGGGCGGTTCGAGACTGGGAGGGGCGGAGCAGGGCGTGGCGTTGCAGAACGGAAACATCCTTCCGACGCATCGTACGCGGTACCGTAGCCGGAAAGCTTGCGCTGAGATAAAATGTGAGGAAAGGGGAGCCCCGGAAAGGTAGCGAAATTAAGGTGGATACTCACAGTGGTTTACATAAAGTGTGGCGGGTGGAAGGTAAAGGAGGAATTTGAAAAATGAATAAGACGAATTATCAATAAATAAATAATTAAAAAGAAGAATAAAGGGAAGATAGGGCACAAAGGGGAGATGAAGCAGTGCAGAGACAGTGGGCGGAAAATAGACAGGAGAGAGGGAAGACACAGGAGGAAAAAGAAGGGGCGCGAGAGAAGAAGGGGAGAAGGAGAGATTGAGAAGGGGAGAAGGAGAGTATTGAACAGCTGTGTCAATTCAGAATGTACAACAAAAAGAGCCAAATGATTAACTTTTAAAAATATATTTTCACAAAACACATAAACAACTAAGCAAATCTAAAAAGGTAAGATGGTATACGATGAGCCATCAGAGTTGAAGTAGAACGTATAACAACCGAGATTAATACCTGATGTTTTGCAATAACATGTAACGGAGATGGATGCTGACGGCAGAACTCTCACAAGGGCGGCACGATTGCTGATACGACTGGATATACAGCGGTAGGGAACGGTGTATGGCGTGCGGAGGTTGGTGATTGAAGGGTGACGGGATGATGAGTTGGGGTTGACAGGGAATGGTGGGGGATGACGGGTGGGGGGATGACGGGTGGGGGATGACGGGTGGGGGGATGACGGGTGGGGGATGACGGGTGGGGATGACGGGTGGGGATGACGGGTGGGGATGACGGGTGGGGATGGCGGGTGGGGATGACGGGCGGGGATGACGGGCGGGGATGACGGGCGGGGATGACGGGCGGGGAGGACGGGCGGGGATGACGGGCGGGGATGACGGGTGGGGATGACGGGTGGGGATGACGGGCGGGGATGACGGGCGGGGATGACGGGCGGGGATGACGGGCGGGGATGACGGGCGGGGATGACGGGCGGGGATGACGGGCGGGGATGACGGGCGGGAGATGACGGCGGGGATGACGGGCGGGGGGGGGGGGGGGAAGTGCGAGGGCATTGAATCGGACGCGCGCATTCGTTCGGGAGGAGGAGCCGGGCGGGCGCGCGCCGCATGGCAATGCAGGGCCCGCACGCACGCGCGTGCTCGCCGCGCGCGGGGCCTTCGGGGACTGCGCTGGCTCCCCTGCCCTCGCTGACCCACCCTCTGCTCCCCTTTGGCTTCGCTCCGTAGCCTTTGCTTTCGTTTTTCACATCGCTTCGTTTAAAATTCTTTGCGCCGTTCTCCTCTTGATTTCAAAAACACCCGATCGCAATTCTCAAAGTTACAATCTAGAATCACAAGAACATTCCAAAAATACACAACCATACTATCAAATTATTTACTCGCGCGTGAAAAAATTATAAACAGTATTTCTGTGCTTTTAGCGGAAGTATTCTACCCTCCTGCTACTCCAATATCTGTGCTTCATTAAGAAATTTACATATTTTGCCTCACATCGAAAATATTGTTGGAAATCACAGTACTGATACCAACAACATAGTCTGCACTTCACACGCACATTCACGCGTGTACGGTGACTTCGGTCGTTTGTCTTGAGAGCGACCATGAGGACTATGAGAGAAACAACAGCAACGCCTCCAGAATCGCAATCCTCACTTCTCCGTTGAGTGTATGACAGATATCTGCTGTCTCGCCAGGATTGTCCCCTCCTGTAACTTTCAATCTCATCTTAATCCCGGCGTTCTTGACCGCCACGCCCACCGCCACCTGCGGGGACGGGCGTGAGCGAGGGGGCGAGGGGGGGGAAGGGTGGAGGCCGAGTGGTGCGCGAGCTGAGAGGGTCGCAGGCAGGGCCCGGCGCGAGGGCGGGCGTGACCTGCGTGCGACTATCGATCTCATTTCTCGGCCGTTCGCATTCGGCCTCCGCGCGGCCCTAACGTCCGCGTCGCGCGCGCCCTGACTTATTGTTAATGAAACGCCCCCTACTCCGCCACCGTCTCGGCCCCCCCCTCCCTCGCGACCCGCGCGCGCCGCTGCCTTCGACAACGTGTCCGTGCGTGATACTTGCTTTGCCACCGACGAGCACGCCGCGCGACCTCTGTGTCGCACATCTCTCCTTTGTCATTGTATTCCATTCTGTCTCCAGCGATCGTGATTGTTTCCAGCCATTGTGATGGATGTTTTCGGGCACGTAAACTGCGGCGGCCATAAGTCCCGTCAGTAAAGGGATTGTTTCATTCTGGGAGCTGGAGGAGCTCCTTCTCACCTTGATGGTGAGATCTGCAGACGATCTACACGTGGGCTTGAAGGAGGTTAAATACTCCAGATATCTCCTCCAGCGGGACCTTCTCCTTAGCTGGGACAAGCTTTCTAAGTGGCAGGTTAAGAGTTAAGACTGTCTAATAATATTACCACGTTCGTAACCTAATATTATAAATACGTTCGTAAACTAAAACATCCCTCTCGATGTTGGGCATTATCATTTTAATTTGAAAGGAGATAACGTATGATTTTCTTATTACAAATTTTCTTTATCGTTGGCAGACTTCGCATAAATTCCTTCTGTTGTTTACCCTAATACAGTAAACAGGAGTCATTTGCATTCTTCGTTTTGTCAATGGTAATCATGCATCTCTCACCAAATTGATTCTTGCACTTATTTTATGTACAATTGATTCATCTCATCATTTATTCTAGTGATTATTACTCTCAAACTCATCTCTCGTTTCTCTTCTCTTCACAAACTGCTACATTCATGTAGCAAACATTTCTTTCCTATGGTTCAACATCGTTCAGACACAGCTACTGTTATCTTGAACGCTCTTTCCCTGACCATCCCGGCTACACCGTCGCAGTCGCCAGATCGAGTCCCGGAGAGGCCGTTGCTCTGCCGGGCTGCGGCGCCGATCGCCGATCCTCTATTGCAGGGGCGATCGGCAGACGGCGAGCTCTTGGCGAGGAACGTGCGAGGCGACCGGATTGCCTTCCGATCTCGAGGGGCAGTTCGCCCACCCGACTGCTCTCCTTTCCACCCACCCGACCGGCCCTCTCCAATGCCCTCTCCAATGCCCTCTCCAATGCCCTCTCGACCGCCCTCTCGACCGCCCTCTCGACCGCCCTCTCGACCGCCCTCTCGACCGCCCTCTCGCCGCCCTCTCGCCGTCGGCCGCCCTCCGGCCGCCCTCCGGCCGCCCTCTCGGCCGCCCTCTCGGCCGCCCTCCGGCCGCCCTCTCGGCCGCCCTCTCGGCCGCCCTCTCGGCCGCCTCTCGGCCGCCCTCCGGCCGCCCCCTCCGCCGCCCTCTCGGCCGCCCCCTCGGCCGCCCTCACCGCCGCCCTCTGCGGCCGCCCTCTCGGCCGCCCTCTCGGCCGCCCTCTCGGCCGCCCTCTCGGCCGCCCTCTCGACCGCCCTCTCGACCGCCCTCTCGACCGCCCGCTCGACCGCCCCCTCCCGCCCTCACGACCGCCCACTCAACCCCCTTCCTCACGTGTAACAAAGTCCGTCCAATCTCTGACAAGACGCTCACTTGTCTTCCCACAAGACGACCACCAGCCAGCCCACAAGACGCAGGAGGGGATCGCGATGGCGTAGGTTGTCGCGGTCTCTGGTGGAGAAACGTAGACGACCACCCGGACCCTGAGTCTCGCGGCATCACTCACGTCGTTAGCCTGAAAGTTCAGGCAGTGAGAAGGCGATGCTAAGCTCCTAGTGGCCGGGTAACCGGCCACCCACCAGTTGGGGCTAAGGCGCGTCGACCTTGGAGCAGGATCGGGCGACGGATGCTTTTCGGAGAACTCCGGATCCCACTTTAAAGTCCGACGGGAAACAAGTTACCTCCCGTCAGGTTGCTTCGGCACAGGCGTTACCCACGTCGTGAGCTGGCGGTACACAATGGAGAGACGGGATAGGGGCTCCGAGCCGCCCGGGCCTTAGTCCGGGTTGGGCTATCCCAATTGGGCTATCGGATTCGTCGTGACAGTGGCCCGATACTCTGGGCAAAGAGGAGGGAACTTGTTCCTGGCCCTGGCCACCACCCAGGCATTCTATGGGGAGGATGCCGTGAAGGTAAACTGGGTTCCAGCTGTATCCGGCCGCCAGCCTGTCGGCGGTAGCGCGTCGGCGGGGGGTGCGGATAAAGGCCCAAGATGCCTAGGTGCCTGCCCCGGGGACTTCTCCCCCTGATGAAAGTGTGAAGTGTGGAGGTGGTAGACCACACGGGGTTATACTGCCCACAAGACGACCACCCTCCCACTCACACAAGACGCTCACCCTTCCACCCACAAAGAGGCCCATTCCCTTGTGGTCCGTTACTCACTTGTAGACCCCTCCTGCCCTCCCCCCACACACGCACACACAGTAGATACCACTTCATCCACTGTAACTATTTTATCCTGCATCTCGCGGTTGCACCTCCATCGCGTGTCGCCCGTTTTCCTCCTACACCCTGTCTTCCCACAACAGCTTGCGCTTTACCACCACCTGCACATACCTTTGTAGGTTTCGGCAGAGTGAAGAGAGGCATGCAAGATGGTGAGAAATACCCTACCTATTTCTTTTTATATGTAATTTGTGAAATACTCGTATTTTAATAACTAATTATCTTCGTTGCCCGGCTAATATTTCATTCATCACTCTTAAGATTTTTTAAAAATTTCTTTTAGTTTACCCAGCAATGCTAATTAGCTCTGTCAATATACAATCGCAACTATTATAATTTTACTTTGATTTGTTCGTGGGATTCGACTTATAAAATGTTACCTTTTTATATGTGGACGTGCAACTCTACATATCTGCTATTCCTAGAAATTCTGCTAGTTATTGAACCGATGGCAACTACTATAAATTACTAGCCTTTACTTTTCTCTTAACAATGAAAATTTAACGCTGAAATTCTACGACACTTGCATTTAAAGTACAAGTTATAAATTACACTCCAAGTTAAACAGATACGTTTGAGTTCTAACTTATGCAGTACAAAACTCACTCAATTAATACATGTTTTTCTATCATTACGTTATTACCCAGCCTTAACTGAAATAATTATTCGTACCGTCCGGATCGGTTGATGACCACAGTGTAATCATTTCGATCGTTCTCAGAACCCTGATTTTCAAAGTCGCCTTGTCATATTCTGCATATCATGTCCCGTGGTCATGCTTCGCAAAAGAATAATGCTATCACATCAAGCATGGAATCCTACACTTGTTGATCGGTTGTCCTAACAACGCGTATACTTGGTCTTACAACGTTCTATATGCATACAATCCCATCGTAACTAAAAGGCTTGATGCCGATTTTCCTATACAAAAATCAGTGGGGATTTTTCTGGCTTATCACAATGGCTTCTCGGTGAGGGAAGAATTGATTGATTGATTATATCAAGTTTCCGGTCATGTCAAATGCGATGGTCATTTGTATTGTATGTTTAATCAGTGTCTTTTATCATGGTTGGCCGCTGTGATCTTCCACTTTCAGGTGGTGATATCCTGCGCCGGCCTACACGGCTTGTGGGTTTTTCCCGAAACAGGATCCCTCGCTAGCAGGGCTCCGCCCCCGGCGCGACAAGCTCTGCTTTCGATGTGCGTGTGCTAGTGTGTAAATAAGGGAAGAAGAATAAGGATTGAAAGATTGAGCGAGATCTGTTTGTTAAGATAATATTCCGGAATTCTGCTGGTATGATAGGAGATATATGGAAAACTAGCGATCAGTGCAGCCGGCCGCTGGAATTATTGTGCAGACAGCGGTTGAATTCGATATTTCTAGCAAGCTAGAGTCGAAAATCCTGCCACCGTTGGGATTCGAACCCTAGGTCTACCGACAGACGAACTTGAGGGCAGAGTTGATAGAGGGTTGGGTTTTAGACATTGCTAGCAGTGAAGGTTTGTGAAGACGTGGGGGGGAGAAAAGGAGCGAAGAGGCGGCGAATTCGGTTGGGTTGGGTGGGAGGGTCGAATTTGCAGAACATTGCTAGCAGTGAAGGTTTGTGAAGACGTGAAGCGGAACGAAGGCACTTGCCGATTGATGAGACGACGGTACCGAATCGGAGGACGGCAGCCAGACAGGGCGGACTCGATTGATTGGAGTTCCAATATGTGAACGTGCAAAGGGGAGGACAAATACCGTCTGATAAGGAAGAAAATGCAGCAGAAAAGAGTACTTGAATGAAATTCGAACCTCTGGAATAAGTAAACTTGCTATGGTAGGATTGAGACACGAGATGAGAACGAAGATATTGTTGACTTAGGATAAAAATGATCATATAGGAACCAACAGACATTAATGATAATATATGATGCATATATGCATAAAATACAAATATAATTTTGCAACTTTTGTTTCTTAAAAAATAATTAATTGATTATGTACTCATATGAACCACAATTAATATAAATGAAAATTTACCAATGGAAAATCAGCAATCATATAATCTCGAATGCAAAAATATGATACAGTGTTTTGGAATAGTCCCGAAGAAATAAATGGGTAGTTTTAAAATAACAAAAAAATTGTTTTCATAGCTTAAACAATCGTTAAATATGAATCTGATGGTCGTAAAAATGTGGTTAAAATATATCACTTAAAATATTTACAACTTTACTCATTAAAGAGAACAGTATAATAGAGTAATAATAATGCGATTCAATCAAGGCATTCTTCTCATCAGATAAGTAAACGAACGTTTCCGTTGCCTGTGGAAATCATGAGAAATGTTTTCTCCACGACTCGGCCTTAGTAGCCACTTTTTCGTATTTCATCAGAAAATTGATGTGGCGCACTTTCCCCAAGGCTATTGTGGTGGTCACATAAATTCACAAACATTTGCTTCCGAGTCTAAAATTTCATATTCTGCTACTGGGAAAGAAATTAATATTCTGATCGTAAATTGAGGTTTCATATCGCCCATGTTTTTCCCTCGCAAAAGGTCCTGGAAGTTAATTTACGTAGCCCATTTTTCCTTGATATCGAAAACAGATATTACTGTTGCAATCATACAATAAACTTCATAAACGTTACATGTTAATGTAAACACGCTTTAGTAGTACAGGAAATTGTGAATCGCAATAAAGTGGATTCAGAATCCAACTGAAAGAGCCCGCGGTTGCAGGTACAGGCACAACAAAGAAGATGAATGAAGGTATAAAACTCCCCGGGAGAAGAAGTATAAGAGACGATACACCCACGCTACGATAAAGAAGAAAGGACTAAAATGGTTTCGAGATAAAAAGAGACAAAAGGAAGACAGATGCAGGTGGGACGCTATAATGACATAAATCTCAGCGATAAAAACTCGTACGAGCAATATTATTGTCGCTATATTTTTCTGACCAGAAATTGTATCCCCGGAGACGCCGCGGGGGAGGGAGGCTCATAAAGCGGAACAAATTCGAAAAAGTACAACGCGCTTCCGACGCGCGCGCCGGCGCATGCCTCGCCCTCCGCCTCGCCCTCCGCCTCGCCCTCCGCCTCGCCCTCCGCCTCGCCCTCCGCCTCGCCCTCCGCCTCGCCCTCCGCCTCGCCCTCCGCCTCGCCCTCCGCCTCGCCCTCCGCCTCGCCCTCCGCCTCGCCCTCCGCCTCGCCCTCCGCCTCGCCCTCCGACTCGCCCTCCGCCTCGCCCTCCGCCTCGCCCTCCGCCTCGCCCTCCGCCTCGCCCTCCGCCTCGCCCTCCGCCTCGCCCTCCGCCTCGCCCTCCGCCTCGCCACCCGCCTCGCTCATCCCTCTGCCCCGCCGTCCACCCCCCCCCTCCCTTCGACCCGTCCCGTCCTCCGTCCCGCCTTCCGCCTCCCGAACAAAAATGCAGTACACTTACGGGACTACTGACCATAGAAGTCGACGCGCCCGGAATCACCAACAACCAATCAACTGTGTCCTACGCAGTGACGCATTGAGCGTGAAAATTCATACGGTACGCGCAATATGATAATAGACGTAATGACTCAAATATCTGAATTTTGTACTCATTGAAATTGTTTCATCCGTTTTGGATTACTTCCGAGTCCTTGGGTATCTAACGAAATCATAGACCCTCTCATATGACTCAAGACAGCATACTTTTCATTAAATTTCTTTGCGCATTGAAATTTAACGACCAAAGTTTTCTTTACATTTTCGGAGTATGGGGTTATTTAATGACACCATGTACATCTCTCAAACGGCCATAGGCTGCTTAGTTATCTTTCAAGTTTCGCTCGAATTCGAAACTAGAAATGTGGACTTTTTGGTATCTGACTTGCTTGCGCTGCTGTTTGCACTGCTTCCCCTTCGTGATCGCCCCCACGTCTCCCGCACCTCTCCTTCACCTCCCCTCCTTCCATCGCCCTCCTTCAGCGAATGCACGGCTCGCGCCTTGTCTCCGCCGCCACCGCCGCCGCCGCCGCCGCCGCCTTCACCGCCGCCACCATGCCGCCACCGCCGCCGCCACCGCCGCCGCCATGCCACCGCCACCGCCGCCACCGCCGCCACCACCACCGCTCACTCCCGCGCGCAACATTACCGCGCCGCCACCGCCGCCGCCATGCCACCGCCACCGCCACCGCCACCGCCGCCACCACCACCGCTCACTCCCGCGCGCAACATTGTCCCAGACCGGAAGTGGTACTCCGTGGATAGATGACGACAGCATCCCTTACGAAATTAGTTCCTTTCATCGCCGCACAATGGCCCGGGGCGAACCCGCTCGCCGCTGCCGCCATCTCCGCCGTTGACGCCTGCGCCGGTCCCGGCTACGCCTTCGTCTCCCCCTCGCTGTGTCCGCCGCCTGTCTTCGCGGCGTCCTTCACACCTTCCCGCCCCTCCCCGTCCCCTCTCGCGAGAGGCGATGGGACTTTTTTTATGCCTTTCTTTCTCCCCCGCTCTTCGCCCGCCTCTCCGTTTCGCGCCCGTTCGCCCTGCGTTGGCTGCGGCGGCGGCGACGACGACGCTCGCCGTCCTGCCATTCAGACGGCGAACAATACACTGAAGAGCCCTGACGAATATTGATAAGCCTTGCGGGCTGTGCCGGCCTAAGCCAGCAGCCCCCCCGAGTGGCCCTGCGCAGCGCTGAGAGGCTGTTCCGGCGAGGACGTCGTCGCCGCCGCCGCAACCGCGTCAGCACGTCAGAGAGGACAGCGTCCTCGAGAGGCGGCGCGCCGCGGGCGAGGACTCCCGCCCTCAGGCCCACGGTCGTATCCTCCTTGTAGCACAGGCTGGCATACGGGGCTCGTTGCACCTGGCAGCGGGTTCTTCAATCATCATCAAACATATTTAGTAGTTACACCTAGTAACCTTACATAGTTACCACCTGGTTACTCATTCGTGATCAATTCACATCTTTTTTTATATTCTGTGATATTGTTATTTTCACGATGTTCATAATTAATTAACCGTTTAATAAAAATAATAATTATATATGTCGCCACTCTACAATTCTGCGATTGTTGAATTTTAGAATCATAGATAAGGAATGTTCTGAAAAAGTATCCGGAACAGTATATAGAATATGAATGTTAATTTGAAGTAGCTTACGTCGTGATATGAACTGAAATATGATAATATCACGTCAGTTATTCCAATTTTAATGGAAAAAGTGCATGCATTTTTTCGTATCATCCGTCAATAATTATCGGAAACATCTCGATTAGTACCGGCAGTACTACTACACTGAACAAAATTGAGGTCAATGCTGGAATGTTTTTCTGTTAAGAGGGACTATTTCTCCTTTAAGAAGAAGAATATTACTTCCAAATCATTCAGCAATAACAGTATATTGCCTTCTATGATTCTATACAGTAATGTTCTTGCTGTAATGTATAATTATACAACTGATCAAAATTGTAAAGATTTTCAACATTCTGTAGCACTTCACAATCAAAACTTAACACATTCATTATACCTAGTACTATTAGATCTCTTAATTTTTCGCATAAGAGTAACTCAAAGTCCAAAATAAGGAATTGAGTGTTTTAATTTAAAAAACAATTAAAATTCATTTTCCTATTCATTATTTCTACCTTTCAGGCAGTTGTTTACAAAACGTTATTTCAGAAATATCAGAAAATAAAAGATACTTTGAAAGGTTCTCAAAGGATTTCAACAATCGATTTTTTAATAGATTGGAAATTACATTTTGAATTAAAAGCAATGTAAAAGAGACGAGTGGGGTAGTGTAAAACATTAATTTATGGTTGCACATGCGAAAGTAATTTAATGCTTAAATCGACTTTGTACAATTTGAAAAACAATCTAGAAATTTTACAAAATAAATAAATTCAGGATAAAATATTTCTCGAGGAATTTTTGTTTATCTTTCAAAACAGTACTTAAGATATTTATGAAACTGTCTACCCAAGTTTTCCTTATACGTGATTCATTTCAATAATTTTATAAAGTAACAAAGTAAATCAAGTATTCCTCCAGAATTTTTTTATTTGTCTTTTGAAACAAATCCTCTCTGCTAATGAAGAATTTTTCCTTAATTTTTGCTTATGATTTATTAGGATCATTTAAGAAAACAACTGTGAAAATGAGTCTATAATGTAGAACGCTGTTTCATACGTAGTGTTTGCCCATAAGTCAATCATTCACATTTATTAATCGCCATTAATAATTTTGCAAAGCATAGCGCAATCGGATTATCACATGTATTCAATAATACACTTCACCGCGTGCGCGAATTTTCGTATTAATATTGCACCCAACGCAGTGGGTTCGAACGCGAACAAAAACGACTGGGTTAATGCACTCCGGTTACAAAATGGTCGCCCGCACTCGCCAAATAATTAACGATGGTGCTAAGCCCGCGTCTGACTCAGTTTTCAAATACATAGTATGCATGGCACTAAATTTTCATGCGAATAATATGCCTCTTACCGGCGACGGGCCTACCCTGCTTGTTACAGGGGGTTTGGCATGTTAATTAGAACATGCCGCCTCATTTGAACGCGTGTCATCGGAAAAGCAAGACTTAAATCCGGCTTCGCGATATAGGGCTTATATTTAATAACGTGGAAAAGGATTTAAAGCTTTAGTAAGCACGTTCTTTGTTGAATTAAATTATAAAATATGCGATATCTCTGTATATTTTTTAAGAAACGTGAACCATTAATATTACTGTTATTTATTTTAACTACCACTGTAATATAAAATTATGTATTGCAAATTATATGTGAAAGGAATGCATGAAGTTTAAATGGATAACTGGTCTATTGTTTCTTTTATTTCATAAACGCAACATGTTTCATTGTTTTAATGCAAGACGTGAAGAAGAAAAAACAATTTTAGAGAGTAAGAAATAAGTATAATTCGTTAAACCTCTACTTTGTGCTATTTTATCACTCGTGAATAAAATATTTTAAAACCATATATTATGAATCAAATTTATATTATAGTATATGTTTGTACAATCTGCCTTTAAAGACATACTTTACTGTTCATTGCTACCAAGTTGAAGTTTCTTGGACTAGGTCGGGAAATATTTATTATACAAATAGTAGAAGTGGAATTTTGTTTTGCTAGTAGGAAAGGTCGTGACACGAAACCTATCATCCTTGTTTTGCACAAAATAAAGCCCTTTTACCACGTGTGTCATACACTATTTTTTAGACAACCTCACTGATTTTATTTTAATTGAAGTATACAAGTCAATTAATTGGGTACAATGATACATTAAGGTTAGAAGCAGCTGATGCGATCAGACGAAAGTATTTTGTTTTCTTTGTTGCATTCACAGATTTGTCTGAATATTTGAGCATTCTCTCATTTTAGCACTGGGGATAAAAATTGAACTTGGCTGGAAAACGTGGCCTATTGTAGTTTTTTTTCTCACGAGTTGAAAGGAATTGGTCGACTAGGTCACAGATCCAGTAGGGTAAAATCCACCAGTGAGTAAAAACTGTGTAACTCTGCAATGTCTTAATCCCGCAGTGCCGACTTGTATTCTAATTACGTTTATATTTAATAAATATAAATATTTATAGACCATGAAGATAACAGTGATAATCTATTGAACGTAGCTGAGTGTACAAATCCCGCGATTTCTAATTTTTCTGTAAGTGTATTCGCAAACGAAGTACCGTGTTCAAAATTCATAATCTCGTTCAAGATTTGTATCCCTGATTGCAAATAACTGCACAAGTTGTACTATAGTACCATTAATATTTATTACAACGATCTATCATTTTAAATGAAAATGTAGTACGGTTATCTTGAGTTATTCAGATGTGTTTCTGTCTACTGTTTGTATACATAGATTGATCGCTCCGCGGTAAATCTACTTAGCAGTCATGTGTGAAGAACTTTTCCATAATAACAAGATGTTTGTCTAGGGAAAAATCATCTTAATTAAAAACGAACAATTACACGTGCGAATAGCAACGAGCTTAATCCTGTTTTATTATTCAGTTGAATAAAAGGGACTGGAATAAAGATTGCACAAAGAAGTTTTAATTATTTGCAATGAAATCCATGTTCGAAAAATTCACTCCAGTTAAGCTTCGCCTTTTTCTACGTAAATAGATACATAGAAATGGTTCACGATGATAGTTTGTATTTTTCTTGTAACATATACAACCGTTCAGTTTATAAGTTGTGTACCTTCAATCTCTTTAGCTTCAAATTTTCATTTTTTGGGGTCAGCAATTCTAGTTATCTAAAATGGCAAAAAATTAATTAATGAACTTCACACAGTAAGAAATGACAAAATTAATTCATATATTGGTGACGAAACACTGTGTGTATAATAACGAAGTGCGTGCGTGATTACTGTGCCAATTTCTACTCGTGAACGCCCAGGAAACCATCATTTCCCAAACGTATTGATGAAATTAACGGACGCCAGGGTAATGTAAAGTATCAGGATTATTTCAATTAATTAGCGTGTATTACGGTTCTCAACTACGTTTACAATGCAGGGACATTACCATGAGAACACTACGACAGTTTCTGAAACAAGCAACATTACGTACAAAGTACAAAGTAATTTATGTCTCGATATACAATATTTTTGCCAATGAATTAAATGAATTACGCATATTTGAACGTGTTCAAGAGTAGAATTTTAAAGTATAAGAGCATGGCCATAAATGTGAATTACCTACGTAAAGGTGGTTTACATTACTGGATCAATATTAATCGGGGTGTTTCCTCGAACGATCAGAATTAGAATATACTTTAGTTCTGAGAACATAAACAAAATAAAGAACATAAGGGAAACCGAAACGAAAAAGTTTTGTTATTGTTAAACATTAACCATCTGAAAGAATTTTGAAGCCTTCATTTCAACGAGTGATTTTCCACCTGTGAAAACAAGAGGAAAACACCCCCAATATAATTCATAGAAGTAATTCTCAGAAATTATTAGTTTACAATTAAAATAGAAATATAAGTATTCAGTTTAAATATTTCTAATAAATAAATGTTTAGATTGTTCTTCTCTCTCATATGGAATATGCCGATTTTAATATTTTGAATATTAAATAAAAAATAAATATTCGGTTAAATGTTATAAAATAATTAAACGGTATAGATTGTTCAGGCAATTTGTTATCGTATGTCAATGTATTCTTCGAATACAAAATGGGTTAGAAACTTGGGGAATATAGTAGGAATGCGCGGCACAATGACACTTTATCTTTTCTTAGTTTAATTAATTAACAATTACTCAGATGAAACAAACTACTTGACGTAATTTAAAGAGCTACAATTGAATTAATGTTTATGGAAAATATCGAAGCCCCATGCATTGATTTGATTGCAAAATGGGTTAGAAACTTGGGGAATAATTTAAAATTTCAAGCAGCCAGATGTCACGTGAACAATTAGATATGTATGAGACGTGGCTGGAGAAGCGTTCATATACACTGTATGGAAAATATAAATGCGCCGAAACATTGCTTCATGTCTTTAGCATTAAGTCTCGAAAGCTAACGAAATAAGGGAGGTTCACGTATTTTGGATATCTTTCTGCCAATGTAATGGAAATATTTTATATTTAACAAGTGTAGTGCATGCTTTTATTGCGGTAGATAGCGTCAATCGTCCCTCGCTGGATGGCAAGTTCAGCAGCCGACCTGGCTTGCAAGGTTCTCCTCAGCCACATATCTTCCACCACTCGGGCACTGCTACAGCCGGGTCAAGTTCTAAGCTTCTAAGTAGTCTCCCAGATGTGAGGTAGTGAGGGTGTACAAGAAAGGGGAAGTGTGTAAGTAAGGAGATGAGGATGAGTCAAGGAAGAGGAAGGAAAGCTCGGTCCGTGGACCGTTTCTGAGGGTACTGATTGGCTTGATGTTGATCGGAGAAACCACATAAAACTACAGATCAGAGCACCGGCCACTAGAAATTTCCTCCAGACACCGACTGAATTCGACGTAGTTATGAAGCTTCGTTTGCACCTCACACAATGAAATAATGAACAAATGAGGGGGAGATAATCGTTCATTCTATTAACGTAATTATTTTACTAAAATTTATTGTTTGTGCTGTATAATCTGTTAATAATAAGTGATAAAACAACTGGAGCCCTTTCATTTAAAGCAATACACTTCCTTCTATTCCAGAAAAAAGAAAAAATTCAGACGTTATCCAGGAAATGTAGAAAAATAACCCTAAAATTGAAATATCTTAATCATCTCCGGAACAGCACATTTAGAACCTTCTGAAAAATTTAGCAAACTTCACCTCAAAAGCTTGAAATCTTCGTTAGAATTATTCGTGACACACCCATCTAACCATAGTGAAAATACATGGGTGAATTCCTCCGGTACTCAATTTTTGCTCGTTCTGCGCACCACCAGTTTGACGAACCACGTGATCACAGCACGGGCACTTCGTTAGAAAATCCAGTCCAGACGCTGGCCGTCATGTTGTATGGAGAGCGAGTAGTGTTGAGAAACACTTTGAAAGTGATACAAAGTGACAATTTTCAACGGTAATCAACCGAAAATAACGCGATGGTGTGCAAGTTGCAATATTCAAAAGAAATGCTTCATAAATCTGTTTCAATGTCTTGTAACGATGTGATAATGTAAATATCTGGCTGCATTTAAAATTCTCGCAATATTGTGACGCTAACTGATGTCTGAAACTGATTGGCTGATATCAAATACCATGCGCAAGAGCTCCCTGCATCTCACTATTGACACACAGAACTCGATTTTCGGGTACAAAATTACATTATCTCCTCGACCTGCACCAATCTCAACCATCATCCAAACTAGTAGTTATAATATGTGAGTGAAGTTAGATATGAAAAGAACAAACACATATTTTACGACCGATATTCAAGATCATATTGTTGAGATGGATGTATACTGTAGGATAGAAACGTAAAACAGATGAAATGTGGCAATTGGAATGGTAATATCTCTACAGTGGTATGTAGAATCTTTTCGGTTGCGCTAAATTACGCAAAAAATAAAACGCTTTTTATTCATTGGTTGCGCTAAATGAATTTCAGGAACCCTTTCCAAACTCACCTCCGTTCGATGACGTAAGAGCACATTCATGCAAATAGTACACGCTCAGCAGCCTAAGATAATCCATCTTTATTCGAAGCCACAGCGTTTGATCCTGAGTTACTATAATTAAATATTTTAGCGGATAACAAAAACATATTTTTGCTAACCCTGACGGGACCCATCCGATAGCCTTTTACAACTTCAAAACGAAATGCTGAGAGAAAGGTGCACTTACCAGCTATGGAGATATAATCCAGAGCTTTCTCGACAAGCCATTAAAAAAATGTGACAGGCAGTCGCAACGAGTTCAGAAATAATGTTTTACATTCTGGTTCTTGCGACTCCCTGCCGTAATATGATAGCTTTCCAGAGAAATCGATTGTCGCCTCCTGAAGCTAATTAATCGTAGAATCTAGAGCAAAAGAGACTTGGCTTCCGACTGCTAATTAAATGGAAAGATGCCATAATTAGAGAGGCATGCAATTCAACGCATCTCAATAGTTTTGAGGAATGGCATTCTTTTGGAGAATTAGGTTATTCTCGGCTAGATAGAAATCTGGTTAATAATTCATCTGCCGAAATTTAAACAAAAATATATTGTATGAAATTCGGAATACATTTCCAATATTTTGGTCGGTTTTAGTGACACAATCAACAAACCTTAAAATTCTCTCTCTGAATTAATAAACCAAAGACTGAAAGGTAGACAAGTATGTAACAACTACCAGCAGAAAATAATTAATAAAGAAAACACAATTACTCAGATTGTTGATGGGTTCACTGCTCGGCTAGATAGAAATCTGGCTTAATAATTCATCTGCTACGAAATTTAAACAAAAATATATTGTATGAAATTCGGAATACATTTCCAATATTTTGGTCGGTTTTAGTGACACAATCAACAAACCTTAAAATTCTCTCTCTGAATTAATAAACCAAAGACTGAAAGGTAGACACAAGTGTGTAACAACTACCAGCAGAAAATAATTAATAAAGAGAACACAATTACTCAGATTGTTGATGGGTTCACTGCTAGTGAATATAAGTCAAAACACAATTTTAATGTAATCCGTTACAATAGCTAGGTTGTCAACAAAAGACAAGTAACGGTCGGCTACTTTCAAAACTCGTGTCCGGAAACGTAAGCCGCGTTGATCAGAGAGGAAATACCTCATACACAGCCAAGAGTTCAATACAAAATCAAGCGAGTCCAAACGAGCACATAAATGTTCGAGATTACTATCCGCTCACTCCTTATATATCGTTTTCGCAAGGAAAAGGCTATCCGCCCCTCCTCGCTCAACTTCACTTGACACGCTGTTTCGGTTTCCCACCACTCCCCCTCTTCTCTGCAGGGGAAGGGCATTTGCTTCGCCTGGTTGGTTTGCTTCTGCCTCAGACCAACATTCGAGATTTGCATTGTGACCAAAACTATTTCCAAAGCATAATCATCAGTGAAAATTACATTTATTTCGGAAATATCACCTGAAGCGTTGAATGAAAAAAACAAAACAAAATAATTCAAAATTCAATTACATTTTCATAATACTTTTAATCATTTAGTGTGTGTATGTGAAGACAGTGATAAAATGAACGTCTAGGCATCTTTTCATGGTAACGTATTTACATCTGGGAAAAAAATTAGCCAAGAGCCCTTTCTGCCACGTTCCAGCCACCTGCAGCGCCTGAAGTGGCTGTCAGCATGATGGCATAGCTGGACATGCCTGCCGACAGTCACATAAGGGAGAAGAATGGACCTAAAGGACTTTTGCAAATACAACAAATGATGATGAACTAGTACATCATCGTTTCAACTTCATAAAAATTGTTCAACACATTTTTTTCTCTGGGAAGATCACGTTTTGGGATACTTCTGCAAAGACTGACTAATATAGCGATGTAATGAAGCCTGTGTAAGACGTATGATGTGATTAGAACGGCGCAAAATTGCTATTGCACAAGGAGTGAGAAGCACGGGGCTTGAGCGGGGCCCGGGCGCCGAACACGCGCGGACAAAATATGAGCCGCCGGCAGCCGGGCTGGCCGGGGCGCGAGGTCCGAAGCGGAGCCTAACGAGCGGCGGACAAGAAGTGCAGCGCGGGATGAGCAGCTGGGGGCGGGGCGGGGGGAGGGGAACGGGATGGGGGAGGGGGCGGGAACCCGAGGACCCGGTGTCCAGCCACCGCCGCCATGCGTCACCGCAGCCTGCCGCTGACACAGGGCGGGGCAACGGGGGGGGCGAGGCGTGGAGGGACGGCCCTCCGAGCGGCCCCACTCGACCCTCCCCCTTCCCTCCCCCCCCTCATGGCTCATCCTCGCGGATGACGCGTGGTCGCCGAGGGGAGTGGGAGAGACAGATGCGCGGGCGGGCGATGAGATGCGGGGTCGCGGGACATGGCTGGGGGCCCACACCGGCGCGGATCAGCGCACGAGGATACAAGCCAGGCTTCTGCCACATTCAACTCATTGCTTTCACTACGAATCTTAGGAATTTATCTTCTGCCTACCTCTGACCGGGAGATCCTACATTTCGAGTCCCGATAGTGGTTGGATTTTTGACACTAGCTATATAGCTAGGGCAAATTCAGCCGCTGCTTCGAGGAGAATTCTAGCGGCCGGCTGTACTAATAGGTATTCGATTTTTTAACATGCCGTCACAAGGTCACGCACGAAAAATTGGAAAGGGAACGCAGACTCCAATAGGGAGCCGTAAAAGTGGGAGCTGTAGAGACGTTGCAGCTCCCTATCTGAGTCTGCTTCTCCTCTCCCTTTTTCGTGCGTGACCTTGAGACGTCACGTTAAAAAAAAATCGAAGTATAGTTTTTTGTAGTTTCTTCGGTCAACAACAGGCGAATCCAGGAGCAGTCCCCTACCAAACTGGTCACGAACCGCCCAGGATATTTACTTCCTCTTCCTTATCCTATCCTCATCACTTAGACACTCGTTCGCATGTACTAAACTACCACACTTGTCGCGGGCCACTCAAGAGCTTAACGCTTGGCCCGGCGTGTGGCTGGGGGAGATACCTGGTTGAGGAACATCAAGACAAGTCGACGTTGGTTGACGCCGGATCTCGCCATTCAGCGAGAGAAGATCACCGCCATCTCCTTTAATAATAGCATACATCACATTTACAGGACTAATCTTAGCAGTTGACGCGCACGGAATCTCTAATCAATCTATCTTCCGTCTGCCGGCGTATTACATTTAAATCATAGGTAATTTTAAGAAGTTTTATCTTATCAGATTCGATGGCAGGAGCGGGAGCGAGATTGGGGGAAGGGACAAGAGCGAAAGAGTCCATTACTCTTGCAGTGGCCAGAAGGAGAGCAAGTTTTGCAGAGATACGAAAGCATGCGTAGCGGAAACGAAGATGATGTGAATGTAGGATCATATATTTACACCATCGTCTGCAAGTAAAGTAATATTTGCAATCTTAGTATTATATAGAGTTGTTGGGATATTATAAAGATACAATTGAAAAATTAAAGCGCAATATATACAATTCTGAACACACTTTTATGAGGAGAGTTGTGCAAAAATAATTTAGAATTTAGAAGCTGTTATAACGTAATTACCCAACTTGTTGAAGTGTTGATTGTTTTGAAAAAAAAACAGTGCATTAATTTTTCTTCATCATTTATGCATGTGTCGCATTTATTTATGGGATATTTGTACATTTTTAGGCCTCTAATCGTGTAAAGGTGTTTGCCAGTTCACGATGAGTCACGAAATCTCTTTTTGCGTCAGGTGTACCTGCGAGACACCAGCTCACGATTTGTTATATCACACATGTCTAAACAAGAATAAGTGTCACCTGTGTAACTTCGTCATTTGAGATTTTCAACCATATGTTTATTGGCAAAACACGACACACCCGTATATGCTCTAGGACGTTCTAACATTTATTCTAACACACACTGTATTTTATTGTTATTCCTTGTTAAATTGTAATTCAGGAAATATACTGATACAGGTGATTTTATTCTTGCACATTGTACTAATCTTATAATACCTTCCATTTCATTAAGAAATTAAGTCATAACAATATTTTTCCTTTTATTGCTAGTTGGTTTGTGTTGTCTGTGCATAAAATTTCTAATTTAGAGAGTGCGTTAGCATGCAGCTCCTTGTATCGCCTCTACTCTCCATATTACACATTCCCGTCTCTAGCTGCGATCCGACCTTTAGTCGCGCCCCCCCCCCGCCCGTGCCCATACCCACGCCTGCACCCGTGCCTGTGTTTGCACCCGTGCCCGCGCCCACGAACACGGCCCCGCCCATATCCGCGCTCGTGTCCGCACCACGTCTGCACTCATGTCCATTCCCCCTCTCCCACCCGTGCCTACACCCGGCCCGTCCATCCACGCCCTGTCCACCCCTCCGCCCCCCGCCATGTTCATGTCCTTCCCCCTGCTCACACCTGCGCCTGCCCCCGTACCCAGCCCGCGGCCCTGCCCGTGTCCGCACCCTCGCCCGCGCCCCTGTCCACACCCGTGCCTGCTCCCGTACCCACGCCTGCGTCACTACCCGGGTCTGCACCCGTGCCCGCGCCCACACCCGTGCCTACTCCCATGTTCGTGCCCGCGCCCTCCCGTGTCCGCACGCACTGCCTGCTTGCTTGCCCGTGCCGGCGCCCGTGCCCGTGCCCGCTGCCTGAGTGGGCGGCGGCGCAGCCCTCGGCGCGCATCGATCGCCGCGCTGCGCTCCCCGTGCCGCGCCTCGCGGGCGAAGGACGAGGGCGCCGCAGCCACAGGGCGGGAGGCGGCGGAGAAGGAAGTCCTGGAGCGGAGGTTTCAGAAATGTGAGGACGGTTGGGGAAAATTATGGCGCTTTAGGAGACGTTTAAGGATGACGAAAGATGTGAAAGAAACTGGCGCGTAGGAAGCAGGTAGTCAGGGAGGGTGAGGTTAGAAGGGAAGGCGAGAGAGAAGAGAGTATATCGGTAAGGGAAGGGAAACTGATGTGGCTGAAGTATTCGTTTGACAATCGAGAGTCCGGCATATGATGGTAAGCTGAGTTGGTTGACGGCAAGTGACAAAATAAATGGCAGAGTCGTATGGGAGAAGCGTATGGGCAGAGCGTGTGGCAGACACGAAGCAGAAGCGGATGGGAAAAGCGGATGGCACAACCGGGTGGCAGACGCGAGGAGGAAGCATGTGGAGGAAACAGTTAGTGGAAGTGGGTGGAAGACGCGAGGCAGAAGCGAGTAGCACAAGCGGAGGATAGACAAGAGGCACAAGATAGTGGCCGAAGCTGGTGACAATTTGGAATCAGAATTAGGTGTGAGAAGCGGGATGCACAAGAGGCGTGCGCAAGCGGGGTGCCAAGCGGGTGCGCAAGCGGTGCGCAAGCGGGGTGCGCAAGCGGGGTGCGCAAGCGGGGTGCGCAAGCGGGTGCGCAAGCGGGTGCGCAAGCGGGGTGCGCAAGCGGGTGCGCAAGCGTGGTGCGCAAGCGGGGTGCGCAAGCGGGGGCGCAAGCGGGATGCGAAGCGGATGCAGAAATGCAGAAGCAGCAAGCGGAAGCGAAATGCAGAAGTGGAAAGTAGAAGCGTGTGGTAGAAGTACGAAGCAGGAGTTGGAGGCTGAAGCGGGTGCAGCGGGCAAAGGGTACGGGGGGCATCTACTGGGGCGAAGTCGGCGGGCGAGGCATAGTAGATGAACATTCCGTCAATAGCGCAGCCATTCGGAGCACGAGTACTCGCGCGTTGGAGTACATCCAACCCCAGCATTAATTAGTTTTCTACATCTTCTAGTATTTATGTTTTTGCACAGTAACGAGAGAAATGGATAAACACATTTGAAATATTAAATGCTCTTATATTAAAGAAAAAATATTATTTTAATCAAAGATTCAAGAACAGGGTTTCATTTGCCATCACTCGCATGTTGGATTCTGTCAAACAGACATAATGATTTTACTTCAGGGTATGGCCACAGAGATAAAAAAATTATTGATACCCTTCTCAGACACCGTCAGAGGAATAGAAGCATTCTTTTTATCGCGGAAGGCTAACATTCCTTTTCTAATTAGAAAATAAACTTTTGTTTGACTCTAGCCAACAGCGCGAGTGGCGGAGTGTTGGACGAGGGCGGAGGCGCGTCGTAGGAGGTTCGTCGAGGAGTGCGAACTGGGGCGAGTGCAGAGGCGGGATGTCGACGAGCGCAGCGCGAGGCCAGAGCCAGCGTGGACAACCCTAGCCTTTGATGTGAGCCGGGGGAAAAAAATCCGCGGACTCGGCGAAATTAAGCGCTTTCCTGAGGGCTCCCACGCGAAGGGCGCTCGCTTTCTTGAGTGCCGGCGCGAGCAGCTGGGCGGGCTCGAGTCTAGCCCCGCGTGGGAAGAGGCCCCAATTCGTAGGATGCAACTAGAAAGTAATCTAGAACGCTGACCGGCTGCGATAGCTCAGCGGCACACTTTCGCCTCTGCAGCATTATTGACCGGGAGATAAAAAGGGTTCATTAGTAGGAATTACCATGAATTCATCATGAAGGCATGGAAGTGTTTGCTATTTTTGGAGGTGTGTTTGTGTTTGTGTGTGTGTGTGTGTGTGTGTGTACGAGAGAGAGAGAGAGAGAGAGAGAGAGAGAGAGACAGAGAGAGACAGAGAGAGAGACAGAGAGAGAGAGACAGAGAGAGAGACAGAGAGAGAGAAGAGAGAGACAGAGAGAGAGAGAAGAGAGAGAGAGAGAGAGAGAGAGAGAGAGAGAGAGAGAGAGAGAGATTAATTAAAATGAATATGATTATGATTATTCAAAATAATAATAAATATTTTTTCTCATTTATTTCATTTTGAAACGTTTTCAGACCGAAAAGTAACGTGTAAAATGCAACTTGATAAAGCGCAACTCCAGCAAGTAAGCAACTACTCATGTCAACTACTTAGGTCATTAGTCCCTTAAACGTAGTGTATGTTTCGTACCGGAATATGGAATTCCTCCCCGACGGACACGTCGGCTCGCGGTATCATGCACCGCCTCAATGGAGACATGTTTTAAGTATCCGGGTTGCCTATCGATATGCGTGGTAATGTAGTGCGTGCAAGTGTGTAGGTAACGGGAGAGGAAACGACAAAGGTGAAGGAAAGCTCGCGCGCGGTCCGAGAAACGGTTGTTTGGATACGTACCACCAACATTCTCATATTGATAGATGAAATCACAGAACATTACGAGTCGGGCGCTAAAATTCTCCTCCAGAACTAGTTGAATTTCACAAAGGTATAATCTTGCGTCGAAAATCCATCACCGTCAGAATGAGGAACTCTACAACCTCTCGATCAACGATGTTACAAACGCAACAATCTTGCCGCTGAACTACCACAGCCGAAGAATAGGTAAGAAACATTGTTCCTTTTATACATTTTTAAGTAAACGTTTATGATTCTTTCGATATCCTATAAACTCCCAACTTCTTCATCGGGCCGTTTGGGCGAAAACTTTCAAAGCGCAAACTGGACCGAAGGGAGCGCGCCTTCTCGGCAACCGAGGACAGATCCGCCTCCTCCAGCAGCGCCTTCGCGGCGCTTTTTCTTCGCAATAAAATATTAATAATTAAGGCAATTAGACGCGGCGCGGCTTCAGAGGAATATCCTTAATTACCGACCATCAAGCGCACGCAGCTTTTGTGCAGGCGCCGGCGACGCCGCCTTTCTTTGAGATTTTAAACAATATCCGCCATTAATTATTAAAACAATTGGAGAAGAAGCAGCTCTTTGGTGTTAATCTTCGTTTAATAAAAACCGGAATTTAGATTATGGCACTGCACGTTTCCGTGGAAACCGGGAGATGGTAATAAAAGCCGTCGCGGCGCGCACAATGGAGAAGACGAATGGAGACGCTTACTTTCCAAAAGTTTGTTTCAGTCGCCTATGGCGTGAGCGCTCTCGTGGAGACGGAGGCTCTAAACATCGCTACTAACCCTCACGGCGAGGGTTTCTTGCGGACCACTCGTAAGTTCAGGTGGCATTTGTGACTAATTGCGCGTGCATGCGCTATGTACGTACTTCGCGACCTCTCCCTGGCGCTGCTCGCAACGAAGAGAAGTAGTAGTACATTTAGGGTGCAACCTGAGAGTGTTACTCGCAAAGAGGTTGACCTCAAACTAACACCTTTGCCTACAGGATATTTTAATGTGTTTCACTCTGGGAAATGTATAACGTATTTTTTCTAGTACATGTGCCCGAACTACTGTTAAAGTTTTTCTAATATTTATACACAAAAATCCGATTTATCAGTTGTAGTTCACTCGAAGTAAGGTATTAAATGCCGTCTATTGCTACACCCACGTCTTGTATGTCATCGAGTCTCATTCTTTTTCTCTTTTTACTTCACATTTTCTTGCAATCTCTTATTTTTTTAACGATTACGCTTCTCCATTTGTTCGTAAATAATGTGAATTTTTCAGGAGAGAATACTTTATCTGCGGTAGAGCGCAATTTAAAATTCATTTCACCCTTATGGAGAACATATCCGTAATGTAAAAATAAATGCAGTTTTAATTTAAGAAAATGCATTAAATGATTTGTGAAATTGAAGTCAAGTTTTATTTTGTCATTAATGTTTTTTAGGAATATATATTAAATGAATGTGTCGCACGTAGTACAGTTAGTCATAATGAATATGATGCAGGAATATACTAAAAAAATATTTAATTTAAACACTTAACATGAAACTAATCAAGAATTATGAGAATTCCTTCAAAAATTACAAACATTTCACTTAGTTACAAAGAAAACTTCCTTTTCGAATTTCTGCAGGGTATGAAAAGATCCCGCACAGTAAACCGTGCATTACAGCTGTTCCCAACTAAACGATCTTGCGGCCCACGCAGCTTCGACGTGGCACCCACGCGCTACCTCAATTCCAGGAACTGAAACTCTCCAAGAGGCGTTCTTGGCTCCGCCCCACCCCTCCCGCGGCCCCGTCAACCTCAGCGCTCCCGTCACCGCCACCGGCGCGCTCGCAGCCACGTCGCCGTCCAGGCCGCCCTTCCGCCCGAGTCACCAACTAGCGCCGGCGGGCCCCTAACACGCAGGAGGTGCTCCGCTACAGGCGCGGGCGGCCAGCCCGCCGCTGCAAACGGCTTCCCGATACAATAAGGCGACGCCCCGCGCTCTGGAGGACGCGGAGGAGGTGGAGGGCGAGGTGACGGTGGTGGTGGCGGAAGTGGAAGTGGTGGAGGCGGAAATGACGGCGTCGACTTCGATAGACCGGCGGAAATCATCTGTGGCTGTGACGATGTATGAGGCGGTTGACCGGGAGCGATAGCTCAGTGCATCAACTGATGCCACTGCAGCGCCTCTGACCGGGAGGTCCTAGGTTCGAGTCCTGACGGCGGCAGGGTTTTCGACGCTAGTTTTACAGCTAGGTCGAATTCAGTCGCAGTCTGGAGGAGAATTCTAGCGCCGGCTGTTCTGATAGTTTTCCGTGGTTTCTCCGATCAACACCAGGCGAATGCCGGAGCAGTACCCTAACAAACGGGCAACGGACCGCGCGCGATCTGTCCTTCCTCTTCATTGTCCTATCCTCCCCTTACACACACACACTAGCATGCACTACACTACCACATATTCCAGGAGATCGGTTGGGAGCTTAGAGCTTGTCCCAGCTGGGGCGGTGCCCCGCTGGTGGGAGAGTCCTGGTTAGGGGGAAACCCCACTAGCCGACGGTAGATCGGCGCCGGATCTCGCCATCCAGCGGGAGAAAATCACCGCCATCTCCCGCAAAATAAAAATGCATGACAATTACGGGACTAATGACCAAAGCAGTTGACGCGCCCGGAAACACGAAAAAAATCAGTCAATCAGTGAGGCGGTAGAGGTGACAGCATCGTCGGCAGAGGCGGTGGATGGGGGTGGCTGTACTGTTAGTGGTGGAGGTAGTGGCGGAGATGGCGGACAGTGTCGTGGAGACGGAAACAACGAAGACAAGAGATGGCGGCTGCGATGGCGGGCTCACGGGGGGGGGGGAGGTGGCAGAGGTGGCAGCTTCGTCGGTGGAGGAGGTGGGTCGGAAGTGGCTGTGCTGCTAGCAATAGATATGGCAGAGGAGACGGCGAGCACTGTCGCGGAGACGGAAACAACGAAGACGGGAGATGGAGGGTTTGCGGGGGTGGCGGGGCGGGCCAAACTACGGGTTCGCGCAGCGCCAGGCGACTGTTACCGCCGCGGCAGCGCGCTGCCGCCCGCTGCGCTTGTTTTTGACCGCGGCGCTGCAGATGACGGGCGCGCTGTTGCCTTATTTATGGCCAGTATTTCTGCGGGCTCGGCCACGCCCTCGGCCATTATCATTACCTCACGTCGACTTCCCGGTGCCCCCTTCTTCCCCTCCTCCGCCCTCTGCCGCCTCCGGCACCGTAGCCCTCTTCCCCTTCTCCCTTCCCCTTTCCACCACCCGAGCCTCTTCGTGTCGGCATCACCGCGGCTCAACACACCTAGTCCCCGCCTCCAGAGCTCCTCACTAACGCCTTCGGCCTTCTTGCTCTCTTACAGCTCCTACACTGGAGACGCTTATGGGGAATGTCATAAAATGGACGACGACTCGTCACAAAGTACAAATGAATTAAAACCATGTAATGTTATTAGATGACGACACATGTAAATATATTAAATTACAAAATGCACAGTGGTTATTATATTAAATTGTATATGTATTGCATTATAAAAACATTTTTTATTTTAGAACTGCAACTGCATGGTCAAGCTATGCAACTTCATGGTCGTAAGCGATCAAACTGAAGAAATCAAATATAACTAGGGGTGCTTTAGAATCGCACAGACTTTCTCGTACTAGTATGTTTCCTAATTTTTCTGGCTTATAGGTCGTGCCCCATCCTCTTCTCAGCTTCCATCTTCCTCACCCAAACACCACTTTTTCACATTTTCTCAATTTGTCGGTTTGTTAATGACAGAAACCAAAGATTACTTAGAATAAAGAGTAAAACATGGACCTAGACGGAAATTTTCATTGAAAAATTTGGAGTCTTTTCTTTTTAACGAAAATGGCGTTTAAGAGTTACTGTTAATGCGAAATTTGAAGCTCTTTATCACAGAAAATCCAGTTTTCTAAAAAATGTATTAAAAGGTTTTTAATGCCCTTCTACTCGCAAATTCAATAATGTATACAAATTGCTAAAAGTGTATTTTTTTAATCTCTCTCATGGCTTTAATAAGAACATTTGTGAAAGGTTTAATAAAACAACAACAACAACAACAACAACAACAAAAGAATACAGAGAAATTAATTTTATGTTATCTTGAACACCATATATAAGAAAACATTGAAGAAAAAATTGGAGCCGGTTTTGAGAAAATGGTGTTAGACGGTTTCTAAAAATGTAGAATTTTGAGCTCGTTTTTACAGAAAACTTGAGAGCTTTCGATAAATGTTATATGGCATTATTTAATATACACGCACACTTACACATTTACACATTGAAAGTACACGCACGCAATAATGTGAACAAATCACCGCTAATGTAAATTTTTACGTCTTGAGAGGCTAGTCAAAGCTAGTTGAATTTTTGTAAAAACAAAATAGGTCAAAATGGCGTTTGTGTCATTTCATCATAGAGTATGATTAGCACAATCCCTACCAAAATTTGAAGGAAAAATTGGAGGAGTTTTTTAGTAAATCTTGTTTGTGTTATTCTTTAAAATTGTACAAATAGCACGCAATTTTGTTCGAAAGCTTTTAAAACTGCTGTAAAAAAAGCTGTTAAACGTTTTTCAAAAATGCACGTGACCTTATTGAAAGAACTAAATGTGGAGATCATAATTTTCTTAAAGGAAAAATCCCTATCTTCAATTTCGTAGTTGTAGGAAGATGCGGGGAAAAAATCAACCTTTTAAAATTGACGAAAATTCAGAGTTTATAGCCAAAAACGTCTGTCAAAAAAGCCATCTTTATAAGTGTATTTTACTCTATTCTTTCGAAAAATTGAAAGGAAAAATGTAGTTTTAATTTTGAAACTGTCGCATGGGCTTCATATAAAGTACAGCCTAATTTTAAATACTGTTTTTCAAAATCTCAAAACGTTACGCTTTCTGTGTGCACAAATTAATAATATATTACATTTTGCATAGGTCCATGTGTAATCGACAAACTAGTTACCTTAAAAAGTAATTATTTCGTTAAAATATCTCCCTAACCAGCTAATTTACGGCGAAGTAAGAAATGTGAAAAACAGAGTATGTTTTACGAGAACTACAAATTTAAACATTTATTATTTTTGTATATTTTATTGGAACTTGATCGAATGTTTTACGAATTTTTCATAAGAGTTTTGTTTCTCAAAATGGACAATGATATCTTCCATACATGTGACTTACAAAGTCTAATCATTAATTATTGATGTGAATTGCATTTAATTTAACATTTCACTGATACTTTTTTTGATAATACTAGTTACAATTACAAAGAATTACGGATATTGTATTTTATTCTTGTATCTTAAGTGCTCCTTAAGAATATCTGTAATTGGTATTTTAGTAAGTTATATTCTGTTGATTCTGATATTCAAAGTAAAGGAATAATTCAACAGAAAATTGAAATTTTGTGTAAAACCATTTTTTGCCAGGATAATTTTTCAATGCGCTTATGAAGTCTTTGTGATGAAATTTGAATATTTCACATAATACACAATAGTATACAACTGATAAAGATTATTCACGAATTGAGGGAAAATATAAAAAGGTAATATATCAATATATTCTGAATTAAAAATGGTGCTTTGCTACTTAGAGAAAATTTTTAAATTTTCCAATAACTTTCAAATACTTTATCAATAGTTAATAAAATGTAAAATTGAAAAAGATATTACAGAATACTGTAGTAGAACTGAATATCTCTCTTACCTTTTATTTCACATCTTCATCAATATGAGCTGGCACGTTATTAAATTTTTCGAACGTGACTTCGGAAACAACATGTTCCCAGAATATGTATTTAAAAAACGATAGCAGAAAAACTGATATTTTTCTTAGTTTTGTTGAAACTACATTCCTTTCATATAAACCATACAAATATTTTCATTTTGGTTCAGAATCTATGTTCAAAATGTCTTAATTAATTTTGCTTGGTGATAGCTTTTACAAATTTTCCCGTCAGATGGAATGCAAATTCATAGATTTATGGTGCAAAGGACGGCAGCATTGTATCGAATCGAAGCGGGATAAAATTCTTTTGATATTTCGACGGAATTCTAGGTCTTTCCGAGATCGCAAACCGAGTTTATCTGAGGCACTACAGACACCGACAAGCACCGAGTGAGCATTTTTATCTCGATTCCAGTGCGTCAACTACGTAGGTCAATAACCCCTAGCTCATGTTGTATAGCGCATGTAGTGTAGAGCATGTTGTATTCCAGGAGGTGATTGTGTTTCTCTTCAGTTGAAAAGTGAAATTCAATGCCAACCCCCACGTCGGCTTGCGACATGTTCCGATTAAAGAGAGCTGTGACGAAATTCGAAAAGAAAGTAAGATTGGTACTCTTAATATCAAGAATATTGGTGCTATCAATATTCTACATCATTGAGGCGTGTGTAAAGGCAACGCGTTATTTCTCGTGCGTCACAGTGTTCGGAATGTTGCGGGTTTCCCGCACGCTGCCTTGTGTGTTTACCATCAGTCTATTTGTGACATATGCAGAAATAGAATTTGTTGGCCGTTTCGTCTGAACAGTGATTTTCGTGTTTTCCCTTATTCCTTCCAGGTAAATGTTAGATCAGCATCTAAGCATTCGAGCCGCTGAATTCGACCGCGCGTGATTCTCAATCCCACATTTACGGCAGAGTGATGTGGCAAACATCCATCTAATTGACAAAAACTTCCACAAGAGTCGGAAATCCAGGAAGCCGTGAGTGACTGTGATCTGCAATTTAGTACTGGTTTCTCGAACTTCTTGCACTATTTTGCATTTATCAATGCCCAGTTTCATATTTATGTCCCTGGAGAAGTCTTCAGTAACTTTCATCAGAAGCCACGCATCGTACGAGAGTAGAGTTTAATGTCGTCCATATACGCTAAGTGGGCTATTTGCAATCTTGTAGTGCCTCTCAGTTCGAAACCTAATTTCAAGTCTTCTAGGAGTGTCGACAACGGTTCATTGCCAAGCAGAACCAGTAAGGGCTCAGGCTATCGCCTTTGAAGATTCCGCGCTTTATATTTATTTCCTTGGTTATTTATTCCATTGTTTCATTTCTCGAAGTCACACGAATAGTTGTCTTCCATTTGTCCATGATGGATTTCATGAAATTCACGAATGTCACACGATATAGTGACAGCACATAGAGGAGTTAATCGTGCGGAACCATGTCATAGACCTTTCTATAATCAATGAAACCGGTGAATAAATTGCGTTTCTTCTTACATGCTTGCGACATGACCACACTATCGATGATAAGTTGCTCCTTACATCCACGGGAGCCCTTGCTGCATCCCTTCTGAGCTTCGGCTAAGATAGAGTTTGCTACACTGTGTTCCTCGATAACCATTGACACACAACTTGTTATGGCATTGTAAAAAGTATTGAGACACGTGATTGGTCTATACTTCGTAGGATCTGTAGTATCACTGGTTTTTGTCTTCATATATGTGACACCATCACACAGAAAGTGCGGCATTTTTCAGGATTGTTCAGATAGTGGTTTATGAGATTTAGAATTTTCCCATGGAGGCAGGTGAACTTTTGAACCAGTAGTTATGAAGACCGTCTGATCCAGGGCATTTCCAATTTTGAAGTTTCTGTACAACTTCATGTAGAATATTTAGGGTGATTTGACCGGTTGTCATTTAGGTGATCTGTGCTGCTACATCTGTTCTAGCCAAGGTGCGTTGGCATTGAAGTGATTTTCCGTCGACCATATTTTACTCCAGGTGTCTTCAAAAGTAGATTTCTCTGGTAAGCTGTTCACTTCTGTATTCCTTTCATTCATCTTTCTGTAGAAATCCTTTTGGCTCTTGAGAAAATCTCTGTTCTCTACTTTCCGCTTTAGACTTTTGGTGTAACGTCTCATGCGTTGGCTGTAAACGCTTAGTTTCTGTTTTAGAGTATCTATAAATTCAAACAGATGACTGTTATCGGGATTATGGTGTGTGTGTGTTTACGATGTTTCTTCTTAATGGCTTTTACTTTGTTTTTCAGATATTTACTTCTGTCTCATCTTTGGAAGGCTTCGAGTGTAGCAATGTCTGATCGGAGGCGTTCTATTCTCTTCTGTAGTCTGATGGAGGGACTTTTTGATGTAGCTGGGAGTTCCGTTGTGGGTAAATTTCAATACTTTTACCACGATTTCCTCTCACAATTGCAACTGCCATACAATATATTGCACAATCAAGGCTATCATAGGTCGTAATGTGAGAGGTCTCATTTACCAAAACTTGTTCGTTTGCTATCTTCACTAGCATTGCCAGTTTCTTTGAGTTGTGCTATTTCGGGACTCTCGGCCTAACATTAGGATTCATTCCTCCATATTGAATATTTGCGAGCCGATATTGTGATTCGAGATTTTCACATTGTTGATCTCTGAAAGTAGGATATTTGTCTGAAGGCGCTTCGTACAGAGGGATGCTTGGTGCTAAGGTTTGAATTTGTGTGACGGGTGTTACTGAAGCTTCTGTGATCCCTTGTTGCTCTAATTGTGCTTGTACGTCAGATTTAATCTCATTTTTTCTAGTACACGAAACATATTTATCGCGTTTATGCTCTTCGGTCCGCGATATTTTACTCAGTGAGGTGAGATAAAAGTAGGTACTGTTGGGTAAAACATCTATGAAATTCCTGTCGATATCCTATGCGAGTTGAATCGCAACGGGTAACGCGATAATATAGCCTGATAATGTCTTCAATCATTTCGTTCGTCCACTGAACTCTCCGTCGTGGCAGGCGTGCCACAGAGGTCCCAAGTGATGTCTGGGAAACACTGTGCTCAGGTGCAGCTGAAAGATCTTGAGTGCTGCTTTCTTCGGCTGTAGTAATTTCGGGTATCCCGGTGTGTTTTCGCCTGTTCAACAACACACCACTAGCGGTTCGTATGCTGTCACAGACAGCACTAGCTCCATCTGTGCCCTGGCGCTCCCCAGGCCGCGGCTCTGGTTTGAGGCAAATTTCTAATGGTCTCTCCATTTCAAAATGGGTGTGGTCTGATAGGGCTGATATATCATGGCCTTTCCACCTGCCATCATGTGTATTAACTCCACATGAAGGGTTGCTCCTTCCGCCCAACTTTGGCCGTTAGAGACTTCGCCCATGTTACCCCGGGCACAGGCTCTCTTTATCAATCCCTGGAGAGACGGGTTTCTTCGAGGCCATCTTCCGGCATAGTTCTCAGGGTCATTGGGGTACTCAAGCTCCACCACCAACGTCAAGGACATGTACTCCCCAGGTGGAGCTATTATTATTATTATTATTATTATTATTATTATTATTATTATTTATTATTATTATTATTATTATTGCTATTATTGTTACCGGAGCGGTAGCTCAGTGCATCAACCGATGTCACTGCAGCGCCTATGATCGGGAGGTCATAGGTTCGAGGTTCGAGTCAGTAGCTTTTCAGCTAGGTCGAATGCAGTCGCCGTCTGGAAGAGAATTCTAGCGGCCAGGTGCTCGGATCGGTAGTTTTCCGTGGTTTCTCCGATCAGCACCAGGCGAATGCCGGAGCAGTACCCTAACAAATGGGCCACGGACCGCGCGCGATCTTTCCTTCCGCTTCCTTGTCCTATCCTCTCCCTTTGCACACAAACACACTAACATGCACTAAGCTACTACATATTCCGGTGGACCGGTCGGGAGCTTAGAGCTTGTCCCGGCTGGGGCGGTGCCCCGCGGGTGGGAGAGTCCTGGTTAGGGGGAAACCCCACTAGCCGACGGTAGGTCGGCGCCGGATCTTGCCTTCCAGTGGGGGAAGATCACAATCTCCCGAGAAAAAAACATGCACTACACTTATGAGACTAATGACCAAAGCAGTTGACGCGCCCGGAAACACGAACAATCAATCGAAAGCTATTATTGTTATTATAAGAGGAAGACGATGGGGTTGATTTTCTTTTACTCCTAAAGAGATTCATTCTGTATATTTAAATCCCAGTCTCACATTGGTGCGTCCTATTCTCACGCCTGCACGAGCGTATTGAAGTCCATTTTCGAATCCTCCACGCGTCCTTAGCTCGGTTTCCGTCATTCGCCGACAGATCCCGCGCGCAGCCTCCGCCGGCCGCCTGCGTCGGGGCTCAAACTCGGGCCGTTATCTCGGGGTGCCACGGCGGCGCGCCTATTAGCCCATCGACCGTCCGGGTGACACATGGCTTCCGCCCCCGGGGGCGGGTGGCGGAGGGGCGGGGCGGGGGCGGCGGCGAGGGGAGCTCAATGGCGCATTGTGCTTGCGCGCCTAATGCCGCAATTATCATAATTATACATCATCGCCGAATAATAAAAATGTCACCCGCCCCGAGGCCGCAACGACAGCCGGGAGGTAAAGTGATGGGAAAGATGCTGAGAATGCCAGCGCTTCTGTCGTGGTGTTCCTTAAATTGCTCGTGGTGCAAAGTATGTTTTGATTTGTAAGTAAAATATGTAAAACCACTCTATCAGCACAGAAACATTTTTTTCAGAGAATACACGATTTGACCATAATGATGAAGAAAAGAAATGCATTCAAATATTTCAATGGATGCTCACCAATATAGTGAGCATCTTTTTTTATTGTCCGAGTTTTTAATTCTAATTATTCTAATTATTGAGGAATAATAAAAATATCACCCGCCATTATTCAGAGATTTCACGGTTTTTTCCGTAACGAAGAGGAAAGAAAATGCATTCAAGTATGCTCTCCAACACAGCAAGGGTTGTTTTTTTATTGCCATCACAATTTTTAATTGTAGTTATTCTTATTGCTCATCATCGCGACATAATAAAAATGTCACCCGCCCCGAGGCCGCAACGACAGCCGGGAGGTAAAGTGATGGGAAAGATGCTGTGAATGCGAGAGCTTCTGTCGTGGTGTTCCTTAAATTGCACGTAGTCTAAAGAATGTTTTGATATGTTCGTAAAATATGTATAACCACTATCCGTGCACAGAAACATTATTCAGAAAATACACGTTTTATCCATAATCATGAGGAAAAGAAATGTATTCAAGTATTTCAATGCATTACTCTCCAATATAGTGAGCATCTTTTTTGTTACAGCTTATTGTAATTATTCTAATTATACATAATTGCGGAATAATAAAATTATCACCCGATCCGTCACCGCAACGACTACCACGAGGTAAGGTAACGTGATGCGAAAGATGTGAGTGCGACTGATTGGGTCGTGGTGTTGTTTAAATTGCTTGTGGTCCAAAGTCTGTTTTGATTTGTTAGTAAAAATATGTAAAATCACTATCAGCGCACAGAAACATTATCCAGAGAATACAAGTTTTGTCCATAATGATCAGGAAAAGGAATGCATTCTAGTATTTCAATGCATGCTCTCCAATATAGTATCTTTCACTTTTTTTTAAATTGTTCAATTTGTATTTTAAAATTTTTTTAAATGCATATAGATACACCTGAATCGTCATTGACAAAGAAGAATTTCATGAATTAAGTTCATTTGAAGATACTTCTAGCGTATCTACTTTATTGTAGATTGTCTTAAATCACAGCAAGTGCCGTGCATATGCATATAGTGAAATAAATGATTTTCTATGTAACGGGATACTATTCACAATGAAACCAATTCATTTCAATCGTAGTTATAAACTTCACTTAGTACACCGTTGAACAAATAGTTTACTATTACATCCACAACATTTCTGTATGAAAAGTAAGAAAATCTTTCTTTAAAAGAATACTGACTCACGTCTATATTAAGTAAGTATTTTGAAGTGACTAACTGAACTTTTCTGACTGGCAAGCAAACGTAAATGCATTGTAAAAGGATTTTACATAAATACCAGAACAAAACTGAAGAATAAATAACGAACAATCTATTTGTTTGAATCATAATAGCCATCAAACTAAACATTCACGAATATAAAGGAAACTCGCATCTTCCCACAATGATTGAACATTGTAGAATCATGTGTTTTTTCCATACAACAACTACGACAGAAAACACCTAAATATTTAAAACGCTAAGTGTTTTGATTTTGCAAAATATGAGCTTTCTGCTCAATCCAATTACGTAATTTTTGCTTTAAGTGAAAGTTAGGGGCCACAGATATTGTCTTTGCTATTATTTACCAGTGTTATAGAATAAATCCTACATTTTGATAATATTTTGAAATTAACGTTATGAAAACTCATCTGCCACTATCTGTCCTTTATGTTGATTCCAAGACCTTCTACATATAGTTCGACTTTGTCATTTCGCTGTGCGAGTTGCAGCAGATGTTCTAAAATCAGTAGATGTTTAGTAGCACAAACAGGCCTATGTAATAGTTGGCGCAGCGAAGACAACAATTATTTTTAAGTTCAAAGATTGAGTTTATTTCAATGGAAATATTAGCCAGTGTTAATAAAAGCAACTTCCAGCGGTCATCTGATACGTCCTTTTATGAAAATGTCAAGTGGTTATAATATTATTAATTTTCTGCTATGATCTAATGCAAATATACATGTGTACAATATCTTAATAAATACAAAGTATTTCAATTGCATTTTCGGAAACTTGTCTAACTTTGCTTTGACAGTTTACAGTGATTGAATTGTTCCACAATTAGTAAACGTACCTTATTTCATTAGTTTTAGAGAATAGAATAACATGAAACAATATCTTCGGGATTTTCAATTTTCCGTTTCCTGTACATATAGTACTTTTCTGTTGTAACGTTTCTACTATTCCTTTTGTGCGATGTAATTGTTCAGGTTCAGATAGGTTGTAGCAATGTCAAAATAGATTAATCTGACATTATATTACAAGTAACTTAGAAGATTGCAGAAGGGAGGAGGAGAGCATCGCATATGCGTCTGGCAATTTGCTCGGTGCGAAGGGACTGGAGGCGTATCTAACCAACCCTGCCCCGCCCCCCAGCCCGCCACCCCGCTCGCACCATCCTCGCCGCCTTCGATCGTGTCCCAATACAGCGGGGAATTCATCGCCAAAGGGTTGACGACTACCACAAAGATGATCTCATAAGGAGGGATCCCCGGGGGCCGGCGGGCTAACAAAGGCCGTCCCAGGGGGGCAACGGCGCGCCGCGTGCCTGCGGGGCGGGGCGGGGCGAAGGCAGCCAGGCCCCATCCAGCAAAACCGCAGCCTTTAGGTGCAGGGGTACGAGAAAGGAGAAGAGGTGGTGATGGGAGCGGCAAGGGAGAGGGGGCGATACACACTACTCCGAAATATGTTCAAAGCACCATGATATATCCCAAGCACAATTCTACACAGACTTAAAAGTACCGACAGTCTTTGAAAGGATCAAAACAAGCAGCTGAAGCTATGGTCAACGTCTGGAAAACTACCCAAATCCTTTAGCCATTAACTTATTAGATAATAGTGAATAAATCAACCAATTACACAGATTTCAACCATTACAATTCCAATATAGATTTTCAAATTAGTCATATATATTCCTCAACTTTGACTCCTAACTAAAAGTAATAAAATGGCTTTTGTTCTAGACGTAAGAAAACGGTGAAATGTTCCTCTGGGATACTTCACTCACAAAGTCATGGTCGCTGTGAACTACCAATGTTAACAAATTTACAGATTACTTTAATGCAAAATAGATTATAAATTTACTTTGTTCAGAATAAAAAAGCATCATTGCAAAAACCCATCAAAAAACCATTAAATCAAAAATGATTGACATAAAGGTGATGGTATCATAGCTGGAAAATTTTTAAATTTGAAGTTCAAGACAACAAATTTTTTGCACCATGTTTTAAGTTACTGATGAAGTAATTTAATTTTAACTACTTTATATTGCAGAACTTTAAATGACTACGTAAGCAACATAATTTGCGAGTAGAAAAGATTCATTTCTTTGCGAAACATCAAAGATGCCCCTGAAAAGATGTTACAACAGTTTTTAAGATGTCATTATTCTCTAAGTAAATGTGTAACTACAAAACAAACAACATTCCTACATCTACAACCGTTTGAAAATTAACAACAACGACATAGTTAAATATTTGCTTGCATTTCACGTGTTTTAAAATTATCAATATATTTACAACACATCTCACAATTTATCTAAATTCTTTTGTTGGGCCAAAATTTTATTTAAAATCCCAACAAAATAATATATATATATATTTTTTTCTTTTGTTGCTATATATATATATATATATATATATATATATATATATATATATATATATATATATATAACGCAGCGCGCTTTACAGCAGCATACTCCGACGTTTCGGGTCACTGTGCGTCGGGGGCGGAGGAGAAGCCGCGGGCAGCGGTGGAGATGGGGGCGGCGGTGGAAGGGAAGAGGAGGGCGGCGGCGGCGGCGGCGGCGGCGGTACCCGCGGGGCTACGCTCCACGCGCGCTGATCTTTTCTGACATTTGCCACTGACATTTCGGCACCCTCCAGGGGCTGTGCCAACTCCGCCGCCGTCGCCCCTCGCCCCGCCCCGGCCCCGCCCACCGCGCTGTAGTCCTCGCACGCTCCGCAGCTCGCCGCCGCCCGGGCACTTCGCGAGGGCGAAAGGAAGGAGGTAGCAGGGGCGCCTCTATTGTCTGCATTATAAAACTGAGCAGCTCGCTACATTACAGGGTTGCTACATTTACAGTTTTGTAGAAATGAAAATCACGAACTGGAAGTATCAATTGATGTTACTTGCAGTGTTTCTGACCGGGATGGCCTAGGGTTCGATACCTGGCGGTGGCAGGTTTATCTACACCAGTTAGATTTCAGTCGCTGTGTGGAGGAAATTTCTAGTAGCCGACTGCTATGATCGGTTTTGAGTGTTTTTACCGAATATCTCCAGACGAATGCCGAAGCAGTACCATAAAAACGGGCAACGAACCGCGCGCGCGATCTTTCCTTCCTTTTTGTGATCCTATCCTCACCCCTTACTTAAACACACTCACGCTTACACGCACTACACTTCCATACATCCCGGGAGTACAGTCGGGAGATTAGAGATTGTCCCGTCTGGGGCGGTGCCCCGCTAGCAGGGGACACCTGGATGAGGAAAACCCTCAAGACGATGTATTAGACAGCGCTGGACCTCAGCATCCAGATATGAAGAACTTCACCATATTCCGTGATAAAAATATGTACTGCACTTCCAGGACTAATGACTACAGCAGTTGACGCACTCGGTAACACGAAATAATCAAACAATAAAGAAGTTTGATCTTTAATTTGAATAACGCTATAACGCAATATGATGCAAAGCGTTATTTCTCTTCAACGGAAATTGCGCAAAGATTCCAACTCTGTAATTCATAGTCCGGCCAGCGAACAAATTTGTTAACTTTGGTTTACGAACATACCGTATTAATATATTATTTAGTGTATAATATATTAATTGACTAATTAATAGTAAGGCATACTGTACACGATGAGGAAGCACACATTCTTCTGATCAAACATACAAGTATCTTTGATCAAACATACTTGTACGCGTACACATGCGTCAACACATGAAGTCACGGATTCGCTATACTGATTCGTTATAACTGGAATGTTCTAGGTTCAAGTCTCGACGAGGGTGGATATATTTCGGATGATACCACAATCTTTGGTCGTTGATAATTGTATTGTTAGACTGCTTCAGATGATACCACTGACAAGGTTCGGCAACTCTGGTAATTGCTTTGCTTTCCACCCAAAAATGCCAGTAGATCGTGTGTCAGTACTATGAACTGCGGGCCACGAACAGCATACAATCTTACTCTCGCCATTCTAGCCAGGCTTTCATCAGAAGAGCAGCAATTACTAAAATTACAATATCAGCCATGTTATATCGTTATCTGCATTATTCTGTAACTGAGTTTGATCAACTCTTTAATATTCGTTCTAGGAAAAGCTAGATACTAATAAATACAATTGTATAGTTTTCTCAAATTTATATACTCACTCTGTGATTTTTTTACATTTCAAGAATGGAAATAAAAGCCAAATTTCATAGATTAAAGTAACCTATATTCAATTTGAAAAAGAAGAATTTAAAAGATTTAATTATAATATTTCTCTTGTTCCACCTCTCTCTTGCTCCAGGATTCCTCGTCTATTCTGAGCAAGTCTTCAGCAATTCCTTAAATAAATTTCCACGAAACCAAGGGTAAATATGCTTTCCCAAATTTCAAAATAACGAAAATTCAACAAGAAAGGTTAATATACCAACGAAACAATGAGTTTTTTTCATCAGTGAAGATGTTTTATTTGTACAAGTGCAAATTTTACTTTGTAGAAGGCTCTCTTTAGTTACTTTGGTTAGCTTTAAGAGTGTTCTTCAACACTTAGATCAGAAAGTAAAAACGCTTGAATGAAATCCACACGTACCTGTACAAAAATGCACAATTTGTAAGATAGAGAAGTATTCGCCTGACAGAAAATTTGTAACAAAAGACTCGCAATAAAGAAAAGTCTTTTCCGTAGGAAGAATTTTTTTAAAATAAACCATCCGCAAAACATTTAAGTTCGATAAGGCAACAAATACTCGAAGATAAAGATTCATCCACTTTCGATGTCAGGAACAGTTTAAAACATTATCCCGAATATTACACATGAATGAATAACTTTCACAGAAATGACAAAAAGTACGCACGTTATATCTGTTTGAAGTTATGAATTCACACTTTCCGGAGTAAAACTGTTCGCGGTAGAGAGCGAATAAAAATACCTTTTTTTAAACACAAACACTGTTTCTCGCGACTGGAATTAAAATTCTTCCCACGAATTACGCCAGACTTTTACGCGCCCCTTTTACAAGCTACAAACTCGCTAAATTTCACGCTCTTTCAATTTTCAGACGGAGTCGATCATAAATTTGGAAACAGAATTAAGTTAGGCTCAAAATATGTCCCGGAATAACTAAAGCATTCTTTTCCTTTTACGCAGCTGGGCTGTGATTTTCGCTCTCCAGTTGCAGAGTTCTTTGATCATATATTTGTTAAAACATGTGGTAGCCAGCAGCTGTAATGAAATATAAAATAAAAGGCCCGGCTCTGTGGAGTTAAATGTACTGTGCTGCAGTCGCGGACTCCTGGGCGCCCACTCTTTTGAGCGTACCCATTCTCCCCCCTCCTCTCCGTTCCAGCACGTCTCCTGCCCGGCTCTCCCTATCCAAATGATACACCATTTAATGCAGTTTAAATGCAGCGCGCGCAAAAAAAGATAAATTTCCCAAATAAATGGTTCAACATTTACTTTAACGTGGTACAAATTTAAAGGCAGAATCACTTCATCGCTCATTAAGCACAACAGAGGACAGGCTCGGGGGAAGGGGGGAGGGGGTGGGGAAGGGGAGCGAGCACGGAAGCGTGAACCCAGCGGGGAGAAGGGGCGGGGGCGTGGTGTAGGAGGGGTGGGGGCAGGGAGGGGAAAGAGGGGGGCGGCGACGGGAGCACTTCAGGTGGAACGAGGCTCATATCCCTGGGATCGATACTGGCCGTCATGGCATTCATTCGATGTTCGTGGGTGCGGCGTGCTTTGTCGTGGGTAACATTCACTTGATCCTTGCTGGTGTTGATCAGCTTTCTGAGCTTCATATCTTTCTGAGGTCGTAGAGAAATCTAGTTCTCTGCGACTACTCTGTTCAAAGAGCCGCAGGTTTGACTCCTGCTCCAAATGCTTTGCCTCAGAATTCATTCTCTATTCGCAGATGCGGGATGCCAAGAAGTAGATTTTTATTATCATGTCCATTCGGCCTTTGCTGATGTTGACCAATAACTAATGAACAAGGCTTCAAATGTAGACAAGAATGATGTAATAGTCTGTGAAGAATTCTGTGTTATGTAAATAGTAAAATAATTTGTGTTATGCAAAACCTGTGAAGAAACGCTTCGGTTGAAAGAGCCAGGGACTAGGTCCCATCTGGAGAAATAATGTTTATTTTTGTCTTTTTCTCTATATTATTGGAGGTGTAAATTGTCCATAGATTTGAGAAATTTACAAGTGTGTTGGTGTCCAGTGCATGCCTCTCTATGTCTCTCACTGCAATAGGAAAGTAATAAGCTTCAGCAGGAGAAAGTCCGAAGAAGAAGAAGTAGAAAAGATTCAGAGTTGGAAAGTAGTACTTCATGAACCATACGAGTTCAGTGTCATGACCCATAAGATTCCATAGGTTTTCTCAAAAACGTTCAGTTCTTCCTGAGTATCTTTCCATAAGAAAATACACCATTCATTTGTACAAACATCGTCTTTATAACACAAGTCTCGCATACAATTACTTCCGTAGCAGATAAGGATGCCACAATCTGTGCCTTCATGAGGTAAATTAGTATCGGTGTTAAATATATATAAGTAATTTTTCTATACTTTTTTATACTTCCATTAAAAAATAGCTGATTTAAAAACAATTTCCAACTTGTTTAGTTTATTTACAAAATTAGGAAAGGAAATTACATTTCCAATGAAATACAAAATTCGAAATAAGGCACGAGCTTATGAAAGTGAGATTTCAGTCGAGGACAAAGACAAATGAATGATACGCACAATGCCACATTTTGGTCCTTTTTTGAAGTACTTACTTTAAACTGTTTACACAATGCGTTGGAATTCTGCACCAATCACAAAAAAATATGCTGTAAGTAGAAACACGGAAGTTCGAACACACGTGCACATCGTCGCAGAGAGACAAGACAAAAAGCTAACAGCACGATGATTATTAGTTTTGAAATGTGTAAATACTTGTTCACAAGGTAGGAAAGTGAATAAAGTTGTAATGAAAAGCTGCTAGAAAAAAATTTGATACATTTTTTGACGAGCGCAAGAAGAAACTAAAAGCTATGATTAAACAAAAATACTTTCCATTAGTAATACAAGTAGAAATAGAAGTTTTGAAAGAGAATGTGGTGTTCAACTTTCGTTATCAAGTATTATATTTTTATCATGACTTTCCTATTGAAGGATTTGTCCCCACTTCCGGGAGCTCCGTTCAACTTGTTGTCGAACTTCGACTCTCAATCTGCAGCGGAAGCCCGAAAACATTTCATCGGGTGAGAAATCTTCTCAAAAAAGAGTTCCTCTTATTCTCACGAGGAACATTACAGCAGCGTCATCTATTTATTTCCAAGGTGACAGAACTTGCACGAAGTAATATTCGACATTTCGCGCTTACAAAAGACGGCTTTCACTCGGTGCATTGTCTTGGTAGCGAGAAAGCGCTCCGAGACTAAATGGTTATACTCCAGATTTTGCTCATCGCCATTTCAAACAGCGGCAGATAAGAACTTTTAAGATGAGACTGAGGGGGTGAGGAAAAGAGAAGGCGGGCGGATGGAAGACTCTGAAGAGGGGAGGGAGAGGAAAGAAAATGAAGGACGAGGGGGTGTTGAGAAGAACAGGAACTGAAGTGGGAGAGGAGGAAGTGCTGATCACGGGCTCTTCCAAGCGAGCGATATGCTGGCACCAACGTAAAATGTAGTTTAGTTGGATCAGAGAAGTAGACGGATAAGAGTAAGCATTACATTCAAGTGGAAAGAAAGACTGTGGAGTACGGGAGATATAGAAATCCGGACGTGTAAATTACAAATGCATTAACGAATTTAAAGAAAAATGAAAAACGTAAAGTTACGAAAACTTAGCAAATGAGAGGAAGAAAGTAAATGAAGTTGATTTTAAATTATCATTATCTGAATTTGTGGAAAAAATGAAATTTAACCATATACTATGCTCAATATTGAAGGTAGAAAAGAATCAAAATATGACAAGACACTATGAATTTTTCCGTTTTCTGATAGAAAAGCGAAGTGAAAATTGAAAAGGCAAAAAAGCGGAGACACGAAATGAAATTTCAATTAATACAGAAAATCACGGCCAATAAAGTGTAAGACTATTGAGAAGTATTAAGAAAATAATAAATAATGAGGGAAGCATAATTTGGGGTTGGGGTGTATAAGTTATGGCGGCGTGGCGTGCGTGGGTGTGGTGGTGGCGTGGGAGGTTGGGAGCGGAAAAGGAGGGGTGTAAGTGTCCGGTGGGGCTTGATGTGGCGTGGGGGGCAGTGGGGATGGAGAAAGTGCGACGATATGGGCGGATGCAATGTGGTGGGGGGGGGGGGTGGGCGGGGGCGGGGGGGTGGGGGGGGGTTTTGCGGGTGGAAAGGGCGGTGGCGTGGCGTGGCGTGGCGTGGCGAGACGGAGACTGGCTGGACAGAGCGTGGTGAATTGCGGCGTGACTTGCCGGGAGGGGTGGGACGGGAGGGGATGGTGAATTGAGATGGAGGGCAGGGGCGGGGAGACGGTGTGGGTGGAACACGGGCGGTTTTATCGTGAAGGACGCCGCGGCGGGGAATCTTTTCAGCTGTGCGACTCGGCACCCATTAGGCGAAGCCATTTCGTCCACTCTTGAAGCTGAATCTACTTTACAATTTACAAGCAAATTATTATTTATCATCCACTCAAAAGGACGTTAAATTCCCTTCCAACTTCTCGTAATTTGCCGAAATTTCCGCAATATTTCATAAAGCACGTAACTGTTCAACAGCACAATGTTGTTCTGTATGGGGGAGGAGTATGTAGAGATGTATGAAATTACCGTTATGAGAAAAGATTCTAACGACACGGAATTAAAATTAAGATTAAGAATACAAAAGAAAATGTTGAATAACCTGGAAATGCAGTTGTTTCAGAATGTTCTATTATAAAATTCTTCTTCAAAAAAATTAAATCTATAAATAAATATTACGTAATAGATGAAATGAGTGATTCCATCTCATATTAAAACACGTATACTACGATTCCAGAAAGCAAACTTGTTTACTCAAAAAATATCTATGCCAGTTCAGTGTCGTGTTCTATACAACGATAACAAAATAGAAAATCATCCATTACAACAACAATATTCAAAGAAAATATGTTGTTAAATTATTTAAGAGTAAGAAATGGAAAAAAATCTATTACGTATTGCCAAACATAGATTCGATACTCAGACTTTGAAACAGAAAAGTATAATTATGTTCCAGAAATATTATCGTATTATCAAGTGACGAAATATAGCAAACCACCTAAAACATTCACACAAAGGTAAAAAATAGAACGCATAACATTTTGTCTGTCCTTAGTCCACATGGCTGTAGTGTCCTCGTGAAAAGCCCTCGTGGAGATTTATACGCCCCGTAATTACGTCACCGCGCTGCTTGGCGGGGACGGAGCCCTCGAGGGCGGCAACTCGCGTGAGTGAGAACAGCAGGGGAAAGAATGGGCAGCAGAGGAAACAGGATTGAAGAAAAGGAGACAGGAGAGCGAGGAGGGAAGGGGATAAAAGACTGGGGGAACGAATAAGAGAATGGCGGGAGAGAAGAAATGAAAAAAAGAGGTGAATGGTGCCAGAAAGTGTAGTTGGTCCACAAAAGAAGCGCTTATTGGTGTGAGTGTCGTATGAAGATGGGGTGGAAAGAAAGGGGTAAGTGGTTGGGGCGGTTGGGATGTGAAGCGTGATTAAAACGTCGATTGGAACAAAATGGCAGGGATGGGGTAATAAAATTCGAAAGAGGATTGGAAGGTTGACTCGATTAAGATTTAGAGTGGTAATTGGAGACTGAATTGGAGTGGCGGTAGAAGGGGGTTGGCAATTGCAACAGGGATTGGAGTCGTGATTGGAGCGAGGATTAGAATGGTGAGTGAAGCGGTGAGAAGAGTAGTTATTGGATTACGGATTGAAGTAATCAGAAGAGTGGTGATTGGATCGGTGATGGGCGTGGCAGATGAGTGGTGATTGGAGTGATGATTGGAGCGTGAATTGAAGTAATGTTTGGATTGTGTACTGGAGTGAAGGATTGAAGTGACTATTAGCTGGAAAATTAGAAGATGCGCCCGAGTGGCAAGGGATTGGTGATGAAAGCAAAATAGAGCGATGGCGTCATTGAGAGCGGGTAAGGGAAGGGAGCCGGGAGAACGGCAGCGGGAAGCGGGGAAGAGAGGTGGGAGGATGCGCAGAGACAGTGGGAGCGGCGGAGAGCGAAGTGCTGCGGTTACGGTTCTCCAAAGTCAAGTGAAAAGTGAAGAGTGGAGAAGCGCGTAGTGGCCGGGGAGGGGATAAAAAGCTTTCCATAATTCTCCTGGTAATTACCAACTCGAGCTGCCGCCGCGTGGGTGACGCTGCAACATGGACAGGCAGAGCCCTTGGCACGGCGCTGCGATGTGGCTACGGCGGTTAGCAGTGGCGTCAGCAGGAGGGTACGTACAGAGAGTTTGAAGAGTATGGAAATGGTTTGTAGATAATGCCTTTGTATAATCAATAAAATTCTGATTTGCTACGTATGATCGTTTCAAGATCTACAAAAAGTAACGTAAACGTAAACTGACACGGAGTTTTGAAAACTTCAATTTTCTTTATGTAGCTTGTCAGTTGGGCATTTTTGCTATGCAATAAGAGGTTTTGAGTTGGGGAGATTTATTTATTTCATTTTATTCCTGAACATTGATCTTCATAAGACAAACATTTTTCATGTTGAAGCTATAATTTCGTAAGACGAGAATATGAGGCTTGTTCTAAGGCAGGAGATAAAAATGAATTGTTAAGAAAAGAGAAAATTACTTCTGATTACCTAGAACTATAATGATTAATTTTTAATATTCTATATTAAATTTACAAAAGTATTAATTGTGAATTTTTACTGAAACATCAGTTTAATAGAACTTGAAATTACAATCCTAATTAGTTTCTCTAAATGAAAACAAGAAAATATCCATTGAATGAATTATAAAATACAACATTTTTAGTTTATTTAACACTTCATTAATTAAAAAAACAGTATGTGCCTCTCTTTAATGGCACAATTTTATTTTAGATACATCATAGAAAAATCATTTCCAAATTTTTCGGGGCTACTCCATTCTCGTCCGAGGTTGACAACCCGCAAAACAACCGTGCGCTGCAAATAGTATTAACGCCATACAGTGTGATATCTTCGTTTCGACGCTTGATTTTTATTACTGTTTATTTTTATTATTTATTTTTATTAATGCAAATATTTTTGTTGTTGAATTTTCATTTTTTCAGATAGATCTGTACATACTTATTTGATTATTGCCGTTCATCTGCTGTCAATTTCACGTTCTAACGTAACTCGAACCTTTACATAATAGAGTTTTGTTTTAAGAAAATTCCTCTTCATATCTTACTAAAGTTACACCTCTTCTAAATAGATTGTCTCCACTTAAAATAGCCATGTATATACGCAACCACAATTGGCACGCCATTTTCATTAACTTGGAATCCGCATTATCAGAATACCAACGGGCGAATGAAGCTCTTCCACTCGGAATTATGAAATACACTGCTTCAAATGTAGAAACGATTCCGGAATATCCTAAATGATGCAGTTGCTAGAAGCGTAATGTTTTCGAGTTTTATCAAGACGACAAAGTTGGCACAGCCCAGGGTAAATGTGGGTTTTATCTCCGGTTTTCCGTCCATTGATCGCCTTATTTGTGCTTTTATGTTTATAAATCTTTTCGCAAATTACACCGCCTGTATAATCCCAGACTCCTCGAGTCCCCATTACTCTGCGCTAGTATAAATGCAAATGCTCGTCTTTGCCGACTCGTTCTTCCACAAGCTGCTCTGCACTTCCTTGTGCGTTTGCGCGCAGGCTCCGCACTCACCGACTGAAAGGAGACGAAATTACTTGCTACTCACTTATTCCTTCTTCTATTAATTCCTCCTTCTCACTCAGCTCTTTTCTGTCTCTTTCTGTTTTTGTTCTCGAAAGCTCGTAGCGTCTCTGGATAAATTGAAAGGAGGGAACTTTCAACACTCTAAATAAGTCGTTTGAAAGAACAACACGGCTTCTAGAAATAGTGGCATTAATATTAACATTTAGTTGGCGAAATACCCGTTGTTTATGTAAGCAAACGAGCGAGTCTGCACGTGTAAAACGAGAAAGCAATGAACAACGATAAACTGATTACACCCATAAATATTTATACTTTGCACCGTGAGATTTGGACAGCGGAAAATATATTCCAAAACATGACGTCAGTAAATGAGACTAATTGTCAAATAAAGCGCAGTTTCCACGGATTGATACTGCAAATACCGAAATTGTGATGCAGCCTACAGCTATGCAATGAATCAGATAATATAATACCGGAAATTGCGTTTCAGTGCATGGCTGCATTTGGTGAAGATAAAAAATCCAAATGCAATCAGGAAGAGAAACATGAATTAGCACTGTCCATAGCAATATGTTGCATTTGTCATATATAAGCCGATCATTTCAATTAAAGGTTCAGTTTAAAAGTCGGCTTTAACCCACACCTTTCAAAATCGAACTGTTATGCCCGAGTCTTCTCGCATTCAATACCATAAGTATTAACAAAGGAAACTAAGTACTCAATACTCAGGGATAAGAGACACTGTAGATATAAGATGGCAAAATAAGTGATGAGAGACGTTTGACCATATGTTTATGTCATGGATGATTTCAAAGAATACACTTGAATATGATTTGTGCACGATTGAATGTTTGTTTCGTGACTATCACAATATGCTTTGCACGCCAGGATGCTACAGTCGTATTTTATAATCGTATCATGTTCAGAGATTAAAATTAAAGCTTTTTGTCATAATATTTCTTTTTGTTTGCTGGAATAGAATATAACACACTGTGTCAGCGGATTTAAGAGAAACAATTCATGTTGTGAAATAATTGGTGCTATTAGGTCTATATAGAATATTGGAAGTCATAGTTTTCAGACAAAAATAAATTCGAGAATTTAACAATGATTTATTGATATAATACACAGGATCGTAAAAGGTTTTAAAATTTTTTTTCTATGAGTTGAATAAAGAAAGATGAACAATGATGCATGTGAAATGCAATTCAATGTGATTACATTCTATAGGAATGTTTCAAAGCGTGAAACATTCCTATAGTAACAATTCTAATGAGATTGTTTTCTAATTTTTGCGTTTCAGATAACCGTATCAAATTTGACAAGAAATTTTGTACGAATAATAATGTTTGTAAAAGAGCGTCTATAATTATTTTAATCCTATATATTTTCAGTTAAATTATATCTTCAATAAGAGATATTGCATTACAAAAAATATTATTTCGTTATTCCCATTAAATGCTCTTATGTTTCATAAGTTACTTTATGACACATTATATTAAAATATTTAAGAAAACAAAGAAATATATAACATATCAATATTGTGTTCCAAGAATCATTCTATTTTACATAACCTCATAAGGATCACCCCGCGTTCTCCAGATATTGATTTACCAGTCCTCTATTTAGATAGAAAAATAATGAGTTTTATTTAAAATGTACTTCCGCCTTAACCCGTAGTGATCCGCTCTACCTTTAAGGTCGCGCCCCTTTTCTATCCGCCCGGGGTCACACTCCCTGCCCCCTTCATTGTCCCCCATCTTTGCGTCATCTCGCCCCACCTCGCTTTGCCTGTCATATTTGCTACAATTCACTGATACCACAATCGTTGCTACGGGCCAACAGATGCAATTATGCTTATTTCCGGTCAACTTTTAGTAACAACAATTAGTGACATTCAATTATTCAAAGTGTAATTGTGTTATCTAAATAAATAAACAAATCTTTTAATTGGAAATTGCGTGCGCTTTCAAAAATGTCAAATTCACGTTGGTGAATTTCCTCGACGTTTTCCGTATTTTCACAAAAACCGAGTGAGCCCACTTACATTTATTTGAAGGAGTAGAAAAGAGAGACGGAAATAGTTTTACAATATTTCATGAGTACAGTAACTTTTATCTTGCTTTGAAGGTCATATATGCACAAATACATTAAAAAATGAATAGAACTGTAGGTTTATAATAAAAGCAAACAAAAATCATCTTCGTATAGGATAAAATTAACATTTCATTTAGAATTAACTTGAATTATATCAACAAAATACTCTACCTTTCATAAAAAAGGACAAATAGACAAAAAATGAAAAAAACAATTTAATTAGTTTTCGTATCCAAATATGCATATATGATTATAAAAATGCAGTTCTTTTGAAATTACATACACTTCGATTCTATTTATTCATAAATAGAAGATTGAAGATACCTTAACAGTTACAAGAGTTAATTCCTGGATAATGGAAAGAAAAAAAGTTGATAAACTCGATGACTTCAATCGTGATTTTCTCTCTTTCAGAGCTACACTTTATAATAAAAACCTAGTAAAAGATACGTTACGCAGATATTTCTAGCAATAATCACGTCAGATACACGTTATTGGTTACAATATTGCCACTGCACAAATCTGAACAACAATATTTACGGAAATACTACTCCCTTTCCTTTATCTCGTACCTCATTTATTGTCATATACAAAAAGAATTCACTTTCAAATCTACTAGCAAGAGTTATTGATATCTAACTGTAAAACACACAGGTGTGCCTTACACTAGACATTTGTAAGAAAACTTATACTTAAGACTGAAAACACATTTCGGCCCACAATAAAACACGTGTATTAAACTTTACAAAAAAAGTCACAATATACTTATGATCTTTATGTATAGTCACATTCTTTAATTATTTCTCCATTTCTGAATTTTCCATTTTCTTTACAATATACACACATCAATGGAAATCATTCCAAATTAGACCATAGCGACGCTTCAAACTGTAGTTAATCAAGTAGAATTGAATAAATAAAGGAACAAAAATAAAATCCAATAAAAACCTGCAAATATTTCAATGCAATGCAAACCTGCAAACTTGCAATAATTATTTTGTAAATACATACTTTCACTGTGCTCCAACAATGGCTCTGCGCGACAATGGGTGAGCACTATGCCTTGAATTGGAATGCAGTACAAAGAACTTCCTTGCACTGTAAAAAATTTAATTTTTGATTTTCTCAAAACTGATTTTTTGGTACAAATGCCCGAAATGCCCCAAACGATACATCCAAAAACAATTATTTTTTACACAATATGTTACTATTATCTTAATATTTACTAGGTTTGTGTCCACCTCTTTCATCCTGAAATGATATTATAATCAAATATAAATTGAAAAAATGCAACAGAAGAATGTACATTCAATTAATACTATTTTAAAGTGTTACATTCATACATAGGAGTCTGAAGAAACTCAATAAATGTATGAGGTGTTTCTCAATCAGCATGTCACATTTGGTTTATGTCCAATAAATAGTTTCTGAGAATAATAGGTCACAGTTTTTGAAAATTTAACATTGCGGGCCTAGGGCTCAACACATCCCCTTAAACAATTCATCGTTATATCTTCTACACTTAAGTTGAATGAACGACTTACTTTGTTAATTATTTTGCCCTATACATTATAGGCTTTACATTAACTTATATAATATTTACTCATCTCCTATTATCCACAATGACTTGTGGATTATAACGATACCAATTACCACTGTGTTACTCAAGAGACTAGTGTAACCCTATCGTTGATGATTGTCATTACCATATTTTCAACAAACAATTATATTCAGAACATCATTTAATTAAAAAAATCATTGATATTAACATTACAAATTAATTACTAATAATTATGTGCTTAAATTCCCGTAGCAACTCGAAGTAGAATTTTGATATGGTGAACTCTCTGTCGGTGAACCACGGAATCAACCAATTCATATCACGGAAAATCAAGATCATATCAGATTACTATTACTTACAATATTAATTATTAAGCATTGAAGGCTTTCACGGCCGGAGTCAATATACATGTTTTCTTCCGGGCTTGTGGGCCGTGGTCCACTTGGCGTTGAACTGCCAAACGTTTCGCCCATGACTGCGGCGGGCATCTTCAGTGGCGAGGTCTCGGCGAAGTGTCCGGGACGGCGGCTGACTGGCGACTGTCAGCCGCCGTCCCGCCGTCCCGCCGCAGTCATGGGCGAAACGTTTGGTAGTTCAACGCCATTGACCACGGCCCACAAGCCCGGAAGAAAACATGTATAATATTAATTATTGTCTATTTGATTTATTTAATGAAGTAGTTATACCACACGAATTGCTAAAGAAATCAGTTTAAGTAGCGATATTGTTAACTGTTTAAGCAACGCCAACCACATCCCAACTAGGTATCTCCCACCACCGTGGCGCCACCCCGGCCAGGACAAGCCCCCAACATGTGTGAATGTACTGCGTGTGAATGTAAGTATTGAGTGTAAGAGGATAGTACAAGGAAGAGGAAGATGAAGAAAATATCGCGTACATTCCGTGACCCGTTTGTTAAAGTACTGCTTCGGCATTCGTTTGATTTTGACCGGAGAAACCACAAAAGAGTACCGGACAGAGCTGCCGGATGCTAGAATTCTTCTCCATACAGCGGCTGAATTCGACCCTTGCTACCCTAGGTCTTCCCCGTTAGAGACATTGGAGTGGTATGAACTGGCGCCCCGAGCCAAATCAGCCGGTGGTGAGGTGGAGAGAAATGATGAGAGTTGGAGGGCCTGGGAGAGGAGTGAGAAGGCGGGGACGGAGGGGGATGGCGGATCTCCCTCTTGATTGATGGATTGATTGTTTGTGATTCGGGCTCGACAACTACCGAGGTCATGATTTCTTCTCTGGAGGTGGCGGTGATCTTCCCTCTCTGGACGGCGAGATTTGGCGCCGACCAGCTGTCGGCGGGATTTCCGCAACCAGATATCTCCCACCAGCCGCGTACCGCCCAAGCCGGGACAAGCTCTAATCTCCCAGCATGTGTGGTAGTGTAGAGCATGTTAGTGTAAGTGTGTGTACGGCGTGACGATAGGACAAGGAAACGGAAGGAAAGATCGCGCGCTGCCTGTAGCCCGTTTGTTAGGGTACTTCTCCGGCATTCGCCTGGTGTTGATTGAAGAAACCACAGAAAACTACCGATCAAAGCAACCGGCCTCTAGAATTCTTCTCCAGACAGCGACTGAATTCGGCCACGCTGACAAGCTAGTGTCAATAATCCTGCCGCCGTTGGAACTCGAACTTAGGACCTCCCGGTCAGAGGCAGTGAAGCGACATCGGTTGAGCCATGGCGAGGTGGATTGATTTATTAATTGATTGATTTTTTCGTGTTTCCGGGCGCAACAACTGCTCTGGTCATAAGTCCCGTTCGTGTAGTGCATGTTTTTTCTCGGGAGATGGCGGTGATCTTCCCGGTGGATGGCGAATCCGGCGCCGACCAACCGTCGGCTAGAGGGTTTCCTCACCAGGACTCTCCCACCAGCGGGGCACCTCCCAGCCGGGACAAGCTCTAAGCTCCGACAGGTCTCCCATGATGTATGGTAGTGTAGTGCATGTTGGTGTAAGTGTTTGTGAAAGGAGGGATAGAACAAGGAATGGGAAGGACAGATCGCGCGCGGTCCGTGGCCCATTTGGTAGGGTACTGCTCCGGCATTCGCCTGGTGATGAACGGAGAAACCACGGAAAACTTCCGATCAGAACAGCCGGCCGCTAGAATTCTCCTCCAGACAGCGACTGAATTCGACCTAGCTGAAAACCCTAGTGTCGAAAATCCTGCCGCCGTGGGGAGTGTAACCTAGAACCTCCCGGTCAGAGGCGCTGCAGTGTCATCAGTTGATGCACTGAGCTTCCCCTCCCGGTGCGAGGTGGAGAGAGAGAGGATGAGAGTCGAGAGGTCTGGGAGAGGAGTGAGGAGCGCGAGGACGGGGGGAGGGGGCGGAGCTCTCGCGTGAGCTGCGATGAGCGCCCGCAGCGAGCGTCTATTGATTCCGCCCCTCCCCGCCGCGCTTCTCCCGCTCCACCCGCCCACGGAACCCCCCACCCCGCGCCCCTCTTCCCCCTGGCGCCCGCCACCTGCCAAGTAGCTGCTACTGCGATTACGCAGCAGAATTCGTAGTGGCGATATACGCGCAATTGCTTACTGTTTGGTGGCGGGTGTAAACTGCTGCAAGCGAGGTCTGTAGACTGGCATGGAGTCCGGGCGGTCGCTCCTCTGTTGATGGTATGGTACGTTACCCGAACTAATCCTTTGCTTTGACGTTTGAACGTTATCGTAACAAATTCTACACTACGATGTATGTCCCTTAAGGCCTGTGTCACACAATTATTGCGTCGAGGCATTTGATGTGCGTCGCAGATTAATACTATCTTATTCAGCACGCATAAGATCTCGTGCGCTATCTGATCCCTTTATCTTATGCTATTTCGCATGAGGTACAGTGATTTTTTACTGCGCACATTACTTAACGCGCGTCAATGCAACACTCGTGTGCGGGGGCACAAGGAAGACTAAACATGGCCATTTGCACCTTATCATAATGAATCGTATTTTACACCATTTGCACTTCTTTCTTCGAAATCCTATGCTTTGCCGTTTGTTTTTAAGGTATTCTTCGTAGTTTGTTCGTCCTTTTGGAGAAATACTATACTTTTGCAATTTCTTTAAGTTCTTCTCTAAGTTTGTAGGTGTTCTACACGTCCGTTATTTAAATTCATTATCTTTATGTTAATGTGTTTAATAATATCGCCTAAGAAATATTAAATCAACACATTTTTTTAATTGATTTGTAGACGTAAATGCATTAATCTGAATTTTTACTACCACCTTCATCTTGGTTGCTTCTCTTCGGCCTGTAGGTAAAATAGCGCGCCAGAAAAATCTCTGCGCAGTGACACCTTGCCGATGAGAGTGCCTGCAACGTAAATTGTGTTGGTAACACGAGCTGCAGCCTGAAATCGTAATTTGAATACTCACCACAATCATCATTTATGCTGGAAGTTTTGTCCTTTTCACTTGTTTCTCAGTGTCATGCTTGCTACTAACATAAATGCTAATTTTTAATATGAGGCTCTGCTTCGGCCCTGTGCCGAGAGACTTACCTGGCGCACTGTATTCAGAGAAATGAATTCGGTCAAATTTCGATGATAAAATCAATGTGTGTGTCTCTGAGTTATTTTTATGGTTGGAGTGGGTTTTATCAAGACATCTGTATAGATTAAAGTGTACATGATATATATGTGCATCAAACATACAAATCCGGACATATGTGAAGGTTTTATAATCTTAGCACCCCCGTTCCGAATAAGATTTAGTAGTGCCATTACAAATATTTTCGAAGCATTTTTAAATTTCAGAGTACTTAATAGAATTCAAAAGGTCATTTTTTCAACAGTGGCTCCCATTTTTAAATTTTTGTCTTAAAATACGATTTTCATTAAAACCTCTGAATTTTCGTTAAATCAAAATCCGTACGGTTAATTGGATCGTATCCTTCACTTTCCATATTGATGCTAGAAATGTATTCCTTCTATCTATTCTCCAACATTAGATCCTGAAATAATTTTATGTAGAGCTATGTTGGCTCATAAGCGGCCAAAATTAATTCAAATTTGGGGCAGCACTTGGGATTCAATCATTTATAGCAATTTCTTGGCGATAATTAACAGCAAAGGGTGTGCATTTCAGACGTCCCGCGTTGGATTTATATTTTTTTCTGTAAAAACCACGGGCGGGCTTCCAGAGAGAAAGGTAATACGTTTTTGTGTGGAACACTTGGAACGTCTCAATTGCTTTGGAATTTTGAACTGCTTTCTAAGAAGTGGCAGCAGAGCGCGCCACCAGACGGACACCGGGAAGCGACCAGACAGGGATTGTGGACTTTCCGAGAATCAAACGTCTTTCCAAATAAAGACGCGATGGAATCGCAATGTTTGAAAAGCAGGTCACCGAAACAACTTCCCAGCAACTCATCTCGCTCAAGTAAAACAGTGTTAATGTGCACTTATCTAAGCTACTGACACAAAATTCAATTGTGTAGGGTTGGTATTGCAGTCCTATCTGGGTTACTGGCGCGCAAACGTAGATATCACACACGAATTACGACTGAAAACGATTTTCATTCCGCCCATATAAGGTAATAATGACTTCTTCAATACTCAATCATTCTTACGCTAATATAAACTAATAGTTCTTAAATAATTGGCTTTCAGAATTTTCCCTTGTGTCGAGGGAAAAAAAGGTGGATGGAATCTAATTTTGAACACGAAAGCTCTCCCAAAAAACCTCAAACTATTTTGCATCCTCAACTAGTTATTTTTAAACTTTTAGGAGTTTTTGCGTTATTATGTAAAATATGACAATTTTACAAATGTGTATAAACAATATTTTCTCAAATAGGATATGTTAACTCTTTACCACTGTTTTATTCACCATTTTACCTTTCTGGTGACTCAGAAAAGAACTCACTCTCTCACGAACATTTGGGGCCTATTTGTTCTCGACTAAAGAAATACTTCCAGGAATGAATCAATGTCGGCGCTCTTTGCATAAGATTCAATCAACACCAGTTAATCTTCCATCTAAGTTTAGCAGCGAGCAAGGTGCAGTAACTTCGTGGTCAGAACCGGAGGCGGAAATGGCGAAGAGGGAGGTGAGATGAGGCGTGGAAAGCACAAGGTAGGGGTTAAATAGGAAAAACAAACTCGAGGGCAGAAGAGGTGTGACTGATGTTGGAAGGAAGTGGAATGGAAAGGGACGAAACACTCCAAGTGAACACTGAACGATGTTGGAAGGGAGAAATTTTTTTTAAAAAATAGAGGAAAGAAAAATGGGTGCAATATAATTATAGTGGAATAATCCAAAGGGCGAGGAACAAAAAAGTGGAACGAAGAAGAAACGAGTCAAAGTGAGAAAAGAGCGGAGAAAAAGAAAAGAAAAGCGAGAAGGGAGCGGAATAAGGAATAAAAAAAGGACGAGCAATGGAGGCGAAGGGGTGAGAAGTGACGAGAAAGCAAAGAAAAAGGAGGGGCGGAAGGAGATAGATAGAACTGGGTGAGAGAGTGCAAGAAGTGTAAGAAGGCGTGAAAAAAGGAGAGGAAGGAAGTAAATTCGAGATCGAGAGATGAAAAAGTGGAGTGAAGTGACGTGGACCCGAAAGAAAGTTATGGGCAAAGAGGGGTAAGGGAACAAGGGAGGCGAGCGAAACAAAGAAAAGAGCGGGTCAAGGAAAGGGATGAAGAGTAAAGGAAGAGATGAGGGAATCAGCAGTGATGGGTTTGCTTGATTAATTTTTTCGTGTTTCCGGGCGCGTCAACTGCTTCGGTCATTAGTCCCGTTAGTGTAGTGCATGTTTTTTTCTCGGGCGATGGCGGTGATCTTCCCCCGCTGGATGGCGAGATCCGGCACCGACCTACCGTCGGCTAGTGGGGTTTCCCCCTAACCAGGACTCTCCCACCAGCGGAGCACCGCCTCAGCTGGGACAAGCTCTAAGCTCCCGAGCGGTCTCCCGGGATATGTGGTAGTGTAGTGCATGTTAGTGTGTGTGTGTGTGTGTGTGTGTGTGTGTGTGTGTGTGTGTGTGTAAGGGGAGAGGATAGGACAAGGAAGAGGAAGGACAGATCGCGCGCGGTCCGTGGCATTCGCCTGGTGTTGATTGGAGAAACCACGGAAAACTACCGATCAGAGCAGCCGGCCGCTAGAATCCTCCTCCAGACAGCGACTGAATTCGACCTAACTGACAAGCTAGTGTCGAAAATTCTGCCGCCGTGGGAGTGGGAACCTAGGACCGCCCGGTCAGAGGCGCTGCAGTGACATCAGTCGATGCACTGAGCGGTAGCAATGATGGGGAAGCGAAGGAGATAGAGCAGTGGGGGTAAGGGGAATGGTGATGTGAGGGAAGCAAAGAAAACAGAGCGGGATGAAGGAGAGGGATGAAGAGCAAAGGAAGGGGCGGGGAAACGAAGGAGTAAGAGGGGAGTGGGAGTGGCGGGGCCTAGTCCGGGCGGAGGGCGTAGGCGCTTGACGTATGGGTCCGGCGCACGAGTGCAACGCTGGTTAATCTAAGTCGGGCGGGCCAGACCCGGGCGTCGCCCTCCAATCCTCGCTGCACGAGAACTCCTCTTTACTCTGTGGCACACGTCACGCACCCCGTGCGCTCGCAACGATCCTCGCGGGAAGATACATGGAGATGGAATAATCTTGCTTTCCACAGGCAGGACCATCCCTTCTTCGTCTGTCACTGACACTACATTTTGTAGCACAAAGTTGGCAAGAGATGATCATTCCTAATCTCAAGGTCATTCCTAACCTGATCATTAAAAAAAAACTTTGCACAATATCAACAGATTTTACACACAAAAAACAGTTCCACTGATTTATAGAGAAAGTAGTGCCACCAGATTTGACAAATATGTTGTTTTTGAGAACTCCATGTTGCCAATAAGTCAATTGACAAATAACTGATTCTTGGTGTTACATGTTTTAAAATGTAACTATATGAAAACAATGATCAACGTGAAATATAAATAATAATTACACATCATACATTGTGCGCAATTTGTGTACATTTGTATTGAAATTTTTTACCATTGTTGACGATATTAATTATCTTCAATATAGCACTGAAAATATATAAACATTTTATTCAAATTTTATAATGACGTATGTTGTAGCAAGTTACCACTGTTTTCTAATAAAGAGTAACAATTTTCTTCCTTGACATAACTCCCTTCTCACGCTTACAAAATGTTTGGTGACGGAAAGATAGCGTCGATAAAGAAGGATGAAGCTAAGCCAAAGAGATGACGAGGTAACGCTGTAAAATCTCAATCAACATCAGCACCGAGATAATAGAGCACTTGGATACGAAATCCATAGGATTTTCTGAAAAGTGCCTCGCCTACGAACTTTCGTGCATAAATTACTCCTCGAATGTTTACGCACCGCTCGGAAGAGACATTTACGAGGCCGTTTTAACATGACAGAAAGGCAATCCATTGAGAATCAATATCTGAAACAGGCTCTTCTGTTTTATGGAGCCATGGATTAGCGGGCTAGAAACACTCTAAAATAATTATTGTGGCCTTAAATCGCTAATTCCAGAAATTTGTGTGGTGGTGGCGAGTGGCGTGGTGGTGGCGGAGCTCCGGTGCTGGGACACCGGAGGGGTGGGGAGGGGAGGGGAGGGGAACGCAGCGACTGCCCCTCCATCCCCGCCCGCCCCCGCTCGGCCATTCCGGGTGGATAAGTCAGGCCGGCGGAATATAAAACGAAACAGATAACCCGCACAGCGTCGTTCGGTCGGAAGGAAGCGTGTGTGAAATTTACACTGCGGCACGGTTAAGTACCAATCAACTAATTGCCGACGCCCCCGGGCGGTCGGTAACGGACGCTTTGCGTTGTCGTAGGGGTGACCAGATCGGGCCTTCGGAATTGCACTCGGTTTGGTTAGTATGAATTCAAAACCTAAGGTTTAAGTAGTTAATTTAGTATAATATGACATGATAATTTTCACGATAAGAGTTATCACAAGTAAGCATTTCAGTTCAAAACTACAATACGTTAAGTAACATGAGATTCTAATTCAACATTTATTAAAATTTTACGTAGTAAGTAGCCGTACAGCAGTGTTCAAAACATAATTTAATAAAAATACAATTTAATCTACATAAAAACCTTTATTTCTATTATTCTCTAATATTATGCGTAAAAGACTAATGAAAAACAGAAGAATATACCTGGAAGATTAATTGTTAATGAAATTCTGTTTTTCTTAAAACAAAATACGTTTTATATAGTTTGAATATGATTGACAAAAAATTAAAAAAATATATTTAGTCCTCAGTTATACATTTCATAATTGTAATTTTTATTCAATCATTTCTTAAAATAAAAACTAAAGATTGATAATTCAGAAGCTCAGATGATATCCATTTACTCGCAGCCATTTATCTGATGCACTACTACTTTTTGTAACAGTAAATCTGCTCTTTATGTTGAACAAAAATTATCAAAATGCCAATTATTTTTCTGGTAATATGTTTTTAATACAAAACTAAATTTCGATTTCTTCCATAATACACCTACATTATCTAACGAATATATTTGTGCACGAAACCAATTCAGAATTACTTGTTTTCCCTAGTTCGTAGCAAAGCTGCGCTCATTTCGTGAGGAGAGGCATCAGAGCGACCAGGCCACTGTCTCAAAGGACGTCCATTGACCACTGACCTCTCCAGGGCTCACTACAAGGGCATTGCTTTTTACACCCATCTGGGACCTCGGTCCCACTTTGCCCTGCCCTGACCAAGGTTCAAAGTCTGCGACGCTCCGACCCCGAAACCTCTTTTCTCACCCATTACCCTGCCCCCGCTGCTCCTTTCCAGTTTCTCCCTCACCATCCCTGCCACCCCCCCCCACCTCCAGCGCCCCCCCCTTCCCCCCACCCCTCCCTCCTGCGGCACCACCCATCCTCGCCGCCAGACTACCACCCACCGCCGCTACCATCCCCCGACTTCGCCACCATTACAGCGGGCCGATACGATCAGGGGCATCCGTCAGGCGGCCGCAATTATATCGATAGAGGTTTCCGGCAGGGCGGCGCGAGGGGAGAAAGAGAGGGGCGGCGGGGCTGCAATTTGGGAGGATTACGGAGTCCCGCCGGCGAGGTGGTGGGTGCGGATAAATTTAACGCAGACGGCCACCGACAGGGTGCACCCCCGCTCCCATCCACCCCGCGCCACTCCGATGGTGTCTGCTCGACCCCCAGACCCAGACGCGTCCGCAACGAAGATTAATTGGCATCATAAAGCAAATAAAATATCCAGAAATATGGCGATGAAGGCTCTTACTGATAGTAGCAACAATTTTTAACACAAGCACGCGCATTTGGGAGATTGTCAAAGAAAATCGGATTATTATTGGATCAACGTAATGCATCATTGAATACCAATAAATGTACGTAAGTAACTTTTTACTGGTTTCAATTCTCGTTAAACGTTTTATACTACAGACTGATGTTTAACAAATAAATATATATCAATATTTGTATATAAATACGAGTACAATAATTTGCTAAAGCTCATTCAATATTTTTTACTTTTTGTCACATATTTATTTCATATACATTACAAGGAACAAGAGGCTGCGAAAATGTCTCAAATAGTGTAGATGAAGTGCCGTGACATCTTTGCTTTCGCAATTTTATTTTAGGCTGAAAGGGTTCGCGACGAAGAGATTCGATAATTTCTTCTGTTTATCAATCTCTCTTTTCTCTCATCATTATTAAAATAATCTAACTAACAATCAGTTTTACATCTCTACAAGTCTGTTCATATATCAGTCTACAGGTGCAAGGAATGAGGATAATGATTGAGTATAAAGTACATGCGGAAATAATTACAAAAACCTGTTTTTGTACACACTTTCTTTACGATCAGTTCAAGACTATGTATTACTTTTTTCCATTTCTTGGGGCTTCATATGGTTTTGAAAGACATCCTCACAAACGACTGGCATTGCGTGAAACGTCGCCGAAAGTCACCCACCAGACGAGGGAGCGGTATGCTAATACGCTCTGCTGGTAGATATCGCAAGTTCAAGTACGCTTTAGATCGGGCTCTCAAAAAGCACGGACAGGCACGTGTGGGCATCGTATTTCGCAGACGCGCTTACTCATCACAGGGGTGGGCATTGCGTGCGCGGACAAAAAGGCACACGCAGGCGAACTCAAGGAGGAGCCCGGAGGGCAGAGGAAGGAAACGGATGCGGGAAGCGGAGGCCCAGACAAAGAAATTGGGAGGGTGGCTGGATACAGCACGGCGGTGTTTGCAAGAGAGCGATGGTGATGTAGAGGCGGTGGCGGTGACTGCAGCTGTGGAGGTGGTGGAGGCGGATGGAGGCGGTGATGTGAGTGGCGACTGTGGTGACGATGGTAGTGGTAGAGGTGAAGATGGAGGTGGAGGTGGTGAAGGAGGTGATGGAGATGATGGAAGTAATGGAGGTGGTAGAAGTGACGATGGGGAAATGAGGCAACGGCGATGTTGGAAGAAAGAAAGGCGTGTCTGACGGTGGAAGAAATAGATACGGAAAAAGGTATGGGAAAGCGCACGCAAGAGCATTTTGAGCGGTAGACGACCAAAAAGCATATCACAGAAACGTAAGCAGCATTGAAGGGAAATGACAATAATGGAATAAGAAATCTCCTGGAGGAGAAACGGTGGGTCTGAAAACTATGCAAATCTGGTGGATCCCTGGTGAGTCTAATCTGGTGGAATCACTGAGGAGTAACGTGGGTGGGTTAGAGGTCTGCAACATAGCCAGGGGGCATGGTAGCGAGTACGTAAACGTCCGATTAATGGCACGGCGATATTACGCACAAACATGGAGAATAAGGGAATCGGGACTGTAGCTATGGCCAAGGAAGCGGCATCAAGAAGAGAACCAATGAAAAATAACGCGAGGCGATGGTGCATAGCGAGTCAGTGGAGAAGCGTCATGAGAGACTGTAGGAGGTACTATGAGTGAGTTTAGTAAGATGTGTGGTTGTGAGACAAATTATCTTAAGGTGTAGTCGGCAGCATGAGCAGAAACAAATGGAGACTGCAGAGAATGAAGGAGGTTGCCGAGGTAAGGGCGGTGGCGGCGGAAGCCAGCAGAGGTTAGGGTGAGACGGTGGCGCCGGAGAAACTCAAGGGAGGCTGCAGGAGTAGGGACGACGGCAGCGTGGGCAGACGCGAGAGCGGGGCGCGATGAGGAGGGGGCGGGGAGGGGAAGGCGGGGAAGGGGGCGGCACCGCGGCGCCGTCGAGGAGCCAGCGCGCGCGGGAAGAAACAAAGGGCACTCCACACGCGACAATAGGACGTCGCTTTTTACCTCCCGGAGCATCGCCGCACCCCGCCCCGCCCCTCCCCGCCGCCATCCCTCCCCCCCCCCGCCGGCGCAGCCCGCATCCGCCGCGGGACGGAGACCCCGGCGCTGCCGGCGCTTCCTCGCTCCCCTCCCCGCCCATGCCACCGCCACGCCCCTCCCGAACCTCGGTGCTGCGTCGACGCGCGTCCTAGGCCCCGGGCTGACGCCGCGCTCACTAAGCGGGATTCGCTTACTCGTATTTATTCATAAAGAAAACTAGTAGCCCTATAACAGCACGTACCTACTCGCATTATTTTTTACTATTTTAATTGTTAAAACTTCACAGTTCCAAGAAAATGAGCCATTTTTACTCTGAGTGGGGTTAAAGAAAGAGAGATATCAGTTTTGAGAAGAAATTGCATAAAAACAACTGTCATCCTAAGTTGGTACCAGATTTTCTTTAATGATCTAATTTTGTAGAACAGATTTCATTGAGGAAAAAAATATATTTCATGAATATATTAAATGTAAATTTTTAGCGATTTTTGAAAATTCAGAGAGTTTACGGAAACGGATCCAGCACCGCTCTTTTTACCGTCCTTTACTAAATAAGAGAAAAATAAATTTGGAGAAAAATTTGAGCAATTTTAGAAAAATAATTATTAAAAAAATTGTTCACTCATAAGTACGCGTAAACTACTCACATGTTCGAAAAGTTGTGTATTACCTTTCCTCAAGATTTTTCTTTGGAAAATCTATTATTTAACAAAAATGCCTAACTTCAATAACACATATGTAGAAAGATGCCCAAAAATTTTACTTTTGCAATTTTCAAAATTTTTGAGAGCTCAAAATAATTGCTATCTGTACCATTTCTTTAAGCGTCCTTTGCTCTATGTGAGAGAAATGTTTTAGGCGCTAGCGTTGACCACAGACGGATGAGAAGATATTTTGCCGTCCATCAACTTTTCGGAGATAAGGACCCCCGAAACGTGGATTTTGATTTCACAACTAAAAATAATATTACGTACGTAACTACGTAAGAAGGCGAGAAAGTTAATATGCGTTTTGAATATATACGGAATTTTGACATCAACCACAATTATAGTTGTAGTTGCAGTTGGTTTAAGCATAGTGCAAGGGTTATTGGGGAAAGATATTTGAAAAAAAAACATCCTGGACAACGTTACCCATCTCAATTCTCTGTCCATCAAGAATTACAAAACAATATGCCTAAACACTCAGTCACATATGTGAACAAGGCCTAATGTAAGATTGATTTGATTTGATTTGATTTGATTTTTTCGTGTTTCCGGGCCACGACAACTGCTTTGGTCATTAGTCCCGTTAGTGTAGTGCATGTTTTTTCTCGGGATATGCGCGGTTATCATTCCCCGCTGGATGGCGAGATCCGGCTCCGATCTACCGTCGGCTAGTGGGGTTTCCCCCTAACCAGGGCTCTCCCACCAGCGGGGCAGCGCCTCAGCCGGGGCAAGCTCTAAGCTCCCGACCGGTCTCCCGGGATATGTGGTGGTGAAGTGCATGTTAGTGTAAGTATGTGTGTGTTAGGGGAGAGCATAGGACAAGGAAGAGGAAGGACAGATCGCGCGCGCGCTGTCCGTGGCCCGTTTCTTAGGGTACTACTCCGGCATTCGCCTGGTGTTGATCGGAGAAACCACGAAAAACTACCGATCATAGAAGCCGGCCGCTAGAATTCTCCTCCAGACAGCGAGTGAATTCGACCTTGGTGGAAAGCTAGTGTCAAAAATCCTGCCGCCATCAGGACTCGAACCTAGGACCTCCCGGTCAGAGCCTAATGGAAGAATATTCATGCATTTATTGGTATTTATCAGTATTATTTACACTATCTTTTGGGCGTGAATTAGTAAGACGTCTGAAGACTGTCACTAAACGAGTCTTTTCGCACTACTCTGTCTTGACTCCAACTCCCTTCCCCAACTACCCCTCCTCCCTTTCCCTCGCTCCCCTCGCCACCTAGTGGCACCCAACCGACCGCGTGCGGCCGTCATTGTTGGGCACGCACCCGAATGAATAATTACGGAGAAGCGTATGTAAATGCGCGGGTGTAGCGGACGGGGGCAACAAATCACTCAAAAACACGAAACGAGACTTCGAGAAGCGCGATTTATTATGGCGGAGCCCGCGATTCGCTATCGCGCAGCAGTGGAGCTGGCGCGCGCCGGCCGCGGGGGACAGAACAATGGCCGATTCATAAAACGGACCGCCCCACCGCTGAATTCAGCGGCGCGCGGTCGAGCGGTGTCCAACGGACAGTGAACTGTAAAAGCAACGGATCCAATAAGCGTGGTCGACCTGCAAAATAAAGTATGGCTGTATACTATGCGCGCACGTTTTCTTGGTCCTCCAGCTTCCTAGTTCGGGTTTAGCTCGACACAGCACGGCCCGGTAGAAAATATGAGCTCCACTCGGAACGTCACGGCTGTTTGCAGTGCTGCCTACTTTCGGTTTTTACAATGCGGACTTCTCAATTTTTGCTCACTCTTTCTAACAAACTGCGTACAGTGCACCTTCTTGTTACTCAATAGTTTCTATCACTATTAATTATTTCTTCTGAATTTTAAACAACCTTGCTTTGTTTCTCATTGTTATGTACTCCAAGACCCGCTATTATGCTGAGTTTTCTGTTGATCAAGTTGACAGCACTGCACTGTCGTGACGTAGACAGGACCCGCCTCTCCCCGCTGTGGAGTATGAAGAAAAAGTGCGCGATTAGTATGATATCAATACAAGATTTTTGTTGTTGAATATCCAGTTCTTTGGTTTGGTTGATTATTTCTCGATTCCAGCCGCGACAACGGCTCGTCACCAATCCCGTAACGGTGGTGCATGTTTTAATAGGAGATGCAGACCGGTAGCGGTAGCTCAGTGCATCAACTGATGTCACTGCAGCGCCTCTGACCGGGAGGTCCTAGGTTCCCACTCCCCACGGCGGCAGGATTTTCGACACTAGCTTTTCAACTAGGTCGAATTCAGTCGCTGTCTGGAGGAGAATTCTAGCGGCCGGCTGCTCTGATCGGTAGTTTCCTGTGGTTTCTCCGATCAACACCAGGCGAATGCCGGAGCAGTACCCCACCAAAGGGCCACGGACCGCGCGCGATCCGTCCTTCCTCTTCCTTGTCCTATCCTCTCCTCTTACACACACACTTACACTAACATGCACCACACTATCACATATTCCGGGAGACCGGTCGGGAGTTTAGAGCTTGTCCCGCTGGGGCGGTGCCCCGCTGGTGGGAGAGTCCTGGTTAGGGAAACCCCACTAGCCGACGGTAGGTCGGCGCCGGATCTCGCTATCCAGTGGGGGAAGATCACCGCCATCTCCCGAGAAAAAAAACATGCACTACACTAACGGGACTAATGACCGAAGCAGTTGACGCGCCCGGAAACATGAAAAAAACAAACGATCAATCAAACAACGAGATGCGACTGTATTCTTTTCTCGCAAAAAGGTGATATCTCGCGCCGACCTACAGGGTGGGGTTATCCACGTTATCTCCCAGCAGTGAGGTGCCACCCCATCCGGGACAAGCTCGAATCTCCCGACTGTTCATCTGACGTATATCGTTGTGTCGTGTATGTAAAAATGTAAATGTGGTCAAGTCAAGAGTGAGAATAGGACAAAGAACAGGAACGATGGCGAGCGGTTTGGGACTCGTTAGAATACTGTTCCGGTATTCACCTGGTGTTGATCGGACAAAGCATGAAAAACTACCGAACAGGGCTGCTGGTCACTCGAATTCTCCTCTAGACAACAGACTGACGTAGAATTGGGCCGATTCGACCTGCAATGAGGCAATTAGTATCGAAAATTGTGCCACCTCCGGAACTCGATCCCTACGACCATAGGGTCAATGTCACTACACTCTCAGTTGTTTCAACGAGCAATCTCAATTTGTTGCAATTCTTTTCAAATATATAACTGAAACGATTAATAGTTCTTATTATTGAAAATTGTTATCTAAAATAAACGAAATATAAGTGAATACTACAATAGCTGTTAATTCATGATAATGCACACAATATTATAAAAGCATCACGAAATATAACCAATGTCAAAAAATTGATATCATTTCCTAGAATCTAATTAAGAAATGAAGTACAATTAAACTTCGAAGAAACATTAAATCTAGTGTGAAATACTTTTCGTCTCTCCTACTATTGTTACTATTGTGAAAACTATGACAACAAACATCTAAGTCTATGAAGGGAATTACTTCACTGCTATTATTAATATTGTTATTTCTACCGTTGCCCTGTTATGCTCACAAATTTTTTCTTGTTAACACTTATTAAATTTACTTCCAATTTAATAATGGGATCGACGTACAACTCCTTCCCCTTTGCATGTGGACGTGTGGTGCTATACAGAATCACGATTCCTGGAAGTTCTATTGATTGAAACCAATTATTTGATTCACGGCAACTAATATAAATTATCAGTCTTTTCCACCAATAAAATTTAACTTTCATTTTTATAACCTCTATATTACAATTCTATTGATCTCGTGAGAATTAATTTCAACGTAGAGCATTAAATCACCGTACGAGTTTGACTATAGTTCGTAGGATTACTATATCTCGTTAGATGGCTTCTCGGCTGACCTGCAGAATGTTGTCCACGGAATCCTTGGTATCCAATTTTCGCTTTCTTGCCTATCATTAAAATAAATTTAAAATGTTCCAGAATGTTCTCAACAACTTGGTCTTAATATTTTGTCTTAATTTGGTCTTAAATCAATACGCGGTTGCGAATTACCCTCTCTGTGTTTCGTATGAAACATCTACTCGCGGCTATCTTCAGCTACTTATTGAAAATTCCTTCCGCCTACGGAGCTACCCTAATATCCCCATGAAACACAGTGTATATTTTAATTCGAAATTCCAACTACTACATTAATAAAATTTACAATTACAATTTACTAGTACAATTTAAACAATCCCAAGCTCTCAAACTAATCATAAATTCCCGCTTCTCTGTAGTTTAAATCCTACCCAGCCTACGCTGAAAAACCGTTCGCACCTCACCAACCGCTTAAGTGTGCTCGCTTCAATCTCTTTTTAGAGACTGATTCCTTGCGCTTTTCTTTAAGATCACGTCTTCCAATACCCTCTACACCTTTTGTATATAATGTGTTCAAGGGCGTGCCCAACAATATAGCGCTATGCCACCAAGCATGGAATATTACATTTTGTTGATCGGTTGTCCTAACAACGCATATTCTTTGACTTTGAATTTGCATACGTACAATGTCATTATTAGACACTGTATAGAAACAGTTTTGCAGCAGAAAAATTTTACTTTTAACTTAAATTTGTGTACCAATTTTAATGGTTTTATTTCATGTGGCAATGCGTTGTAAAGCAACGTAGATGTATTGTATGAAATGATGTATGAAATGATTGGCAAACATTTTGATGATGAAAGTCTGATATTGTCGTAAAAATGTATAATGGCCACAAGAGTTCTACATGAAATAGTTATTGATTTAGTTGAATACATTAGCTTTTGAGTTGCACCACTGAAAGTGAAACAAATCATGAATGATTTACGTGTTAAGCTGAAACTGTGACAGATGGCTTAATGTTCGTATGGAAATGTTTTATTATAGTGGAGAAAGCGAGCCTTTGCGTCAAGTAATCATTATTTGAATTGACGAGAGTTCGGAATGAAGTATAATAATTGAAGTAAAAGAGTAATGAGCAATGGAAGGACTTTAATGTGTGTCAACACTGTTTTTCAAGGTTGTTGAAAATAGAACACAAATTTTTTAGATGATAGAAAATATTTTGTCAAGCACGGATCTACTGTGTGGTTTTGGATTTTTGCGAATATCATAATTGTCTAAGTCGTTAAAGGCACATTTCCGTCTGCCACTATTTATCGAGGACTTTAAAGGGTGTACTCGAATTCAATTAAAAGAACTTAACTTGTATTTAATTTCAATGACCTCAGCATGTAATCAAAGGTCAATTACAAACTTTTTTGTAAATACGCAAGAAGAAATATGAAAAAGAATAAGTTTTACAACGTGGCAAATGATTGAAAACAGTGTGGATATAATGTATAAAATTCCACAAAAGTAATATGCGACTACATATTTTTCATTTTTACTTTCTCGAATTTTATAATGTAAGAAGAGTAAGAACGGTAATCGTGCGCCAGAAAATGACGAATTTTCTACACAAACACATTTATTGCCGGGCGCTGGTAACGAAAAAATGGATAAATCCAGTTGCTAAATCTAGGAAATAATCCTCTAGGGCGTGGTGTAGCCAAATCGATTCGTGCGTCCGTGAGAAATCGAATAAATTATGTGAAAAATAATTCATTTAATTTTAATTATAATTTACTATTGGAAATGTCAATACTATTAAATCTATTTTTACTTTTTCGCCCTTCTATTTTTATTATATTCTACAGTTTGTATTATCAAGGTATTGATATATTTCTTTCAAGCAGACAGCAAAACTTAATTGAAAATCGTGCAACAATGCCGAAATTGATATCTGAGAAGCTCATTGTAGTTGAATGTCAAGATATTGCAGTGGAAGATACAGCTGTTTTATTTAGTCGAGGGTGTGTTTCCAATTAACATTTTAGAAGTGCTTCGATAGCTATTTGATAATCCATATCTTTGGTCCGTGGTAATGAGGTATAGAACATAATACATATTTTCACTGAACGAAAGGTCACTTATCTATGCATATTTCAGCATATGTATGATGTAGTATGACTAACCGATAAATGATTGCTGTTAAAACAAACCTAAGTTGAAATATGAATACAAATGGAAATAAACGTTTCCGCCAATAATTGATATTATTCGCCAAGCGAATGCACATAGTTTTGACAACGATGCGTTGGCAACTTGCTTGCTTGCTTGCTTCCCGTTTGTTTCATTTGTCGAAGTATGAAATGATTGTTGCTCACGACTATCGAAATTGATGCAGTTATGCACCGCAGTCCTTTTGTTAGAATTGGACGTTTTCACGTAATACCTGAGGTGTCAGTAGCGCAGAAAATTTAGTATTTCCATAATACGTAGCTGTTTCCAATAACTCGAGAAAGTTTGTGCTGTTGCAGCACAGTTTAGGTTATATTTGTTTATAAAGTGAGTGAAGTTTGGGGTGGGTACCCCAATTTTAAAGAAGTATAAACATTTTTAGTGAGAAAGCGAGGAGACATGTTATTTCCAGGTAGGAGCAAGGCAGATGTTGGGCAAAATGGAGCGGGAATACAATAGAACAGATACATTTAGGCTCCGCGGCAGGGCGGGAATATAAGTAATACCTTTTTCTGTCCAAATTATTGTGATAAATACCCGGGAAATGCGAGGTACTTCAGCTAGTTTTATTCTATTTTTTAAAAAGTGATGTAATGAAATTACTAATTGAAAATTGGAGTGTTTGTAATGTATCATACTAGTCCTAATAAAGGTTTTTCGTTACATAACGTCTTTTACATTCTATTTTCTGCTAAAGACACAAACATAGAATGTAAAGTTTTTGCTCTCAAATTACAAGTATATTTCATCTATGACAGATGGTTATGTATTAATTAAAACAATCCTCAGGTACGTAAATACCGAGATAACTCGCATTTTATTCACATCTAGGAATATATTTTTCGTTTTCCATATTTTCTACCGTATTTCATCTTTGCAAACATTCACAATTCTGTTCCCATTGTTCTTTGTAATACTATTCGGCAACCATCCCGCCTTGACACCCTCAGACTTCGCCTAGAAGGCAACACCCACATCTCGTTGGTTGCAGTCGCCGGGAGCCCTCAAATTGTTATTTACGATCCTTACAGACGCTGCGCCAACGAATAAATCTCAAGATTTACCTTCCCGAAACGGAGATGTCATATTTCATACTCAAACATAAAAACTGGACTATCTCAGTCTTGCAGACAAGCTTCCTGTGACAATCGTTTATGAAGAAAATAAATGTGATTCACATTAATTAAATGATGGAGAAAGATGTGTCAAAGTACAATTTTGACGCGCTAACAACGTACATTGCCGACAGATAAAGACAATAAATGCTCCATTCTCACAAACTGCACAAAACTGACACTTTATATGTGGAGAAATTTCGAGAAATGTTCAGACCTCGCGTCTAAAAGCAAGACTAAAAGTTTCAGAGGAGGAAAAGCGGACTACTTTTTTCCATGACGACGGAAAACAAAGTGCGAGTGAGACGGAGGGACAAAGCGCAAGACCATTTGCTAAAGACGAAAAGTTTACAGGCATCCAATTATTAAAAACTTAGGCAGATCCGCTTTGGCGCAGCCGAGAATAAATGCGTGACATTAGGCCGGGGCGGCAGGGGTGGAGGACAAGGATGGGGTAATGTCAGGGGCGAAGGCGGTGGCGGTGGCAGTGTCAAAAGCGGTTGCAGTGGCGGTGGCAGCGGAAGTGACACGGACGCAGGCGCGGACTGTCGCTGGTTGGGATGGGAGACGTCAGTGGCATGGGCAGGAGCGTGGCAATGCAAGGTGAGATGAAACAAGTTGGAGGGAACCGGAGGAGGGAAGGGAGGGAGGGGAGGGGAGGGAGGGAGAGGGAGGGAGGGGAGGGAGGGGAAGGGAGGAGGAGGGAGGAGGGGAAGGAGGGAGGGAGGGAGGGGGAAGGGAGGGAGGGAGGGAGGGGAAGGGAGGGAGGAGGGAGGGATGGAGAGAGGGCACGACGGTGCAGCGAGGCGGGATGGGGTGGGGTGTGATGGGCTGATGTCAAATTTTATAGGATGCGTGGCTTGGCTCGTCTTGGCTCGTCTTGGCTCGTCTTGGCTCGTCTTGGCTCGTCTTGGCTCGTCTTGGCTCGTCTTGGCTCGTCTTGGCTCGTCTTGGCTCGTCTTGGCTCGTCTTGGCTCGTCTTGGCTCGTCTTGGCTCGTCTTGGCTCGTCTTGGCTCGTCTTGGCTCGTCTTGGCTCGTCTTGGCTCGTCTTGGCTCGTCTTGGCTCGTCTTGGCTCGTCTTGGCTCGTCTTGGCTCGTCTTGGCTCGTCTTGGCTCGTCTTGGCTCGTCTTGGCTCGTCTTGGCGTGGCGTGGCGTGGGCGTGGCGTGGCGTGGCGTGGCGTGGCGTGGCGTGGCGTGGCGTGGCGTGGCGTGGCGTGGCGTGGCGTGGCGTGGCGTGGCGTGGCGTGGCGTGGCGTGGCGTGGCGTGGCGTGGCGTGGCGTGGCGTGGCGTGGCGTGGCGTGCCGTGGCGTGGCGTGGCGTGGCGTGGCGTGGCGTGGCGTGGCGTGGCGTGGCGTGGCGTGGCGTGGCGTGGCGTGGCGTGGCGTGGCGTGGCGTGGCGTGGCGTGCGTGGCGTGGCGTGGCGTGGCGTGGCGTGGCGTGGCGTGGCGTGGCGTGGCGTGGCGTGGCGTGGCGTGGCGTGGCGTGGCGTGGCGTGGCGTGGCGTGGCGTGGCGTGGCGTGGCGTGGCGTGGCGTGCGGCGTGCGTGCGTGACGTGACGTGACGTGACGTGACGTGACGTGACGTGACGGTGACGTGACGTGACGACGTGACGTGGCGTGACGTGGCGTGAGTGGCGTGGTGTGGTGTGTGTGGTGTGTGTGGTGTGGTGTGGTGTGGTGTGGTGTGGTGTGGTGTGGTGTGGTGTGGTGTGGTGTGGTGTGGTGTGGTGTGGTGTGGTGGTGTGGTGTGGTGGTGTGGTGTGGCGTGGCGGTGTGGCGTGGGGTGGCGTGGCGTTGAGTAGCGTGGCGTGGGGTGACGTGAGGTGACGTGGGGTGGCGTGGCGTGGCTTAGAGTGGGATGGGATGGAGTGGAAGGAGATGAGCGTGAGTCACAGGGTAGGTGTGCGGTTATGGCAGAGAGGGCGGGACGGGGCAGAGCGGAGCGAGGCGGGGTGGGTAGAGGAGAGAAGAGGCGGGAGAAGTCGACGCGGGGGCAGAGGCGGCGGGCCGCTAGGAGCGATTGAGGGAGATGAGTAGGCGAAGGTGGGGGGGGGGGCTGGGCGCTGCGGAGCGCAAGAAGCGCGGCTTTTGTTTTTGCGGACGGACAGGCTGTCGCCGCGCCGCGGGAAAGGGCGCGGGCGGCTGAGGCAGGGGCGCTGAGGGATGCGCCGGAGAAAGATGTCACGGCGAAAGAGAGAGGAGGGAGCAAGCCAGAAAGTGGCTTAACGTAAAGACACGCAGACACAGAAGACTGGCAAAAGTTTCAAAGACAAGACATGAAGGGGATCCGAGAATGAACTTGTTTTGTGAAAGGGAAATATCTTTCAGTGAAGCATCATAAGATGGGAGATTTGTTTAAAATTTCACGACGGCAAAGTGGAGTAATCAAACTCAAACTTAATCATTACACTATTCATTCTTGTTTGCACTTTAGTAAAGTGGCATGAAATTGTTTTAGAAGGAATCATGACCAATCTTTGTTTTTTAATCACAAGCAGGGTCGACGTCATAAGTCCTGTTCCATATAACGTACTTATCGTTCTCATGGTACCTATTCCTTTGATTCCAGAGCTTTTATTCGAGCTTCTATTTGGAGGACGGCGTATGATAAAGTGATATTTGAACTCTCGTGTAGACCCAGCTCAGAATTGAATTCACAATGTCTCGTTGTGTCCGCGCTGATTAAGAAGACTACAACCCACTGGGTAAGAGTACTTTATGTTAAACAGTGCTTACCAATTCCTTCATATGAATGAGATTATAACAATGGTTCAAAGCTGAAAAGAAACAAATCCTCAGCAAAGGTGCACAGAAAGGTCTGAGCATTTGAATAAGGGAACAATTAAGTTATCTACGAAATATTACTGATTTCATAGTGAAACATAATTAATTGTCAGTTTTAAAATCAACCCTCTTAATTCCATCAAAATTAGAAAAATATATTCTTAAGTACTGTAAGATACTAACAAAATTGTGGATCTTATCAGTACTTCTAGAAAGGCGAGTGAGAAGTTATAAGCGTCTCCCTATACGAACTCTTGAATTTGGAAACAGGACCCACCCTTCTTTTCTACATCCATAAAGAGGGCAAAAAATGTTAACGAAGCGTGTTTTACAAGCAAGAGAATCTTAGATACTATGGGTATCTGAATTCGAGATACTGCTCCACAAGAGGCGAATCCTCTAAAACGTAAGAAAAGATCTCTTAAGTCCGCGTTTTGCAGTGTTCGACATGCAGAAAATAAACCGTGGCCTTTATACTCTATAAAAAGACCCTATAAAGTACCGTTTTCGAATAATGCGTGACCAATGTCAAGAAACAGACTGTTGAACGATCTCTGCGGTGCGGAATTGCATTTGCATCTGCGAAATGCGGACGCGCTTTTTCACACAAACAAAATATTAGATTCAGCGGGAATTTGGATTTTTGTATTCCGATTGATTGATTTTTTCGTGTTTCCGGACGCGTCAACTGCTTTGGTCATTAGTCCCGTTAGTGTAGTGCATGCTTTTTCTCGGAAGATGGCGGTGATCTTCCCTCGCTGGATGGCGGGATCACGGCGCCGACCTACCGTCGGCTAGTGGGTTTCCCCTAACCAAGACTCTCCCACCAGCGAGGCACCGCCCCAGTCGGACAAGCTCTAATCTCCGACCGGTCTCCCCGAATGTGTGGTAGTGTAGTGCATGTTAGTGTAAGTGTGTGTGTAAGAGGAGAGGATAGAACAAGGAAGAGGAAGGACAGATCGCGCGCGGTCCGTGGCCCGCTCGGTAGGGAACTGCTCCGGCATTCGCCTGGTGTTGATCGGAGAAACCACGGAAAACTACCGATCAGAGCAGCCGACCGCTAGAATTCTCCTCCAGACAGTGACTGAGCTTGGCCTAGATGAAAAGCTATTGTCGAAAATTCTGCCGCCGTCAGGACTCGAACATAGGACCTCCCGGTCAGAGGCGCTGCAGTGACACCAGTTGATGCACTGAGCTACCGCTCCCGGTTTGTATTCCGATACAAACCGGGAGCGGTAGTATGCGTGTATTTTTTTGTATGTGTGTAGTTTAATACAGGAACGTAAAATTTTCTTTGTAGTAATAAATTCAATAGCAGACACAGAATAAACACATATCACGAAACATTAACGATTTTACATGGGGCTACAGCTCAGCAGAGATTTGATCAAGCGAGTCATGAATTGCATCTCACATCGTTCTCATAACTGTGACCTACCATGGGTACTGAACACGTCTATTCACACAGCAATCTTTGTCAGTTTAGAAAAAACATTTCATGTCATTTGAGGTAAAGTGCTTTAGCAGATATTTTAGTTTGGGCGCTTTATAGTCCACTTCTGAGCGCGACCAAACCCAAGCCAGATATGCCCTGCGTTGTAAGGAAACGGGGCTAATGTTGAACACTGAACAATTGTTTCCGGGCACGATAATTGTTATGGTCATTAGCCCGGAAGTGTAATATATGTTTCATCTTGGGAGGTTGTAATATTCCACTTCCACCCACTGATCCACCACGAGATCCGGCGCCGACTTCCCGTCTGATTGCGGGGATTTTCCACCCAGTTATTTCCCCAGAAGAGCACATCCCCCAACCGAGAAAATTCCTAGACTCCCGAATAGTCTCCCGACATCGGGTGGTAGTGCAGTGCATGTAAGTTTAATAATGTGGGTAGGTGGAGACGATAGACAAAGAAGAGGAAGGAAAGATCGCACGTGATCCTTAGCCCAATTGTTAGGCTAGGGCTCTGGAATTAAACGGTATTGATCAGAAAACCACCGACCACAACAGCCAACTACTAGAATTCTCCTCCAAACAGCAGTTGAATTCGACATACCTATGTAGCTAGAGTCAAAACTCCATTACCGTTTGGACACGAACCTAGACCCTTCCGGCCAGAGTCAATGCAGAGGATGGCAATGCTGGCCCTGAGCTATGCACAGCCGGTCAGTCAGCAAAGTTCTACGCTTGGAGCAGAATCCGTGGGACGAGGCCCAGCTCAATAGCACCGCCAGCTAGGTAGGGGGGAGGGGCAAGTGCAGGTAGGCGCGGGCGAGCGGGGAGGGCGGGGCGGGGCGGGCGTTGCGGGGCGGTGCGGTGCGGTGCGGGGCGGTGCGGTGCGGGGCGGTGCGGTGCGGGCGGGAGGGCAGGGGCGGTGCGGGGCGGGGCGGGGAGGGCAGGGGGCGGGCGGGGCCGGACGGGGAGGGGCGGGGCGGGACCGGGCGGGAGGGGCGGGGCGGGGCGGGACCGGGCGGGAGGGGCGGGGAGGGGCGGGGCGGGGCGGGACGGGTGGCCGCCGGGCGGGAGGGCGAGCGGGCGGGCGTGAGTACGGGCGCCCGCCCGCGAGCAAGCGCATATCGGGCGTGGTAATGGAGCGCACGGGTCGCCGGCGGCGGAGCTCTCTGGCGGGCGCCGCGCTCACTTCGAAAGCTGACTGCGAAAGTAGTAACTCCAAGTCAGGCGGCGGCTCTCAGGCCGCGGCTCTCAGCGGGGTGAGGGTGGGGCCGGAGCGGTGATGGAGCGGAGCAGGAAGGGGCGTGAAGGGGTGGGGGCGGGGCCGGTCTGAAGGTGGGCGACGCAGTGGGTAAGATGATCGACTTCGGAGGCGGAAATGGTAGAGGGGACAAAGGAAAAATGCAAGAAATTGTGAAGGAAAAGGGAAGGAAAAAAGGATGGAGGGAAGGTGGAGAAAAATAAAGAATGAAGGGGATGAGAGGAGGAACGAGGAAGGCGGGAGAAAAAGTAGGAATGGGAGAGAGAACGAGGAGGAAGATGAAAAGATTAAAAATATCAGAGGAGTAACAGAGTGAGAGAGAGAGAGAGAGAGAGAGAGAGAGAAAAATAGAAGGGCGAGGAGAGGGTTAGAAAGAAAGAGGGCGAACAGGGGGGGGGGTTGAAGTATGAAAAAAGCGCGTGAGCTTATGGTTCTCGTCATCAACAAAGGATCTACAGGTGGAGAGATAGGGGGAGCTATGCTCTTCGACTTAGATCTGTAGGGTTAATGCGAGTCTTTGTTTCTTGATTAATATGACTGGAGTTTTTCTCATCATATTGTTTAAAAGAATCGTGATAATTCATTCTTTAATATGTTAAAATTGTATTTTGTTGCCACGGCATTGCCCAAATTATTCGCATTTATGGCCAAGTTAAAAATTTTAAATTTCATGATCGGAACTATAAGTATATTTTTATTGTGCAATTATGTTTCCCGTAATGGATACTGACAAAGAAATTATTTGATGAATTTCTCCGCAAGAAAGTTTGGGACCACCTATGGCAGTAATTGTAAGTTATGCTATAAAATTATACATTTCATGAAAATGTGCTTGCTGCATAGATTTCCTTACTCTACTTCCTTTTCTTCTATAGCGTATTTTACGTGGAAAATTTATTTTTTAGTTGTTTTTTTTTTGTTCGAAATGGGGCACAAATGAGTTTTAATGTTATGAAATAATATGTACATCTCAATATGTATTCGTTATGTACTTTATATTGCACTTAAATTAATGTTTCTTTTCAACGTACTATGAAATAAAAGGGCAGCAAAATTTCAGTGGAATTCCTCAAAACCATCATTTTCAAAACAAGCCCTTAGTCCGGTTAATACCTCAATTAGATGTTTGCTATATGAAAGGAATCAAATTATATTTTAATGCACAAATTTAGAGTGAAAAATTTGTAGAAAGTGAGAGAGATGCACACCTCTCTCTCCGTCTTTCTATAAGGGACACCTTTCTTACGAACGCTAAAGATTCGGAAGATTAAAGCATAACCATTGTCGTGAATTTCCTCGACCAAGGGACTAAAAAGGTGTACCAAAGCTGTCACAACATTACTCGGTTTGAATACCTGTTCAATAAATTGCTGTGAAGTTAAGGTGAAATATACTTAGCAACTACAGAGCATTACAGAACAATAATTAATAATTTCTTCGAATAAAGAAAAACAATTACCCAGAATTTGACGTTATGAAAAAACATGACAACGTAGAAGATTGGATTAAAAAACGATAGCCTTATTAAAAATTCAGTCGTAGTTTTCGGCTTGTTAAAAGAGTTAAAAATCCTTAAATTCGAATTTTCTGTAAGAAGTTCGAAATCATTTAAAAACTAAGAACGTGAATCTTAATAAAGAGATGTTGAGAACTTTTCTTTTGCACACTAGAACGTTTTTTAAAATTAATCCAACTTTTGGCATTCTGCCATTGAATCACCAAGACGTATAGAAATTTCTAGCAGAATTGATACTAAATTTAGTGGAATGTTCAAACGGGTCTTCGATTACGATACAGCCGTACATGAGAAATATATTCAATAAAAAGTTAAGTGTTCGTGGTTTTCTCCCAACAAAGGGTTTGTTAGCACTTCTTTGCATTTCTGAAACGCACATTTCACTATAAAATCCATAAATGGAAGAAGTCGTTGGTGGGATCGAAACCCATAACATGGGCGAAAGCTTGCCAACAACAACGCTCTTCTACAGCATCATTGACCGGAAGATCTTGATTTTCAGTTTCGTTTGTGGTAAGATGACACTAGCTACATCGCTACGTAGGATCAATGCATGGAGGAAAAATCTAACGGCCTCCTACTCTGATAGGTAGTTTTCTGTGCATTCTCCGATCAATACCAGGCAAATATCGAACCAGCACCTACCTTTCAAGGCCCCGGATCGCACGTGATCTTTCAATCTGTACCATTGATCGATGATTCAGGGCGCATCACCTACTAAGAGCAGTTCCGTGAGTTTTGTGTATGTTCCCTCAGGCGACGGTTAGCGGGGTTTTCTCCAATCAGGTATCTCCCACCATCGGAGCAGCGCCTCAGACGTAACAAGTTCTAAGCTTCCGATCGGTGTCTCGACGTGTGTGATAGTGAAGTGGATATAAGTGTGTGTGCAAGGAAGAAGAAAGAAAGATCGCGGGAGGTCCTTCACCCATTTGTTTATATCGAGCTACTCTGGCATTTGCCTGATATTCATCGGAGAAACCACATAAAACTACGGATCCGAGCAGCCGTGTGCTAGAATTATCCTATAGACTGCGACATAATTCGACCTAGCTATCTATTCGAAAATCCTGCCACCGTCGCGACTCGAAGTAGAACAACCCAGTCAAAGGTAATGCTGAGCGATTTTTTGATGCTATCTCTCCCGGTGAATATGAATCGTTCTCTTCTCCTCACGCACCACCCCATACCCCCATTTACTCTTACATGTACTCTTCTAGCACACATGTCCGGAGACCATTCAGAAGCTTACAACGTGCCCTGTCTGAGGTAGAGCCCATCTAGGGCACATACCTGGAGAAAGAAACACCAACCGACGCGGAAATCAAATTTGGTGTTGACACTCTATCCCTTCATGGTCAAAAGAACAAAGAGAAAACGTCAAAATCATCAAGTATCAGAGAAAGTGCACGCGCGACCCTTGCCTCTAGGCGCGATGCGGTGGGAAAGACTGCCGAGTTTCCAATGTCGTTTGAGATTACAACGTGAGTTGGGAGACCAGTCGTAAGCTCACAGATCTGTACACGTAACCTTCCGTGGCTCTAACTGATAACTTCTTGGCTCTCCGGGTGACGTCAGCTACAGCTTTTCTCGCCAGGGCCGGCACACAAATGAGGGATATTTGGAAAGGAAAACCCCCTTTGTTCCAATATGGAGGTCGGGATGACGGAGTGACAACCCCATCTTCCTGGATATACACTACACACTTGCACTACACATGGGACTAACGATTACAGTAGTTCACCGGAATCAATACTCCTTCACTCAATGGTGAAAAGCGCAAAGGGAAAACGTCGCCGCGGTGATCAGGCCTCAGAGAAAGCGCACGCGCGGTCTGTCTCCGCTGGCGCGGTCCTTGCTGCTAGGCGCGGGCTCCAACTCGTTAGAGCCTACAATGCATGCCGGGATACCAGCTAGAAGCTTAGAGCTTTTCTCGCCAGGGATGGCACACAGTTGAGGGATTTTTGGAAAGGAAAACCCCCTTTGTTTCAATATGGAGGTCGGGATGACGGAGTGACAACCCCATCTTCCTGGATATACACTACACACTTGCACTACACATGGGACTAACGATTACAGTAGTTCACCGGAATCAATACTCCTTCACTCAATGGTGAAAAGCGCAAAGGGAAAACGACGTCGTGGGGATGAGGAATCGGAGAAAGCGCTCCCGACGACGAAAACTCCCTTTGTTCCAATATGGAGGTCGGGATGACGGAGTGACAACCCCATCTTCCTGGATATACACTACACACTTGCACTACACATGGGACTAACTCACTCAATGGTGAAAAGCGCAAAGGGAAAACATCGTCGTGGTGATCAGGCCTCGGAGAAAGCGCACGCGCGGTCTGTTTCCGCCGGCGCGGTCCTTGCTCCCAGGCGCGGGGCGGCGCGAAGCGAGTGCGGGGTTTCCAACGTCGTTATCGTCTTAGCGCGACGCGACGCGGCGCGGCGCGGCGGAGCGTTCACGAGCGCGCTCGGCTGCCGCTCAAAAGGGCGCGGGTTCATTTGCCCCCGCGGCGCCGCGCCCTCTGCACAATCAGCCCTCGCGGCGGCGGTGGCGCCGGCGCCGAGGGCGTCGCGGGAGAGGGTGAGAGGGTGAAAGTCCGCGGAAATCTGGGAGTGAAAGGGGAAGAGAAATGTGCATGTCAGGTCTGTGATGTCAGCGCACGTATAGTGAGGGGTTGATTCACTCAGACACAAACCCTTGGTTGGGGAGGACTGAGATGGGCTGGAAGGGTTCGGGATGGTGTAAGAATTCTATACTAGGGTGACTAGGAATGCGTTGGGATGGACTGGACTTAGTTGGGGGTTGATGAGGATGGATGGGTGTTGATGGCACGGGAGAGGTAGAGAGAAATCCCGCGTATTTCTGAGAAGAGAATGAGGAAGAAAACAATATTTGGTAGTTCAGTGATGTCAGTGCACGCATAGTGCGGGATTGAATATCCTCAGACGCAAGCCCATACTAGCGTTCACTGAGGACGGTTGAAATGGTTTGGAAAGGACAGGGGTGGTTTGATAATTCGATACTAGGATGGATATGAACGAGGTGGGATGGACTGGACTTGGATGGGGATTGATGAGGATGGGTCAGTGTTGATGGCTTTTAATAGATAGGGATAAATCAAGATGAGCTGAGTGAAAGTATTATGCAATTATATATGAGTATTGTGATAGTGTACAGAGTGTACAGATAGGTACAGATTTGAACAGTTTAGTGGGAAAATGGCGGAGATTTGATAATAAATGGGATATCCTTTTCGAAGATAAGTTGAATTTTTGTGTCAGAGAGGCTTTTTTTAAATAACTTTTTTAATTACTTTGAATAAATGATAATGTAAGGAGATTTTACTATCAAATGCAGGTAATATGTAGAAAAATATAAATGTGAGAGAATTCATGTTTTCTGCTCTGAATTTAGTATGTTATGAAAACCGAGAGCATGAAATACGACAGAATATTCATATATACCGTATTTACCGCTGTAAAAGCAGTTTATTTTCGAAGAAGCTATCTACCTTTATATTGGAGCGTTTTACCCGCCGGTGCGTGTAACTGAAGGGTATTTTCGCTTTTTCTCGCAAACTTGTATTTAAAAATAGGGAGCGTCATATAAGTCTATGTGTGATTACGCACCATAAAAAATTATATCACCCAAGTTCAAACAGAAATCTGACACGACAAAAACAAATGGATAATGGAGTTCTTGATCTCAGAAATGCCTACAAAGAGTGAAACAAGGCAACAGAAAAGGAACAGATGTGAATCAATAAAATAACAATGAATAATTTACGAGATATTCCAGAGTGATAAAATGTATGTTAGCTTGAAGATTAAATACGGTGTTTTGCAATTATAAGTAATACATTCCGTTAAATTCAGTCAACGTAAATTGATTGATTTTTTTCGTGTTTCCGGGCGCGTCAACTGCTTTGGTCATTAGTCCCGTTAGTGTAATGCATGCTTTTTCTCGGAAGATGGCGGTGATCTTCCCCCGGTGGATGGCGGGATCCGACGCCGACCTACCGTCGGCTAGTGGGGTTTCCCCCAAACCAGGACTCTTCCACCAGCGGGGGAACGCCCCAGCCGGGACAAGCTCTAAGATCCCGACCAGTCTCCCGGAATGTGTGGTAGTGTAGTGCATGATAGTGTAAGTGGGTAAGAGGAGAGGATAGGACAAGGAAGAGAAAGAACAGATGGCGCGCGGCCCGTGGCCCGTTTGGTAGGGAACTGCTCCGACATTCGCCTGGTGTTGATCGGAGAAACCACTGAAAACTACCGATCAGAGCAGCCGGCCGCTAGAATTCTCCTCCAGTCAGCGACTCAATTCGACCTAGCTGGAAAGCTATTGTCGAAAATCCTGCCGCCGTCAGGACTCGAACCTAGGACCTCCCGGTCAGATGCGCCGCAGTGGCATCAGTTGATGCACAGAGCTACCGCTCCCAGTGGCAACATAAACTTTACAATATTCCGTTACTGGCAGGTGCATTATAAAACACAAAAACCTATTATTATTCCGACCCTGAAAAAAGCCTAGGTGGACAGTGAAAATAGTGTGCTCGGTTTGGCGAAGCGAGCGTACGTCATCCAATCCATCGCGCCGGTTGTATCTGTTGCCGGCCGCTCCTCGAGCGCGGAGTGGGGGCGGTCGCCGCTGAGCCGCTCGCTGGCTCTCCACGCGAGTGCCTCCCGCTAATCCCCTTCCTCCTGACACTTGCCACCTACAAAGGGCTCTCATCGGCACGGCCGCGGCTTTGCTCGCCAGTGCGCTACGGTATTTAAACTGAAAACTTGCAGCGCACGGGATCACACAGATGCAAAGGGCGGTGACGAGGGTTTGAGGAAGAGCAAGCTCGAGGCGAAACGATAAAGTGAGGACCGCAGTGAGAAGAGATGGTGAGGAGGGAAAGGAAAGTAATATTTGAGTTGGGATGTTGAGAAAGAACGGCAACTTGTGAGGAATAGATGTGTGTGGACCTGATGGAAGCGAGGATTCGGATGAAAGCAGTACCAAATGACGAAAATGACATGAGTAAGGATTGTGTGGCATACGAATGTGAAAGAGTTAATCATGAAGGTGTCGATGAGGCGTTATCGTTGAGGTCGCTATAGACTGATTGTTGATTGATTTTTTCGTGTTTCCGGGCGCGTCAACTGCTTTGGTCATTAGTCCCGTTAGTGTAGTGCATGTTTTTTCTCCGGAGATGGCGGTGATCTTCCCGCGCTGGATGGCGAGATCCGGCGCCGACCTACCGTCGGCTAGTGGGGTTTCCCCCTAACCAGGACTCTCCCATCAGCGGGGCACCGCCCCAGCCAGGACAAGGTCTATGCTCCGGTCCTTTTCAAGATTATATAAATGACAATGGGTGTGTCGAAGGAAGACAGAATGGAGATTTAGGAAGGGAAAAAGGAAAGGGTAAGAGAAGGAATGCTGGGGAAGCGATGGATGGATGATGGGGAACGATAGAGGAGAATGAGGGACAAAGGGGGACGATGGTACGATAAAGGGAGGAAAAGAGGACGGTGGAGCGAGGGTGCGAGGCCGAAAGCAGGGGGGTGCAAGCGAGGATGAAAGCGTGATGAAAGGGGCAGGACGGGGTCCAATGCGCTGTGAACGGGGCGCGGGCGAAAGCGAGCAGCGGGCAGCATCCGCAAGGGGCAGCCGGGAGGGGGCGGGGCCGAGCGCGAAACGGTATTAGCAATTACGTAACTCGGTCCACGCACAGCGGGGGGGGCGGCGGCGCGGCACAGAGACCTAAGCTGTGTTTGTCCGTCGCTTTTCCGACCTGTCAAACAGCCGACCCGTCCCACTCGCCGAAGCCCCTGTGTTTATACTTGAATTTGCGTTTATTCAACCGTTAGTTTACGAACTTAATTTTGCACGTGGCGACGAGAGCTCGCCGCGCCGCTCGCCCCACTCTTCTCCCACCCACCGGCCAGAGACGAATGGCAGCCCGTTAGCTTGTTTTCCACAGTTCGCTAAAGCTCCTCTACACGTAAAATGCCTTCAAAAAACCCGAACTAACTCGATAAAGGGAGTCCGCTGTAACGGCGTTCGGAATGGGCGGGCATCTGACGGGGCGCGCAGGAAGCCCCAGCGCAATGAGTAGCCGCCTTCCGGATTGGCGGCGCGGGCGGCGCGCGCGGGCGAGAGGACACGCTCAAAGCGACAAGTGCGTGGGTGCAAAGGTCAGGCGAGTCGCACAGTCACTGGAGCTGGATGCGCCGCCACTGGATGTGACACGAAAAGCCAGCGGCACAGATTACCATTGTCAATGACGTTCAAACGTGAAATCTCATAAAAGAATGAAGAACATTATATCGATGGCTTAGTACAAGCATACTGTATGTCCAGGATTCCACGTTTCGAGAAATTCAAGGTTGAAAGTTTGTAATGGTGAAGTTACTAATGGAATGTTTGCTTTATGGGAAAAATCAACATCGGTATTGTACTGACGTTCTATCTTTGTACATAAGGTAGAAATGAATGAGAGGTCTCCCAAAACATTAACTTCAAAATGACCATGAGTGAAGATACAATATTTGTGCACTATCCGATCGATATTCTAATGGTAATGTTGCATTCCACTTTTCTTCTCTGTGCACCTTTTGCAGCGCACAGACGTCTTTCCACTTAGACTTATTACTCTAAATGCACCACGGTGGTACTTTCTAGTCTCCGCAAGCATCGTGCGATGTGTCTTCTCGGCCCGTGTCGGTTAACAGATGGGCAAGCGTAGCTCATGACCGCCATTCTTTGCCACATTACAAAGTAGTTCGAAAACATTTGATTAATATTACGATTTCGAATTGGAATTACGTTTTGGAATATAAATGCATGATTTTGCAAGTTTCATCAAGAATTTTTATATCCACTGTTTAGACGTATCTAAATGTTTGAAACTACATTGATTTTTTCTCCTACCGAACATGTGATCTGTATTTCAGAACAGGTAACAGAAATGAACATTGAATCTTTTGATCTCGTGTTCTCCTCAAGTTGCGACTTACAACCACAACGATTACAAATATTAAATCTCTGAATTTCACCCATCGCTTATGCGTCGGAACTGACACACATGCCACGATGATGCCACGATGATTGCCACATGAAGATGAAGATGAAGAGCATAAAGCTTACTGTGCGCCCTGACATTCCTCGCGCTTCCATTGTGGACCCTAAAAATGTGTGAAGAAAATTATATAGTAACAAGGCAAGTACTATGCCGACCTGGATGACCGAGGTGGCTAAGAATTTGTTTGGGTTCGTTATGCTCTCTTCTCAGGATAGCACTTTATTATCTTCCTACTTAGAATTCCACATCCTCCTTCTACACAGAAAAAACACGAATGTCTCACGACATGGAACTTTATCCTGGGAACACTTTTTTCAAATTTGGGGAAGCTAGGAGATCTTTTATATAGAAACTGTCATAGGGTGTACGAGTTATCCCACTGCTATATCATAATTCTAATTTAATTTCAGTTCTAACTAGATATTGTAGTTTAGTTCCCGTAAAGCTAAGAAATTCCACATGCTCAAAAAACATAACAAGCCCATTTCTATCAAAAGGCAACTTCGAAATTTCATATATTTATTTATTCACTTATTTATTTGGGCTTAGGGGCTCTAACTTTCAAGGAAATTGAGGCTCATGAGTAATAATATAATGAGCGGATGAAAGCGACAATGAAGGTGAGTTGAATAATGTAAAAATCATGGAATGACAAGCGGTTGGAAACTGAATAATTTCATTATCGAGGGAGTAGGAATACGAGTCATATCTAGGAGGTCAACGACCTCAGACTGCAATAACGTGCAAAGGTAGCGGGTTCGATGACCGCCTATCCACAGATCGCGGGCGCGAGGAGCCGGTGTGCAGCCGCAATATTCATCACGCGTTTATGGATTTCCGGTGTGGCGTAGTTCCCGCTGACGCGAGGCGCGAGGCGTTAAAGGAAAAATAGCCCGGGCGGCGCCGACGGTTTTATTTCGTGTTTAACACCCTTAGCACTCAATCGGCCACAATTAAACGCGCTTCTGTTTTAACGCTGGTGTAACAGGCAATGCACAATGTCGGGCTGCGGCACAATGCAAAATATACTGTTTGCGTTTGGAATTTCGCAGCCGGGTAAAAGGTTTTTGTGTTTCGGTTTGTGAAATGGCTATTCATGACCGCAGAGTTAAATCATCATGGAAATATTTTATTAAAGAATAAAGTGTTATAAATCTCGGGTTGACAGACATTTCATGATTCACTTATGAATTGTTGTGACACTGACACTACTCAAAATTAAAATTATTATTTCGCAATATAATCTTGTAAATAAGTAACAAATATTAAACACAGTGAGTATTAGTGGAAACATTTTGGCAAAACGTACATTTAACGCAGAGGTTATCGAATATAATGTAACTCACGTAATCTGTTATGACCTTCCAAACAGAATAACTGTTTGAAGCATTTGCCAATTGTTATCAATTTTTTATTGAGAGTAACAAAGACATTCTTAAACTATTTCTGAGAATTTCGAATACAAAATTATTCAAGTTGCAAATTACAATAAATTTTGAGACTCTACTTTCTCTATAGTTTTATGCACACACTTTTGTTATGGCTTTACCAAATCATGTATCAGCGTATGCAGTACTGTACGTGGCTATTTTAAACATTATTTTATTAATATTATATTAGAAGCATATTAGAGAAACCTTCTGCGGTCAATTGAAAATCACAGTTTCACATAACCGAAGGTAAAGCACTCTCATGGAATAGTGAGAATGTTTGAAAACAAAATTCAGCACAGAGGAGCCTTTATCTCCAACATCAACGTCAGGATGATCTCTTAACTCCAGTGTTCAGGGAGATCCGATGCAATCCCCACGATGTCGGAAGAGAACATAAGACCCTGAACATAAGACACATAAAAACCCTGAAGATAAAGCTGAACTTTGAAGGTATCAGTAAATACGTCTGTTACGTCCTTATCGTCCGTTAACAAGTTACGACTGAAAGGTTATATTGCTGATCAGTCTCTGAACCGCTCACATAACTTGCTGATAGTAGCTTTAAATTTTGCTGATTTTTACAAAACTGAGGTCTTCGTCAGGAGAGACAAATATGATAATTACATGCCCATAAATGAAGAGACCAAGTAAATATGTATGACTGCATGTTTCTGCAATGTAAACAGAACAATGACAAAAAAATTATACATTGTTTCCTGATATATATTACAGCGATCGGTTTTCACTGCAGCAACATGCAATTCTTATTTACATGTTTAGTCTACATGTAAGGACCTATAATTTTCTTACTCGCCTCTTAAAAATGCCTATTACTAATCTAATACTTCGTATGTGACGTGAAACAAAATGTGCATAACCATCAAGTGTTGGCTCGAATATCGTATGAGGTATCGATCTTTTCATCGTGCAATTCTGGCGCAGAAACAAAGGTAAACAACCTTGCAAAGGTTTCTATCATGCAAATAATAAGTTTCGTCTTTTCTAGAAATAGCAAGACAACAGGTCATTAACATTAGGATTCGAATTAACTAATTTGAAGTCGCGGCCATTCAAGGCCCGAGGGAAAGGGACAAATTGAAGAATTGAGTTGAGTAAGACCACCTTCACTCACGCAACACAATCGAAATAATTCTCGTAATATATGGTCCAATCCAATTTTTATGATTTGGATTTTTTGATTTTAGCATTTCTGCGTGTGAAAACCATGACAGGCACCTAATACGGATTTAATATACCCCTGACAATGAAATTATACATTTTCAGCAGGGATAATCAACTCTCAAGAAGGGACACTATCGCCGTTACCCCATCCCTGACTATCCGCATTCTACATTGTCACCTACGTCATAAAAGTAAAATATTCTAGTTGCAACCTCAGTACATCTCTATTACTAATTTATGAGGCGCGCCCGACTTAGGTCTCTCCCTTGCACTGCCCTTGCTGCAATTGATGCAAGTGATGACATTGCAATTGATGGCACTGCAGTGCTTCTAATCGGAAAATCCTAGGGTTCGAGACCGGATGATGGCAGGATTTTCGCTTAACTGATTATTAATGATTCCGGGCGCGTCAATTACTATGGTCATTAGTCCCGTACGTGTAGTACGTGTTTTTGCTCAGGTGGTGGTCTTTCCCCGCTGGGTGGCCAGATCCGGCGCCGATCTACTGTTGGCAAATGGGATTTTCCCTAACCAGGTATCTCCCACCAGCTGGGCACAGCACCAGATGGGACAAGTTCTAAGTCCCCTTACCCAGCTGGGACAAGTTCTAAGTCCCTTACCCAGCTCGAACAAGTTCTAAGTCCCTACCACACATGCTGGGACAAGTACTAAGTCCCTACCACACATGCTGGGACAAGTTCTAAGTCCCGGCATGTGTGTAGTGTAGTGAATGCCAGTGTAGGTGTGTGTAAGGGAGAGAATAGGACAAGGAAGTGGAATCATCCAGGCTACTTTAATAAAAAAATTGAACTTGGAAATTATTCCAGCCAATGCCGTAGAAACAGAGTAAGTACCGTTTGTAATCGTTGTTTTGCTGTATCAGTCTTCCATGAAATTTTCAATCTTAACGATGTGAGACGGTCGCTATGTGTACACTGCAGACTATTCAGTAAGAAAATCACAAATATAATAATAATAATAATAATAATAATAATAATAATAATAATAATAATAATAATAATAATAATAATAATGCTGTACATGTTCACAATTGTACATGACAGTGCAGTTACATAATGTGTATAATTGCGTTAGATTGTGGCATACGAGCGGTGGACGCGAACATCGTAACTCCCAAACAACATCACGACGATGGTCATGAGCTCGCCAAAAATTTATTGACCATGGCAGGCGACGTTATGGCTTCAGAGCTCAGCAACATGAAGCAAAATCATTCGAAAAAATTGTAACCTGTCTGACAGAAAAGATTATTATTCTGATTTTCGCACCTGGGGTGGCTCATGGATAGCGTGCTTGTTTTCTGTCAGGCGGTCCCAGGTTCGATCACCGGTCCGGACAAAAATGATGCTATTTATTTCTAATATAATGATTGATTGTTAGTGATTCCGGGCGCGTCAACTACTGAGGTCATTAGTTCCGTACATGTAGTGCATGTTTTTCACCGGAAGACGGAAGATGGCAGTGATTTTCCCCGCTGGATGGCGAGATCCGTGGCGACTTACTGTCAGCTAGCGGTTTCCCTCAACCCGGTATCTCCCACCAGCGGGGGCACCGCTCCAGTCGGGACATGCTCTAAGCCTCCGACTGTTTTCCGGCATGTGTAGTAGTGTAGTGCATGTTAGTGTGTGTATGCCTGTAAGGGGTGAGGATAAGACAAGGTAGAGGAAAGAAAGATCGCAATGATGGGAACACAATGATGGGAACACGGCATGCTCACCAAACGTCTCCCTTACCCCCCCCCCGGCGTCGATAATAAACAAAGAGACACCAGGCCAGGCAAAAGTCGATTAAGCAGACCTTAAAATATTAAATTCATACTTTTAATTTCCCTTTAATTGTAAATACTTAATTTGTTGTTTTCTTCGGTATCTTTAGATTACAGATGATATTATAGACAAGAAAATTTAGATTAGACAATTATGAATTAAAATAGAACACGGACGAAACAAATTGTAAAATCTTTTTAATTTTTAATAAGAATTACGGAAGACAATCTTCCGTAGTTATTTTAATTTTTTTATAGGTTATTTAAGGTCGCATCAACATGTAGATCTTTAGCAATCACTATTGGTGTTAACGGTATGCTAATTATAAAGATGATATGATATGGTGATGATAAGTGTTGAAAGGACGAACACATATACAACCATGCCCGAGGCGGAACTCGAACCCGCGACCCTTCGGTCCAAGATCACTACGACATTACTGCCTTAGCGATCTCGGCCATCGGACCGACTATTTTAATCTTCTTCACCTCAGAAAACGCCAATCTCGTTTTCCTCCCTCCTTCCCTCTTCCCCCTTTGGCCGTCTTCCTAACATCCCTGTCTCCCTTTCAACTGTAAACTCCTCGTCCCATACTCGGCCTTGTCACTCCGCATTCCGGCCGCCACTGTCATCCAGGCCACAACTGACTGAGACCTGAGAAATTTTGGTCTTCCAATTAAAGACGTTTTAAATAGTTTGCCTAACACATTTATTGAGAATAATCTATAAATATGGTGTGCACAACATTCTATAAATTTTTTTGGCAAGGTGAGTCTTTTTCCTACGCTTTGTGCTACAATTTTTTTTGTCGTGTTTTTTAATTTGTCCAATTAGATTTTTACCGTAGCTATAATTTTTTATTGACAGAATGTACCTGAAGAAGCTATGAAATGCATCGCGAAACGTTGTGTATATATAACCAAATCTTATAATGGAATATAAATATATGTTACTTCGAACAATTTGTTTTGTATGCGTTCTATTAAAATACATGATTGTCTTTAATTTAAAGATACCAACGATAAAACACCAGTTAAACAATCAGAAAACCATTATACACGTATATATTTGTATCACCACAACGGCCAATTTTTTCCACCGTCAAATCCCAAGGAATGCGGATGCTTCCGAAACCCGAAATCAAAACCCCATGTTGTTTTGCGCAAACAGCTACGAAGAATACTGTGCGATTCTCCGGTGAGGCCGCAGCTGGCGCTTGGGGAAGCAGACTGCTGGGGAGCTCCTGCGAGGGGCGACGGGGGGAGCGGCATCGCGAAAGGGGGCGTGGCAGGCGGCGAGGGGACGAGGCGAACCCTGCAACGGACAGGCGCCACCGCCGCCTACGCGCGCCGGATCCGGCAGAATTGCACATAATGACCGCACATCCTGGAAATCATCAAGTCCGCTCGCCGGCCCGCACCGCGCCGCCCTGCCTTCCCCGCCGCTCCTCCTACACGTATTTCCGGCCTGCTGAACCGGAAACGCGAAGATAAGAACGAATCAGAGAGACTGGATCGTTTTCTTCCACTTTCTTCTGCTCCCCCTCGCCCCGGCCCATCCCGCCCTTTCACTCAACTTCCTCGCCGCCGCGCCGACTAGAAGACCCTCCTTATATATGTATTTTTATATACATAAATACATTCTGTGGCTCTTACTCGCTTCACTCGATTCTCTCCCTCGAGGGAGATATTTTTGCCGTCTGGCTGTGAGCGGCTCGAGATTCTTGCCTCGAGACGATTATCGAGACGGCGGGGTGGGGAGGAAGGAGCAAAGGGGGGTTAGAACCTCATGAGGAGAATAAGAGATGCACAACGACAAAATAACAAAATATTCTTTTTAAGAACTTCAACAAAATGTTCGAGAAAATTCGGCAGTTAAAACCATGACGACGGTTGGCATTATTCTATACAGTTACAGCACTAAGGGTTCTCATTATAAATATAGGAAAACTGTGATATGTAGAAGGTGGTGAAGAATAGTGAGGAGGAAAATAAAAACACGGAGCAGAAGACGAAAAAGAAAGGATGAAATAGAAAAACATTTACACAAGCAAGCTTAGAAAGATTATCTTGCAGAGAAATGTAAAAAAGTTTGTGACGGTTTCTATTATAATCTTTATTGTTAAAGCACTTAGGGTTTGTATTATAAACAAAAGGAGAACAAGGAGAAAAGGGGAAAATAGTGAAGAGGAATAGAAGGAGATTGAGCAGAAGACGAAAAAGAAAGGATGAAAAGAAGAGAACATTTACACAATGGCAAGTTTAGAAAGATTATCTTAAAGAGAACTGTAACAAAGTTGTATCAAGTAAACAACCAATCGTACTTGAATGCAAACAGTAGTTTGGATTTCATTTTGCAATCCAAAAACTGCCAGATATGAAGTAAAACGGAAATAAGCAATAAAAACATAAAACACAGGTAAACTAGTATATCTAAAACAGCACGTACTTTCTCTCCCGTATTTTCACGCAGAATAAAGGAAAAAGTACTGAAGTTTTCGAAAAATTGTAGAGGACCTTATTTCAAAATCTATCTTGTAGAAACAGATTTTATTAACGGAAAAATTTATAGTTTTAATATTGTAGTTCTAGGGAGACTCCGAAAAAATTTTCAACTTTTGCAATTTTCGAAAAATGAAGGTTTCCAACGAACATGAGACATACACCATTCTCTTAAACGTCTTTAACACTATCCAACCACAAAATTTAATAAAAAATGATGCACCAATTTTTGTGAAAATTTGGAAAATGTCCCAGGAGTTTCATGAAAAGTACACTCCAAAATTAAAATATCGGTTTCAAATTCAAGGGACTGCAATATTAGCCAGATTAATTGGGGAATATCAATTTTGGAGAAAATCGGCTGAACGGTTTAGCCACCAGCATTGTTTACAGACGGACATATGTTTTGCCGTATTTGATTTTTCAGCCTCAATGGCCCACAAAATATGGGTTATGGCTACACCACGTATTAAAGAATATTTTTCCTAAATATAACAATTAGATTTATCCACTTTTTTGTTACCAGGTCCCTGTAATAAGAGTTTTTTCTGCCGAAAATTCGCTGTTTTTCGCACGCCCTTACATAACCTTCTCTCTACTCCGTAGCAGTAAAGTAAAAATAAAGGGCGTGGATTTCCAAAATATCTAAAGACGAAGGATCAGAAACAGGAGGCGGAGAGAAGTAGAACATAAAGCAAGTAAAAAATAAGGAAGGGTGAGGATTCCCAGAATATCTCAAGGATGAAGGAGTACAAACCGTGGGCGAGAGAAAAAAAGGAAAAAAGAAAAGCTGAGTAAAGACATCAAGCGCGACGAGACAGATGTTGCAGAAGGACGGAGCTCATCGCATGGAGCAGGCCCCACCCAACGGATGACGCCGGCGGAAACGAGCGAGAGGAAATGATCAAGGAGGAGAGATTCAGGCACGGCTGAATGGCGGCAAGCGGAGTGATTGGAAGCGGATTTCGCGCTGAAAAATACGACGCTCTCAGAGCGCCACACGAGGAGGGGCTTCCATCAATTGCAATGTTGAGACGATATGGTGCGCTCCGTATGATAAAGTGGCTGAGGAATGAGAATTCACGGAATGGCGCGTTTCGTTAAATCGAGTGAGTATTGATTCGGCCCACGGTACCTACTGTGGAAATTATTATTATTATTATTATTATTATTATTATTATTATTATTATTATTATTATTATTATTAGCGTACTGTGGGGACGGGGCGTGGCGTGGGGGGTGGCGTGGCGACGTGGCGTGGGGGCGTGGCGTGGGGAGGGGCGTGGGGACGGGGCGTGGGGACGGGGCGTGGGGACGGGGCGTGGGGACGGGGCATGGGGAAGGGGCGTGGGGACAGGGCGTGGGGAGGGGGAAGGGGCATGGGGACGGGGCATGGGGACGGGGCATGGGGAAGGGGCGTGGGGACAGGGCATGGTGGCAAAGCGTGGGGACAGGGCGTGGGGGGGGGGGTCGCTGGGGCAGCGCGGGAGAGAGTGCTGTAGGCTAGCGGCGTCGGGCGCTGGGCGTTGGGCGCTGGCGCCGCAGCTGTGCCGCGCCGCGTTGACCCCGGGCGGTGCAATTAAGCGCGGACGCGGCCCCTCGCGCGCCCCCGCCCGCACCCGCGCCTAATTAGCCCTGGGCGCGCGGCGGGGGCGGAGGCGGGGCCTGGGGGAGGGCGGGGCACCGGCCCGGAAGAGGGGGGAACTGCGCACCATCACCGGGCTCGATGGTCATGGCAGGCGCCTCCACCAGCTATGGGAGATGACTAGACTTGTATATCCAGGGTGCCTTGTCTCTTTATAAGAAGAATGAAATCCTTACGCCGCCGTAAAGTACCTACATCAACGCACCTTCGGGGATGTTTTACAAAGTCGTTTAACAATTTCTTTTTTATAGGATATATTATCACATGTTTAAACACGCACATTTTCGATTGTTTTAACGTTCCTTATAGTAGTAGAGACTTTGGAAATTTGAATGATTTTAATGGAATAGCACCATGGGAACTACACATGTCGTAAGAGGCGACTAATTCCTTACCTTTAGAAGCAATTCCTTTCTATTCACACCTATTTATCCTTCCACATCTCTGAGAGCTAACAGGCGGATCGAGTAACTTGGAAACTCCCAGCACCTATCCTAAATATTTCCTTCCCATACACTTCCTACAGGATGAGCGGACAGAGGTAGGCTGGTTCCCTCGCCTTGAGGAACTCCTCTAAAGAACGGAAAAGGGACAGGCTGAACTCCTTGAGCTGCGGTGGAAGCAATCAGCCTAAGGGAGAAACAACCCTGAATAAAAAGCTCTGGTCCTCCAGGTTGGGAGTTGTGCGTCGGGTTAGTACCCCGTCAATGTAAAACCTAAATATACTTGCAGAAAAAACAAAGCGATGGTGAGGCAAAAAAAAAAAAAAACAAAGAAAATTTGCTAACTAGAATACTGGAAGAGCAAAACATAAACATTGCTGTAGTGACTGAAACAAAGAAGAAATTAAAAGGCTCAAAATATGTAGGGAATTATGCAATGTTCTACAGTGGTGTAGAGGAAAACATGAGACTTCAAAGGAGTAGCGATATTTGTAGATAAGAAATGGGAACCTCAGATTAAAGAATATGAATATGCGAGTGATAGAATTCTTATAATCAGATTAAAACATGATCGCGGTCACCTGGTCATCATAAGCGCTTATGCCCCAGTGAAAGGAAACTGTCAGTTTTATTCAACTCAAAAAACTATAGAGAAATACAATCAAACATGCGAAGTACTCATTATGGGTGATATGAATACCAGAGTGGGAAACAAAGCAGTCCACGGATCTATAGGAACATTTGGAGAAGAAACAGTAAGTAAGAATGGAATGAAACTTCGAGAATTCGCAGTTTTAAACAATTTAAAAGTGACAAACACGTTTTTCCGCAAGAAACTAATTCACAAGTTTACATTGGCCAATGGAAACTGCAGATCATTAATAGATTATGTAATTGCTAACCAGAGAATATCAAAACAAGTAATGGATACAAATGCGTTGAGAGGTTATGACGTCTACTCAGGCCATTATCTAGTAGTATCTCGCATCAAGATGTATCCAAGATGGCGAAAAGCAAAGAAAAGCTCTCCAAATGATGATGCAGAGAAAGTTTACAAAGTGCACGTTCTAGAAGAAGAAAGCACGAGGGAATTGTACCAACGTAAACTGAAGGAACACTTACATCTAAATCATTTAAGTAACAATGTGGAAGAAAATGGGTTAATTTGAAAATGTCTCTGACTAAGGCTGCTAAGGAAGCTCTAGGGATGAAAAAGAAATTAAAAAGTAAAAGAAGGTTAAAAATCTGGTCGACAGAAATAGAAGAATTAGTTAAGATAAAGAAAAAATGTTATAATAAATATCTAAGCAACCCGACATACGTTAATAAACAAGAGTACTACATCGCAAGAAATCAAGCAAAAAATTCAGTGAAGAAAGCCCACAACGCATCTTGGGAAAGATTTATTGCAAATATTGAACATGATGTACATGGAAAACAGTCTTAAGCGTACAAATTTATGAAGTCCCTACATAGATCTATAAAAGAGAATGTAAATGTCAAAAGCATAGAAATAGACAAGTGGGCAGAACACTGCCGATCTCTGTGGTACGATGATAAAGAAAACGCTACAACAGTAGCGTTTTGTGGTTAACCACAGAGCAAAATATCCAGAAGTTGACATCACATGGGAGGAGCTGACAATCGCTTTAAAAGGATTAAAAAATAGGAAAGCATCCGGACCAAACGGAATCAACAGCGAATTACTGAAGTGTGGAGGTCACACATTGCATAAACACCTCTTAAAACTTCTCGAGATTCCTCAAGAATGGTTACAGGCGAAAGTGGTGTCCCTATACAAGAAAGGTGATAGAACTAACACCCAGAATTATCAAGGAATAAGTCTGCTAGACACTACCTACAAAGTATACGCTAGAATTATGAATGAACGACTGAAGGCAATAGACGAAGCACTTCTCTCAGAAGAGCAAACGGGATTTAGGAAAGGCCGTTATCTACATATGAAATATTTACTATTTATTAAGGGATTGATAGAAGAGCGAAGAGAACATAACAAAGAAACGCATCTTGCTTCTATAGTTTCTGTAAAAGCTTTTGACAACGTTCGACACATTCTTCTAAAGGAAATATTAGAACGGAGAGGTTACCTAAGACACCTTATCGAAGCTATAAAGAGTGTATGCAAAGAAACTTCGATCTTAGGAAACTGTAAACCTAATATAATTGTCACTACAAATAAAGGAGTAAAGCAAGGCTGTTCAATATCACCAACACTTTTTAACATACATCTAAACGACGTATATAGAATATGGAAAAATAAAGTTGATAGAGGTACACAATTAAAAGGTTATTTTTACATCAATTCAAAGTTATACGCTGATGACAAAGTGGTGATACAAGAGACTGAAAACAAGCTCCAAATGTCAATTTTTATCTTAAAGAAAACACTTGAAGAATATAAACTTCAAACGTTCGCTCAAAAATCAAAAGTCATGGCATTCCGAGGTAAATATCCAGTAAAATCTAAAATAACAATAGAAAACTATAATTTAGAACGAGTTAGCAACTTCAAGTACTTAGGCTGTGACATATCTTTAATATAGATCATGACGTGGAAGATAAACTAGTAAAATTCCGAAATGTTTGTGGAACAATACATAAATATCTAAGAAACCGAACACGAAAGGAGATACGGCTTAAGTTTTACAAGACAATTGCAGTCCCAAAACGAAAAAAATCAAAAATAAAAACAAACGGCGGAAATGAATTTTTTCCGAAATACACTAAATATATAAAATCATTCTCGAAAACAAGTTAAACTGGTACATTCATGTATCGAGAATGCCAACATACCGACTTCTATTCAGCTATGAACTATAGAACAGAAAGAAGTAGGGACATTGGCAGACCAAGAAAAAAAAGAGTACCGGAACAGGTCACATGACCTAAACTCTGTCAGGAAGAAGAAGACTAAATTTATTAAATTAAAAAAAAATTATCACAACTACAACTACTAGTCACGATTTATGATTATATAAAATATAAGTTATTTTCTTACATTCAAATTTTCTTCTTACTATACAACCTACAGGAATTTTTGTCTGATTACACACAAATGTAAATATTGTTTAGAAGAAACAAACATTGTAATTCTACCATTTTCCCCAACATGTTGAATAAGCACCGTAGTCGAAGGATTAGAAAAGATTATTCAATCTCATAACGAGACTCAATGAGACTAATTGGCCCCTAAATAACCAGACAATCATCACATTCTTCCCACTCAAGTTTCACATGAAACAACTGGAATTTGAACCCTGGAACCCAAAACTAGAAGAGCTAACCCCACTCTTTAGTTTCGCCTTGCAGGAACAGGAGCAGTACAAAGCATGTTCCCGCAATAGATCCTCTAGGAAACGATGCATTGATTTATTAGTAATTCCGCGCACGCCAACAGATGAGGTCATTAGTCCCGTAAGTGTATTGTAATGATTTACACGATCCCCGATGGTGTGCGTTTGGATGAAGAACAGTTCGAAAACATTTACAGCAAAGACGCCATAGTAAAAATAAAACCGATTGAGGAAGAAAATAAAGCGAACCCGATACTTGTGCAAGTTTGGACCATAGAAATTAGATCCGGCTTTGATTTAGGAACATTTTAAAAGTTATCCCAGTAAAATCGCGTCAGGCAATAAGAAGTTATTGAAATTTTCGTATTTCGTATATTTGTGTTAAGGAAAATATTAATGGAGTCCATTGTTGGAGCGATGAAACGCTTATAAAGAAGAGGGTTTTTCGAATACTGCAAGAGAACGCGATAAGATATCAAATTCAGACTTTCGGGGGGCAAAAGAAGAAAATTAGCTGCATCATGCAAAATTTATCCCATTTAAATATATTGACGGGAAGTATCAACATTTTAATAAAACAGACAAATTAATTCAAGCAAAAGCTTAGCAAGAAGAAGCGATTAGCGAACAATTGCAGTGCGTTCCATTTCACATTCAAAAACGGAAAATAGGGAAAATAAAAGGATTTTGACCAAAGGAAAACAAGAGGAAAACATCAAATTTTAGGAAATTGCCGGGAGAATTTTATTAAAACTGAAATAAAGTGTTTCGGAAAACGTTAGAAATTAAATATTTTGAGAGAACCAAGGTGACGCGATCGTCAGTTATCGAGCGATCGGGAAAAGTGTTGAAGCAAGAATAACAATGCTAAGTTGAAAAGATTTGCCAGAACGTGCCTGGACTTGGTGAAGGCAGGACGTGTGTTCGCGTAGGCGATGTTTGAAAATTTTGTAAAGTGCGGAAGTAATGGACATAATTCGAAATAGTAACTGGGAATACTTTATGTACATTGTTTAACAGTTCGTGAAAAGGAATTTCATAAAAAAAAGGGGAGATTTTCGGAATTACTGTGAAATTCGGCAACGCCCGTTGGACTTGCGAGAGCAAACGGTAATGAGCGTGGCAGTATGAGAAATTTTGCAACGGTGGGGAGCGCGACGTTGCATTTACAATTAGAGGCGCGGAATTCGATTCGGGATTCAGAGATTTTCTAATAACTTGAAAGGTTTATGAAAAAAGATGGCAGCGTGAATTCCGACAGGTTGAGTGAACAGTGATGCGTACGCGAGTGTTCCGGAACTGGTGGCGACAACGCGAGGCGCTGTTGGGCGGGATAATCACACCAGACACGCGGATTCGTCGCGGAAGCAGCATCATACGTGAGCAAAAGTATTTTGACATTTGTTTTTTTGCGAATTGAAGAACGCTCTGTCGAAGACCAAGTCATGTAATTAATAGATTTTAATACGTGAATCTCGACAGAATGCATTCTGGGGTTTAATTATATGTGTGAATGGCATTTGTTTTGTTGTTGTAAATAATCTGTGTGAATGAGAGAGTATATATCCATGTATCGTGTATTGTGGGAAAAGGAATATTTATTTGTTGTTGTTCTTTGTTGCTGGGTTATGTTGATGTGTGCAGTCAGAGGCACCAGTGCTATTACAGCACTAAATATTGTAAATTGAAAGGGAATATGAGAAAGGAGGCAATATGAATAAATTTCATGGCCATCTTTGGGGTCATGATTTGTAAAATCAACATGTTTTCGTAATCATTCACGTAGCACTAGAACTGATCCACGCACGTGAGCGCAGTACCTTGCTTGCGTCTGTACAGACGCACCGCAGACCACGCCCAGGTGAGTCAAAAGGCCAGGTAAGCTAGCAGACGGGCAATTGTGAGTAGGAGAATGGGAAGGTTATTATATGTGGCAACCCAACGCGAGGCTAGTGTTTGTTTGTTTGTTCATAAGAAGGGCTAGAGCAGGGCAATCTATTAAAAGTAGCAGTAAAACGTGCCGGGCTTGTAGAGAGTATTACAAGTGGCCGCACAACGGTGGGCTCGGGCTAGGCCGGTGTACGGACACGACGACACGGACGCACGCCGCCGCCAAAAGGCGGAACCCATTACAGTATTGATTGATTGATTGATTGATTTTTCGTGTTTCCGGGCACGTCAACTGCTTTGGTCATTAGTCACGTTAGTGTAGTGCATGTTTTTCTCGGGAGATGGAGGTGTCTTCCCCCGCGGATGGCGGATCCGGCGCCGACCCACCTCGGCTCCACCAGCGGGTCACCGCCCCTAGCCGGGACAAGCTCTAAGCTCCCAAACGGTCTCCCGGAATGTGTGGTAGTGTAGTGCATGTTAGTGTAAATGTGTGTGTTAGTGGAGACGATAGGACAAGGAAGAGGAAGGACAGATCGCGCGCGGTCCGTGGCCCGTTTGTTAGGGCACTGCTCCGGCATATGCCTGGTGTTGATCGGAGAAACCAAGGAGAACTACCGATCAGAGCAGCCGGCCGCTAGAATTCTCCTACCGACAGCAACCAATTTCGACCTAGCTGAAAAGCTAGTGTCAAAAATTCTGCCGCCGTCAGGACTCGAACCAAGGACCTCCCCGTCAGAGGCGCTCTAGTGACATCATTGACATCAGTTGCTCCCGGTACCACTGATAAGATTGAAACCCTACGACCTCTTGTCGGAAGGACTGCCATAACATCGGTTCATGCCCGGAGTCACCTTCGCCGGTCCCAGAGTCTTGTTTCTCGCCTCGCAGAAACAGGAGCAGCACGAAGGACCCGCCCGCAGACGAACGTCTCGGAAAGCGCATCTCGGGTGCAGGAGGGCGCTTCCGCGGGGCGAATTCTTGCATCGCCGCCCGCTTGCCACCGCGCCGGGGCGACGTCACGTAAAAGAACATATTTTCAATTTGTTTCCGCGCCAGCCAGAAAACCTGAAGTTGGCTGGAGGGCGCGCGCGCGCGCGCGCGGCAGACAGCGTAGTGCGGGCGCCCGCGCGCCGCCTCCAGCCGCCCTCCAGCGACTCTCCAGCAAGTTGGCGAGCGCCCTCCAATAAACAACGTTTGTTAAACTTACGCAAAGTAATTAAGCTCCTTATAAGCCACGTTGGGCTGAGTTTTGATATCATTAAATTAAATGTTAGCTTCTACTACGCCGCGTGCCACATCATAGTGGCTGATTAAGTGCCAAGCCTCGAGCCTTAGTTTCACGTCGGTCCGCTCGCCCGCTCGCTTGCTCGCTCGCTCCGTTATTCCAGGAAACTTTTCAACTCTGAACCTCTCTTTTTTTTTTTCTTTCGTCTCACCCTCCCGCCTGTCCCTTTTCTGCACGCAGCAAACCGCGGCGAATATCGTAGATGATCGATTAGTCGAAACTCGAGGTTGACTAAATATCTGACGAGTACCCACTCAATAAATTACTTAATTCACTGGCTTGTCCGAGTAATGAGTAATGAAGATTCATTACTGCTAATTATTTTTGGAATTAACGCGAAAGGGTAATGATGTACGATAAATGACGCAAAAGTAATTAACACCACAACCAATTAATTTTCCGCAGAAGATGCGTAGCACGCGCGGAAAAATAAACAAACTTCGTCTGGATGTGAAAGGAATTTATTACGCCAGGTGGGTGGAGGCCGATAACTGCGAATCAGAAATCGAATGCGGACTTGGCGTTGCGTATTAATGGAGCTTTATACAGGAGCTCGTTTCCATTTTCATCAAACGAACATAAACTCACAGAAATTTTGTCAATCTATAAATAATTCAATGTTCAGATCAGTAAATCATATATTCATTATTTCTTTGTGGGTAAATTGAAAATAAATTTCTTATTCGATAAAAAAATAATTGACGTGTTGATAATTTCTCTATTAATATATTATATCAATTTAATAATTTATTTTTAATACTAAAAATTAACTTCGTGAAGACAAAGTTAAGGAACATAGTTTCGTCCAGTTCTCTTATGAAACGTTTGATTTTCGATGTCAAATATCATTAATTCTCGTAATATAGTGAAATATGTAATATGTAGTAACTTTAACGTGAAGTGAAAATCGTATTGTGAATGAATGTTTTATTCATTGTAAAATATAGTGTAACACTGTCAGTTTTACTGACAAGTAGCAAGTAATAATTTCAAAAAAGATTTGCGGTCAAAAAACAGAACTTCAATAGTACTTACGAACATTACTTCCTTGACAACTAATCATACCACTAATGAATAAGGTGGAGTAATCTGTCTAACTGAAACATCACCAATTCGATATAGTGTGTAAAACTAAAGTTGTTAAATTCCTACTATGTATAATCTATCAACGCTATAAAATCTAACCAATAATATATCATTATTTGTAGTTCAATCCAATTACTTTGCTTTCATGCAACAAAAAAGTATGACCGATATTTATGCGATATTTTGTCGTAACATCCATATTTTGTCATAAAACATCCGTGACCTGATAACGCTAAAGACAACACGAGAGAATATAGGGTCCATAATTAATGTGTTCCGCGTGTTCCGACACTTTCCTTGAATCTTCGTTAACGAATTCCGTTGCACAGATCACTGACGTTAACGACATACAATAACCATTATTAACATGTACGTAGAATTTTGCGAGTTCATTTACTTTTCGAAAACCTCGCTCTTTAGTTGAATATATATTTTATTTCAGCGTGCGATATTGTGCATTTCAAGTTCATCAAATTTCAATTTTTGACATCTTCTTTTTAGCATATCAATAGAACGTTGTAAATAACTACTATCTTGCACCATTTTTTAAAATTAAAATGCACTTAAGTATTCATGTATTCTATCTCACCTAGATGTTTTAATCGCAACTTCTCTATTTTAACCCATTCTGCATACGACACCAAGTAATAACCGGAGTATACCCTTCGAATGGCATTGTGGGCTTCAGAGCGACTGCCACCAGCTACGGAAGACCTCCGATTAATAAATCACGGCCCCTTGCGACCCGCAGCACTCCACCACGCCCCCGCAAACCCCGCCCCCTCACCATAAAACCCACGGCCACCCACTAAATATGACTTAGCTGGGCTTTGGGCTCGCGCCACAGGATTAAAATTAATTGGATTGTTGGTTCATTTAAGGCTTGGATTCAACCCATTTTGGGGGGTATATTTTTTCAACATTTTTGTTAGAAAAGAGGATATATCGCTGGTATAAACATTTCACCGCTCCTAATCTAAATAATTCTATTCTTTTAATTTAAAATATTTTGCTAGATTTAGCTGCGGTATTATCGCAAATTTACAATATCCCCTACGTTTTTTTTTTCCACATCGCTTGATGCGTCTGACGCGAATTACGTCATCGGAATGGGCCGTATTTCATTGCGTTTGAGTGATAACGACTATCGCGGGCTCGCCGTCCGTTCCGAAATCAGAATCGTGGAACGGGCGTTTCTCATGGAGTGCGTCCGGTTTATTCCACATGCAGTTTGGCGCCGGCCAGAGCACACACGGCCCTATCTTTCGCGCCAAGAGGCAAATTCACCACCGGCGTATGGTGCAGTGTTAATGAACTTTATGAAATCAGAGAATGCTTAATGGAGGGAAGCCAGCTTTTGTTAAAGCAGGCAGCTGTAATGTTCTTGATGGTGTGGAATTGTTTACTCGTTATGCGTACAATAAACAACCCAAATAAAGAGAAAATATCAAGCGTATGTTTGTTTTAAGTATTTTGTAACGGCCAAGTGTAGCTAATTCGCTGTGGTCGAGCCGGTGGCTGACCGCTGTTGCATTGCAACGCCGCTGGAGAGAAGTAATGTCCCTGTTTCCGGCTCCATTGATGAACTTCCAATGGAGCTACTGTGTAAATGCGTCGCAAATGTCTTTGTGGGAAAACCTAAAAGCATTTAAATGGGCTTCGTGTGATGAAGGGGATTTGCTATCGATCCTAGAAGAATTTTAAAAAGGCGCACCACTCGCTATGACAAAGAATCCTCGATAAAATATTTGAAATATTTCCCCTATTACCCTCAAAAGAACAGCAATAATAAATCTCCGAAGTGCATTAGCAATTCCCTGTGACAAAATGCACCGAATTGCTGGTCCTGCGCTGCATTTTCAGAATAACAACATAACAATAACGCCATTTGCGCAACAATACAAGCGCGAGTTAGTCGTTGTGCAAATACTGGGGTGGTGGGTCGACGGGCGACGGCTGGGGCGAAACTGGGGCCGGACGCGGGTGTGGCGAGTGTACTTATGTGATCGCTTTTTGCGCTATAAGGCCGCAGCGCCGGGACGGCTAAAGCTGCGCCGATTGTTGCGCGATCTGAGCCACCGCGCGCGGCGGCGCGGCGGCAGCGGCGCGGCGCCGGCGCGCGGGTGCGGGCGCGAGGCGCGGGGCGCGGGGCGGCGCGGGGCGGCGCGGGGCGGCGCGGGGCGGCGCGGGGCGGCGGGGGCGGCGCGGGGCGCGCGGGGCGGCGCGGGGCGGCGCGGGGCGGCGCAGGGCGGCGCGGGGCGGCGCGGGGCGGCGCGGGGCGGCGCGGGGCGGCGCGGGGCGGCGCGGGGGCGGCGCGGGGCGGCGCGGGGCGGCGCGGGGCGGCGCGGGGGCGGGCGGGGGCGGCGCGGGGGCGGCGCGGGGCGGCGCGGGGCGGCGCGGGGGCGCGCGGGGGGCGCGCGCGGGGGGCGGCCGGGGCGGCGCGGGGCGGCGCGGGGGCGGCGCGGGGCGGCGCGGGGCGGCGCGGGGGCGGCGCGGGGCGGCGCGGGGGCGGGCGGGGGGCGCGCAGGGGGCGGCGCGGGGCGGCGCGGGCGGCGCGGGCGGCGCGGGGCGGCGCGGGGCGGCGCGGGGGCGGCGCGGGGCGGCGCGGGGGGGGGGGGGGGGGCGGCGCGTCGGGCGCGAAGAGGAGGAAACCCGGCCCGTAGTGCGCCGCATGCTGCGGTCGAGGGAGAATGTGAACGGGGCGCATCGAAGCCGCAACCCGCAGTGCCCAAGGTGGAACTGTCATCCAGGCCGAATGGGAGATGAAATTCGCAGCCACACTATGGTCAATGAGATACCTTTCCTCCAAACAAATTAAGGTAATGTTGCGGATTGCGTGAAATGTTTGATGAGTTTAGTGGTGGAGAAATGTCTGAAAATATTAAATGAAACGAGAAAAGGAAAATAATATGAGCAGTAAAGTTAAGGAATAGGTAATGCAACAACTCAAGAAACCTTAAACGAGATTAGTGTCGTAGAAAATAACACCAAATGTCAAACATTCAATGTTTTATACAAAATTCTTGCAGGTAAATATGGAAGGAAAATACCGGAAATGAGAAGACGAGCTGCAGTTTAAGATGTGAAACAATATGGCAGTGTCATTAACTGTTCTAAGCCCAGATGTATAAGGAATCAAACATATCAATATACAAATGTAACTGCTGGTGTTTGTTACAAACAATGAGAAGAAAAACTTGAAGAAAGCAATGCAACGTAAATGTTGCGTCTTAGAGACTCGATATTTAATTAATTAGAATAAAAACTAATGCAATACATATTGTTTCAATTATTAAAGATGACATTTTTATTAATTATGACATTGAAAGATCCTGCTACAGCCTTTATTTTTTGAATTTGTTAGGTCGTTCAGTCTTGGAAGTAACAGAATTAAAGTTTTGAAGATATAAATATATGTATTCCGGCAATGTTACAAGATATTTGACAACAATGCAAGAAACGAGTAATGTCAATATTCTATCACCTTTGTCAGCAGACTCAACAAAATTAAGAAGAGTGATACATGGCACCAGCGGCTCTAATGCCGGCAATAACTATTAATAACAAATTTAGAAGCGATTCAATGAACCGAGATTGACGACTTCCCAATGCTCAGTCCACTAACTACATAACACTTAGCAATTCGAAGGTGAGATGTGCACATAACGCTACAAACGTACATTGTTGCACACAGGTGCTTGTACAAGAGCGAGGGAGGGGAGGTGTCGACAGAGCCACGCGGACAGATGTGGGAGCAGAGGGTTCCAGGCGCGGAGAGCTGCAATTTGCCACGCAAGGCTCACGAGAGCTTCGAACGCGTTCCAGGAATCCTTGATCCTCCCCCTCCATCCGCCGCGCCGCGCCGCGCCGCGCCGCCGTCCATTGTCCTAAAGCAGCGCCGCCTCGTGCATTTAGGCCTGACGAAGCAACGTGCGCTCTTCATCACGCTCCTATTGCCGTCCCCACCCGCCCTTCCCACGGGACGCGCGGGCCGAGCTTCCCTTCCCCACCCACCCTTTCACTACGACTAGTCTTTGTAGTAGTTGTTTATTTCACGCCTTCCGGCCTTCAAATATGAATATAAATACATTTTAATTTGGTTGGTTCGTTGGTTGGTTAGTGACTCCTTAGACCACCTCACCTATTTGTTCGATCACCTACAATGAAACGATTACATCTCGCAGGTAATGCAGAAATGTCAAACTACTGTTCTAAAATGTAGGTTTATTCATCTTTTGTGAATTTAAACAATTTATTTTATAATCCTAAATGATCCTAGATTCAAATAATATTTGTTATAAGTACTGAAAAAAATTAGGCTACTTTGTTGGCGAATAAATTAGTATAATTCCGATTTTTATTAGAGTAGAATAACAATTTACTGGTATTCTTTGTTATTCCTTCGGGTGACATTTTTTGCATAAATATTAATTCTATTTTTCCATGCGATACAGAAAATTCGAACTACTTTTGAATAATACAGATTTTAATTTATTTTTGAAAAATTCAATTCTTCTATCTTATTAATAAATGTTTATTCATATGAATTACGTTATAAATGAGAGATTGTCCCAATAAAATTTGACAGAAATATTTGACAGAAATGTAACTTCATTTTCGGTGCACGTCTTCTGGAATTCAGTGGGAAATACAATTATTCAAATTAACGTTTTCATGTTGTCGCGGCAGGAAGTATTATTTCGAAGGACAACATGGATAAGAGCCAAAATTTATTGCCTCTTTATCCTTGAAAATAGATTTTATTACATGAAAGCTTTTCTTTTCAAAATTTAAGTGGTATATGACTTAGTGTAGGGATCACAGAATTTTGAAAATGTGCACACAATTCACTTTTCCCCATAGCACGTCATACGCAGTTTTTACTGTTTTTGACGTAAAATAAATAAATAAATAAAATAAAATAAATAAAGCCAGATTAGTATCTGGGTGGTGTTTAGTGGCGTTCCTTGAGGTATTTATTTTTGGAAAACGTACCTTCGTTAAGATATGTATACCTACAAAGTAGTTGTCCTGCCATTAGTTGTCCATCCCCACCGAAAGAATGACAACAATATGAGACAATTCTTTCCTTCTGACCCTGAAAAACTAATTTAAAAAAACGTCTCTTCATAAAATCCGTATTACAGAGTTGCATTATTAGTATAACATTAAAAAATTCCAAGACCAAGAAACCATCTGAAAAACAGACTTTTTTTTTTCAAAAACAGCGTTCCGCTGAAAATAAATCTTATTTTCTCTTCGAAAATCTAAAAAAAAAAAAAAAAAATCCGATGAAACTAAAATCAAACTATCAACAATATGGAGGGAGGTAGACCTCCTCATCCCCATTTTTTGATTCTTTTTAATTTATGTATTTATTGAAGTTTGAAAATTACACAGTTCAGTAACATAGTACTCTTTCATGTGTTGTGATGACTTACATTATAACTTTTATTAAACTTGACACTTAACTACATTACTCTTGATGTAGGAAATTACAAGAGCCCCTACTTTGACAAATTTATAGCAAAGTTTTTTTAAAAGGTTTCGAAAGGGAATCTATTTTGATTCTAATTGAGAAGTCATTTAATGAGACCAGGTTGTAGTCGACTGCTCGGCTTATTGTATTTAGGATAAACGAAAATGTTTTGGAAATGTGGACGACATGTTTGAGGATTGGTGATACAATCAGCTCTTTATGAAGTTAGGCGTTTGAGATGAATCATGGGGCTTGTGTTGGTGATCTTAGGAGTCTATTTTGCACAATTTGAAATTTATTGATATTGGAAATTGATGCGTTGGTCCAGATTGGACATGCGTACAGTATTAATGGCCTGACTATTGCTTTGTAAAGTGTAACGGTTTATGTTGAAGATAAACAACTTTTGAAGTTTATAAGAGGTTTTAGTGAAGCTATTTTTAATTTTGTTTCTTGTTTTAGTGTTATGTGTGTTATAGAGTTGAATCTTGCGTCGAAGTTCAGCCCGAGGTATTTTACTTTTTGGTTTTGTGGTGCCCTTGGAATTGTGGGTTTATTTATACGTAATGCCGTTGGGTAGGCAAATGGTCGTCGAAAGAATATTTTAGCGGTTGATTTAGTTTGGTTAAGTTTAATTTTCCACAATGTTCACCAGTTGCCTGTTTGATTTAGGTCCTGTTGTATCCTGTCGGTAGTGGTCTTAAGTGAGTGGCTGGAACCCCCCTCCCCGCCCCCGTGCTGAGTCGCTATCAACAGGCGCAACGGCGCAGCTTCGTCAAGCGGCGTTGTGCGGCTGGCACCGTTCGATGGGCGGACGGGCGGGCGCCTCCAGCATGCAGCGCCACAGCCGGCAGCGGCGAAATCCCGAACGAGAGCAGCGACGTCTCCGGGCCCGCGGGCGCAATTGGAGCTCGCTGCATGTGATGGGAAACATCAGAGGCAGAGAAATTTCAGGGAAACTGAAAAGGTTCATGTGGATATGCAATATACGTACTCAAGAATTGTATAAGAATCGAAAAGATTTTTAAAATGATTTATTAGAGTAACAGCAGTGAGGAGTATGATTTCCCAACTCCTAAAATTTCAAGGTTCTTGAAGTTGGCAAATTACGCTTCTTGTATTATTAAGTTCTTCATGAAGAGTCACATATAATTCCTGCTTTCCCTTCAATTATTTACCTATATCATATAAAAAAGAACATTTTTTTCGAGTTTTATTTCACGTTTTTACATATTTTTTTTTTTTAATGGATTATTATTTAAAGAATGAAAAAGTTTCTTGATAGTGGGAATTTTCAAGTTCAAATTAATATAACACATTCTATTGTAACATTGTACCTTGCGTACTTCAAGAGTCTTTTTATCTCCTAAAAAATTAATATATTTACACAATATATTAAATAAATTCAGTCATTGCATTGTTTGCAAGTGAATCTCGCAACTTTTACTTCAAATATAAACTTAACAATTATTCAATATGATTTAAATTATTTTTCTCTCCTTCTCTGGTTTCAATTAGGGAGTATTATTATTATTATTATTATTATTATTATTATTATTATTATTATTATTATTATTAACTATTCTAAATGTAAAGCACAACTATTCTCTTTAAAAATTATATTCAATACATTAACAATATACACCTACTAAAACATTATTACCATATCTTCCACCTTTAACCATAGTAAAATATCTTGGTTTATATATTTACGTAAGATTCACTTAGATCATGTCCCAAGAACAAATAATAAAACAACGTTAAACGATACTTAATGTTAACAACCAATTACTACAAATTTAATATAGCAACATTATTATTAGACTACCATTAACTTTAGTTTAAAAAAATATTACCTGAACCCCCTTGAATTTTACAAATTTCAAGTAATTGAAAATATAGACCTACATTGAATTTTAACTGCTCTTTAGTTTATTCATAACGACCAAATACATCGAGCTTTCAATAGATATATTAAAAAATGTAACAAAAATTAAACACATAAAATAAAAAAATGAAACAATTTTATTACATTTTTATGCGAATTTTCCACTACGCCCCCAGCAACGACAAATAAAAAATGGATCAAACCAAATGTCTTCCAAGAATGAAAGGCTGCAATTCAAAAAACTTATTACATCTACCATAAAATGTATAACTATTTACTATTAAAATACAGAAATATTTTTAAAATGATTACGTTATCACCAGAAAATTTTACATTTATTGTAAGTATTCGGAATTAGAGGTTATTATCATTTGGTTATTATCATATTATCATTTTAATTCTTTGAATTATAATTCCAATTTCTAACTTAAAAGTAATCATATCTGCAATAAACAAAATAATTTTGAATGATGGAATGAGAGACAGGGGAAAGGGGATTTTCTCGAGGAAACCTGCTGGCAACTCGCATAGTCCACAACAAATGCCACATGAATCTTCTGGTAGACCGGAAGCTAGTTATGGTATGCGAGGCACACAGTGTTTCGGATACTGAAGATTGTATATTGCTGTTAATATTACTCCTCACTAAGCTAGTTAAATGATTCGAAATCACACATCAATATCACTATATGCCCACAGGCTACAACCATCAAATTCGAATATAATATAAAATCAAAATTGCAGAAACTGAGGTTAAGAAGATAAACTATGCAATATTCAACTTCACGAGACTAGCCCTTGATATGATAGACCAAATGTTTTCATTAATGTTCACCTGCATTTCATACAGTTCGCTTAAATTGGCTTTATTTCATCTAGTTTCTGTGTAGAAACTGTAAAAGATAAACACCACACATTAGGTATATTTTTTTACCAAAAATTGATTGAAAATCGCACAGTATCAATCACCAATTACATTTATTTAAAGCATTTAAGAAATAGGGTAATTTTCAATAGAGCAGTTACAAATTTATGGAGGTTTCGGGACGATGCGGTTTTATAAATCTGGCAAACTCCGCAGATTCACATAGCGTATTACATTGATTCAAATTCGTCAAAAAAATTAGTAATCTGAAAACTATTGAAACGATAGTCGAAAGCGTTGATCTAAGTGGAAACAATGATTTCGAATCAACGAGTCTTGAGAACAGAAGTTAACGAGGTAGTAGATGGAATAAGCTCGAAGATGTGGAATGGAATGAAATTCTCAATGTGTTAAGGAAACGTAAGAAAACCGAAATTGGAAATACATGCGATAAGGATTGAGACTTCCTTCAAGACAAAAACAAAATCAACAAACAGAAGTTTCAAAAAGAACAGAGTTAATACTTCAATGGATTGATTGATTGATTGATTTTTTCGTGTTTCCGGGCGCGTCAACTGCTTTGGTCATTAGCCCCGTTACTGTAGTGCATGTTTTTTCTCAGAAGATGACGGTGATTTTTCCCCGCTAGATGGCGAGATCCGGCGCCGACCTACCGTCGGCTAGTGGGGTTTCCACCCAACCGGGACTCTCCCACCAGCGGGGCACCGCCCCAGTCGGGACAAGCTCTAAGCTCCCGACCGGTCTCCCGGGATATGTGTAGTGCATGTTAGTGTAAATGTGTGTAATAGGACAAGGAAGAGGAATGACAGATCGCGCGTGGTCCATGGCCCGTTTCTTAGGGTACTGCTCCGGCATTCCGGAAAATCCTGCCGCCATCAGCACTCGAACCTAGGACCTCCCGGTCAGAGACGCTGCAGTGACATCAGTTGATGCACTGAGCTACCGCTCCCGGTACTTCAATAGACAAGTAATTCAAAAGAGTCGCGCGGAATTAGGTAATTTTAGAACATTTGTAAGATCTTGAACTTATGCACTCTAAATCGTGAGATATTCGACAGAACGGATCACATAACTCTAGAGATCTAAAGAAGTTTAAGAGTGCTCGGGGCGTATCCTTCGCAAAGTAAAAAAATAAATTCGTTAAGCGCGAAAAGAAGTCACTGATCATCGACTTTTCATGTCAGCCCACGTACGGTTCACATAGTATGTGATACTCTTCAAATATTCTTCATAATGAATGCATGAGATTATAATTTATTGTTTCTTGCGACAACACTCGTTTTCAAGTTTAGAAGTTGCAGTTTATTAAACATTTGCAAATCTCAGAAGGATGCACGTACACAATGAAATAATTGAATCTAGATACTTACGACTGAATTATTACATGCATTCATATTCATAATATTCGTTGGCGCCAAATCTAACAAGATCACAATGCATCCATTTTAGACTGATGTTGCCACTTAATCCTACATCTGAGCGCTAAAAAATGGGTAAGATCGCACCTTAAGGTCAGGTTTGTCGTTACATTGTTTTGATTGATTAGTTAATGATTCCTGGTAGTAACGCCCCCGCAGGGACAAGCTCTAAGCTCGCAACCGGTCTTCCAGCATGTGTAACACAGTAGTGCATGAAAGTGTAGGTATGTGTAAGTAAGCGGTGAGGACAGAACAAGAACGAGGAAAGAAAGACAGCGCGTGGCCTGTGACCAGTTTCTTAGGTTTTCTCTGGTATTCGCCTGTTATTGATCAAGGAAACCAAGGAAACTGCCGATCGGAGCAGCCGGCCACTAGAATTATCCTCCAGACAGCGAGTGAATTCGACCTAGCTTTCTAGCTAATGTCGAAAATCCTGCCACAGTGGGACTCAAACCTAGGACCTCCCAGTCAGTGGCCCTGCAATGACATCAGTTGATGCTCTATGCCACATCCCTTGGTTTTGACACGATTCTAACGCCAGTCTGATGATTCTTAGCGCATTGTGTCAAAACGATACAAATGTGCTAACATTTCTAAACGCGGACAGGAGAATGGTAGCCAGCATGTGTAGCATCACTGGACTCAATCAGTTTTCTTTAGTTAATGCCTTACTTTACGTGGCGAGACTCGGGCCATCAGGCCCGCTCTTCCGACTTACCACGCAAATTTCGATACGCTCCTTTAACCGCGAAAAAGGAGGTATTATCTTGGGCGACGAAACTGGCGGATCTCAATTTTGCTCAGAGGCTTCTTTTAGGCTTGAGGATCTTTTACATGCAGTGAATCTACTACATGAGACAGCCGGCTTTACTTTTCTCCGAAGGAAGGCGTACGAGGGATTTTTCGCCCTTAAAATCCACGGCTTCGATCGGGTTTGAACCCGCCAACTCGGGTACAGCAGTCTGGTACGCTGACCGTTATACCACCGAATCAATGATCTCAACATTATAGCTGGATGCACAACTGCAATGCTTTGAAGTGCTGAAAATCGTGACGATCTTTTTTCGTTAGTTTGGCTGCGGTGAACGTTTACCTACAGACTTTTTCAAGAGTTAAATTTGTCTTGTGTGTTCTTAGTGATACTTACAATCGTCTGTGTCAATGAAAATGCCAAAGTACTGTGTAGCATTCACTTGTAAACAACGCCTAAAAACGGTAAACTAGGTGTGAATGTTATTAGCTGAGATATTATTTGGTATCCATTACTTTAATAATATATTTTAGGTTTCCAACGACCATTATTTGATGTAAGTTTATATAGTGAAATTATTAAAAATACGCTAACCAAGAACACTCCTCTTCATGAATGTTAAAAATACCTCCAACATTATAAAGACTGGATCATGTTAAAGTACGTTAATTGTAATTTCAATGCATTAAATATTAGTTTCTTTAACCTTTTTGTGAAGTCTTAGTGAACATAAAAACGAATAACTTTTTAAAATTGGAATGAGACACTAGTTCCTGCTATTTGGATCTGAGACAAGTAGAACAGAATAGACGTTCACCTTCATGGCGTACCGTCACGATTTCTCAACAGAGTGTTGTCTCCAGTCGACACTAGAGCTCACTGGTCGCAACGGCGTCCACGACGGCGGCCATCGTGCGGGCGCGGGGGGGGGTGGGGGGGGGGAGGCAAGCGAAGCGAGGGCTTGCGCGCGGGCGGCGGCGAGATATCGGGCGTGGCGGGGCGGGGGCGGGGACGGGGGCGGGGGCGGAGGCGGGGTAAGGGCGGAAGGAGTAGCAGCAGCAGCAGCACCCAGAGAAGGAGGGCGAGGAGAAGACGTCGAGAGGGAAGGCGAAAAAAAGATGCGGAGGGGAGAAAAGAGGCGGAGCGTACCGTAGTGAATGAGTGCGGGCGAAATTTCCCTCCCCGCCTCCACGCGGCTGCGGGGGCTTGTGCGGAGACACACACTGGACCGAAACAAGCCGAAAGGTGCAACTTGGCCAAACCCATCTCGATCAGGTTTTTCGTCCAGTTTCCCTGATCCATTGAGCAAATGCTGAGATGGCCCCTTGTTTTGCTTCTGGACATAAATGTAACTTCATTTTCTGTGCACGTCTTCTAGAATTCAGTGGGAAATACAATTATTCAAATTATCGTTTCCATGTTGTCGCGGCAGGAAGTATTATTCGGAAGGATAACATGGATAAGAGCCAAAATTTATTGCCTATTTATCTTTTTTTTTTCAAAATTTAAGTAGTATATGACTTAGTGTAGGGATCACAAAATTTTGAAAATGTGCACACAATTCACTTTTCCCCATAGCACGTCATACGCAGTTTTTAACTGTTTTTTTGACGTAAAATAAATAAATAAATATGCCTCTGACCTCTGGCAACAACTGCGGGAAAACTAAATTTGATAGAGTAACAAAATATATTTCCAACCTGTGGTTATTTTAACTAATCGTCTAGCATGAATGGGCTGGACCTATTTGTTGAAAGCCGATGACCGCGTTAAAAGTGAGACAATGATTTATCTTGTTAGAGTTTACGAGTTTATGAACTTTACGTAATGTTTATAAATACACGTGCGTCCATTACTGAGTTATGGATCCCTGACTGTACAAAAATATAACGGATTGTTAAGAGAATGCAGTGTTAAATATTTTTCTGTAGAAGTCGACTTATTAGCTCATTCACTGGGGTCAAGTATATATTGCGTAGGGGAAAATTTTAATCCGACAATCGTCCACCGACTGCTGTTTTGATATGTGCCTGTTCCCAAAGTCTAGTGGAAATTGAAAACCTCATCTTGGCGGTTTGTGTATATAGACTTTTCACAAAATTTTACGTTAAATAATTTTAAATGTAAATAAAAAATAATCCATCTACATGGGATATATAACGTGGTAAGTCTACAAGGTCAAACATTTAGATCGGAGAATGATTGAAATCATTTGTAACGGCTTGACTGGCAGCAAAATTCAATCTTTTGGTATCGCACTTGGTATGAGCGCACATTTTCTATTACGAAAATGGGGAAATCATGTTTCATAAATAGAAAATTTGGCAAATCTTGATGAAATATTATGGAATACTTAATTTATTTCGAATGGAATGTAAAAAATGTTTATCAAAACTCTCTAACACATATCTTACTCTAAATAACAATTTTCAGTATCTTTGGAAGAAAATATAAGCCTAGAAAGAAAATGAAAAAAAAAGCATTGAAGACAAAGTTTAATACGACTGCAGATGTAACATGTATTTCAGAAAAAGGGTTCCAACATTTCTTTGAATGAGGGATAAAGTATATTATCATTGCGAAGATTTCAATGCGGACTCCATTAAATGTAACAGAAGTATTCTGCAACTAGAGGTGTAGTGAATTTTTGCGGAAGTGTAGCACAACAAACTTAATTGTTCGACATAGTGTAGTATAAAAGCGTAGGCTTCCGTTGCCGAATTCTTATCTACCAAGCTTTCCGAGAGACGCCGGAAGTCTAGGGGAGGAAGTCTGCTGGGAAACGAGGAGGGTAATAAGGATTTTGGAAATTATCAAACACAAAACCTTAATGCCGATCAAGGTCTACGGTTCCATTAGTCCTGGAAACATCTAATTTTACCGCAACGCCCGGTCGCGTCAAGGTGCGGTACCCACTGTTCCTTGATTCCTTCCCCCCACCCCCACCAAACAGGTGACCCGTTCCCTGATTGGCCAATGTTTTCTTCGCATTCCCGGATCCTCCATCCAGCCGGCTGTCGGGTAGAGGAGAACCTTGTTCTATATAAATCTGTGCGGAGACATCTCCGATCATATCGCCCTCACGAAAGTCGCAGGATGGCGACCGAAAATTCCTTGGCACCCGTTCCTGGGACACAACAGCCCAGTAGATGTAGCATGATGTGTTGCACATTCCACCCTATGATATCTGGCAATTTCTTTGAACGTTTGGGCTGGTATGTCACCAATGCGTAGATCTCGATATGAATATCTGCAATGGCACGCATTAAATGCGTCCACAGCTGTATTGAGTGACTAAATTTGATGCATTTTATTTTAGTAAACGCAGCTCCAGCAAACTTAATTCTCAGACGTGCAATGTTGTGTGAGGTGTTGCAACTCCGGTTGGTTGGTTGGTTAGTGATTCCGGCGCGTCAACAGCTTAAGTCATTAGCCCCGTTAGTGTAGTGCGTGTTTTTCCTCGGGAGATGGTGGTGATCTTCCCCGCTGGATGGGATTATCCGGCGCCGACCTACCGTCGGCTGGCGGAGTTTCCCAAACCAGGACTCTGCCACCAGCGGGCACCGCCCCAGCCGGGAAAAGCTCTAAGCTCCAGACCGCTCTCCCGGAATATGTGGTAGTGTAGTGCATGTTCGTGTAAGTAAGGTGAGAGGATAGGACAAGGAATGGGAAGGACAGATCACGCGCGGTCCGGGGCCCGTTTGGTACGGTACTGCTCCGGCATTCACGTGGTGTAGATCAAAGAAATCATGGAAAACTACCGATCAGAGCAGCCGGCCGCTAGAATTCTCCTCCAGAAAGCGACTGAATTCGACCTAGCTGAAAAGCTAGTATCGAAAATCCTGCCGCCGTCAGGACTCGAACCTAGGACCTCCCCGGTCAGAGGCAATGCAACTTCGGCCCACTGTGCGTCGTGCGTCCTGCGAAGGGAAACTCACGCGCTAGCGGCGTCTCCCGCGGGGCTGACCGACGCGGGGTAGAGCCAGGGCCGGCGGCGGGAGCGCGGGCGGGAGCGGGGGCGGGGCGGAACGAATGACTCCATCGGGGGGCGGTGCGGGGCGGGGCGGAACGAAGACTCCCGCAGCGCGAGGGGCGTACCGCTAGCCGCCCCCGCGCCCGTTGCGGCGGTGGAGGCTGACAAGGCGACCGGGAAAGCCTTGCTCGTTAGCAGATTAACGCCGGACCGCAGGCCCCACTGCGGGGCCCACGGGGTGAGCGATCCTTCAGCGCGGGAGGTGATCTTGGGAATATCAGCCGGCGCACCCGGGGAGGATTTGCTTAATTTTATTAACACGCGGAAGGCATCTCTCCCAAGACTCACGAGTATTTATTATCATGCCAATGCTATGTAAACGCGCATCATTATTGAACTCGTCGAACACAGACCAGCAAGTTGGATTCTGACAAAGATTTCGTGGAGTCATATGAGTAAAAGTGTTTTGTACGAATTATTTGTACAGTTGGAGTTTGATACCTTTCAAATGGTACTTGTATATATATTTTAAGAGAAAATGTGTCATTAAAAAATTTAAGAGATATACTAATTTCTCAACAATTTTTCAGTTCAAGTATTTGCTTCACTAAGGAAATAGTAATTATTCAGTATATTTAATACTTTACGGGTGTAACAAAAAAAATCAAGGAAAAATAATATTTCTACTTATTTCAAAACTTCATTGGTGGTGATGGTAACATTTACGAAATAAAAGAGTATAATTTATAGGAAAAATTAACAAAACAATATTGTCATTAATTAAGCACTTCTTCAAAAGAGTATTAACAATCAACAAAATGCATGGACGAGTTCACCGCTTTCGAAAACAGCAATAGAAATAATATCCATGCATGTAAAAAACGGATTAAAATTCATACGTGACGTTTGGGAATAAAGTTACATTTACTCTCCCGTTCATTACCAACTGCCATCTCTCATTTTTGCCCATTTTTCCCCATCTCATATTTCATTAACGCCACACCTTCTTTGTAGTTTTCTCGGAACCCAGCTTTTTTGTAGTTTTCTGGGAACCCATTGGACATAGATATACGAGAGTAAATTTTCAACGAATATTTCTTTCTTGATATCCCCTTCATTCCTGTCACTAGTGGTCCCTATTATTGGAACATGGTGTGACATGGAATTCCAGCTGCGCAAATCTCCTGAGCGTTCTGCGAAGGCCCTACCGAGTCGTTCTCACCCCTCCACGCCCCTACCTCTTCCCCCACCCCTCCGCTCACAGCGGCTCCGGCGCGGCCGCCGCCGCCGGCGCACTCGATAAATCAAGAGCAGCGAGGGCCATTGTCGCGGGACAATATTAAGAGTATTAACGTGGCCGAGTTTTGAAGCGGTCGCCGCCCGCGGCGACAGTATTTCACCGCGTATCTGCCTTCGCTGCCGGTGCCCTACCCCTGCTCTGCGCTGGGAAGTCCCAGCCACCGCCTCCAACGGTGACGCTATCCCCGCTCATCCCCTGCGCTCTCAGAGTCGCTCCGCTGTTCGGTTCACCTGTGTGACCCACTGCCGCCACCATCCCTGCCGCCACTTCCGCTGCAGTCGACGCGACTCCAACACGGAATTCACATATATTTTCGCATCCGCTCTGCTCCAGCTGTAGAATAGTCATCGCATGCGCGAATACCACCCACTACCAGATTCTACCGTCTCTACCGTCACTCCCATCTCTAATGCCTCTCATACCTTTATCTGCCTCTACAACCTCTATAGTTTCTTAAATCCTACCGCTTCTACTATCTCTACCGTGTCTACCGTCATTATCAACTCTAATGTCTGTACCATTTGTAATACCTACCGATTTTATCTTCTTTACCACCCCTACTGGCTCTACCATCTCTACCCTCTGTATCGTCTCTAATGCATGCACCGCCTCTCCCACCGCCTTCAATGCCGCCGTCTTTGCCACCACCGCCACTGCAGCCATGAAAGCTTCTAATACTATCTCTGAACTCACAGATATCTCCATTCATATTCCTACCGTTTTACTCTTTGTTTCGTTCCGACTCCGAACAGACACCGTTTTCTCCTCACTGCACCTAAGCCACTCCGCTCCCGCCACCGTTGTCAGTTTCACCTGTGAAACTCTGTCCTCGCTTCAGATGTCATGGCCACATTTGCTCGTTCTGCGCGCTCCATTGCAGAGCCTCCTCCTGCCAAGGACGTGCCCACCGCAACTCAACCTGCTGCTCTCGTAATGTCGCCGCTATCTCTGCTCTCTGCCACCGCCGCTCTGCCTGTTCCACTTTACCTGTGCCCATGCCATTGTAAAGACAGACACGGATTTCCTCAGACAGTTTTCTCCCATCCATTTTGTCAATGATCGTGCTCCATCGCCTTTCATTCATTACTTCTGACATCTGTGGTTTGAACCCGCTCCTTTGCCGAAGTCCTCACATCTCCCGTTACCCGCCTCCGTCGTTGGTCTCACTTGCAAGATCGTACTACCTTCATCGCCCTGATTCCCCGGTACTTAGTGTTCCATACTTTCCTGCGTGAAGCTATTCCGTTTTTATTCTCTGATTTATACATAACCACACTTCACGGTCACGAGTTTAAAAGAGAACGGGATACTGTCATCAAACCAAATGTTACGACTCTAATTTTGATATTGGAACTCCCAATTGGATGACAATCCCTCTCCTCTAGCTCATGGCCTTCAAGTGTCACGCTGATTAAATTGTAGAATATCTCAGTTTTTGCGGTCGTACTCACCTGTGTTATTCCAACCTTATCTTCACTTTCCCTTTCCCTTTCCTCTCCTGGCCTTTAACCTTCCTTTTGAACTCGCTCCGTCCTCGAGTACGTCTCTACTCCCATTCCACCTACCTCTATTCCCGTCACCGTCATGACTACTCTCCTCCTCTCCCCTCCCTCGAATTCAGTCGCTATCTGGAGGAGAATTATAGAGGCCGGCTGCTCTGATCGGTAGTTTCCCGTGTTTTCTCTGATGACCACCAGGCGAATGCCGGAGCAGTACTCTATCTAACGGGCTACGGACCGCGCGCGATCTGTCCTTCCCATTCCTTGTCCTATCCTCTCCCCTTACACACACTTACACTAACATGCACCACACTACCACATATCCCGGGAGACCGGTCGGGAGCTTAGAGCTTGTCCCGGCTGGGGCGGTGCCCCGCTGGTGGGAGAGTCCTGGTTAGGGGGAAACCCCACTAGCTGACGGTAGGTCGGCGCCGGATCTCACCACCCAGCGGAGGAAGATCACCGCCATCTCCCGACGAAAAACATGCACTACACTAACGGGACTAATTACCAGAGCAGTTGACGCGCCCGGCAACACGAAAAAATCAATCAATCTCCCCTCCTCCTCCTTCGTGTTCCATCCTCTCCTGTCTGAACCACTTAAGTTTCTATCTCAGTTTCTGCAGTCGTACTCACGTGTGCTATTCCGCCGCCGCGGATCTCACCTTCCTCTTCCCTTTCCTCTCCTGGCCTCCCTTCCGAACTCCCTCCGTCCACGAATTCCCCCCGCTCCCATTCCACCTACCCCTATCACAGTCGCCGCAACCGCCTCCCTCCCCGCCCGCTTCCCTTCCCCGCCCTTCTCCTCGCCCCGGGCGATGACGCGCCAGCGCTCGCGGGCGAGCAGATACAGCGCCCCATCCATCGCGCGCCGCGTTAGCGGGTAATCTGCGCTTCCGGATGACTTGCCGCCCCCGCCCCCGCAGCCACCGGCGAGGCGACGCCCCTCGCTGTTATCCTCGCCCCCTCCCTCCCCAGCGAGGAGCCACGCAAGGGGGCGCTGCGGAGGATGGGATTTGAGAAGATGAAGTAGTAGCGTTGAGAGGAGAAGTGGTTGAAATACGTACGATGAAGAACAAATGATGAACAGTAAGAATGAGGTATCGACAGTTTTGAGAGAATGAAAGAGGACTAGTTTTCGTGAGATTTTCTATGTGCGCCATTCTAATAGCAATTGCCTCGTGCAATGTAATAAAACCCAATAAAATGCACGAAAATGTTTAAAATATTAATTGATGACTACGTGGTTTAGCAATTCTCTCAATTTCTACGAAAAAGTGGGTAATGGTACTTTTCTGAAAATAAACAGAGCACATGTTTACACAAAAATACCCACGGCTATTATTGTTTGAACAAACATTTTATAGGTTCTCAGAATTAAATTTCCTTTTTGACATATAAACTGAGAGTTTCATTTCACATATATTTGCCCGTCACAAAAATATTCTACACTTTTCAGTGAAAGAAAAATTCTGGCTTCTATTTGCTTTAAAACGTCTTTACTACTGTTGAATAGTTAAAAATTGCCTTGCCTTAGACGGAAAATGAAGTTTCTTCGCATATAAGTTATTATCACAGGTATATAATTAGTTATGTAATACAAAACACACAAGTCATTAAAACGAAAATTTATTTAACAATAGAAATTAGTTTTATTTGACAATGGTCGGAACATTAGTCTCAACACAACGACAAGCTCATTTATTAAATATTATTCGAAGAACTTGCAAATAAAATTTAAAAGGTATGTACCTATGAAGACAGAGTAAAGTGAAGTTAAAAAAAGGCAAACATAAAAACTACCGAGGAAAACGAAATGAAAACCGAGCACTCTTTACTTAAAAATTAGTGTGGAGTCTCTGAGGAGTTTATTATTTCCGAAATAGTGCAAATATATTTAAGAACTTGGTATAACGGAAGAGACGTCCGAAAGAAACCGTACTCTAACTAGGTACATAGAATAGAAAAAAAAACAAGATTCAGAAATATTGGTTTCAGGAAACTAAATGCAATATTATGATACACGAATGCTAAATTTATTAAATGAGCAGAAATAATTTAAAACACACCTAAGAAGGCATAATTTGAAGATGTGGATTTAAAAGAAAGGCAAACATATGGATTACCGAGGAAAGTGTTAAAGTGTAATAAAAATGAAAAATGACATGCTTCAAACTATAGACAAGAATGCTTGCTATAAGGAACCTAGTACTTGTAACCAAAAATATAACCTTCACACATTGTACTAACAAAAAATTGTACCTTAAATAACTACATTCGATATGTAACTTCAATAACTACTGTTCGTGTGTAGCGCATCATTCATACCAAACTAAGATTACAAGAAACAATGGAACTCAAATATTGCTCAAAATGTATTGAGACCAAGTTTCAGTATCAACAAAAAACAGTTTTATATTATGACCAACATAGTGACCTATATTTATAGTTAATTTGTTCTTGAACGTGTCCTGCAAGCTGAAAACGAGAATTTGTTCAATAAATGCATTTTTGTAGTCAGAAACTCATGTTCCTTGCCCTAGTTTTCTGTTTCTGCTTTTCGTGTAAAAGTTTTAACATTTTAAAAGTCTAAATTGTCTGTACGTTAATACCAGGGACTTTAAGTTAGCCATCTAACGCTGAAACAAACAAAGCAAATGCAATAGGCATTTCATATTTGATTTGAAAAACAAGAATAAATTGTCATGTGGTGCCCTCTCAAAATTATCACTTCCAAAAGATACATTTTTACAATATCATAATGCAACTACAATACAATAATACCGTAAGTAAGAATTTCAACTAACTAACTAGTTTTATGGAATGGTCACCTTGCCCGTCACCTTGTTGGATGCACTTACGCTCGGAGAATATGTTCCGCAGACGCACAGCTATCCAAATTATGACCATGTTACTGAGTAACAATGTATTTTAATAATTAAATTAGTTCAAAGAATTGGTCGCCCCGACCAGGATTCGAACTGGTTTACACCCAGCTGCTCTAACCCCTAAGCTATCCAGACAACCAACCCTTTGAATAGTTTTCACGAGCGCGATTATCGCTCCTTGTATGTATATAATGGTCACCTTGCCCGTCACCTTGTTGGATGCACTTTGAACTAATTTAATAACTAGTTTTACTCGTGGAATCAAGTTGCCGAAATCTTACGTTCTCCCAGCCGGCGTTTCTGGCAAGTACCGACCGCCGTCGTGCCAAGGCGAGACGGAGGCTGCACGCGCGTAGCTGCGCCTTATTACACATCACGCGCGTCATTAACGAAATATGAGTATGCGGCGCGCGAGGCGTTAACGCGGGCGCTGCGTAAGAGGCCGTATCCAGGGGCTGTTGGCGGCGCTACTGCCGCGACACAGTGCGCTAGCTGTTCTCTGTGACGGCGCACTGCAGCCTCTGCCTACGACGGCAAAAAGGTGACACTGGGCTTGTCGTCTGCAAGGCGCATCTACGTTCATTCATACCAAATCGAATACGAGACCCCTATCGGTGAGTAACGTGTAGAAACGATTTGCATTCATTTCACAAAAGGGGGCTAACATGAGACGGGGGTGATATAGTTTGTATTATGTTGGTTATTCCACCAGCCGGAGAATGCTGGTATGAAATCAGTGCAATTTGTTAGAATGCTTTAAAAGTACACTTTATATATTGTTTAAGAAATATTAATTAAATATTACTTAATCATTCGACTAAAATGTAGTTTAAGAAATATTCGTTCCAGTTTGCGTAATTATTGACTGAAAATGAAGTAAATGGCGGTTTCTTACAATATTCGCATCAATTCTTACAATACTCTTTCCAGTGACATCGGAACAATGTAAATCACTTACACACATTGTTAAAACTTTTTTTTTTTGAAGTTTGTACAGATGTTTGTAAAGAAGTTTGTAAACAACTATTACGTACCAAAACATTTTTTGTTCGTCATACAAGAATGGAGCGTAAGAATTTCTAAATTACGACGAGAACATGTGAAGTTGAATTTTATCTCTCACAAATGACGTAGCACATTTCTCTTAGGTTTGTTAAATTTATAAATAAAGAAACATTACATGTGATAAATTTATATTTAGCAGTGTTAATTATAATTACAAATTTATTGATAATATTCTGAAACATTAATATTCTATGAAAATTTTTGCAAGAGTCAGACGACCCAAAACGCTGTTCTTTTCAATAGAAAAGATGAGCCAATACCCCTCGGTACTGGAGCCACATGCCGCACATGTAGTGTACTGAACTCTCCATTCGGGAGCCTTGTCAGCCACCAACAGGGGAAGCCAGCCGGGGGTTGATTTTTATCGCCCTTCGTCGTCCTTTTCCTCGCCCCCTGACGCCTGCTCCCCCCTCCCGCCTTCACCCCCTCGGCCGCCGCGCACGGTCGCGCACTCAATTTGTTGGCGCACCTGCCAAATGATGCGGCAGTGACGGCGCGCTCCCTGTCGCACGCGCCGCGTCAGGCGATTGTTCACCGGATTAGGAGATAGCCCGCGCCGCCGCCCCCAGCCCCGCCCCTCTGGGCCCGTTTTGCACCCCTCGGGCAGCCTCCGACACACCCTGGCCCCTGGCGCCCCTCCCCCCATGCAACTTCTCTGTCGGAGGCTCACAGCTAGCCGAAATGACTAAACGCGTTTGCTTCTATTTGCTGCGTATTTAAAGCAAGCGCACGCGCATACAAAGATACACTTATACATAGACACACATACACATACACACATGCACACAAGTACAAACAAGTTATTCTTTTAATATTTGAGATTAAATAAAAAACGTACAAGGTACAAAATATTTAAAAAAATAAAATGAGTACATTTTCTTCGTATTCTGTTTACTTTCAAATTCTATTGCATATTATTTGCAGCCCCCGTCTATCACATGAGGTAAAGGTATGTTTAATCCCTTCTTGCAATGTTACTTTTCCTTCTGTTTAAATGAGAGTGCTATTTCTCTTTAATAAATTATAATTTTCTTAATTTCATTCTGTGAGCTGTAAATGGTTTCAGCATTTATTATATGGCTATCTCCACATTATTGTGCATTTTGAGATAAAAGTTTTCATCCACTGATTTGAATGAAGATTGAGGCTCTCCATGGAATTCTGGCTTGAACCGTATTGACTTTAGTGTTCTCGCTTCTGTGTTGTGCTTTTGGCTTATCAGGACGAAATACTTTCAACAATTCTTAACAGGATGAAATACTTACAAATACACTGGCGTATCAGGGGACTACAGTGAAGAGATTATGCAGGCAGGAAGAGGGTTTGTAGGCAAACTAGTCAGGGTCGGCCAAACATTTAAACAAAATACATTAATAAGACTGCAAAAGATCCTAGCATCATGATGAAAGCCATAGTCTAATGGCTGAAATTTTGTAAACCGTCACTCAGTAGAGATCATAAAAATCAAAATTGTAGAACAGACATATTGCATTTTCAGACAAACTTGTAGTTTATATTTTTTTATTTTTTGTATTCAGCTTTTTAACATTTGAGCATCGTCTCACTTTTATCACGCTAAGCATGCCCGAAAAATAACCGCTTTTCCTAGGGTAGTTTTGAATTTTGTTTTTATCTCGAAATAATTTTGCTTATCTCGAAATAATTTTGCTTTTGGTAAACTACTAGTTACCCTCTCTTTATCCTAAAAAAAAAAAACTTTTGTATTATGAGAAATAGGATAAAAAATGTCTGTGCAAATATGAGGGAAATCCTTTCCGAGATAACGATGAAACATAGTTCAAAATGTAATTTTCAAGCAATTTTTTATATAAAATTTGTTACTTATTTATACATGTTTAAAATAACTTTCATAAATTCGTAAACACATTTTCTCTTTTCCAATTCACAAATTCAACAAAAAATGATTTTAAACTGTGATCTTTTTGTCAGAAAATCTTCAAGCAGAAACTCTACACAATGTCTGAGGAATTGTCTCCCAAACATCTGGCAACACTGGGTATGCCGGAGCTTGGGCCCTCCTGCAAAGGACCAACTATGGCTCGCGGAAAGTTCAGCAAGTTAGGACGAGGAAAGGAGCGTTCCTTACACGCAACGGAACAATACCAGCGATTTAGGGAGGAAATTATGGGAAATGAAGAAATGAAGAGAACGCTGTAAAGAAGCGTGATAAAGAGGGTGTGGGTATGAATACATAATAAAAGCCGTCGTAAAGAAGCAAGGTGTGCGCCTTAGCCAGTCTCAGCGGTAGGCGGGTGGGTGGGTTAACTTATGGGGGGACCTTCTCGAGCCGAGGAGCGCCTGAGAGGGGATAGGGGATATGGCGCCGTAATCCTCCAGATGAGGACGGGTGGCTCTATGAGGACGCTCGCCGACGCGTCCTCCCTGCCTCGTTGCCGTTGTCGGCGTCAGGAGGCGCCGCCATTTCGTAAACTGTAAAACCGATGCAGCTATCTAAACAGCTCGAGATGAAGACATTTTTAACGTTAAATGTGCGAGAGAAACATTTGTTGATAAAATTGGAACTTTTTGTGTTATAGTGTTTTCATAAGACAAGAAATACGCGCGTTACTCATTTTTCACCAAGAAGGCAGTTGCCGAATGCATTTTTAGATTGAATTGTTTCATAATTTGAGAGGTAAATGTGATACGAAATGACGATTCTAATTTATCGTGAAGTATTTAGGCGCTGACCCCAAATATCGGTCGCTTCGCTGATTCCAAAAGCTCCAATTTCATGAAACATATACTTGATAAAAACTTTGTCCAAAGTAGTAGTAACGTCTAGCAAGTAAAATAATAATGATATCACGTTAACTTCCTTTGCTCTCTAAACTATTCATATTTGTGTCTGCTGTGGTAACTCATCAATGACATCGTCAAACTTTGAAGCTCCAAATTAAAGAGCAGTCCTCAATTATAAATCATGGCTGTCAAGTACAGAGCGACAGTTGTACGTTTACGAAAATTACACACTCCTAACATGTGCAATTCCATCATCGCGCTCGTTTTACAACATGAAATTACTATCATCTCTTTGGACATTATCCTTAAAATTATTCCATAATCTCTGACAATTTCTAAGAGAAAGATCTACGTACACTCAGAGTTGAAAGGACTGTTTGTGACTGCTTCAAAAGACACTCCGTTGCAGTGACATCTTATCCAGGTAAGAATTGAAAAGAAACGAATGCCATGCACGTTAGGGGAAATGACATTACGACTTTAAACTGAATTGAATAAGTTAATAATAATATATACATGTTCTTTTAGAAAATGATGAGTTTTTACTTTTTTACTATAGTAAAGCCATGGCAGTGGTGGTTATAACCACAAACGCCTAAAAGATCTAGCTGATAACGAATGGGTTAAATACCGCATACAGTTTAACTGCCGCATTCCTGAGAATTTCTCCTTCCGATACTACTTTTTTCAGCTCAATAGTTTCAATCCTCTTTCCCACTTTTCTTTCATTACCCTGCGTTAGATCATTTTCTCGCACCCGTCTCTCTTTCTTCCCCACCTCCAATGCGTGGCTCAGACATCTTTGGCATGCTCGGGGGAACCTTCAATTTCCACTTATGCCCTGAGTATCGCGAAGAGAGTTTGAACAGCTTTGCGACTCATAACGCGGTGACGTTAGGCGGCCGGAAATGGGCAGATGGTCCACGCTGGCTCTAAGCGGGAATATGAACTCCCGGCGCGGCAAAGATGGGGCCACACGAAGCGGGGCAAGTCGGGAAGTTGGAGGGGGGGTCATGCCAGGAAAGGGGCAATGACGGAAGAGTAGGAGAGAGGAGGTACGATAAGTAAGGAAAAATGAGTGGAGAGGGAGTTGAGATAAAAGAAATATAGCGAGAAGAGAACGAGGTAGAAGTGTGGGAGGAGGAAGAACGGAGTTGGAGGATATAAGGGGCGGAGAAGGGAAAAGGAGGGGAAGGCGAAGAAGAGAGAGGAAGAGAGGGGGTGGTATTAGGTATGAGCGGAAAGGAAGACGTTAGAAGTGCAGGTTTGAACGAAAGTTTCGAGAGGGGCTACGGGACTACGGAGCACAGTTAGGAAGTTCCGAAATGCTTCGCCCACTCACAACGCAACCAGAATGAGGTGTCACGGGACCTCGCAAAGTGCAGCCCTAAGTTTCCTGCCAATGACTTTGGCCACGTGTAAAACATTGGAGTAAATGACAACGATAGTTAAGCTTAAAGATCCTCAATGAAATTTGAACTTGTAACTCAATATGTACGCTCAGAAGGCACTTTGAATATGTTTGTTTTCTCAGAATAGAAATGCCACTGCAATGGAGGTGGACCGAAATAAGATAATGGAAGACGGATATTGGTGAAAAACCAGAGTAAACCGATGTAACTTGCACTTGTTAGAAGTGGCCCTTGACTGAAATGAGTTTCACTATTTGTTACGTAATCAAATCATCACAATTTGATTATTGCTAATTGTTGTAATATGACTGCAGAGTGTTACTAATCTTTGCAAAGGTTTCCTAGCAAAGAATAGGACATCAAATAAGATGGGAACTTCTAGTATCATAGATAAATGAGTTATTTTTTGATTGTTCTGATACATTTAAGTCTATCATGACCAAAATAGTCTGTTGTCGAGTATGCCGACCCAGGTAATTTACAATTTATTGATATGTTTCCCCGATGCTGAACTATGCAGTGAAATTTGTAGTATGTTTTCTTCAGGATAAACTAAAGTTAAAAACATAAATACGTCAGCGGTATTTATAACGGATAATTCGCAAAAAATATCACTTACAATGAATGAATCTCCATTGCAAATAATATTTGGAGTTCTCAAAATATTCTTCATACTGCTACAAAATCGTGTTTTCCTACCAAAAACTGAATTTTTTTGTTGCTTTTGCACTTGAATGGCTATTTGTCAATGTCATTTAATATCGCTGTGAGAATACAGTCAACAAAACATGCATGGTATGTTACGCAATTCCAGATACAAACAATTGGTGCGCGCAGCCTTACCTCGCAATGCTGTCGACGGTCTCAATCCGACATCAATGGAAAAGCTCTACTATTATTCTTTACTGTATCCAGAGAAAATGGATCAGGTGAGTAGACATGCTTCCGCTACGACAATACAAAATAATCCCGAATGAGTCACTCAGGAGCGCCCTTCAATAAAAGGACTAGTATCAGCGTGTTCAATGTGGTCAGTAGCATTTCACAGAACCTTTCCTTTCTCTCACCTCTCCTTTCATACACATTCACAACAGATGAATCTTGTTGGTTTTTTTCTGTTTCCGAAATACAAAAGCTATATCCATTGCTGTTAATTTATGCTGAGAGCGTTGCAGCGTATAACAACGCTGAGAGCGTGGATATACAAAGGGTGGCAACTCTACGACGTCTCCACTCACGTTGATGGAAATTGTTACGTCACTCGCAGTGCAAGGTTTCCCCGAAAGAAGCACATGTGTATGTTTCATCGAAAGCGTGTTTTTTTTAATTACACGATTTAGGACAGGAGCCTGCACCGATCCCGGACACTGTGACAGTTAGGGATCAAATATTAGTTCGTAACGAACGAAACTTTACGGAGTAAATACCCGGCGGAAATCAACAATCCACCATCACTATTGATGATACGTGGACTATAGCGTTTGAACTAGAGTTAAAGTCACAGTTAAACGAGTGGGAAGGTCTATCTTCCATACGTCCAAAAACAGTTCGTTGATCTCTACCAACGCCCTCTCCGCTAAGGTCTCTGCGCTCGGTTGTGAAGTCACATCTAGAAAGGAAGCCCCGAGCTACTCATAACACTCAGGGTAGGTTCATACGCCAAACTGTCGAAGACAACGACAAGTGTGCCAAGGTTGTAAATTTACATTTGCCAAAATTAATGATAGTAGGGTAGTTACAAAAGAAACTAACGTTTAGTTTTATTGAAATAGTAATAATTCATGCAACCAGGAAGGTAAAAAAAGAGCAAGAGTAACCTACGTATTTGTGATTCACCTAATTCATTTTCTCGCACATTATTTATGATACAAGAAAATTTACAACTAACTTAGTTGGTATTTTGTTTCACCATGATAAGTTCGTAAGTTGCAATGTTATCAATAGGAATACGAGTGAATTGGTAAAAATTTGAAGGATCTGAAGATGATGTAAATTCTTTGTCCTTTTAATTATAATTCTTAATGCAAATTATAAAAAGAGAATAAAAATATTAACAACATATACTATGGGAGGTTAAAAAAGTTAACGTTTGTAATGTTCAATAATTTTATATATTATTCCCTTGTGTTCAGAATTCTATAGTTGTGAGAGTTTAAACATTTCTGTTCTTTATAGTACAACGCGCACAACATAATATTTACTTTAACGCACAATGAAATTATACTTACATATATGTTAAGAAAGATCTGAAATCTATATTTACTTAAACCCATTAAAATACTTTTTTAAACACACGAGCATCGACATTTACATTTTGCAACATTAGTACATATAGTACCTACAACTAACTGCAGGATACTAAACGTCACTTTTAGTATTTGAGAAGAAAGATGTATTATAAAACTCGCAACTTTATCACGTTTGTAAATACAGTGGCGGTCAATATAATACAGCAACCCCAAGCGCCTCCAACGATAACAAAGATAAAACAATTGTTTTCCCGTGCGAATGTGTCGACCCGAGTTTGTAACGAGACGTCCTGACCTATCAGCACAAGACAGCATTTGGTGAACAACGTTCCCAGCTAGGTAGAGAAGAATCAAGGTTCAAAGGTAGGAATACGACATTCCTACTATAAACATTTGTAATATAATAGTAGTTTTTCAGCTTATTTGGAATATATTTGAATTTTTTGTGATCACATGATGCGCGCGTGATTTTCTTACATTGAGTCTTTTATTGAACATTCTAGATGGGCGTCCAAAACTCGCTGAGACTGAACGGCAGAGGATTTTTAGCATGTAGAAAAAAGTGTTTCAACGAAAAAATTCAAAAGACCTGCGTGTTTCGCGAAAGTGAGTCCAATTCAGAAATGTAAACAGACAAGCACATTCCTGAAAATCGAGGGAGACCGCGAAAAACGTTCTCACAAATGGATTGACGAATTTGCTTAGAAATGCGGGAGGAACCGTACCTGTCAACACCTTGCTTGAAACAAAAACATTCTCAGGTTTATGTTATTGAATTACCTAATTATTAATTCAACTGTTCAGAGAAGATTACGAGTTTCACAACACAATGGACGTATTGCAAAAAGACAACCACATGCGCCAATACGAAATATTGGAAAACGACAAGTTTTTGCAAAACGACACAAGGAAAAGGAAACTTTGGTGTTTTAATGTACTCTCATCGGACGAATCCAAGTATGTTGTTTTGTTTCGATGAAAAGATGTACGTGCGACGCCGTTTAAGCCGGAAAAACAATCCCAAGTACACTTTAAAAACCGTGAAACATGGAGGTGGTAGTGTAATGATGTGGGGATGTTCATCGTGGTATGGTATGGTATGGATCCGTTGTTCGATATAAAAGGAATTATGAATGCAGAGATACACAAATATATATTGTCAACTTTCTTATGCTCGTAAGGAAGCTATTCGTCTGAAAGTGTATGCTAGACAAGGACCCAAAACACCCTGAAATTACTGAAGTCCTTCCTTGAGAAGGAAAAATGACAGTTTTGGATTGGCCATCACAGTCTCCCAGATTTAAATCCAACTGAAAATTTGTGGGAGAAAAAAATGTTGATAGAAGGCTTGATCGAACCAAAGCAACAAATTTAGACAAATTTTAGGAAGTACAAAAGGGATGGTATTCATCCCCAGAAGAAGAATAACGTGAGCTCATTGGGAAGAAGAGCCAGGCCGTAAGGGATATCGTATCAAGTACTAACTCTTCAAAGAGAGAGAAATGATATTTTTTGCTATCTTTCCATCCATCAGATTAAAAGCGTTATATCTGATGGCTATTTTTTGACTTCTTAGTGAGACACTTTTTGTTAAGTTTTTGTTATTTGTAAAATAATTTGAGTCTAAATACCATATATAAAGGTTTATTTATGTTTCCGTATTGAGTACAAAATAAAATATATGTTATTTGTAAATAAATTATCGGAAAATCAAATCTATTTCCTTATCATGGCATGGTGACTATTTTATGGACCGCCACTGTATGACTGTATATAAAATATATAGATCGAATAATGCTAAGTAATCGTACATCCATTAACATGCTTCAATGACGTGAAGTCACGGGGTTTGACGCTGAGTCATAAAAGATAGTTTCATGAGGTTGATGTGTAACAATACCGCATTATTGTAAATTCATTAAAAACTCGGTGGAAAAGAAATACAAAAACCTCGACCTCAGTTGTTAGAGGCTGCGGCAGTCATTCTCCATGTCAGCGCTCCCCCGAACCCTGAACCTAACGAACCCACAGGTGCATGTGCATGTGCATGTGCATGTGCATGTGCATGTGCATGTGCATGTGCATGTGCATGTGCATGTACAGGACACCAATTAAGCCATACACCTGGACAAGTCGAACAGATTCCAAATTATTCTTAAAGTGCAAAAACAATATGCTAGGACGTATTTATTTATCTGTTGAAAAATTTCCTGACACCGATATGCAAGTGCATTGTTATCAAATGGACAGAAATGATGTGTTCGATGGAAATATAAAGCATCCAAGTCATTGAGAGTCAAGTATACTGAGAAGGAGGATTACATACCAGAAGGATTGCAAAGAGATGTAAAAAATAAACATATAAAAGAATAAAATAGTATGCGCATTATTTAATAAATTACCTCAGTATCTAAAAAGTGTAATATCTTTTCGCATTTCGCTTCGGGACAGGATATGCGTACGAGCGTCAAGCAGCTGCATGCGCATGTACTACAGTTCAGTAAGTACATGAACAAATGCGCGGCCAAGCACCTGCAAAAGTCAAACAAATTTCAACTTATTCCCTACTGGAAAAAACATTATGTGAGGGCGAAGTTATTTATCTCTTGAACAACTTTCTGTCATCGGGGTCCACGTTATTCATCAAATTAATAAAAATGGCGTATTAAATGGAATTATAAAGCATCCAAGACATTGAGACACGATTACTGAGAGAAACATTAAATACAGCAAGATCTGTAAAGGAATTATAAAAAATTAGCATAAAAACAATTAAAAAATGTGTGAATTATTTCTTTGATCTCGATGAATAAGCTGATAAGTCAGAAATACTTAATTTTACAGGGGAGTAAAAAACAATTTTAAACCAGTCCTGTGAATCAGGGATTAATGATATGCAAAGAAAACCTACACACAAATGGTTCCATTTGTGTTCCAAAGTTGTTTTTTCTCCCCTGTAAAATTAAGGGTTTATGACTTATCAGCCTAATCACCGGGATCAAAGATTTAATAAACGACATCGCAACCTGAAAAGTGAAATTTTTTTTCGGGTGCACCGTGCACGACACCTGCACAATCACGTGCACGCACACGTGCACATACGCGTGTACATACACGTGCACATACACGAGCACGTGCGCAGGATGCACGAGCGCGCGGCCAAGCACCTGCGCAAGGGCCGCTACGCGCACGTGGCGCTGAGCATGGACGCGCTGGCGCAGCTGCTGAGCACGGCCGACCCGCGCGGCCGCGAGCAGATCGTCGACAGCTTCCTGCGCACCGTGCTCATGTGCCTGGCCTCGCGCACGCCGCGCCTGCAGGTCGGACGCTCCGCTCCAAAGCCTCCTCTGAGTTCACTTCACACTTTTCCGATAAAAATTGAAAATATGGCATAAATTTTACAGTTTTTAATTCATAGTTACTCCTTAGTTACCACATAGTTCATAGTTACACTTTACATACTTTACAATTTTTAATTCAACGAATAGAGTATTACTTAATGTATTGTAAGGCATCTCAGGGTTTTACCTGAAAATAAAAGTCTAGGCAAAATCAACAGAACTCAAGTTTTGCCAAATGAACTTGTCACCTTTTGAATGTTTGCTCTTCATCTGTGGTCAGCGCCGGCGGCGCTAAGATCTTTGCCTCTCAGGCAAAATGAAATGTTTGTCTCCCACGCTGGCAGTTCCGGGGACTTAGGCCAATGGTAAATTAAAATGAATTCAAATATTATATATATATATATATATATATATATTATATTCAAATAATATATCAATTAAATATTGTTCTAATAATGAATTATTAAAACCGAATAATTATTTTATTAATATTATAAGTACCCATAAGTCACAATAATAGAAATAATATGTATTATAAAAAGTACCAAAAATTCCGCCTCCCCTTCAAGGTTTGCATGTTTGCCTATAGATAGCGCTGGCTCTGCCTCTGGTTGATTTTGTGGGGGAAGAATTTTGATGAATTTTCTATGAATTCTGAAAGTGGTTACGGAGAAGAGTGTAAATGATATTTTAGCTGCTCTAAAATAGTTTTTGGTGATGAAAATAGACAGTTTGGAGCGGGCAAAACCGCTTGGATTTAATTAGAGTAAAAGTTATTAATGTCATTAAGTCAATAGGGCAAATAACGGACGCGGTTGAAGCATTTCGAGCCAACATCCGACTTTTATATCCAATTAAGTTTGTTAGTTGTGACATCAGACCTGTCCCGTTAAATACTTTTCAAAATATCACCTTCTTAAAAGGAAAATGGATAAAAATAAGATATAGATTTACTTTGAATATGAACACACTCATACGCTCTCTTTAGCTACAACTCTTTTTTTCATTGCTCTGAACGAACGACAGACCGTTGCATATCTTAGAAGTATTTTTTTATTTCTCTGTGTGCGGTATGATAAAATAATTCAGTACAATGAGACATTAGTTCTACTGGGCGTTATCACAAGACAGATTGCCAATTAGAATAACTAATGTTAATTTTCTGCAAGTGAAATCAAAGAGAGGGGGAATTTAAATCGAATGATATGAATCGATAAATGCAATAATCAAATGAATATTCACACGCACTATGTAATGATTGAAGTAAAAATGTCGGTACCATCTGAAAATACTCATCTTTCTGAACTTTGAAGTTGTCTAAGAAATAAAATAATTAGATTTTACTTCAAAATAATAGATCACTTATTTTTAATATGATATTTTCTCTTTAAATTAAGATTATGTGCGTCTAATGAACTATTTTCTCATCATTACATGCGAAAATTATTTTCTTTTCTTTAATTGAGATGTTGCAAATGTTCACCAAAATAATTAATTTACAACTGTAAACATTAGATAACTAAAAGAAATAATTTTAAATAGAATTTTTAATTTACCAATAAAAACCCTTAAAGATTCCACTGTCTTTTAAATATTGTTTTGAACTGAAATAAATATCGATTTTCAATTTAAAATTTATAGCGGTTTAATTTTGTAGCTGTTTTGATGGAACAAAACAATTTCACATTGTTTATTTAATAAAGTTTTAGCTTTCAGCATTGAGGCATTCAGAAACTCACAAAATTCCAATAATCATCAAATATCTAATAATCGTCAATAATCAACCAAATATGAAATTCGACAACGCGCGAGCCAGAAACATTTTCGGAAGCAATAAGCATCTAAAACTTCAGTAATTACATTAAAGTCAGCGTGAACAGTTAACACGGCTGAACAAATTGCGTTCTAGAGGGCCAATAAGAAACGAAGGGAACTAACAAAACATAATTATATTTCAAATATAAAAGATAAATAATTTTGTTGTAGTACATTCTAAGTAATTTTCAAATATTTCTATCGTAATACTGAAACCTTTCTCAAATATTTATAAACATTTTTCATCCTACAGATTACAGCCACATATTGCTTCATTCGCTTCGTGATTCTCAAAGACGAAACGCTTTACCATCTGAACTACGAACAACTTCTCACTGAATTTGCGGACATGTGCCACAATACCATCGAAGATCCAGATGTTCAAGTACGTACGGTGTCTCTTCTTTCTGATGTGGCTGAATTAAGTTTTTTTATGCCAGTGTTTTGCGTGGGCATTATTTATTATCTTCATAAAATAAAATGTCTGATTTTAAGCCAGAATATAGAACTTGCACAAAGCACAAACCCCGACGATGAACGATTAAAACATTTGAACAAGCGCACGTCCTAACGAGAATGAAAAGAAAAAATAAAGCAGATGATGTAGGAAAAATACTAAACCAGGATCTTTTTCCACAGGAGGAAGTTCGGCATGCAGGCATAGAGGGCCTGGAAGCAATTCTTTTGTGGTGCGATGGCCTAATTGACAATATATATTCATTTACTTACATGAATGTTATCTTACCATGCTTACTCTTCAACCTCAATGATCCTGAGTACCTAAGCATGACTACTGCTGAACGAGAGGAATACAGGTAAGCAAGTTTTAAACTGTTTTATTCAACGTATTTGTTGTGTCGGCCTTTCTTTCCATAGAACATTGTGTGTGTGTGTATGTATGTATGTATATATATATATATATATATATATATATATATATCTATATTTAATATAAAAGTAAATGAAATATTTGTGAAAGTAAAATGTAACACTGATGGAAAACAATGTTACAAAAACATTAGAAGGATAAAATATTGCCATATCGAAATCTAAAATCTAGTTTTAAGCAATAATTGTATATATAATTTATCAAAGACTAAAAAAATGAATTTTGATGATGCATGCAAATCGATAATTTTTTACTTGATATTTAATTTTTAATAAACTATTTCTTTATAGGAAAGTGCATAATGGTCTGCATAAATTTTGATTGTATATTTTAATATATTTAAAATATAAATATGTTTTATATGTATTGCCTGAAATTTATTTATTATATTTTAAAAAAAGGAATGTCAAATGAGATAAAGTGTTATTTTATTTTATCTTTTTCCTAACATCAAATACGATTATACGTTGAGTTTTTACCAAATCTTAAGAATTTAATATTGTTGGTCAGTGTAAATCGAATACAGACCTGCTGTTCTATGAACAAAATTCCCACACAGCATGAACTCGCCCGGAATCGCCGAATCCTGCATGAAGGAAGTGCTCGTGAGAACGTATGCCTCCCGGCTGCACTACGTCTTAGATCCCATCCTCAACTACTTCGACGAAAACGACCTCTGGTGGGACAATCTGTTCCCGTTCGAGGTGTTCAAGTTGGTAGTCCTCAGCGTGGAGCCGACGTATGCGTATGTCCTCATCGAGCGACTGGTGAAGCACGCGAGCTACGAGGAGACCGAGGACGCCCTGACGCGGGTGCGAATCCTGGAGACGGTGATGGAAATCTCGCAAGGCGCCAGCACCGAGGCCGTGGGGCCGTCGGCGTTCTACTGCGTGGGGCACCTTTTGGATGATTTGGAGAAGTCGGTGCAGCGATCTGCCGAGGAGAGCGGGCTGTCGAAAGAGGACGAAGAGGGCTACCAGGACGCGGTAGTGAGGACACTCGAGACCATCTCCTTCGCCCTGCCAGACTTCTATAAGCTCGAGATGATGGTCTTTGTGGTGAATCGAACTCCGTTCCCTAGCCAGGGTCTTGTGGACGCCACGTTGAGGTACATTCTTCTGGACCTTCTTGGCGAGGTGAGTGAGCAAGTTTCAAAATAATATTGATGAAAATGTAAACGACGTGGCTGTAAGTCTCGTGTTCACCTCGCGACTGCCCGAGATGGAAGGGCATTATTAATAACAGCTTCCAACAATTCTCTAATGTACTGTTTGGCATACATTCTACAAAAAACATGCGCTATGCTCAACACGAATTAAACTTCTGACGCAGTATGGTGGACAGATGATTTCACAACGCTGTATGTGTTATTAAACTCTCAGAAATTCTTGTGAACACTGATAAAGACTATGAATTATATTTGACAAATAACAGTGCACGATTCATTTTTTTAAAATATTGGCACTATTAGTGCCTCAAATTTCGTACATAGGTGAATGTAAATCTAAAAACCAAAATAAGAACTAATTCGGAAAGGAATGATCCTAAAAACTACGTCTTAATATGATGTACAGTACAGAACACTGCACAGTTTGTTTATTATTAAGAAAATTATATAAAAGTGAATTGTGACGTTACCGGCTTAAGATTTTAATAAATTCTTCAAAATTAATATCACTATTTTGCTTTCACTTAGCTTGCCGTGTGCGCTTCATACTTTAATCGCCAATAAATATATAAAATTCCCTATGGGCACTATTCTGACAGAATAAGTGAAACTCATCATCCATGTCTGTTTTTGTTTTCAGGTGAGCAAAAAGTACATCACGTCCCACTTTACTAGCACTTTGCCAATGAACCTCCTCCGCCCATTGCTGCGGATTTCTTTGAGCCCAAACCCCAAAGTTCGACTCGCAGTGCATAACGTCCTTCACAATCTCATAGATCGTCACAAGAACATGGATAAGTTGCAAGAACCCACTTCGGACATAGCGAGTTTGGATTTGGAAGTAGAGGCGTGCACAGCTTTGGACGTGGCTTTCATGCGGAGAAACGCACTTGAGATCTTCCACGCTCTCTATGAAGGGTTTGAGTGCTTCAATAACAGCATCCGCAATGTGAACGCTGTGTTCACTTCCTCCGCGTTGTTCATCATTGAGGCGGCCACGGAGACCACGCTCATCGAGACACTGCGGTTTCTCATCAACATACAGGTAAGAATGATGTGCGTTTTCATCACGTCTCAAAGAAAACTTCGTTCAAATATGTAATATAACAATACAATAAACAATCATTGAATCTGAAATTTTCTTGCAACATGCGGCATTTTTCGCGCAGGTCTTGTTATCAATTGGCATTAGTTGTTTCAAAACCGCACGAGGGGGGAACGCCAAATCTAAAACACTCGTAAACTGTTTGAAGGGATGTATCCGCATTGTTTTCAGTGGTTATGTGTCAAAAATCGAAGTAATAACAAAATTGGGGCACAGCAATCTAGTGATGGGATCTCTACTAGTGAATACGTCACGTGGATCTGAAGGAGCGAGAGGAAGGTTGACGAACTTACAGGCAGGTCCAAATGGAGATTTCTCGGTGATCATTCGCCTGTTACAATTACAATGTAAAATCTGAGTAGGGGAAGAATGCAAATGAGTATCAATAGCTCCAACCTTGCATATTGAAATAAATAGGATCCCACATGTTCTTGTGAATTTCTGTACAGTACATTAGGGAAAAAAAAAGCGTATGCCATTAAAAATTTGGTTCAGTTTTAAGTCTTAGGACCTGGCGGAGGAGCGCGCTCGTAACTGGAACGGCGGTGTGCCGCGGGGCGCAGGTGTTGGGGCGTGGCTCTTAGGACCGGCGGAGGAGCGGCTCGTAATGGAAGGCGGTGCCGCGGTGTTAGGACCTGGCGGAGGAGCGCGCGCGCGCGTGGCTGTGGCGCGGGGACCTGTCGGGCGTGGTGGAGAGCCTGCTGGGCGTGCTGCTGCGCATGGTGCCGGCGGCGGGCGCGCTCAAGGAGCAGGCCGCGGCCTGGGAGCCGCCGCCGCCAGCGCTCCTCCCAATCTTTGTGGGCGCCGGCTTCTTGCTGCACAGGTTGGTTGGTTGGTTGGTTGGTTGGTTGGTTGGTTGGTTGATTAGTGCTTCCTGGCGCGTCAACAGCGTAGTCCCGTTAGTAGCGCGTCAGCAGCCTCATTAGTCCCGTTAGTGTAGTGCATGTTTTTCTCGGGAGATGGCGGTGATCTTCTCCCGCTGGATGACGAGATCCGGCGCCGACCTACCGTCGGCTAGCGGGGTTTCCTGCAACCAGGTATCTCCGACCAGCGGGCACAACCCCACCGGGACAAGCCATAAGCTCCGACTGGTCTCCCGAAATATGTGGTAGTGTAGTGATTGTTTGTGTAAGTGCGTGTGTGTACAGACATCAGTTGATGCACTGAGCTATCGCTCTTGGTCCGCTGCACAGGTAGGCGCGGCGAGCTAACACACAAAATCGGAATATTTTAGCCACAGATTGAAGCTCAATCTGTGAATCTCCGTTTCATTGCTTTTACATAAATTATATATTTAACCTCACTCCAAACCCATTCAATCCTTAGGGAGATCGCTTTTGAAACTTGGTCAGTGTCAAGAGATATGATCAGCTATTCACGCATTCTGTCTAATTATTTCCTCAAGTTCACTTCGAGGCATCGAACTGCATCTAGCCAGGACAGTGAAAGTCAAATTTCAGGTGAAACACTATAGCAGCTCGTGAGACGTACCTGCTTGAAATAGCACCTAGCAACCTAAAATAGGTATGTACTTCAAAGAAAGTGAAATTAGAATATCTGGTAAGAAAGAGGGCCACAAAATCGGTATTCTACAAAAATTCCCCAACGATTAATGTAAACTTACGGCTCACCTCAGTGGTTGGATGTTTAGCATACTGGCGTCTATACCCCCAGTGCGCGTGTTGGATCCCGACTACGTTGATTCGCGAAGGACGGAAAATTCTCAATATGCATGTCAAGTCCATGTCGTGTAAAAGAACTTCGGCGGGTGCCTAGCAAAATAGGATCCTTCCGTTAGATTCCCATCCTAAGGAGATTTTACGTTTTCCAACAAGATGACTCAGATATAGTTAACTGAGGCGACATCTGGCGGAAAAAGTGCGAGTCGTGTCCAGGAGCTTCATGGAGACGCCCACGGGGCGCACCTGCGCGAGCAAGTTCCCATAGACCCACGATAGGCTTCAAAAAGAAGCTTGACTCGAATACAGGATACGGAATAACGCCCGATAATGCTCATACGATATAAATAAATAAATAAATAAATAAATAAATAAATAAATAAATAAATAAATAAATAAATAAATAAATAAATAAATAAATAAATAAATAAATAAATAAATAAATAAATAAATAAATAAATAAATAAATAAATAAATAAATAAATAAATTTATTATAATTAAAATAAATCTTATTATAAATAAATAAATCTCTACCTAGGAGTACATGACCTTAACGTTGGTGGTGGAGTTTGAGTACCCCGTGATCCTGAGAGCTATACCGGCGGTAACGTAGCTACTGGCAGGGCCTCCTTGCCGGGCAGGTCGAAGGAGGGGTGAGACGAAGAAGTACTCCAGAAGAGGACACCAGTGTCAGAAGAGGACCCAATGAAGAGGGCCTGAACAGTAGTTCTGTCGGAAAAGATCTTTGACATGGCAAGGTTGCCTCGAAGGGTGGGCGGAACTCTTAGCCCAGTGAAGGCAATCCGCCTAGGAATGGTGGTCCAAAATACCACCCAGCTGGTTCGGAAGCTGTGAGGTGGCAGCCCCATCACTGAACTTAACCTGCGCAGCGCTCGTACCGCGGCCAGGGGATTCTTATTACTACTGGCTCTCTTCACAATGCACAACCGGATGTACTACGGAGACAACTTAAGCGAGTCAAGGATAAACGATTTGGTATTACGGGACGATTAAAACTAGCCACATGGAATGTCAGAGGACTGTGTAATAAAGAAGATGAACTAGATATCAAATTAAATGAAAAAGGGATTGATATAGCTGTCATAACTGAAACGAAAAAGAAACTGAAAGGCACGAAAGATCTTAGCCATTACACAATGATATACAGTGGAGTAACCCAAAACAGACGGGCAAGCTGTGGGGTAGCAATTATGGTTAATAGGAGGTGGAAATATAGGATAGTGGAATATTCCTTTATAAATGAAAGAATCGTTACGTGCAAATTTGAAATAGATAGAGGATATTTTATACTGATAGGTGTCTACGCTCCTGAAGAAGGAAGGAAAGAGGACACAAAGACATTTTATGACGAACTTCAAAAACAGTTAAGTAAAATCAACAAGAACAATCATGTTCTCATCTGCGTGATCTTAACGCAAGAGTGGTAACATTCCAATCCCGGAGTTGTGGGAGCATTTGAGAACAACATTTGAATAGAAACGGAGAAGAACTTCGTCAATTTGCGACTTTTAACCAGCTGAAAATTACTAATACCTTTTCAGAAAAAGATATTCATAAATTCACCTGGAGTGCCAGAGGCCACAGATCACTTATAGATTATATAATTGCATCTATCACGATGATAGCAAAATGGAAGAAAATGAGGACAAGAAAACAGAATTATATAATTGCAAATGATAAAATCTGTAAACAAATAGAAAATGTCCAAGTACACCGAGGAAGTGACATATACTCAGATCACTACCTAGTGATTGCATCTATCACGATGATAGCAAAATGGAAGAAAATGAGGACAAGAAGAGAGACATGTCAAGAAATCTTCAAAGTGTACTTGTTAGAACACGAAAGTATCAAGCGATTTTATCAAAATCGATTACAACAGTATCTATTAAGTGTACCTACTGTTAACGATGTGGATGAAGAATGGCAAAATATAAAGAATTGTATAGAGAGGGCTGCAAGCGAAACAATAGGAAAGAAAAAAGAAAGGGACTGAGAATATGGAACGACTGTATAGCAAAGGCGGTAAACGATAAAGAAATAGCGTACAGAAATTTCCTACAAAACAAAACACCGAAGCAAGGGAGGAATACATACAAAAAAGGAATAATGCTAAACATTTAATTAGATCTGCACATAACGATTCATGGGATAGATTTATAAGTAATATAGAAAACGATATACATGGAAGGCAAATGTTTGCTTATAAGGTATTTCGGCATCTAAATAAATCAGAGAAAATTTTACAAATCATTAATGAAGAACAATGGAAAGAACACTATAGAAAACTTTGGTGTACAGAAACCATCGATTCTCAAGAGGAAGAGCTCTGTTACAACAGTTCGGTGGACCTCCTCTCCTTGGAAGAATTTCAGTTAGCATTAAAAACAATGAAAAACAGGAAGGCATGTGGCCCTGATGGTATTAACATGGAACTTTTAAAATACGCAGGACCTATCTGTGATTTTAGGTTGCTTCATCTGTACAATGAATGCTGGAAAAGTTATAAAACACCTAATAGCTCGAAAACGACGGAGGTTATATCTATCTTCAAAAGGGTCAAAGAAATGAGTGCGGAACTATAGAGGTATTAGTCTCATGAATGTCGCTTATAAAATATTTGCAAAAATAATTAATGCTCGATTAAAAATCATTACAGAAGTTAAATTACAAGAAGAACAGTCGGGATTTCGGAAAGGACGCTCATGCAGTGACAACATTTTTAGTATCAAAAGGATTTTAGAAAAACGACGAGAAGTCAATATGGAGACCCATTTAGCCTTTATTGACTTCGAGAAAGCCTTCGACAGTGTAGATCGAGTCAAATTGTGGAATGTAATGAGTGAAAGTGGATATCCTAAACACCTAATAAATACCATAAAAGGTTTATATACGGCACAAAATTACAATAAATACTGGTACGAAGAAAACTGAAGAAATTTTGACAAATGGAGGACTCAAACAAGGATGTAGTTTATCTCCAACGCTATTTAATATATATGTTGATGATCTTATTAAAAATGACGAATAACAAAAGACATAATGGGAGGGCTCGATTATGCAGATGACAAACAATACTGCAAGAAAGTGAAGACGAATTACAAAAAGCCGTATACAAACTACATCTACTGGGAGGGCTCGAATATAATCTCCGGATATCAAAAAAGAAAACAAAGGTTATGGCCCATTATGGTAAACACCCCGCTCGCTCAAAAATAGTAATTGACGATACAGTAATCGAACAGATTTCTAATTTCAATTATCTTGGTTGCGAGATCAGTTATGACAGAGATAAAGACATAGAAAATAAGACCAATAAATTTCAATCACTATGTGGCATAATAAACCAACACTTCAAAACAAAACAAGGAAAGACACCCAAATAAAATTTTATAAAACAATGGCTGCTCCAGTTCTTATGTATGGAAGTGAATCGTGGATAACAAAGAGAGATAAAAGTAAAATCCAAGCAGTGGAAATGAGATTTCTCAGGAAAGTTAAAGGCTGCAGAAAACAAGATCACATAAGAAACGAAGATATCCGTAAAGAACTGGATATATATAATATAAATGAAAGATAGAGGAATACAGAGAATCATGGAGACATCACATTGGAAGAATGGGTGAAGAAAGAATTCCACGCTTAGTGATGCAATACCGACCGAAGGGTAGGAGAGATGTCGGGAGGCCCAGGAAGAGATGGAGCTGAAGTGCAAGTGAAGACGGAACAGGCATTCATGCCTAATCCCTGAAGGAAGAAGAATAAATAAATAAATAAATAAATAAAATAAATAAATAAATAAATAAATAAATAAATAAATAAATAAATAAATAAATAAATAAATAAATAAATAAATAAATAAATAAATAAATAAATAAATAAATAAATAAATAAATAAATAAATAAATAAATAAATAAATAAATAAATAAATAAATAAATAAATAAATAAATAAATAAATAAATAAATAAATAAATAAATAAATAAATAAATAAATAAATAAATAAATAAATAAATAAATAAATAAATAAATAAATAAATAAATAAATAAATAAAAAATAAATAAATAAATAAATAAATAAATAAATAAAATGTATGTTTCTGCTGCCAGGCCGCGCGTGGTGCACTGCCTGCGGAGCGACGGCTGGGAGGGCGTGACGGAGCAGCATCTGAGCGCGTACGCCGGGACGCACGCCTCCGTGTGGCCACAGCGCGTCACCACGGTGATGCGCGTGTCGGTGACGCCGCCCAGCCGCAGCCTGATTGGTCTGTTGGGCACGCGCCTCGGCTCGCCGCCCAACCCCACGCAGATCGTCGTCGTGCCCAGCTCCTCCTCCATGCGCGACGTACGGGCAGACCCACCTACCCACTCGCTCATGCAATGAAGCACCCGGCGTTGCCCGTATATTTATTTATCATAGGTAGTTCACGAGGGCTCTGAAAATTGTCGATAAATACCCGACTTGCCATGCTTGGAGGGGATTTATCTGATGATTTCCAAAGCACGAGTGGCATTTAAAAAGACTATTTCACGAATGAAATTATGTCCAACAGAGTTCCAAAATGCGCCAAATATTAAAAATATGTTAAAAACAAAGAGGTTATGTTAAAGAACATATGCGGTTTATTGGATATTCCCGAACCCCAAATATTGAAGTAAATATTTCTTACGTAATGTTTGTAGCCGAAAATCTGTATAGACGGTCTTTTCAAATTCACAAACAAACTTTTATCAGCACAGATCTACCTCGGTTTATAAATAGGGAAACTGTCATGGTAAATAATTAAATAGAATATCTAAGAATAAAGCTATTGTATTTATAATTAAATTAATCCTGCCGAGTAGTATGAGGAAAATCCTCCAGATTAACCATATGGCCACATCACTTTCTTTGTCTAATTATACCGCTTGAACATAACTTAAGCCAATAACTGCGATTTCTATGCAATTCTGTGACTTATTTGAATCATTTAACAATACAACACAGCATATACCTTTGTTCTGTGGATTTCTGGAGTTGTTTTTTTTTCTTTTGGGTGATTGCAGGTTTTATTCACGGCCGCTGGTGCAGGGTCTAAATTTTGTTTAATTTCTCAGCTATGGTGAATTTCTAAGGCAAATGTATTTTCTCGTTTGTTCTACTTATTCAGTTTTATGCGTTAAATATTTTGTTATTTATTATAAATACTTTAAGACTGAAAGAGATAGACAGAAAAAGGAACAAATGACGTCTATTGTGTAAAAATGTAAGTAATTGTATATACATTCACTGTGCGATCTGGCGCAATCTGGATCAACCCTAATTACAAATGGGAACTAAATCAAGCCTTTATACATGAATAATTATGATTAACCAGAAAATTTCAACATCCATCCTATTAAATGAGCCTGAATTGAAATAGCCATAGCCGTAGCTAATTGATTTCCCATTGATCCATTTCCAGTTCAGACGTCCTTTAGATCACAGGGCGATTCCAATGTGCGCAGGGGCGGAACACGCGGCTGCTGCCACCGGTGCCTCCGCGGACAGTCGAGCAGGAACACCGCTGGCTCTTCCTCAACGACGTCCTCATGCTCAACCCGGAGAACGGTGGCCACGGCGATGACGAAGACGTCGACCTGGACGAATTCAGCGACTTCCAAGAGGACGCCGTGGGCGAGAAAGTGACGAGGCCCGGCAGCCTCCTCGAAGAGGAAGAGGACGAAGAGAACGAGGACGAAAGCAGCCTGAGCAGCGAGGACGAAAGCAGTCTATCCAGCAGCAGCGACTATGGGCCAACGCTCAAACCAATCCTAACGCGCTCTTCGTCAACTATTGTGCCGTCCGATGAGACGCGAACACCTTCTCAACCTGGGGTCACTGTGTCCGCAGCTCATGTGGTGAGCTCTGTGGCTCCGAGGGATGACGATAAACGTGCAGTTGAGAAGGCAGAACCTCCTGTGGAGCGTCCATTTACAGTACCTTTCATTACTCCCTGCGGGAGACCTGGTTGTAGCAGGAAGCCAGGGCCTATAGCGCCTTGTGGAAAAGGACCTTGCACAAACGCCCGAGCTAAACTGTACGCCCCAAACAACGATGCTTCTCCTGGAGTAACTGATTTGGAATCGTCTATCGAACCCACACCTCCTGTCAGCCCATCCTCTGCAGAGACGTCAGTCCGACCAACAAGTAGGCCTTCAACTAGATCTGGAAGTAGACTTACAAGCACTCGTAGTGCAAGTGCAGATCCTTTTCTCCCATTGATTGCTAGTACAACTTTTTTTGCTACAAATCACGATTCCTCAACAAACGTCGGCGTGAGTTCTAATGAACCATTTATCGAAGATTCAGGAGCCATCGCATCACCTCTTCACAAGTCTTTCTCCGCTGAAGGCTCCCTCTCTGGATCGGGTCAGTCTCCTCCTCCTTCTCCTTCTTCTCGAGCCCAACCGGCCTCGCGTTCGCAATCCCCTCGACCACTTAGAACTTTCAAATCTCGCCACAGAAGCCGCTCACGTCATACTCCTTCGACTAGCGTTGATGCAGCAGCCACAAAAAGGGAAACTGCTCAAGAGGCGTCACAAGAGTCTACAGATTCGTTCCAATCAATTGTTGATCCTAGGGAGAGCTACGCTGCAAACCGCGCCTCCACAGCTCCTGCAGGTTTCTCTACCATACTTGGCTCTGGTTTATCCCGCTGGTATATGAGGTCAACTGGAGCTTCAATTATTGCACGACTTAAAGCAGATGCATCCATCACAGTGGCTCACCAACGTCTTAAGGTATGACATCTTGGAAATAATCATGCATTTCGTTAGGGGAACCAAGCCACTTTAATTGGCAAGTACGTTTGTAATGAGAAAAGATGAGGCGTTGTTGGTAGTTTTTGAGTCAAAGTGTAGCTAAATACTGATAATTATGTGTAGCATATTTTCTGACTGTCTTTCAATACTCGCGAATGTAATTTCGTAAGCTACATACTACGTAACTCCTTTGAGAAGCTTCTGGATTTTATTAGAATAAAATTGTAACCTGGAGTCGATTGAAAAAGAAGTAAATTATTGTTTAAAGAATAATTGTACAAGTATTAAGGTATTAAACACTACGTAAATTAAGAAGATGAAGAATGGGCCCATTTGAAATACGATTGATTGAATTGAAAATGTGAACAGCCGCATGGTGTGCAAATATCTCATATTAGTGTTTTTCTGAAACCCTTTTCATACTCTCCTTTTCTAAAACCATCGGACGTTGGGCCAATTAAAATACGTGGAAATTCGAACGATGGTATAGCTCAAACATTATATAAAAATAAAAGTAAACTTTTCCAAAACTAAATTGTAACAGCGTGAGAATGGCAGCACATGTATTTTTATGACTAACTTCATTTATTTTTTTTCTCAACATTAAGAAAATGTCAAAATTTCAAACATTCAAACCGAAAGCGAGAATACACAAATTTTGTGCAACAATTTTTCCCATTAAAGTGTAAAGTGTTCTAATACTTTCAAGCAATTTGATGAAAATTTGAGCATTTATTTTTACAATTAAATCAACGGTCTTCATTATAAATAGAATGAATATTGGATTTATAATTTAATTAACATTCTCCTGTCTTCTTTTTGTAAATGTGACTTAAATTAATTCTACATTAATTTATTTGCAGCAATAATTTTATTTACATGAAATACTTTTACGGTTATGTGAAAAGGTTTCAGAAATTAATGACCTCCATTCCAAACACCACTGAAGTAGCGTTATGCATTTTTCAGTTTCTTTAACAGAATGAATGGTAACTTTGAATTTTATTAATTATTCTGTTGTAACATGCAAAATTCTCGTTAGTCACGTTTACTTTAAATCCACTTTGCAAAAATTGAAATTAAAGTACACTATAAACAATAAAGGTTTTTCCTAAAAGGAAGAAAAATGACTTAAGAGGTGTTTGGATTGGAGGTCTTCAATTACATTACACATTTTCTGCAATTCAATTATAGTAGAACTATAAAAAGCGTTCATCAAATTTGCTCCAAAATTGTGAATGTTTTGTCAAAACTAATTCAAGGAGACTCGACATTAATGTTTCTAATTTTAAGGACATGTAGATGTGCCTATTTTGCCAAAGAACACGAGGTGATAATCCTAATGTGACATATGAATATGTAGTGGATAATTTATCGTTTTTAATACAACGAAGTCTGTTTGACAACTTGTCTGTGTCACAACTTGCGCCTACCGAACAACAATGCACGATAAAATGCCCACCAATTTAGATCAAACATTTATGTGTAACTTTGCTATTTGAGATTTCCTATCTCATTGACAAAAAGCATTCGGCCGTAGAATATGCCTTCAAAATTGTAATATTTATTCGGATATGATTATCTTACGAATATACGTGTGGTACGGTATATTTATATATTTCAAACAATAATGGTTTTCGGTCAGAAATAAATTTGAACATTCTACCAGATGTTCGTGATTTTTTCTTCAAATGAAAGGGCCCGAGACATGTTCCCACTTGCTATATTCAACTTGTTTAATGGTAAAAACATATTTTAATAATATCTTGAAATTAATAGAATGGAAGCTTACTGCCGTCATTTGTTTAATAAGTCATTTTCAAGACTTGCTCCAATTCATTTAGTTTGTGTCTTGGTCGTTTTATTTTGCAAGTTGCAATAGATCTATCGAAAATAGTCAACGTTTCAGAGCGAGATTTTCATAGTTGAAAGGTTAATGAGCGTTTATTAGCTAAGATTTGTGTGATATAAAATCTATGCCCACCAATCGTCTGACATGACTTCCCTAAAAATAATCAGTAATTATAATTATGTGTGATGCATTTAGTTTTAAAGTTACAGTAGATATCAGGTTTTACTGCTGTTGTCCACAGCATATACGTACAGATCTTGGTAAATATAAAGCACTTTAATTACATATTCAGAGAGAGGTGTTCATAGTGAGTAAAGTAAATAGCGTTCCAGAAATTGTAACCTCTCAATTCATGTGTCATGGAAAATTACCCCTGAACGACATGTAACAATATTTTTGAGGTTTACAATTTTCCGGCATATATACCCTCATTAATCCGAATTCCCAGGGACCGAAATAATGGAAGTTCGTGTTATAAAAATTCTTGTTACCCGAGTATATTAAATGTCCGTATTACCATAATCTCTTGCCGTCAGCGAAATTCGTGTTAAGTGAGTTCGTGTTAACGAGGTACTTTTCTGTTGCATCTTTTCTAGAGGTCTGTCTTTGGTGTGATGTAATTGGACAGGTTCGGCTAGTTAATGATTTAAAATAGTACTTTTACTTGTTAAAAAACTACTTTATACCCGTGCGTTAAAAACATACCCGGACAAGAACTCGTGCATGTTAAACCCCACTTTCCGCCCTATTTTTCCATGTACATATTAAGCCTATGATATATATTTTGCTTCAAAACCCTCTTATCCTCCGTCGTTTGTTCTGTGTGTCTCCTTGTAATTGAAAAAAAAATACAAAACATCCTAGTCCATATACACTATTCTTATTTAAAGCTCTTATCCTCCGTCACTTGTTCTATGTCTCCTTGTAATTCATAAAAACCCAATACACCCTTGTGAATACCAAATATTCTTATTTAAAGTTATTACCGAGCAGAGAGAGACACCCGTATGATTCAATCGCGTAGAATATCATGTAATTAGTTTAATTTCAAATACAAGTGTAGATTCTACAGACTCTGAACAGGTGGGGTAGAAACGAGAAGCGTCGCATTGGCAAAAATATAATAAAATGTTCAAGAAGATCTCATCCTGTAGAATACGGTGTGAGGAACGTTTCTTTGAGAACTTTGACCTCAAACTTTTAGTTCTCAAGGCCCTAAAACGCTTCGTTTAGGAGTTATTTAACGATATAGATTCAAAAACCGAACGCGGATGGCATTTAACATGAATATTTAGATGCGTTATGAAACAAATCCCTTATATTTTTAATGTCAAAATGCAATTCGTTACGTCTCCGTGAAATTCTCTTTCTTTAGAGACCTCATTTATAAAGACTGGTTGCATGTGAGAGCCACAAAAGGTATGTATACTACTGAAATAATATAAGAGACTATGAATAGTAAACATGGTATTATATTCTTGTGATACTTTAATACGATTTTTTGTACTTGTGATGATGTATTATAATTTACAGAGATATCTTACACAGCGGCGGATTCATCGTTTTGGATGACCAAAGCTACAATATTTTTAAAGCCTTCCTCTTTACTGTCAACAATATTTTTGAGATTGATGATTTTAACTTTTTTATTGAGAATTAAACAATTAAAACATGTCATCAAAGACTTTTTAAATTTTATACAAATTTTGAATTTAAAAATTGATAGCAATCGTGTATGTATATATAAATATATAAATATATAAATATATAAATATATAAATATATAAATATATAAATATATAAATATATAAATATATAAATATATAAATATATAAATATATAAATATATAAATATATAAATATATAAATATATAAATATATAAATATATAAATATATAAATATATAAATATATAAATATATATATATATATATATATATATAGATATATATATAGATATATATATTAATTATATATACACTAATTAGAAATTTGTATATTTTCAATGACATTTTTTGGGAAATTTGTCGCTTTGTTTAATTATAGTTTGAGTCCTCTTGAACCCAGACTCAAAGCTGTAGCTTATTCAGGTTAAGTGTAAACCCGCCGGAGATGTTAAACGCGGCGGAATCGTTTGTGCGCAGTTCACGGAGAAGCAGGCGCGCATCCGCATGCACTACCGCACGAAGCCCTTCGACCAGCTGCGGCCGGCGCGCCGGCGGTCGCCTCCGGGCGGGGGCGGCCTGCTTGCGACGCTGGCGGCCGTGCTGCGCGACGTCCCGCCCCCGCCGCCCCCGCCCGCGGGCCCCGTCACCGCCCCGCTGCTGCCCATCCGCTCCTCGCTGCTGCACTTCATCCAGGACGACATCAACGACGTGGACCGGATGGCTGGGCTCATGGACGACGAGGACTGACGGCCGGCGGAGATGTTTCTTTTTCCGGGTTGGAGTTATTAAAACATCCTCCTTTAGTCGGGGAAACGTTTCTTTTCCGGGTTGGGGTTATTAAAACATCCTCCTTTAGCCACCAATGTCTGCGATGATTGTTGTTCTACAGAGAGGGATTGTGATGCAAGCTGATGATAAGTCTCGGTAAAATTTTCATTACTGTACACAACTACAGAGGATGCATTTTTATCGCGTGTAATCTCTGTACCACAGTGAATGAAACATTAATTGATGTTGGTGTCCATGTAAATATATTTATTTTTTATTTGCGTAAAATATATATTTCATTCCAGGCTAATATTTTATATTTATTTTTTTAATTTTAATATTCCTTCTATGACTGGTGTAATATATTAGGTGAAGTGCGGGAGAAACGCAAGGTTTTTATTGTTCACGAGAAGTCTCACTTGTGCTTCACTCAGCATGATTTATTAATTTACTGATTTTTTCCGGGTTCTGAGCGCGTTAACTACTATGGTCGTTATCCCTGTACCTACAGGACAAATTCTAAGCTCCTGAGACGTCAGGAAGGACTCCTGCCAGGTCTCTGAATTACATCTTGAAGTATGAAAGAATAATTTTCTAAAGAAATCACACTGGCAGTGAAAACCCCTAGCGTCAAATTTTATTTCTCGTGTACAGAGCAGAAGATAGCAACGATGGGCGAAGACAGCAGAAGAAACACAAGAACTTACTTGGTCATTTTCTTTATTACTACTATCAGGTAATACGTTAGGGTGAGACCATTTGAGACCATTTCCATTCTTTAAAGCATCTTATTCGCTTTGCGAGAGCAGAGTTGAATTTTTAAAAAAATGGAGCCATTTTTGAGAAAATTTTGAAAATTTAATTGAGGCTTTATGAAAAGTACCCCCAAAAATCAAAATAGCTGTTTCTAACGCAGAGGACTTTGCGTTTATTTAAATCGATAGGGAAATATAAATTTTGGAGAGAATCTTCTGAACTGTTTGGTGACGGTTACGATTCTTCATCGACCACGGCGCACGATTACAATAGTTCCTCTGCTTACGAAGTAAGGGCGAGAAAGTAAAATCTATTAGTGTTGTATTGAAATTCTTTCTATGAACATGGGCGTATGGTCTTCTTAAATTTTTTAGTATAGGTTCCAAGTTATTAATTTGTTAGAAGGACCACTACCATCCTTCCTGTCGCACAGACCGCAGCCGAGAAGGCCGGCTGACGGCTGAGCGTCCACAGGCGGCGTTCGCGGCTTCCGCAGCCCCTCAGCACTCGCGCGCGCACGCGTGCGCCCGCGGGCCCTAATAACGCGAGATAAAACATTCGACAAGCGGCGGGCGACGGCCGCAAGCAAATAACCGAACGCCCGCCCGCGCGCTATCTGCCTCCATCAGCTTGTTACGGCGGCGGCGGGGCGGCCTCTCGCCCGGGTGCCCCGCCCCCCCGCGCCCCCCCCCCGACGCTCCGCAGAGTCAGCAAATAAACCGAGGTGAGAGGTTATGAGGGAGCGAGCCCCGCGGCGCGCGCTCGCCGGGTGCGGGTGCGGAGAGGGCGGAGAAGGCCGGAAAGGGGCGGAGGGGACGGGGGAGCAGAGTGGAGAGGGCGGGGAGAGTGTCGGAGTGGAGAGGTGTCGAGGGAGAGGGGCGTAGGGAGAGAGGCACTGCTGAGAGAAGCGGGGCGGAGAGGAGCAAAGCTGACGGGTGGTGGTGGTGTGGCGGGGAAAAGGGTGGCGGTGCGGAGGATGGGGCACAGGTGGGGCGGAGAGGGGCGGGATGAGAGTGAAAGGAGAGGGCAAGGAGGAAAGGGCAAGGAACGAGAGGGACGAGGAGGAAAGGATAGTAGCGGGGAGAAGAAGGGAGGAGCGGAGAGAGGTGGGGCGAACCCGCGAGGGATGTGGCGGGACAGAGGGGGGCGTGTCTGTTCAGAGTGTGCCGTGTCGTGTCGGAGAAGAGCATGGCGGGTCAGAGAGGAGCGTGGCGGAGAGAGAGAGGGGGCGGGCCAGTGCAGGGTGGGTCGGTGAGGGGGTGCAGAGAGCCGACGAAAGTCCGCAGAGGGTGGCGGGGAGACGCGCCGCGACGCGCCGGCGCCGCACAAAGAGACAAAAGACGACAACCGCGCGAAGAAGAGCAGGAAGAAGGCCTGAAAATCCTATTTACAAGAGGTGGCTCCCCTCGCCCACCCCCTCCACTCCGCCGCCTCCCGCTCCCCGCTCTCCGTGCCGCCCCGTGTCCTTTATGTTTTCAAGTGGGCAACCTTTTCTCCGGGGGCGGGGGCGGGGGCGGGAGGGGCGGGGCGCGGGTGGAGGCGGGCGCTGGGGAGGGCGGCCTGAGTTAGCGGTTGTGGAGTGGCCGCCGCGCCCGGCCTCCCCCTGCTCACGCCCACATCCTCCAGCAAACCGCTATAGAGCTGCACCCGCCCACTCGGTTCTTCTTGCTAGGGTGGAATACAATAGGGGCGCATCTACATGTGTGGCAGTCTCAATCACGTTGCGCCGGTGTCGAGCTCATTATGGGGTATATTTCAATGTTCAAACAAATTATTTATTTTTTTCAATAAAATATACAATTTTGCTTCTGTAATACAGGGATAAAACTTAATACCCTTGTGTTAAGTTTTATTAAGTTTTAAGTATTAAGTTTTAAAACATGTCCCTTGGACATGTTTTAAAGAATGGATTGGAAAATCGTACTAACATGAAGATACAAATTGAGTAACTCTGATATCTGTAGATGGACTGACAATGTATTTCATTTAGTGTAATGAATGGCCTAGTTTAAACAAAATAGTTTTGTGATAATTATAATGATTAAATTATTACTCACAGTTTTAGTAACATGAATATCTCCATTTGCGGAACACAGCAATGAAGAGAACAACATTAGAAACAGTTAAAATGGAGACGCTAAGCTTCTATGTCTGACAAAGTTTATCGTGAAACATCCATTCACGCGGTAAGGCCCTGATCGTACGAGATTCAAGCAAACTTAACCCTCATGAAATTCTACCTTGCTTATTTTTGTCAAAATCACGTGACCTTAGGAATTTTTTCATTTCATCTCTTCCCATCATTGCTACTGCAGCATTCGGGTACATGTAATAATTTAATACCAATGATTTTTATTCAAACGTGCGTCAGATAGGTTGGATACGATTCACATTACTTATAACATCAACATGGTTTCATTACATGTAGTAATTTTGTTCTTTCGTTGGACACATTAAAAAAAAAAAAGGGTTTAGGTATTGATGGTTAGTGATTCCGGGAGTGTCAACAGCTAGATCATTAGTCTATGAGTGTAGTGCGTGATTTTTGCGAGCGGTGGCGATGATCTTGGATAGCGAGATCCGGATGGATGGCGAGATCCGGTCCATCTATCCTGCTATATGAGTGTGTATTAAAGTAGGGTTTTTTCGAAACTGACTGCTCTAGACGAATAATTTTTGTAGAGCAATTTTGATAGTGTAGAAGGTATCCAATCCAATTCTGAAGTGGATAACTGAACTCAGAAGTGGATCTGAAAGTATATTTGGAGTGTAAATGAATTCCAGCAATCAATTGTAAAGGTTAGTAATGTGCATTTTTTTATCACAAAGGAAATTTCAAGTCACATCCAGTGAATTAACTGCAATAGCACTAACAAACTCACGTTTATCCAAGATATACTGAACTTACTAATTAATAATGGAGATGGAGTATTCAAAATTCTCATAACTGCATGTAGCGTTTGATATATATAAAACCTTGTATTGAAGTAAACGCATTGTTTCTCTATTTTTCTGAGGTTTATCCCGAAGTGTTTCGCTAGAATCGAGGAATTGCGGGAAGACGAAATAAAAACCGACTGCTGCAGTGGTGCCATTCCCTCAAGTCTGTTTGTGGAAGGAACAGAAACGTCAAGTTTGAAATGTTGCTTTAGACTTCGAGCGCGACATCTACAGAGGACGCTTCTAGGAAAAGTTTGTTTTAAGAAAAAAAAGAGAAAGGCGCTTAAGTTTTAGGAAAGAAAATTACATCCTTTGTGTCTGCTGTTCCTCCAAATTTCACTGAGCTAATCTCTTTTTTCTTAATGACTGATGCACGATTACGTAGATTCGCAAAAGGGAGGGAGAGAGAGAGAGAAAGCGAGAGAAAAGAAAATTCTTTCAGAAAGTCCGCGTCATTTTCTTCGTCGGCTGAACACTCTTCGCTTCCATTCCTGCCCTTTAGTTAGTTACTTTTAATTACCCGGCAGTCAAGTCGCTTTTAGAATGAACTTTCCAAACCATTTGCTTCCCTATGTCGTCACGCCTTCACCGTTCAAACTACCGCGTCTCCTCGACGACGAAATAAAGTAGCGCCCAAGTGGGAAAGAGGTGGAATACGATAGGGAGAGAGGGAGAGGGAGTGAGACGAGGGATTCCCGTAAAGCTTCTTTTTGCTTTTTTCCATTTGTCATTAAAATCTCATCCCCCCGGTAAGAAACCTCTCTGTGTTTAACAATTTATACAGCACCGTTGTCCCTTTGCGCGAATCCGATTACCAAGTCGCTCCAACCGCCGAGTCGCAACGGAGACTTGTTGCGAAGTGAGAAATTGTCCTCTTTTTTTTTTCTACGGCGCGCATTCCTTGCTTGGCGTCACGAAGGGAGAGCTCGCGTTTTTCTGCACACATTATGAAAAAAAGTTGAACAGCAAGTTGCGAGAGACTCGTATAAAATGAAATATGCCTTTAGCTACAATTATATTCCTGAAAAGCATTTTTTTCTCGGAACGCCGACGAACACAACAGCACCAGGACCAGAGGCAGTAATAATGGAACTAATGTGTTTAGCGCTATTTTTCATTTATATGTAACGTGGGGCTTTAATCAATATTTCATAACGAACGAAAAAGCATCCCGACAAAGGCTTGTCGACTGTGAGCGAGTTTTAAAACGAAGTTCGGCAATGGATATGAGAGAGAATTTTGGAAGCTGAAGTTTATGCACACACAAAATAAATGGCAACGAAGGTCACAGTTGTAATGAAAGTTCTAAACCCTCAATCACGCTTGATATCAGGGGAGATACTTTATGAATAACACTTCAACAGGAAATAGCTGCCACAAAATAGTATATGAATTATACTTCTTTAACACTTCAAAGTACACATTTAATATTCAGATAAACATCTCCAAATTCCGTACATTTTTAATGTGAATATATAATGATGTATTACATATCCAAAATGCAATAAGATTTCTTTACTTTTCTCAGGAATTCATTGACTATATATCAAAAAAAATGTCAATAAATGAAAAAATAAAATGAATACTAATTTTATTAATCAACATCTCAACACACTGATTGATCGCCACACAACTAGTACAAAGTGTTGAAATAGATTTGCATAAGTAGATATTAAATTATTTTGAAGATAATTTATACCATACATTTTCGGAAATAAATAGTTTTAATCGAAGAAGGTCCTGTCAAACGAAATACGGTTTAAAAACATTTTTATTTTTACTACTACTATTATTATTTGAAGTATTATTAATGTTATTTTCCGAACATTTTGACATATACCTCCAAATAAAAAGGCAATGGGGACCGGAGATTACATCAATCTTATAGGAATGAATGGCAATCAGGGATTATTGGAGAAGTCACTTCAAAATAGAGTATCTTACTAATCAGAAATAATAATAATAATAATAATAATAATAATATAATACAGCATTATTTTTATTGAAGGTTAATAACTTATGGCTGAGGATATTTTTTTAAAAAAATTATTCATTTTTTAAATCATTTGGCTAGGACACTTAACTATAACCACTTACGGTACGAAATATTGAAAACTTAAGAAAACTGAATACAAAATAATAACAGATGTTTTCATAATATGAACACAAGGTAGAATATATTAGCATTAATACACTGCTACACCGCTGATGCAGAATATTCATGAATAAAAAACTAAAAATGGAAATATAATTGAAAAATCCATTTAAATCCTTAAGTTTGAAATGTAGTCTCTGATGACTGTGTTTGTGAACGTATATGTGAAATGTAGCAGTTTCACAAAATTTTATTAATTGTTTAAAACCTTAAAATACATCTGCCCTTAAGAATTATTACAGTCAAGTTTTATGTAAATGTTTTGTGATTGTTTCTATTCATTAAGTATAATATGTGCATGAAGATGGGATTATCTGATGGAAGCAGAGGAAGGGGAAACAAAAGAACGCTGGGGACATCTGGGGATCGCTGTGTCTATCACAAAATCAACTTGGATCGACCTGAGTTCAAACTCTAATATTTAAAGTTGGAAAGCGATAGCTGTACATTACGTTATGGATCCCCCTTTATCCAGGATGAATATTTGATATTTCTGGGTACGTCAACTGCTTCATTTATTAGTCACGTTAATGTAGTGAATATGTTTATCACCGGAGTTAGCTGTGTTTCTATTCACTGGATAGTGAAATCTGCCGACCTACCGTCTGCTGGCGGGAGATTTCCTCCTCCAGATCTCCCTCATCGAGGCATCGCCCAAAATGAAATCAGCTCTTACCTTTATAGACTGCACTCACGACATATGTGGTAGTGTAGTGCACATATATGTAAGTTTGTAAATAAGGAGAAAAAAATAGGATAAGGAAGAGAAGAAAAATATCAAGTGAGGACCGTGACCCTTCTTTAAGGGAACTTCTTCGGTAATCACCTGGTATTGATCAGAGAAACCACAAACAACTACCGATTATTCCCGAGACCAAGAACTCATTCGACCGAGAATTACCCCAACTACCGAGAATTCATTCGACCGCTAGAATTCTCCTCCGGAGATCGGCTGAATGCGATCTAGTTCTATAGCTAGAGGAAAAAATCCGCCGCTTTTGGCACTGTAACCTAGCCCCTCCCGTTCAGATTCGTTGCAGAGATGGTGGCAATGAACTAAAATCTGCTGGTCTCACGCTCTACTTTCTAGTGATTGAGAGGTCATGGGTTTGACAGCCGCCAAGGGCCAAATTTTTACTTGACTTGTTTAACGTAGGTGAGTTCGTATGGTCTGCTGGAGTCAAATTCGGTTGCCGACTGCTCTTATCAGTGATTTCGTTTGGTTTACGTCCAATTTCCCAGGAGAATTCCAATGATTGACTATATATACAACGGACCACGAATCGTACGCAATATTTTCTTAACATTCGGCTCTACAATCATCATCATCATCATCATCATAATCAAGATCCTATCATCATTCCCCTCTTCCGAATTGATGCATTGCCGTAGGAGAGTAATTCTCACCCCCAAATCCATCCCGCCATAACGCACATAAGCCAGACGGTAAATCTTGGGGACCCTACAACTGCTCGGTAGTAACGCTAGGAAAAAGAGTCGACGGAGGGGGGTGGATGCTGGGGATTGGCCCCCTCTAATAATAATAATAATAATAATAATAATAATAATAATAATAATAATAATAATAATAATAATAATAAAAAGAAAGTCACCTGCTGGAAAAGTATTAATATTTCTCTGCTAGGGGTACAAATAATATCTAGGTGACTCGTTTAGGATTCTTACTCAGAACTATCACACTCTGAAACGCTCAAATCAAGGAAGTTGAAGAAGAAAATATTTCCAAGACTATTCTCAAAATTTATTTAGACCGTGGTGCGTAAGCAAAGTCTTCGTTTCACTTACCATTTCGATGATTTGTCTATTCGTCCACCTGGCCTGTACGCAGGGGGGGGGGAGCGTATGTTTCTTAAGGTGAAAGTTTATTGCATAAACTTTCTCAAATGAAACATTTTACATTTAACATGGATACTTGCGATGGGATAAGAGAGTAAGAATTATCCATTCCATTTTTCTGTGACATACGTCGATCCAAATTGTAAGACTACACCGACGGCTCATGTCTGACCCCTTGTCTGCCGGAGTATGACTTGACTGACTTACTGCCCATGAGGGTTCAAAAAGAGGCCAGTAGATGACAATGCAAGGGAGGAAACCCCACCCTACAGTCAGTCATACATCTCAATTAAAGACCGTTTCTTCTTCTGATCCTAGGACCGCTGAGAGCAATGGGCGATTAACGCATAAGAGGAGAAAAAGATGAGGAATTCCTCCTCAAAGCGATTTTGATCGATTTATATCGCTTATCCATAGATTAAAGGTGCGCGTAGTCTAAAACTCAATCAAAATAATTATCCATCACAAAAACTGTATATTTCCTCTCAAACATCAGATTAAAATCCATTATTTGGTATTTTCATTCAAAAGTAAGAAAACTTTTAATGAGTAGAGACCGAATTTTCATGAAATTACATATTTTTTGTCTTTTTGCTTACAGTTCTCAAAATTGCAACATAGGCGAATTGTTGCTGTCCTATCTAAATATATCCAAATTTGTCTTTACATATTTTTATATATTTACTATATTACATATTTTGCCGCTTTCACAAGATATTAATTTTCTGTCAATTTCCTTCAATTTTATTATATTTTGTATGAAAATATGTGTTTTGAAAAATATAATTTTTCCTTCACTATTACTGCACGCTGTTTTCTCCAGGAACGCTACACGATGACTTTATTGCATGTTCTCAGAGTACGGCGCGCCTGCTTCAGTTATCTCAGACGAGAGGTGCTCTTCAACCTGTGATATCATTTTTACGTGTAGGAGTGAAAAGTATTAGTGTCACGGCGTTTCGTGGCCTTTAACCTTAATTTCCGAAAAAATTTGGCAATCGCAAACGTATAATACTTTGATAAGAATGTAGGATGCTGCAGTGATTGTTTGCTGGTCATTGATATCGTCAGCTTGTTCGATGGCTTCTATTGTGTCTAGTCTGTCAGCTAAACTATTCGTAAAGTTCTGGATAGCAATGGGTGAAGTTTTATTACACACGGGAAAATTGTATGCAGCAAAGTGTGCACGAAGTTGTGTTCTCCAAATAATTTTTAAAACGTTGGTATTATTTTTAAAATTTGCTTAGAAACGTTTTATACATGTAATTTAGTATTACTTAAATGTGTTTTATAATAAGTGTACTTTAATATTAGATATATCCGATTTTCCATAGTTATTACGCACACATTCTTACAATTTCCATTACATATTTATGTACAGACATTGATGATACTGCAATTTTTCAGGTTACTAGTGATGAGGACATTCCTTCCTTTCTCAGAAACTGCTACTTCCTACACGCCCCTCTCTGAATAAAACTGTATATTCTCACTCTGACTTACGGAGTAAAAGAAAGTGCAAGAGGTATCCTGGAGTGTACGATTTGCGTGTGTCTCGACAGTGCAACGGAGAGAGAAGAGGCACGCGGAGGGGAGGGGAGGGGAGTGGATGGGAGGCGAAGGAGGGCGGGTGGAGCCGCCCGGGCTTTCGAGGCGCGTGCCGCCGGGTTTAAACAAGTTAATACACTCGGCGCGGATCTGCTCGCGAATATATTAAGTTCCGGGACCCCGAAGATGCTGTGGATAACGCCGGCGGAACGGGAAGCGGGGCGCTTTGACGCCGAATAAATCAGCGTTGGGCCTCAGGCTACGTTCGAGCGGGTTGGCCGCTGGGCGTCGCCGCACTGGGATTCGGATTGAGAAACTGATGGTGCTAAAACAGAAGGTACTTTCTCGGCCGTACTTTCGCGCAAAATTACGCGAAAAGTATTCAAATTTTTGAAAAATCGTACATGACATTATTTAAAAATCTATCTTTGACGAACAGATTTTATTCGGGGAACACTCTCTATCATCGTAATTGTAGTTGTAGGAAGAAGCCGAAAAAATGTTGAATCTTTGCAATTTTCGAAAAATCAGTTTTCAAAGAACATGAGACCTCCACCACTCTCTTCACACAATCCAACCACAAAATTTACTCAAATGTTTGAAAATGTCCCAGGGGTTTCATGTAAAGTAACCCTAAAATTAAAATGTCTATTTTAACTTCAAGGGGCTGAAACATCAGCCAGATCGACTGTGGAATATAAATTTTGGAGAAAATCAGCTGAGCGGTTTAGCCGCTGATGTTCACAGACGGTCAGACGTTTTGCTGTCGTTCTGGCTATACCACGAGTTAGAAATGTTTTTCTAAATTTAGCAGCTGGATTTTTTCCTCTTTTTCGTTACAAGGGCTTTGTCAGTTCTTCTGCCGGAAATTCTGTTTTTTAAGCAGCGTTACATAACTTTCTCTCTACTTCGTGCCGAGAAAGTAAAAATAGTAGGGAAATGTTAAGTTGGAAACGTTAAGTTACCACGTATAAATTGTAAATTATTATTGTAAATTATTATTGTAAATTATATAATTGACGTGTAAATTATTTTTGGAGAATGCTTAATGTTAAAATAATTTTAATTATTAACAAATAATTATTATTCTATAAGGTCTTTCTGTGCTGTGTTAACCTTCTTGGGGAAAGTTCGAATGATGAAGACCGAAACATCGGGAGCGGTAGGTCAGTGCATCAACTGATGTCATTGCAGCGCCTCTGACCGGGAGGTCCTAGGTTCGAGTCCTAACGGTGGCAGGATTTTCGACACTGGCTTTTCAGCTAGGTCGAATTCAGTCACTGTCTGGAGAAGGATTCTAGCAGCCGGTTGCTCTGATCGGTAGTTTTCCGTGGTTTCTCCGATCATCACCAGGCGAATGGCAGAGCAGTACCCTACCAAACGGGCCACGGACCGAGCGCAATCTGTCCTTCCCATTCCTTGTTCTATTCTCTCCCTCCACACACACACACACACACACACACATACACACACTTACGCTAACATGCACTACACTATCACATATCCCGGGAGACCGGTTGGGAGCTTAGAGCTTGTCCGGCTGGAGCAGTGCCCGCTGGTGGGAGAGTCCTGGTTAGGGGTACACACCACTAGCCGACGGTAGGTCGGTGCCGGATCTCGCCATCCACTGTGGGAAGATAACCGCCATCTCTCGATAAAACATGCACTACACTAACGGGACTCATGACCAGAGTAGTTGACGCGCCCGGAAACACGAAAAAAATCAATCAATCAAGACCGAAACAGTAGCAATAATGCAATAAATAATAGTCGCCAATACGCAAGCCACTCAGAAATAGCGAAACAACACAATAGGGAATACGACAGGGAATTGAAATTATCTTACTTACTGAAATATGTGCATGTCAGGAAATGAGAGAGCAATTTAAGATAAAATTTTATTATTGCTACGTGCTAACCGAATATTAGATTATTTACTGTGTTATTTCATGTACATATTAATATATTTTGTCAATATCGGCATGTGCAAATGAAATACAACTATTAATTTAATGATTTTATATTGACCATTTTCCTAATAAAAAATGAAGGATATGTTTGCACTGCAACGTTGCTCGATTGTGTTGCACTACAATATTTGTAGTCTTAACACAATCGGGCCACATTGCAACTTTAAAATTTTATATCCCATCGTTATAAACACATGGACACTTTAAATAAAATCAAAATCAAACTTCGATCGGTGCAGTTAAAAGTTTGACTGATACATACTTATAAAAACTTAATAATCCATGTAAAACTTAATTTTTGTTTAATCTGTAAACATTTTATCACGTGTGAGAAAGTGTTAGCAACAAACTTCTTTTGTTGCCAAAAAGCAATGAATATTTACAAAAAAAATGCGTGATTCATATTTGTTTCTAAAATTACGGACGTTCATTGTATATTGCGTTTTTAAATCAAACGGAGATGTTTAATATATCTGTTATTAATATAAATATGAGTACAATGCTTTTTTAAAATGTAGATGTTTTTGGCACAACATTCAATGAATACAAATCATTTAATTTAATAATCAAGTAGGATATCAAGTAATCTTCTCTGTAGGGAATTTAACTAGAAAAAATGTATTGCAAATTTTCTGGCATTGATGCTACCCAGATCGAAAACATTAATGTGGTTTTGGCTCATGTCTTTAAGATAACTAGCTTAATTATGCAAACTGATTGATTAATAATCACCTCTTGAATTCAAATATTATTCGAATCTCCTCTTGCAGAAAAGAGAACACGTAGCTCTAAACACGGATAAACAATTCCATCCTAATAAAAATGCAAAACCGTAAAGAAACATTTGAAAAACTGTTATCATGAAAGCATAAAAGAAATACTTCAGCCTAACACATTTAATTACATTCTGCGTCGCGCGCAAAAATGCTAACAAACTGTGCTAAAGAACCTTCAGCCGCTAAAACCGCCAGCGTCAGCGCGGGCTGTCTGTCGCTCGCTCCCGCGCGCTCCAGCTCGATTTTTCGCGTGGGATCGATCCATCGACTGACGCGCAGGCATTCCGCGGACGCAGCTCGCGGGCACGCCAGGCACGCGCGCTAACGAATCGGCGGCGCGTCAAACAGCCAACCCGCCCCGCCCCTCTGCAGCCCCCATCTGCTCCGCTCCGCCCTGCTTCGTGCTGGGAGTCGCCAGCCAGCAGCGTATCCTCTCAACCCTCTCTGTCTCTCCCCATCTCCTTCATTTCATCTGGTTCTTGTCCCATCTATCCTAGTTTTATTCACTTCGAACCCAGACTTGCCCATTTCTGAACTGCTCTTCCCATGCTTCATTCTCAGCCTCCACAGCCCCCAATCTCCCTAGTCTGCGTTGGTCTTTGCTTGATTCTTTACACCCAATTCGACTTTCCTTCATTCCATTCCACCCTATTCCCTCTTCCGTGTCTGCTTCGTGACAGCCCGCCGCCAATCCACTCATCATTCTCTGTATTTCCTCATCCCCGTTCACTTCATCTGGTCCGTGAGGTCCTACCTATTCCGCTCCCCTTCCCACACCCGGACCGCCCTTTTCTGCTCTTCTCCTCCCATGCTTCATTCTCAGACGCAACCCCAGTCATCAGAGCCCCCAACTTCTCTTGTCAGCTTCGTTCTTTGCTTGATTTGTTCCATTCCAACCCACTCACACTCCTTCCCCCTTTTCTGTCGTACTTCAACCCCCTTACCCCCCCCTTCTCGGCTTTGCTTCGTGCTGTGAGTCGCCAGACCGCCGCCGATCCTCTCATCCTTCTCTGTCTTTCCTCATCCTATTTCACTTCATCTGATCCTTGTCGTCCAACCCGTCCCGTTTTATGCACCCTGCACCCAGACCCGTCCCTTTTTGATAGGCTCCTCTCGTGCTTCATTCACAAAAACAATCCAGCCTTCAGAGCTCTCAACCTGTCTTGTCAGTCTTTGCTTGACTCGTTCAATTACATCCAGCTCGCTCTTCTCCACCCCATTCTACCCTGCTTAATCCGAGCACTACCCTCTCCGCACAGATGTTCTCCACCATGCTTCGTACTGGGAGTCGGCAGCCAGTAACCGATCCTCTCATCCTCTCGCGTGCGTCTTTCCTCATTCCCTTTCCCTTTAGCGTGTCCGTGTCGCTCTAGCTATCTCGTTTTACTTCCCGCTCCCGGACCGTCCCTTCCTGCTCTGCACTTCGCTTGCTTCATTCTCTGCCTCAGCACAGTTCTCAACCTCCTTTTTGGTGCTCGACTCGTTCCAATCCGACTCCCTCTTCGCCACCCATTCCACTCTACTTCAATCCCATTGTATACATACTTTTACCCTGCTTACTTCGTGCTAGCTCGCCGCACTTATTCCCCTCTGACTGTCTACCCTTATCCTTTTTTTCACTTCACCTGGTCCGTGCCGCCCTTCCTAATCTCGTTTTAATCACCCTGTCCCAATTCCTGCACCAAGTCACGCCACTTTTAATTTTGAATTCTACTCATACTGCCCCTCCTCAAACCGACCCACTTCACTTTCTCATCCCCGTTTCATGGTCCCGTCCCGTCCTGATTCGCTCTGTACCGTGGTGACCTAGCTTCATTTCTCGATTGGAAAAACCGCCTCACGGCCCTCTCAATCGCTCCCCTCCTGTCAACACTGTTTATCTTTGTTCCGTCTCGCGTAGCTACATCGCCTCCCGCTTTGCTCTCCCCATCCTGTTTTTATTCATTTCCCCTCTCTTTCGAAATTCTGCCCTCGCAACGCATCTCCCGCTGCATTCGACTTCTCCCATCAACGGAACGCAACACTTCTTTTTCTGTACTTCTTCCATTCTCCCCATAACATCAATATTCTTCTTCTCGATTGCTCGTTATGGTCTTCCCACCATCTTACTCTTGCCCCGCCGCAGATCGTTACAGCGCAATCCCCACGCACCAAATCCTCCGGGCCTGTTCAACTTCAATTCTCTATATTTTTCCCACCGCATTCGCACTTGCCCGTCCGCTTCTCTTTATGCCAATCGCTTTTCCAAACTCAGCTTCTCTTCCCAGTCTGCATTGCTTAGCTCTAAACTCTAGATCACTGCATATTTATATTATCAATATATTAATAAAGATCCAATAAAAAATCTAGTGGCAGATTATTTCATTTAAAAATTTCTTTAGACTTTTACGGTTATTATTTATTGTATTTGTGATACTTTATTGTATTCTTTATATTTTATTGCTTTTTATATTATTTTTAAAAAATTATTATGTTATATTTTGTATTTAGTTGTGCACCCAAACATATGGAATCCCTAAAATAAACTCTGTTCTTGGGGTTGCATTTACATACAAATACCTCAATCAAAACTTCATTTTTCTTATTAAGAACGGTTTCATATCACCTAAACCATACCACCAAACAAACTTTTAGTGGTCAGGCGGAAGAGCAGGCTAAATGGCCTGAACCTCGACACCAATAAAGACATTTATTTATTTATTTATTTATTTATTTATTTATTTATTTATTTATTTATTTATTTATTTATTTATTTATTTATTTATTTATTTATTTATTTATTTATTTATTTATTTATTTATTTATTTATTTATTTATTTATTTATTTATTTATTTATTTATTTATTTATTTATTTATTTATTTATTTATTTATTTATTTATTTATTTATTTATTTATTTATTTATTTATTTATTTATTTATTTATTTATTTATTTATTTATTTATTTATTTATTTATTTATTTATACCACCACGTATGAGAAGGTGGCACTTTTAGATGCAATTAAAGAGCAAAAATAATTTTGGTCGCCTAAATCAGCCAAATACCTCACTGTGCGTCTCTTGGGCCTACTACTAAATACCTCTCAGTCACGCATTCCGAACCGGCTCGGATTAACACCTGTACTTTCCTCTCTCAGTCCATCCCCTCCTCACGTCTCCTTAAGCAGAGTTTCTCCTCACGTGTCCCTTACCACTATTTTCCACCATTCTATGTCTCACCATATTTCCCCTTCAGCGCTAGTCTCTCCTTCTCCTTCAATTTATTTTCTTTCGTCCCGATTCTTTCCTGTCGCCCCATTCCACCTTCTTTCGCCTCTCCCCACTTTGTACTAGCAAAGTATAAGATACTGTTTAAAAGAGATTATTTTACTTACAGAATGGAGAAAATACTTTTTTCCTCAAGAAAGTAGATAATTATATTGTGCAAGCTTATTTTTGATTTCTGCACAGGCAAAACAAAAGCTAACTAGTATTCTTCTGCGACACAACAACGCGCAACATACTACACTTTCTAAAAATATGTTTGCTATCCTAATTTGAAATAAATAATGTGATTAAATTTCTGGAAGAAAGTCTGAAGGATGGAACCTCGCAAGAGGAGAAATTTAATATCTTATAAAGCAGCACAAAAAGTAGATGAAGAATCAAACTATAATAAGAGACAGCAAGGGAAAGAGAAGAAAAATTATTAATGATAATTTACTCAAACAAAAAGGGCAAATAAATTCTAATAATGAAGTTAAAATTTCGTTTCTAAGAATTTTCAAAGCAAATTTTTGTGGAAGAGAGTGATGGCCTGCGCTGATAAGACTCTCAGATCCAGTTACAATGAAGTAACTTTTAAAACAACTTAAACCACAAATTATTCTAGAAGCTCCTTTAACAGTATCATTCCAAACACTCCATTTTCATTTTGGGACGTTCTATATACTATTATATATCTATTCCTTTTTCGGCCAAAGTACTGAGCCGCTTAAGAATATTATGGCTTCGTTTGAAAAATATTTATACGGGATACGGGATAAAATGAAATTGTGCCACCCATCACCGACATAATTACTAAAATGTAGATGCACGCAGATGCAACTTGCAGCGTGGTGCCCCACGCTCATGTATAACTCGAAAACGATGCACTTTAGAGCCTTAAACTAAATTTCCGCTTCCCTAACAAATACGACTATTGTTTTTAAACCATAATCTACAAAATGAGATTGTTTAGACGTTTTATATTAAGCTTAGTGTTTAAAAGAAAAATGCTCCTCTCCATATTTGCAATTGGGTACGTGAGAAACGTATTATTAATAATAGCATTCATAATTTTCGCATGTGTACATTATTAGTATTTCAAAAATTTGTATTGTTAATGATAATTTTTCACATAACTTAATATTGCACAAAAGCAAAGGCGTACGGAGACAGAATATTTGACTTCTGAAGGACTTTGCTCTGTTGACAGTTGAGGTCACAAAATCGAGTTACCATTGTATTTCTCATCCACGCGGGAGGGAACAGAAGCGCCGTGATCTCCCCTGTTGGTTCTACACTCATGTTAATTCAAACTAATATGCTACAAGAATACAAACAAATCAGTTTTAATTGTCTTAAAGCTGATCCTAACCGCTCAAAATAATTGACAATAATTAACTATTAATAAACACTGAAAATAAGCTGTATGCGCACATTTCGAAAGAAACGAACTTACTAATAAAGTACGTTTCGCGGTAATCATGATTAGAGGAAACCTGCTTTATTACAATATTATCACGTAAGTACTCTACCGTTTACTGTGGGTTACGATTCGTTTGCTTCCTAATACTATCATCATGATATTAATTGTTCTGTTAATATTATTTATCAAGCAAGAATAATTATACATTTATAATATTTGAAATGTGGTTCTATTATAAGTGAATAACCATCATTTCTGAGTACATTTGTTTTTGTTTCAGAGTTTTTATTTCATATATGTAATTGAGAATGGATATTTCGGGAGGTGGAAGTGATAAATTAGTGAAAATAATCAAAGAATAACTTCAAATAGTTGCATATTCAAACAAAAATAAGATAAACAACAACAAATCTCTGATAAGTTACTAGAACGAACATACCCGAAAAATAGCTTTTCTCAATAAAACAGTTTGAAAAAAATTGAACTATTTTTAATCGTGCGCAAATGTCTCTTGCTTTCAAGAGACATGAGAATCTCTCTTATTGTGAGACTGAGTAAATAAAAAATTGAAAAAAATGATAAAATATAACGCCTGTTTGAATACTTTTGGATTTGGAAATTTATTTTCTAATTGCTGAAATATATGCTTCGAAATCGAAAACAAAAGTGCTTGTCCTGAGTATGTGGTGACTCGCCGGTTCACTGTACGTCGTCACATCCCGCCAACGCGTCCATCGCCCTCTTCCTGCCCTCACCGAGCACAATAAATCGTTCAGCCGGGATTCCGCCGATCTTCCGGTGGGGCGCGGGCGCCGGGGGCGCGCTCTGTGGGCGCGGAAGCACTCGCAGGCACGAGGTAATGATGCGAGAAGTGATGAGGTGGCAAAAAGAGAACTGGCGAGGTAACGCACACGAAGTGGCGGAGGTGTAGCGTGAGGCGGGAAAGAGAAATGGCAGTACGCGAAGTGACCGGAATGAGGGGGGGCGTGGATGAGGAGGGGCGAGGATGAGGAGGGGCGAGGATGAGGAGGGGCGAGGATGAGGAGCGGCGAGGATGAGGAGCGGCGAGGATGAGGAGCGGCGAGGATGAGGAGGGGCGAGGATGAGGAGCGGCGAGGATGAGGAGCGGCGAGGATGAGGAGCGGCGAGGATGAGGAGCGGCGAGGATGAGGAGCGGCGAGGATGAGGAGCGGCGAGGATGAGGAGCGGCGAGGATGAAGAGCGGCGAGGATGAGGAGCGGCGAGAATGAGGAGCGGCGAGGATGAGGAGCGGCGAGGATGAGGAGCGGCGAGGATGAGGAGCGGCGAGGATGAGGAGCGGCGAGGATGAGGAGCGGCGAGGATGAGGCGCGGCGAGGATGAGGCGCGGCGAGGATGAGGCGCGGCGAGGATGAGGCGCGGCGAGAATGAGGAGCGGCGAGGATGAGGAGCGGCGAGGATGAGGAGCGGCGAGGATGAGGAGCGGCGAGGACGAGGAGCGGCGAGGACGAGGAGCGGCGAGGACGAGGAGCGGCGAGGATGAGGAGCGGCGAGGATGAGGAGCGGCGAGGACGAGGAGCGGCGAGGATGAGGAGCGGCGAGGATGAGGAGCGGCGTGGATGAGGAGCGGCGAGGATGAGGAGCGGCGAGGATGAGGAGCGGCGAGGATGAGGAGCGGCGAGGATGAGGAGCGGCGAGGATGAGGAGCGGCGAGGATGAGGAGTGGCGAGGATGAGGAGTGGCGAGGATGAGGACTTTCAAGAAAATGGAATAGCGTTGCTTTGAAGCGAGAGGAGAGACGGGCTCAAAGTGTTGCGAATCGGGTTTATGGGGTATTGTCTAACTCCAAATGCGGTGCGGTGGCGAGGAAGCGATATGATAGAATCATGAGAAGGCTTAGAGGTGTAGGCGTGGTGGTCTGACAACGACGTAGCAAGAGTAGCAAGTAGGAATGGGAGAAGTCAAACAGAGGTGTGGTGAGACGAAACTTCGTTCGCATTATAATGAACATTATTCTAAAACATGTTCGACATACCGGTCGGAGAAGGCTTATTATATCATTTAAAGTACGAGTACATTTCAAACGCGAATTTCGGTTTTAATATCGTTTTATGTGCCATATGTGGTTGTTATTATACATGATTCAGCAAGGACATCATCCCTATTAGAAATGCAAAGCGAGTAACACGGTGCTGTACGAAAGACGACAGAGTATGTGTAGTACATGTAACGGCTGATTACGATTCGTAAACGCCCCGACCGTAGTTTGAAAGCCTCAGTTCCATGAGGCAACATATGCACTGCACCGTGAACTCCATTCTCACTCATCAGATTTTATGCCACCTTGCTTTCAGCCTGGAATCAGATTCGTAGTATTAATGTTCCGTATAATCGTGGATTTCGCCATTAAAGTTTTATGTGCATTAATTACATTGATACTTCTCTCTATGGCCTTCTACCTCGGTCGGTGCTCATTAATTCATGCTGAGAGGTTAATGCTCGATGTTATGGGCTACAATTTCTGTTATAAGTCCCTGTGTGAATATATCACACATTTTATTCACTCAAAAAGTATTTTTGAGTTCCAGAAATGATTGTTTTGTTTTCGTAAAAATTAATTTATAATGAACACCTAAATTATTTCAGCGACTTTGGATAATAGTTCTACCACCTACTACAAACATTTGTGTTAGTATTCTAATTTCAATAATGCACAACTATTTATCGTATTCTTTACGCATTTCATTTCGATATTCAAACCATATTCGTATGTATTTAAATGATTTTTTGTGTCACGAAGGGATCTCGTAAACATGACTTTGCTTCCTGGCAGGCCGAAACCTACCACTGCCCGAATAAAAAGCTACGGACAGTGTCTGCTACATTTTTTGACGTCATTAGGCCAAATAACCGAACAAGACCATTCTTTATGTTATCGGCCACGAGTTCAATATTTTTGAAAATACCACTATTGTAAGGAAAAAATCATATAAACAAGAAATAGTATGTCTTGGAATGAGTGTATCCAACACTAACTTTAACTTCATTTAATTTGTTTCATGGTTCTCAAAGACGGGAACTTTAAAATTTTTCCTCTAGTTGCATTACGTTGTTATAACAGAACGGTATTACGATACTGTACTGTTATAACACTTCAGAGATAGTGTGTCGCGGTTACCCCGCCGAAAATCGTTACCGACTTCAAACCTCTCCTCTATCACTCGCTCAAGGCTACGAAGCTTGTTACCTGATACGTCACAGCGCACAATATTTTAAATGCACTCCCGGAAGTAGTAAATAAGCAAAGATTTCTCAAATACGAAAATTTTTCACGGGAAATCTATTACACCGGGAAACCGATTCCCCAAATAATTATTAGTCTAAATGGTTTTTGTTGGTTCAAACAAAGAAGCACTGCTACTCTAAGGAGTTTTAACGACCTGTACTTTGAATCATACACCAATCAATTTTGCCACCCTCAAGGCAGTTAAATGGCAGCACACATTGCAGACTTTTGGAGACAAATGCGTACCCTCAAGAATTTGAGCCGATAAAGTTTAAAGGACAGTACGATTCCCTCAAGTTCCAAAGTTTTCCAAATATCCAACGACTAGTTTTTATGGAACTAGCAAAGCAAGTGAGTCTTTGGCGTAATAATGAAATGTTGAAGACGAGCTAACAACAGAAGCCGAGCCCGCAATTTTGATAAGAGTTTGTCAAAGAAACTTTCGTACGAGTTGAGTCTATTATTTGTTGGTACTTATAATGGAAACTTATAATTATATACTCTTGGTCATGTACTACATATAATTCTAAATAAGCGACACTGCAGTCATGATGATTAAAGCTGAGCCAGTGTTTTGTTTACTTTTCAGTATCCATTTGTTTTGCCATAACTTGTTTACGGTACGCGTACGCAAAATAGACGTTACGAACCGCAAAGTAACACAAAATACTTGAGAGACAATACCTGACACACTGCGATACACAGGGAGACACTTGAAGCTAACGCCCCTAGTGAGCCGATCTGTAATTACTATTGTGATATTAATTATGAATTGTATAAGTTTACAAGATATTTTTGTTTACTTACGATTACATTTACTTACGTTTCTCAGAATTATTAAAATATTTGTTTGGTCTTTAGAAACATTTTTATATGGCTGGGAAGGTGTGTGCTGCATTTTGTTTCGCTTATTAAATTCAGAAGAATCATTTATTTCGATCCCCTCGTGAGGAGAAGTTATAAGTGCTTCATTACGTAAATACTTACCTTTCTCCAATTAAATGCAGATATTAAATTATCGAATAACTTTGTATTACTTGTAATATTTGACATTTACAAGTATATTCCAAAAATATACAATTTAATATACAATTATAAAAGAAAAATTAAAAAACAATAATAAATATAATGTAAATAATATGTTTATTAGAAATTATAGAACTTCAAAAGGTTTTATATATGTATTGATTTTGAATTTGTTGTAGATTTTCCAGGTCACGTCACTAGGTTTGCAATGAGCAGTTTTTCCAATCAATAAACAGTGAAGGCATTTTCCTAGGTATAGTTATCAAATTTTTAGCATATTAATTCTTCAAATTATTTCCAACAAATATTCGATTAATTTTGAAAAATTTTTGTTTTCAATTCATGTACTTATGCAATAAAGCTTAACATTTAGCAACGAATTATATAAATTACTATTGTTTTAAAAAAAGCCGATATATTTTTCTTACACCAATTCAGAATTGCAAACTGACAACCCGAGGTACTCCACGTCATGACGCAGCTGGATGCACGCGAATTCACGTTTGAAGTGCCCTAGTTATTTATACTGCTTCAAGTGTGCAATAGCCCTAATAACGTTCTTTTTAAGTGTGGAAAGTATCAGTGACGTCGTTTTTTTAAAACTGAAATAGCAAGTTCCGATAAAAATTGGTTGTCGCAGGCGTACAGCAGTTCGAAGAAATTGCTGCAGTAATTTTCTTCTGGTCGTTGACATTTTCACGTTTGAATCATTGCTCTCATTGATGCCGAAAATGAAAATGTACTCTTAAAAACGTAAACCTCTTAGGCAAGGAAAATATTTATTTTCAAAATTGATTTAATACATATTTTATTAATTCAATTTCAAATTGTTAACTTTTTTTTTGTTTGAAAATATTTTATAAGGATACTTGTACAGAGTAAGTTTTACTAAATGTTCTTGGTGAACATAGATCCTACGTATTTTAGTTTACACGTTTGTTACATAATCTTACCGTTTACTTCACATATTTTGTTGTTTCATACTAAATATTTTTACAGCCTCTAATTATCAAGATATACCAATTCTCCGCTGTAACTGTGAACACAACTACAAGGTGCAAGGATAGCATGGTTGCTGATGTTGATCGGAGCATCAGGTAAGTGAGGTGCCCAAAGCTTTACCGACTTATTGACTTATCGTCGATAGAATCGTTGTTATATAAAGCAACCTGCCTTTTCCACCGGACGGGCGTACTTATGACCCGTGATCTCATTTGATCCACGCCCCTTCTCAATAACAAGTTGGTCTATCGACCAAGCTGGTATATTGACCCATCCCCAACCGAACAGTTTAATTGTATCAGGTAAGGAAATGCAGTATAATTCCACCAAAACAGCGTTGTATTTTGGTAAAAAGTGCACTTACAATAACACAATTCGCTAAATGGGAGTCTAGTATGAAAAGGCTTTCACCCGTCATGACATCGCGAGATGAAGGGCTCGGCCTAAATGCAAAGTGTCTGACGCTCCGAATTTCCAATTCTACCAGTTGAGTTACGATTTCAAGGGGAGACCCAAAGTTAATTACGCCACAAGGATTAAATGTCAAAGCAAGTAGTACAAATTATGTAATAAAGTAAGAATGAATAGTAAAGTTCTCCCGGTACGGGAAATTCTAAATAATTTTCAATTCCTGCAAAAATGCAGCCAATGAAAAAGAAACACAAGTACAGCAAGTAATCTTATGTCAGAAAAGATATATTGAAATATATATTAAAATAATAATAATAATAATAATAATAATAATAATAATAACAACAACAACATTATTCTGTCTCACAGTTTGGAAAACAAATCTGTATGATATAAACAAATTATATTTCTTTTACAGGTTTGTACGCAGTAAATGCAGACTGAAATTTTAGATCGATATACTTCATTGCTCACATTAAAAATACCTTCCTTTGCTGTTACATGCGTCGTATCACTAAAGAAAGGAATTTATTGTAATAAAAAAGCAACGTATGTTCTTACTGTATATGAGCATTTCTTTTTGCAAAATATGTAAGAAAAAATAGGCAATATATAAAATGAAAATTCATTATAGTGTTTAAATTTGTTTCATTAAACCATTTTATGAGCATAGAACGTCGCCGATCAGATCTTAATATGGATTCAGAGAGATAAAAATGTACTCTCTCTTCAGAAGAAATTATACACTAGTCTTACTCAAACAGATTTTCTTCGAAATATAAAATACGCTCGTAGTGCATAACAATTCTGAGGGGGCGTTTCTCAAGTGAATAAGTAGTACCGCGTAGCCAGTGATGAATCCCGAAAGAGGAGGGGAGGCCCCCTCCACCAAATTGAACTACGTGATAACTATCTTTATGCTTGTGAGTTACAACTATGCAGTTTGAAACATGGGCAAGCGTGTGGTTGAAATTACTTCTCTATATAAACATCCTCTCATCCTTTACTCCATGTACACTATTGTCAAGAAGCAGGAAGAGAGGCGTAAGTTTGAAAATTCATGGCGAACATATAGTGGTATATTTACGCAGTATAATTACATCGCTTTATAAGAAAGATGATTCCGCAACAAATATTGCAAACGCACTTTTGACATGTTCCATTTCGGTTAAAAAAAAAAAAAAAGTCAATGTTCTGAGGAATACTGTACTTATTGAAATACAATTGTTTTTCCGAAAGAAATTTATTATTGTACATTTTATTAGAGAAATGTATGTATCTTTGGTTGACACTTTTTTAAAAAAATCAAAATACGTAAAATGAAAGTGGTTCTAATTTATTCATAATGTTACGTAAACTCAAAAAATATTATTGAATACAAGTAGCTTATTCCCCTAAAAAAGTGTAATTACATGAAAATCCATTCTCTTATTATCACTTCAAGAGACAAAGCTAAACCCGCAGGGGCACTGCTCTGGCCTCTGAATCAACCTAAGAGAAAGCCGCTTGAACCACCCACGCTCTGGTCTGAAACGCTAGAACGAGCTAGAGCAAACAAATGGTACGCCTTGCAGCATTCTACTCTGCATACTTTGGAAATAAATAGGGCTCGCTGATCTCGTAGGCACGGCTAGAACAAGTACGGTGATTCAGTCCCTCGAAGCGACAAAGTGCGATTCCTAAGACTATTTATTGCTTGTTGCCTATGTACTGTAATGCGCCCTACATTATGTTATGTGCCTTACATTAAGTCCGAGCCATTAAACACCCCAGTGTTTACAGCCTCGCAAATGATCTGAGAAATATTTCGTAGTCAGTGCAAAATTTTAGCGCAAGGCAAAGTGCTTAGAACGGAAGTAATCTTAAACAAATAAGGTCCTACTCGAATGCTATTTGAATGCTGATTTCCATTTAATTCTCCTTTAACAGATGTATATAATCTAAAGGCAAAACCGATATCTCACGTAATGAGTGCAGGAGAATTACCGATACTCAACCGGATAAGACAAATAGAATTGCGCCATTTTAATTAAAACATCGAGAACGAGACGAGCTTCTTCAAGATCTTATAATCAAATGCCTCGATCTCGGAATGCGGCTACAATGAGACGAAATACTTTGAGAAGGTAAAGAAAAACTTGAGAGATATCGACCAGGGTTTCCCAAAATATTTTGAAGAGGTTAGCTTCTTCTTGATTTAAACATGACTGGTAAAATTACAAAGACTGTACACCTCCGTTTTGGAAATCCTCAGGACGCCAATTCAAGCCCGAACATAGCTGATTTTTTAATGTGTTCAATAACGCGTATTTTAAAGAAGTCATAATTTTATTTATTTTATTTTATTTATATCCTAATCTTTATAGTTTTGAAACATTTCAGTTAGTGTACAATTTTGTAGGGGAAATGATGTACGTCGACGTAATTATCTGAGACTGCCTTTTATTCCTTTTAAGAACTCATGTTCTGAAATATTATTAATTCAATTACTTCGAATGCATTCTGATAAAATAATCTCAAATCTTCATTCACACAACATTCTTCGAAATAATCTTCAGTATTCCGTAGTTCCAAAGCTACAATACAATGATCTTACGATTTTGTATAATTAGTATATCATTGTATACCACATACTGAAGAACGGCGACCAACTTATATATTCAAACCAAAATACAAAAGACAGCAGAATAATAATGTTCTCCAATGAATGATACCGTAGTTCTAAACGTTTGTGCTAGCTTCTATCCAGAGGAAGTTGTAACATATTTAAAGTTCTTTTAAGACGCTCTAAATCCGCTACATCGACACTTTGTGAACCCCTGACTTGAAGTCTGTATGAAAGGGGAAGATGGTGGCCGGGCAGGGGTGGGGGAGGGCGGGGCGGGGGTACAATTACTCGCAAGGCGCGACGCTCTAAAGGGTTCTCCACGTTTGCACTCGAACTGCAATTAAAACTCCCGGCTGAATATCGTTCGACGAGAGCAGTCGCCTTGCCTCACCTCGCGACGCTCGCTACAGTGCCAGAAACGGGTCACGGCGGCGGCTGGGTGAGCGAGTATTGATCCCGGCGCATCAGCTACTGAGGTCATTAGTCATTTTATTTTCTCGCTATGGATTAGAAAGAGGTGTAATGCTGCGAGAAAAAAAGTGAATTTTCGACAGAAAAACGCTTATTACAGGACCCTGAAAACGAAAAGGTGAATAAAACTAGTAACTAAATTTAGAAGAAAAATTTCTCTATCACATGGTGAAAGCAGAATCCATATTTTAAGTCATTTATACCGAAAAATCGAAAGACGGCAAAACGTCCGTCCGACTGTCATAAACGCAAGCGGCTTCAGCAGATTTTCTCCAAAATTGATATTCCCCAATCGATCTGGCTGATGTCGTGGGCCCTTGAATTTGAAAGCGATATTTAATTTTTTTAATATATAAATAATTTTAGGGGTATTTCCATGATGTCCCTAGATCATTTTCCAAGTTTTCAAAAAAATAACTCCATCGTTTTTGACTAAATTTTTTGTTGGGTAGTGTGAAGGACGATAAAAAGGGTGGTGCAAGTTTCATGTTTGTAAAAGTCCTGATTTTTCAAAACTTGCAAAAGTTCAACCTTTTTCGGAGTCTCCCTACACCTAAAATATTAAAAATAGAGAGTTTTTCCTTAATAAAATCTGTTCCTTAAGATAATTTTGAAATGAGTTCAAGTACAATTTATCGAAAACTTGAGTATTTTTTTGCCTAATTTTGCGTGAAACTAGGGCGGGCATGTAGGTGTTTTAGCAGCAGTAATTTACCTTGCGAAGAACAAATATCTCACCTTCTTTAAAAGTAAATAATTACCCGACTACATGGGCCTCTTCAAATAAACCATTCAAATATCTAGGCGTCGTCCTGGATTCTCGGCATACATGGGAAACATACTATTCATAGACTGAATAAAACTTGCGAAGCCCTACTCAAATTATATCCCCTTATTAATAAAAAATCATCTCTAATAATTGAAAATTCTCTACAAATCAGTCCTAAGACCCTAAATAACTTTAGTAGCCCCCATCTGGAGAGGTGACGCTTCTTCCGTTGCCAACCCTTGCAAATCTTCCAGAATAAATTGCCACGTACACTTACTAATACCGTGGCAGATCAGACAATTCATAGAGAACTGGACGTAGAATCAATTACAAATTACATTTCCATACTGTCGTTCGAATATTTTCTAACCTACGAACTCCCTCTTTTAACAGCTACTTTAACCTCAGTAAAATCAGCGTTGCTTCTACAAGAATTAAATCCTGCCTCTCAAAAGATCTGTTCCGTTCCCCACAACGTAGAGAAATAATTATATCACCTCTCACTCTATATCTTACTTTACTCTTACTTTCAATTTCATGAAATTAACGAAATCGTCATAGAGACACCAAGTGGGGCTGTCCTGGCACAGAAATAGGGGTATGATCGTGCGCTAATTTGCAGTTACTCGTATCTTCGGGCAACTGTAGTGCATCCATCCATTAAAACATATATGAAAGCTAACATCACTTGTAAAGTGGCAATCCCACTGACCCGGTTAACTATTTTTTTTAAAAACTCGTTAAAGTTTAGCCCGTGTTACATCCCACGAAGTGGCGATTTCTCCCACGCTGGAACGTGAGATCCGATACCGACCTATACGATTTATTGTTAGAGATTCCGAGCGAATCAACTAAGGTCATTATTCCCGTAAGAGTATGCATGCTTTTTCCTAGAGATGTGGCGGCTTCCCCCGCGGGATGGCTTGATCCGGCGTCGACCTAAGTTGGCTTGCAAGTTTCCCTCACAGGTATCTCCCACCAGTGAAGCACTGCCACAGCCGGTGCCAAGCTCTAAGCTCTAGACCTGTCTTCCGGCGTGTGTAATAGCGTAGCGCTAACATAGTGGATTTGTGTGTAAGGGGTGAGGATAGGTCAAAGAAGAGGTAGGAAAGATCGCGCGCTGTTCATGGCCCGTTTGTTAGGGTACTGCTCCGGCATTCGCCTGATGTTTATCGGAGAAACCACGGAAAACTACCGATCAGAGCAGCCGGCCGCTAGAATTCTCCTCCAGACAGCGACTGAATTCGACCTAGCTGACAAGTGAGTGTCGAAAACCCTGCCACCTCGTAGTGTATAATTTTGGTCACCAACGGGACAGAATGTCAAATTTTGAACTTGACAAGAACGTGCACCTTGTTCTTTATTTCAGTAGATGGATGTTCAGACCACATGATAACGGTATTGATTTCACTAGAAATTCGCCGAGGCACCAGTGCTGTTGGAGATGGTGTCCTTAACACTGAATAGAGAAGTGTCCGTAGAAAACCTGGTTTGCTTTGTCCATAAAATGGCCTATTAGTAACATTACTCGAAATCGTTTTGTAAAGATATATGTAGCTGTCAATTTTTTACGCTTTTCGAAACTCAGAATTTTTTCTGGCGAGGTCTCTTGTAAAGGTCGTATATCTGTCTAATAAACTTTTACCCTAGTAAATTATTAATCCTAGTACGCTGGTGTTTTGTCTGCGTGAGAATAATTTTATGGCGATATTCAATACCATAACCTCAGTAGTGCGTATTTTCCTATTCCGATATTCCCTGATCGCATTTACATTCATTAGTACAGACCGAAAACATTTAATAAGTATATTTTTATCAGAATGCATTTTCTGAATTTTAATGAAGTGTCGTCACCGTTATTATCTATTACGGTATTCGTTCCAAGGAGTGGATATTGAGATGTCGCACTTTTCGAAGGAAAAATAATGGAATATATATTCGGCGACCCAAAAACAAATTATTCATATTGTAATTCTTACTCTAGGTAATCCACAGTTATAAAGAATATGTAATATTACTTTTCCTCACACATTTTGAAATTGATTTTGTGAAGAAATTTTTCCGATCTTTTGATGATCCACTTGACATGAACAATACGTTTCCATGATCTCTTTCGATGGGCCTATAATTCTAATAACGCTGACGCTGACACTCTTGAGATTAGTCTCTAAAACCCTTTTTTTTCTGTAACCAAAATATCGGCAGTGTATAAGCGACTCTGACAGTTTTATACGCTCTTACCACGCTTTGCTACGCACATTGCACCGCCTATAAGAGATATAAATGAAATCTCAAAACATTAACACTCACTCACAGGCGATGACACGTCTTGATATCATGTTCATAACCTTCGTCACAGTCGAACCTCATCGCCAGCGCGACTGTGTGCGTGTCAGAGAGCGGCAACGCTTAACCCTGGCTTTGAGAAAGTAAACAAATCCTCACAACTTGATTCGGAGCAGGGCACATGACCACTTCACGTACCACAGCACATGGCGAGAGAACTGTCAGAGTCGCTTATACGCTGTTGGTACTGTAGATATATAACGCACATCAACCTTTCAGCGCCGCAGTTGAAGAGAGGCAAGGGAACAGGAAACTAACACGAATTCCTCTCCGTCGCGCGATGTTTCCTGCTGCAGAAACCTCAAGGTTGGGCGTGACAAGTTGTACAGGTCTGCGATGTGAACTCACTGTTAAACGGGGAAGTGCGACACAAACTACGACTTGCCAATGAAGTCAGACAGAGGTGCTGTTTTGGGCTTTTGGATTTGGCTTTGAGATTTGAGAACACACTACTCTTTCATCAACCCTTTTCCCTTTATGGAATATTAGGTTTCCATTTTCGTTGGCTGGATAATATCAGTTGGCTGGATAATATGAAACATTTGTGATTTCTTGATATTCATATGACTGAAGTCTTAACTCCAAACATTAATCTAGCTGTTACTCTCGAAACTGCACTGGTGTCTTGTTATAATTTTTAACTGAACCTTTCGAACAGAAACTCGAAAAAATCGTTTGTATTCGACAAATTTATTTCTATTGCTTTCAGATGCTTTAGCCGCTTAAGTAGGCAAGTAGTCTGTGTGTGTGTGTGTGTGTGTGGCTATATTTGATAAAGGTCTGAGAATTAAGAAAAATACTTGCTGTTTAGCTTAGAAAACAAAGTGATATTAAAAATAAATCTTTGAATAATGGATATTTTAACATTACTACATTTTTTGATTTAACAGTTTGTATATTTCCATATTGCAATGACATTTAAATGCAATGATAGTAAAATTTTCGATTCTAATCCCTAATCATACCGGCTCACTTCCACAAGTTGATGGCCAACGACTATTCCGCTCAGAAAATCATGTTATTTATAACCTAGGTCTTTAAAGCGACAGTGATAGGCCTCTCCAAGTTGGGTGACCAAGCTTGACCTTCGCCTACGTGAATAACATAAACATCATTGAGTCTGTTCAGTGCATAACTGCTAACACATTTTGTACCAAAATACATTTTTGCTTTTATGAAGTAAAGAATTGAAGAATTGTACGAAGAAAGAAAAGGAAATGAAAAAAATAAATGAAGAAATAATTTCTTCTTGTAATTACGTCAACAATACATCAGAAATCTCATAATTTATCAGATTTCCCACAATTAACACTTTTAAATTCAAATTGTGACGCTTCATTACTCTCAATGAGATGGGTGGTGACGCTCCGGTCTACACGATTAATATAAAATACCCTTCAGCCTGTGTAACGCATACTTTCTCATGCTTTTTCAGTTGATTGAAAGTTTATGGTGCCTCCAGGATAGTACTCTTTCTTCGGTTCCTTTTATGATTCATTTTTTCGCGTAAAATAAAAGTGAGGGAGGTTTATAAAACAGCGTGAGCACTGGAGCGGCCGAGGCACGAACCAGGACGCGAGAGCGAGGGCCGAAGGCAGCATGTTGGATACGTCACAGACCACACGGCGTCAAAATGAATAGGTCGTAAAAATTACTTCCGTTATAAAATTGCGTTGGCTGTAAAATTAGATTGATTGCATGAACAATACAAACAGAAATAATCAATTCAGTAATTATAATGAATAATTTCATTTGAATCACTCAAAGGAACTGTGCCATCGTAAACTTCCGATTTACCGCTTTTTCTTTCTTTGTCCACTATTCTGCGTTCTCGTAAAACTGCAGTTTGCTCCTTGAAACATATTTCTGTCTTTCGAATTAAATTTAGATCCGTCTTTCCTGCATTTTCATTAGAACCACGTAATCGGAATGTCCTTGTTCCTGCCACTCAATCCTTGCCTTCGTTTACCAACCTCGCACCGCCGGAGTGAACTCGATAAAATGAGGGTAAGATCCATTATTTATTTTGCACTTTATTTTCTTTTTCCTGGCCTTTCCTCATAGTTCAAACATGTTTAAATATCTTGAAGATTACAGAAAAACATACAAGAAGGCGAATTCATGAAATGGACTGTGTGAAGCATATGCGTTTATATCATAAGCCATACAGTTTGTATAATGTTTCTAGTGTTTATTTCACTGAAAGGTCAATATTAACTCGGCTGGAAAAATATCTCGTTCAACCATAATTAGTTTGTGAAGTGTTATACCATGCGAAAATTTATATTTTTCATACTCAAAATTTTTCTATTCAAAATTAATATTTGCATTTCAAATTTGCCAATGATCATTGTATGATTCCAAAATTATGATTCCAAAAAAATACTTTGAACATACAATACGACAAATAGTAATTAAATTATACAGACGAACACAAATTTCATTCGAGTATTTTCCTATTCTAATATCTTAAACAATAGGTATTTTAATAAGTGTGTATTTCTTGTCAGTTAATCATGTTTAATAAATAAATCGGAGTAATGATATTATGAAAATAAATGTTCTTACCTTTCGTTGACCCCGCCAATTCTGCAACATTTGCGGCTTGACATCACCAGTTCTTCTCAAGTAGTAACAATATACCAGAAAACTCTCATAAGGACACTTTTAAGTACCCAGCACTTACAACACCTCTCTGGCCGGCTATCGTAACTGAACTGTGAGATTACTGCTTGTGCCACTTTCCAGGATTGCTATCTAAGAACGTGCATAACTCTCAGAGTAATATGTAATGACTCTCTGAACCACGGAACAAACAGATCGTACAGCATGAAGTGTAGCAAAATCGATCTATTTTCAGTACTTGAATATACTTTACTTGTAATTTATTTTCAAGAAACAGTGTTTAACAAATACAGTGTGTATATTTTAATTTTTCGCTTTATTAATGTGTTCACATTAAGCTTGTGTGTGTGTATGTTGAACACTACATGCCAAAAATTGTAGGGGTTCTTTCAACACTTTTAATAAGTAATTATCGTCATTATTTTTTATTTCCTTTTTATTACAAAACTACTAGTGAAGAAAATAATAGCAAGCAAGCAAATTATTAACGATATTTATGAGTCTTTCATCAATTATAGTAATGATAAATCTGTTTATTTTTCTTCAATTACAGTTCAATTCTACTAAAGGAATAAGATTTCTGTATGAGAACAGTTACTTTCTAAATTGTAGTTTGCTAGTGAATCGTTCAATTATTCCTTGTCACAGCAAATAATCACATGATTCATTCACATTATTTTTTGAAATATTTCAATACAAATTGTTTCACGAATTTTCTCATAGAAAATTTCATTCAGTGTAACAAGAATGAACAATTCACTAGCGTATATGACGTTAGTGATTTTGAAAGGAATTGGATTTGGAACATGACTTGGGTAAATAAGTACACATAATGCATTTTTCTTTCTTTGAACAATGTCCATATTATACTTATACCCCACATACACACGGCACGTCGTGACCCTTACTTGTCATCATATAATATTAATAATATATGTACATGGTACAATCTGTTTACAGCGCCTTACACTTACACCCTTATTTTTATTTATTTTTCATTTTTATTATTATTAATAATATTATAATTGAGGATAACCCCTTCTGAATATACACAGAAAGTAACTCCCGTGTTGGCCTCAATGGACCAAGTCCATTTATTTAAATTATTATAACACAGTATAGTTTTTCTCTGCTTCTCCGCTGCTATACAAAACTGAGTCTGTACACCTATACTATATTCGTCATCAGCTTGGTTGTATTGAAATTATGTTAGCAACTGTAATGTGTTTGCGTCTTAAGGATCTGATCTATGGTATGTAATTATTACAATTTTTAAACCTATTTATCATATCCTTCCTGAATAATTTATAGTTATTCATTCATTGTTTTCTCGTTTCGAAAGCATCTTCCACATAACAATGGTTTATTGCTTTGTTATTGCAAGAAGCCATTTACAATTAGTTTTGGCTGTGCAGCTTGGGCAAATAAAAGTAAGGAGTTTCAGGCCGTTACGTACTAAAGTCTGAATGAACAAAGCAAGCAGGTTCGCAACAGGTTTTCCGGTGAGGACAGGTTGAGCAGCGCGGCACCCGCCCCGGCGGGGCAGCGGAGTGAGGCGGGACGCGGATGTGGGAGGGGAACGCGACGATCTAGCTCCAAAGATAAGAGGGGATGGGTGAGCGATAAGAGAAATGCGTAATGTACAGACTGTAAGATACAAAATGCTATGAAATTTTCTCTTACGTAGTACTGAATTTTCGTCGGTAAAAAAATAAAAGAACTAATTATTTGTTCGAGGTTAACTACTCCAAGCAGTTCTGGTTTTAATATCAACCGTTCTCGTGTACTAAGCGTCGAACCAGAGCCCTCCTCTAGTGTCGGGCGCGGCCGCGGAGGCGCGCCTACGTCGCATCTATGCCCGCCCTCCGTCACGCCGGCGAAGGCCACTTCAGCCTTCGGAAGCACTCGGGTGCGCTCGGGATTCACTCGGGGGTCTTCGGACGGCCTCGGGGGCGGTCGGCCGCGCCCGAGGACGGCCGGCGGCCGCCGATGGAGCCCGACGCACCCGGCCCAGAGGAGGTCCGCTTGCTCAGCGTTTTTTGAAAATCCAACCATGGCCCTATTGTTACCAAGGAAAGACAACTCTATGGTCAAAGCGCCACTACTCAACGTTACTGTAATGACCGAGGAACATACGTACGGGAGGGGATCTGCGGGAGCAACTAAGAACCGTACAGAACTAATCCAGGAACTTACAAGACGATTTTATACAACGATAAGATTCATAGCGATAACAGACTCATAGTAAGCAGTACAAAATATTCAAACAAAATATTAAAATTAAATACCACGTGAAACGTCATAAAATTACATATTTATTAAATAGATAAAATAGTTTCATTGGCTCTTGTATTTTATTATTAATATTCTCGTTTTCTCATTTCTCGAATCTACACCAATAATAAAGATCAAAGTGCACGAAGTCTCACCTACCTACACGATGTTATACGTCATGTTTTTAAATATTTCTTTAGAGGAATTGACAAAAACTTTGACGTATACACATTCCTTTATCAACAAATAATGACGAAAATAAATCTCAACAATTTTTACTCTTATGTTTAGTTTTAACGTTTTAAGGCCCACAATAGCAATGTTTTGAACTTAACAACTGAATTGTTTTCTCAGTGTGAAATTGCAATATTGTCAAGACAATGAATTTACCTAATAGTTTTCTCTCGAGAGAGGGATTACTCTATAGAGGTGAATTAAAGGATAGAACACATACAGCCAGATAACTATAGCCGTTCGTTCCCTACAGGATCCCTACAGGGTTTGGTGTTCTCATCGCACCTCAATATGCGGTACTCCAAAAGACGGCGAATGTTAACTATTTCTCAATAATAACCGTTTTAAATGCAACGATTAAAACTTTTATCACCATTCATCTTTTAGTTTGGAGGGAGGCGATGCCACGGAGAACGTAAGCCTTTTATTATTAAGTATAATATAATGTCTCTATTTCTTATTCTTTCTATACGTTTAATTTCTATTATATTACTCTTTCTCTTCGCTAAGATATAATACAAATAACAAAATAAGAGGCAACCAACTGGAAAATTCTAACTAAAATCAGTCATTATTGAAGATCAGTTGGAATTAGAAAAAATAGTTCATCTTTTAAAATGAACAGTCGCTTTCTCAGCGCCATGTTGGATTTATCGATATTAGTTAACATTTTTATTATAAAAAGTACTTCTGCTCCCAATTTAGTTTAGATTATAACACGTTATGATCACCCCATTGAATGTAAGAAAAAAATATTTTAGGCGTATTGTGTGTATGTATAAAAAGAATATTGAGGGAAAGCAAATACATTGAGCGTGGCCTAACCAGTGAGGCAATGGAACTCCAAAACGTAGGCTGCGGGTTGGTCCAGTCTGTGTTCGAGACGCTGCCGGGCGCACCGGGAGTTCGGGTCGAACAGAGCCAAGTAATCAAGGCTCATCCTGCAAAAACGAGCCAAGAAAACTTCCAACCTCGCGGCAACAAAATTCAAGCTAGCGGCATGGGTAAAAGCAGATTTCCATATCGTTCTCAAAAAGTGCTTGTAATTGACAAAAATGAGTGTTGTAATGATACAATCTGATATGTCAGGGGCACTACCAGTCTGCGTTCTTTTGTTTTCTTTTATTACAAAACAATGATTTGGCTTTCTTGATCAAGTTTTGCTATGTATTATATAAGGACGTGTTGAAAATCGTTTTGCTTCGGAAATTACTCTAGAATGGAAATACTTTGTATGGCTATACAAGTACGCTATTTTTATGTGGACATTAATGCAAACCAATAACACTTTCCCTAGATTTACTGTTATAATTTATTACATTCTGAATAATATGAGCTGCTTGGGCGTGATTGGGAAATATGCCGTATGAATGATGTATAAATAGAATGATACGTAAATTAATACTGCTTTCTTAATGTAACGGGGATGGTTTAGTTACTCACTAGTTTAGGAGTATGTTTTATCAAAAACAAGAAAAGATTCTGATATAAAAATTTATGTAAACAAAACTGAAACAAGGACTGTACAAGGCGTATAGAATCCAAAAGTGAGCAAAACAAATATTAAAGTGATTCAAAATACTAAAACCTACGGTAACGACGAACGTCCAGAAATCAAATCTACGAGACAAACAAGCTGAGCTAAATATAAACACACGTGAAGCTATCTGATCGTAAAAAACACTAAAATATGGAGAATGGGTGTTCGGAAAGATCAAAATTGTGCCAAAAATACTGTGAAATGTATTTCCTCTAGGAAAGAGCCCCCTCGGTCAGTGCTGGAAGGGATCCTACTCTAACCGCTATCCGGTCGAAGCCGAGTCTGTTTCCTCAAACGGTCACCTGGCACGCGATGCGATTCCTGAGGCCTGACCTTGTTCCTCTCAAATGTATCTTCGTATTTGCCTGCGGAACCGCATAAAAGGCAGTGAAACAAATCACCTATCCTCTAGAGTTAAATAATGCTTCTGAATCGTTGTTGCTGTTTCATCGCGCACAGGTAGTATTCGAGACGCTGTTCGGACTATTGTGTGGGTGGTCAGACTCGGCGTACAGCGGGTAGGGATATCACGTACTGCGCCCATTGCTAATCGCGTGAGCGCTCAAGAACCTCTTGTCTGCCTCTCGCTCGTTCTAGTTCTAAGTCTCGTCTAACGCGCTCTCTGGAACCAAATAAAATAAATACGGTGTGTGAACACATGCGATGAAGGAATAAAGCTGTTTAATGATCCTTTCAATCAAAAAATCACAGAATGAATAGAAAGATGGTTCGACTGTGCTCTGGATGTATGGAGATGGCTTACTTGTGTGTGAGAATTCGGAGGTTAGGGCTTTTCAGGAGAGGAGGAACCTTGAAGACAGAGCGAAGTCAAGGGGTTACGAGGGGGAGGGGTACGGCTAGACGATAACATATAATACATTACAATATATATAACTATATGTATGTATCACAACGTCTATTCATCGAGGCTGCAGAATTGCCTGCTTTCGTGCACTGCAGTGGATATAAAATATGACACAAAAGGCCCACTCTGCTTTGCAGCCTGTTGACAAAGGCATTTTCTTTTTGCTTCCATTTTCCTTCTTTCAAAACAAGGTACTCACACAAGATCCCTAATAGTTAAAAAAGACCTTCAATGAAAAAAACCGTTAATGACAAAACAGCGTACATCAACACAAAACATAAATACTTGTCGTATTAGCGTACAAAATTAGACAATGGAAATTAATAGAAGCAGCAGACCTGCCAGCGAGGAGACGGGCTTCTCAGCATACACGCGCATTGCGTACTACTCTGCTGTGAAAATCTACTCTGAGGGGCCATGTCCTTCTACGCTGCAGCTCTGCTGGTTGCGCAGTTCACATACACAATTATCAAGTATTATCACTACAATATTACACAAGACCTTACAATACAAAAGATTAAAAATAAAACATTAGTGATAAAACGAATTATTTTATAAATTATATCTAAAGTTGCCTGGAGTAACACCACAAAAAGGAGTTAACTCTTTGCAAAAAAATGTACACAATCGCACCCTTCTTCGGAGGAGGGTTGGAGAATTTATTATTACAAGCTTATTAACATTGCTGCAGGCAACATTTTCACATGTTGGTCTCTCGCAATACTTAGCATAGTCCTCCAATTCTATATATTTACATTCCAAAGAAACAAAACATTTTGAAAGAACAAGCAAAACACAAACTTTTTATGTTATTGTTAATTCACAAACGCAATAGTAGTTTTTAGTTCTGTGGTTAGGTTTTTTCAAAAAGTTTCTTGCTTCCATTTGACTTCAATGAGATCAGCAATCACAGATGTAGCGTTCTTTGGAGTATATTGAAATATTTGAACCCGCTACCTAGGCGACAACCAGTCCCTTGAGTCAAACTAAGACGATAATCTACTGCTACGCACAAGCACGGAAAGAAGATAAAACCTCCCGACAAGAATTCAGTTCATTTCATTGGAGCTGAAATCAAATGAAAACAATCCCTTTCCCCCAGTGTGACCGATGAAGGCCGTAGTGGCTTTCCACAGACATCCTCCAACTGTAAGTATTCCATGTCTCATAAGTTATATCCAACAGTTCACTTAACCTTAAAAAATCAATAGTTTTTTATACCCTGGGTCTTTAAATCGGTATATTAAGCAATATAGTTTTTAAACATTAGAACACACTTCTAACACATCGCCATATTGTGTTACATTTTTATAGAGATGGATCATTGAAACATCCGAACAATGTCACATTTTTTCACTTAAAATTTGTTTACCGTGCACATGTGCCATTTATATAATATATACTTCTCAGAGAGGTGCGTGTGAACTTTTTAATATTATATTGTATAGAGCAACAGTTTTTACGCTTATATGATACACAAATACAATGGCATTTTTATTTCACCATTTAAATATTAGATTGTTTTGCTTTCTAGGTTATGTGAATACTCAAAAAGTTCCTTTCACTTTGCAGTTTTGTGTGTTCACACACAAAATGTCGTTTCGTTCTACAACCGTTTTCGTCGCCCGCCGGCGAAAACTCGCGTTTCTTCCCATCCTTGATTTAGAGTAACGTAAAACATACGACAACTAGTACGTACTTCTTCCCGCTACATTGTAGGATGACAGATGCACACACAGTTAGCACAAGCATACAGTATTTTTCACTTATTTGTTACTTTCAGTAGTTTGTTATTACATTATTATTTCTTCCATAACAAAGAGGTAACGCATCTATCCATTTATATAACATACATTTTACATAATACCATAGTGTAAACAGTACATTAACCACAACAACATGTGTTTTTAGTATTTTTAGATAAACAGGATATTATCATAATAACACAATACTTGCCTGCATGCCAACCGCGGAAGACATGCCCAGATCGGGACAGTGTGTAAGTGTGAGTTGTGTTTGCAATATATATAGATATACATGTGTCGGTGTATGTAAGTGTATATACGTGTGTGTTGTGTATGCATTTACGTGTTCACGATGTGAAAATGTGTATAAAATAGTTCAAGCCAAACGATGATCGCTCTTTATTTAAATATATATTTATATATGTATATATATAAAGCTCTACAGCTTTTTTCCATTTCTTTAAATGTATATATTACATCTATCAATAGATGCTAGAAAATAAATTAACAATCGAGAGATCAAAAAGATATCTTCATTTTCTTAGTATTCGAAAAAGAGAAAAAATGGAAAGACCGTAACCTCACTTTTACTTGCATATATATGATCTGCAGTTTAGAAAACATTGGACATTTTCATGTTTAAAGGATCAGGCCCGAACCGGGGATGAGTAAGGTTAGGCCAGCGAGTCAGTTCGGAAACAGAAACGAAAAGACCAAACCGAAAGGGCAGAAACGCAAGACCGAAGGGGGGGGAGCAGAGGGAGAGTGGTAAGGGGGGTTCGAAGGGCGGGGGACAAGGGGGCGGGGAACTGAAACTTGACGTCTCGCTAAGAACAGTGATTGTACCGCCACGGCAAGGGATCCATACTCCTTCCACACACCACGTCGAGAACTAATGCACTACAACTCGGAAGCTCATTTTGTACCTGGCGCAGTAACGCAGGAGGCAGTATCTGGCGTGTTATGTGTCGCTGTATGTGCATACGTGTCGTATGTGCAGGTGTAATTGTTTACATTCTGTGCCACAGATGTTTCTTTGTATAATATACGTTAATATTTCTTTGCGAAGGGAAGAGGGGTTCGCAGGAGCTAGAGCGTACAAAGCGTGAAGCGAAGACACAACGAAGGTTACCTCCCCAACAAGGAAACATTATTGCTTTTCTTGAATATCAGTCAGTATAAGAAATACGCAGCACACACGCACTCACATTAATTTGATGCAATTGTATTTTTTACACAGCGTTTTCATTTTATTTTTCATTTTGACACCATAATAGTTATACATCAAACAATCATTCTTATATTTAAAACACCGAACTGCCAATAAAGATTATTTATATTGATATAAAAAATTCTACTCAAAAAGATATATAGTGTATAGTGTTTCAGTGAAGCGATCATCATTTGGATTTTATTTTTCATTTTTTAAAAATGTCTTCTACATATTATTTATAATAACACGTCATCTTACCAACCACAATAGTATTCTCTAGCTCTCTTCAAAGAAATATTCCTTCATACAGGCTTCATTTTGCATATTTAATTTTCCTTATTTTTAACAATTTCACGGTATCAAAATACAGCATTTTATATGAGAGTGCTGTGGCTTGGCTGCTGCCAGCACTGTATTGCTCTGTGAGATGCCTACCGAGTACAACATGGCTACCAACAAAAATTATTGGATTTCATTTTATTTCAAAAAAGGAACATTAAGAAGATATTAGACTAAATATTTAGAAATTACTTTACTCTTGAAATATAAAATATTTACCACACGGCCAAGTTGTCTGAGAAAATCTTTTACAAAAACATCCATAGTTACTTTTTCTAACCATACAAAGATGTCTATGTTGGAAAGAAATAATTGCAGGAATATTTCAAAGAAAAGAAAATATATTTTACAAGCGCTCACTAGCGCTAATATTTTAAAATTCTTTATTCCCTGATTTGCCGTATTAAATTGGATTTAATTACTTATTTTTCTCTATTGCTGTTTGTTAAAACAGAATAGTAAAATTTTTGACCACTCATTGTCAATATAATACCAAAACTCTGAAACATTCTATATCTTCTAAGAGTTTTCCATCAATTAATTCAAAATGTAACTTACACATTATTTAAATATAACACAAGAACAACTCGTAAAAATGAACAACAAAAACAATACCAACGACAGGAAGAACTCTATCGTCTCTCAAAATATTAGATTATATAAACTAACATACTTCATGATTATCGTAGGACACTTCATTATTTATCATTGTATATATAATATTTTATATATAATATATAGATATAATTTCTTTAGCTACCGATTCTCTTCTGCTACGTGTATTCTCGCGAAAGTTCTCTTCAAATTGTTTACTAAATCGTCATGAACTACAGAGTCAAACAAAACACAGACACTAGGCCATTCGCCTTCATGAACAATACACTAGTTTTGTACTGATAAAATGTTTAGCCGTTGTATTTCGGTAACAAAAATTAAGTTACATAACACAAATCTGTAGACCCCACAAGAGTCTGTTAGGAATTAAGATACAAAATACATCGTAGATTTTCTAGACAATCAAATAAAATTACACTGACCTAATAGCAACAATGGTAATGTGGATCAAACCTTGTACGCACGAAGTCCGTTGCAAAAAAAAGACAGACAGCGAAATCGAAGCATAGAGAGTCGAGGCACAAACGTATTGTATCAGCTTCAATCGCTAAATTATATTCAGAGATAACCACAACAACAAATATCGACAATCGTATGCTTCTTTTTCATCAAGAAATTTAATGTTAAATTGAGAAAATTTTCTAAAACAAACTATGGCGTATCGTTTGACTAGTAATCAGCCCAGCTCGCCTTCAGTGCAGACCTCGCTGAAAGGAACGTCATATTGATGCGAAACTAACAAGTTAATGACCTAGGAGAATTTGGTTGAGTCTTTATGATCGATGAGATGAAGCCGACAACAGAGTCGGCTAGGAAGCATGAATGATACATAATGTAATAATAAATACACGCGAGAATCCGCACTTTAATACTGAGTAGCGGGGATTATGCCCCGGGCTGGGCGAGCAAGACTGGAGGAACTCTGCCACGGACTTCGTTCGTCTCTCAGGCTCCACAAACGGAACATAATGACACAAGATAGAACGGGATGGGAATTTGCGAAGGCTTTCACGATATAGATAAAAATTGACAACGATTTTGTTGTTTTCCATTTTGTCTTTTGCTCCCTCTGTCGTTCAGATGATTGTTCCCATTCCATACTGAATCGTTTCGAGTTCCACCGTTCCTTTCCAGCTCTCTCTCTCTCTACGCCCCCCATCTCAGTCTCAAAAATGCCGAAATTTTATACCATCTCTTGAGCCAGTTACCTTTTCATCTTCAAATAGCCACTCATCTTCAAAAATTTTGGGCCAGTTGGTTTTGTTAACACGTTCTTCGTTCACCCATTTTTGTTTCTTTGCATTGTGTCTCAACAATTGACGTTTAAAACACACGAAATGATAACAAGGGCAAAACAAACGACACACATGTTCAAAAACTTCGCCTTTAATGGGCAAAGAACGGATTCATTTAACAATTACGAAATATGAAAAGTATAATTTGCCGTATTTCACAAAATCCCTAAAATAAACGCGAATATTTTTTGTCGTTTGGTTTTTATGTGCTGTGCATCTTGTTCCTGGCCGAGGCAGCTTCACTTAAGAGCCAGTGTTGCCAACGACACCACAATTTGTCTGCTCAAAAATATCTTTTCCTTTCGAGTTCATATTATTCTGTTATATTTCCTTGTCTCATTCTTTTTCCCATAAGGAAAAACAAACATGGACATCCATGTATGTGTGTTGTCCTATCTATCTAAACAGTTAACTACGTCGCTAATCCAATACATCTAAAGGTAATTTTATGAAGCTACATAAGCTACAGAGTCTACACCTAGAATTGTTTGTTGCTTTGCATTTTATATATATTTACAGACAGCATCGTTTTCACGTACAACTGTTTTGCATGAGGCGGCTTAGTTATTTTTTATTTTTATTTACTGCACGCCCGTTCGCCCCCTACAGTCTAGGGAGCACCACAATGTATTACATATTAAAACATCAATAATTATTTTATTATATATACAAATGCATAAAAGTTAAAAGAATTAAAATATAGATGTGTGTATATATGTATACAAATGTAAAATATATATAATATTGTTTCAGCTGATCTCAGAAGGTGTTTTTATCCCACACATCTTTCTCCATAAACTTCTTGTCCTTCGTGTTAGTAAAAGAAACAGGCTTCAATCTGGTTGCCGATTTCGATTTCTCGGAAAATGAAAACAGGGGAGGGCTGGGAGGCGAGAACCAAAACCGCCCGCGAGCTTCAGCGACCGACGGATGCACGCGCGGCGGCTGGCGGCAGGGCTGCCGAGCGCCCCCGCACCCCCCGCGAGGGGGGCGGGGGGGCGCGTCGACCCCCTGCGCTCGCCGCCGCCGACCAAATTTCGGCGCTGGGACGCAGGGGGAGGGGGCGCCCCCGCGCGCAGCTCACAACTGGAGAACGAAACGCAACGGTTTTCGAAAAACCACGTGACCACAGGAACAGAAAGAGGTGGCCCTTAGCCTGAATCGTCATCGTGTTCCACAAACAAATATACAGACACTGCTTTTTTTTATACTTTTCTACGGAGCAGAATAACAAATTGGACGAATGCAAACAGACATCGGCTTGGCATTTCTATTATGGCAAAAGACAAATCTTAAAGCTGCATTCATTCACACTTTAAAACAATTTGCAACAAAATCTGTATATATTTAAAAAATTTACCCTCCAAGAGCATATGCATAATTTGTTTTATATATTATGTATACCGTTATTATAATAATTATGTATAATAATATGCGTGTATATGTCTAGAGTATAGATAATTTGCCTTAAGTATATTGTTTTTTGTTATTATTATGCTTTATATAATGACGTTGAGGAGAGGTCAACAATTTCTTCACGTCAACGAACACACCAAATAACTGAGAGTTCATTATTAGTATGTTGATCAATATTCAGAGTAGTATTAGTAATAGCAATAATTATAATGATAAATGTTTTAATTTTCCGCCAGGATTACAAGTATGAGCTGTAGCGAAGATTGGTAAGTATTTTTTTCTCATTTTCAAATCGTTCTCCATCGAAGTGTCGAAGTTTAGAAGAAGGTGATGGTGGTAGTGGAGAGATGACGGTGCGCTGCGGCGCGGCGTTCGGAGATCGAAGGGGCGACCCGCCAGCCACTGGGGCGGGCCGTGGAAACACATCTTCAGACGGTTAGCGTTTATTATTTGAGGACGAAGTATTCGTTTTTTTGTTTGGATATATATAAGACAGAAATAGCAGTTACAGATGAGTACTCAGAGTAGCAGTACGTCTTGCATTAAAAAAATATAACACCAGATAATTCATTTCATTTTGTCCCCTAAAAAATCAGAATGCAAAACTGAAACAACGTGTACACACATTTAAAATGTTCACAACAACCATCCGGCGGAAAGAATATGCATTTGTTTATTTTGCTTTTCTCATTTTTTCTTTCCAAATCTTCTTGCCTCCAATGTGAAGGGCAGGTCACATATATAATTATTTTAATATTTATTAGTATTATATATTTATTATATTATATATTGTTATATATTTTGTCCATATAATTCGTCAATCGTGTATATGTGTGTTTGAATCCAAACTCGTCTGCTCACGCTGTTGGCCCAAGCATTGGTTCACAGCAGCAGAGAGGAAAACAGAAGATTGCGGGTTTTTGATTCGTCGCTCAGCCATCAGTATTCAACCTGAGTTTCCACACAGTTCCGAAACCTGGCAACAACATTGGGCCAATGACTGCGCGCACTGAGGGCAGCGATCACGCTGTGCTTGCACTGGACCCCCTTTTCCACCACAATGGCAAGGGCCTCTGCCAAACGTAAGAACCCCACGAGAGTAGGTACTGCACGTGGCCAAAGAAATTTACTGTGTGTCCGACAATTTGGTGAATTTAAATGAGAATTTTTGGACTCCATTGCAAACACAACCCGAAAGCTTATTCAACAAATAGTTTCCCCGACGTGCCTAGCAACAGTCGGGTTTTTACAATGTATAAAAAATTCAAAAAAATGCATGCTATTAAAGTGAACAACTTGGTTAAATTGGATACTTTTTGTGTATGAAAAAATATTTTTGTAAACATGCATTAATAAAAAAATATGATTGCAGTGACAAACAAATAAAAACCAACAAATGTTAGGATAAAATAAATACATATTAAAAGTAGATATCTTATAACGGTGCAGCCGTTGTAACAGTTTTAACAAACTTCAGGACATGTTTTTTTAACACGCTTGTGTATGCCTGATTGACACCGCTAGCGAGTTTAAAACCGAAACAAGTGGCAGGCCAATCCGGAATGGATAGGCGCGAAACTGCATCTGTCATAAGAAACCTACCAGGTGTTGAAGAAAGAAGCAGCCAAATGTTTTTATGGATGAAACCTTCGCTTTCAATCAATGAATAAGTAAAAATACTACAGAAGGCAAGAGCATTTGGGCAGGCCTACCTGTACAGTGTCGTGGCAGTTAGCGGCCTCAATGGTAGCCATTAGTGAAAGCTGCCGGGATAAGGGGGCCCTGTGAAAACAGCAAAATATAACGTTCCCTCGCAGTCCGTTTGAACTTGCTGCACGTATACGCGTCGCGATTCGCGCAACACCCCGGATTCCGGAGCGACCCCGAAAACAATTCACCGCTGCGGAATTCGCCGAGATTCATAGGGACGCGACGGGAGGTGAAGTGAAATTCAAGTGTTCGGAATCCATTAGGAATGTGAGAGTTATTTTAATATGTGAATTTGTGTTCGTTATGGTCTTGAGAAGACGTGTGAAAGAAAGAAATTTTCAGCAGTCAGTGTCTTATAATTCTTCAATCGTCATTTGAATGTTGCTTTTTTAAGAAAATAGAACAAAAATATACATGTTTTACTAAAAGTTTATATATTATGTAGTATATATTTATGACTGAGTAAGAAAATTATCCGGTATTTTGGTATTGCAAAATAAAATATTCTGATGCTTCAAACTTGATTGTGTGCTGTATATCTCCTTTACAATTGCAAGTAATTCATGTGATTCTAAAGAACAAATGTGATATTATAAATATGTTGTAAAGAATATTAAAATACAAACATACGAAATTCCCTTAAATATGTAAAGAAACACATCAAAAAGAAAAGAAACTTCATCAAAATTGAAGTTACAAATGACTTTTAGCCAAATGGAAACTCAAATGACAGACACAGCGAGTGTAGCAGCGAATTGCACTCAGTGAATTGTTTTCGTTTTTTTTAAAATTGAGACCTGCCAAACATTCACGCTTTCCTAGTTCTTCCTACTTTTTTGTTCCCCTTTTTTATTAATTACTGCCTTTAATCTCCCAGTGGCGCTTCTCTCTACTTTACAAGGAAACAAAACAAAGAATGAAACTGCACCCCTGATTTCTGTCTTCCGCTTGGCTAACACACACATACACGCAGGAACACTTAACAGAATAGCGGTACTCATAGAAACATTTCCTCCGGATACAATCCTCAGCTGCCACAACCGAGAGGAAACTTTCCCATGACCACATAAGCACGTACAAAAACATGTCATACGTGCGTTCCGATTAGCAGTGAATTTACAGAACTCTAGAACACAATCACATACTTTGACAAAGAATGCACTCTTCCACAGAGAAGGCATTCTTCGCCAGCGCCATGTTTGCTATCTCGTGAATGGGCTTCACGTTTATTTTTGGATTCGTCACCAAACAGTGATAATTTAATCAGAGGATGTTTTATCTCGCAACTGCACAAACCACGTCGACTTCCGAGGACCTTCGGGCTGTGAAGCGAGCCGACCACCGCGGACCGGCTACACGCGGCGCTGCGACGCTCTACGCCGGGCACGGCTTCGCGAGTGGATGTCCGAGCCGACGGTCGTGACTATTCGGATCGAAGAGTCCGATGAAAGACACTGCGAACCAAGCGATGAGCTACACGCGTCTTGTTCCCAACGGTGTGGCGAACCCGCAAGTAACCCCATTCCCACAAGGTGGCCAACAGAATTTCCGATTATTACCATAATTTCTATACTAAATCGTCAAAAATGTATGTATTTTTAATTCTTTACATTATCATTTCCAATTAAAAGTAGGTAATTTTGTTAGAATACTTTGTGTATACCAGATTCTCTTTAATGAAGAAGACAAATGAATCTGGTACTGTTCAAATAAAATGTTTATTTCCCATTTAAAGGTGCACATGTTGAGGTTACGCTGAGGCTACTCTTCCGCTCTAAAATTGCGATTAATTTTCAGTTTAATGTAGAATAATAAGAATTCGGCTCTGATAAAACCTTAAATTTACCCAGAAAAAGCAATTCGAAACAAATACCGGTACGTAATAATATTTCACAGCATCTGTAAGCAATGTCAAGATTCACAATTTTTTCCCAGATTCCTTCGTTTTTCAAATGTTGGCCACCTTGTGTCTTGCGCGTGCGATGTCTCACCTCGTGGAGATGGCAGCGGCCAAACAACGTCGGGTTATTTCGTCACGTGTGTTGGCGGGCCGGAACACTCTAGGTTTCTCTGCACTTTCAGCGCTCTCGTCACACTCCGTGACGGCTCAGCATCGCTCATAAATCACACATGGCTTTTTAATTTACTTCCGAAATAAAAGCACGAGAGGCGAGCGGCCAACGCAGCGTCAGCATCAGCGAAGCGCCTCGTCTCTATTAGGATAATTAGTCTAAAGAGCCCGTGGAACGCTCCTGGGTACTGCGGGCGATCTTCTGGTGTTCCGCAGGGCTCTCGCAGCTGCCGAAAGCGCTTCGTGGATTCGCAGCGCCGACGATGACCCCGAAAAAAAAAAGAAGCGGGGCGACGCGACGAGAGATCTTTTTCATGCAAAAAGCGGTGTTTTTGACGCGGAACTAAAAACAAACATTCCGCCCCGCCCTCCGCCGACGTGGAGGGACGGGAAAGAGTGAGCGAAAGAGTGAGAGAGCGCGGGCAAGGGAGATCGGAATGAAAAATGAACGCGAAAAACCGTCGTTTATTCACGACAAGACGCCCAATTTCGAAAAAGTCGAGATAGGTTTGTTACTGTCAACCGGCGGGGATCGGCCATTTACCACGCGCCGTGTGTGCAGTCCGTCACGCCGCAATCAGGCCCCTGGAGGTTTCGCGCGGTCCCGCCGGGGGTGGCGGCGGTGGGTGGCGGGGCGCGGCGGCGTGGAGAGCGGGGTGCGAGCGGGGAAGGACCGGGGACCGGACCGCACACGGTCGATGTGGGCCCTTGTAATTAGTCGGGGGAATGCGGGCAGCGCTGCGGTGGCGGCTGCGGCCGTCTCGGGGACGGCCGTTATGACGACCGCGACCGCGCCGCCCTCCCCGCCCCCGCTCCCACCCCCGCCCCCGCCCTACCACTCCCACCACCGCGAACGCCCTCGGGCCCTGCCGACGACGGCCATGCTCATCCGCATGACTGCGGGCGCCGCTGACCTTAACCACAAGGGCCGATGCTCACGAGGTGTCGACTCTGGACAAGAGCTCTTCTGCCTCCAGATTTTCATGTTCTAATTTTAAAATATTCATACGTGAATTTTTGAAAAATTACATGAATTCAAAATTATTTCAAGTTGATATTGTTAACAGCTAGAATTCACAAATAAACTGTGAATAACGTATTTCCTAACAAAAAATTTACTTTTGGCCAGCGACTTGCGGTTTATTTCACCAAAAGGACATTTAATTGGTTCCTTAAATATTCAATTCAAACTTCGTATTTCTCATGCCGGTAAAATATTTAATTATTTGCTTGTGTCTTTTTCAATCCAAAATCTCCGCCCTTAACGACCCAAAATTCACCCTAGAAAGCGGGTTCTCCCTTCCGGTGTGAAAGCAGTGCGTTTGTCTGATGTCACTTGCGCAGATTCCGCAAATGAGGCAACTTCTTGTGGTCGCTTTCTTTGTCGTCTCCGAATTTTCATCTCGAAAATATAAAAAACTAATTTATGAATAAAACAAAACCCCGCTTACGATATGTCGTATTTTGGAAACGCAAAAACTATACTGAAAGAAAGTTTTAAACTTTTTTGAGCTCGCGGGATCTTAGTGATCCAAAATAAATAATAAAAACGTTATTTTCGACTCGCCAGCTCTTAGAGACGTCGCCGGCCCAGCGTTCACGACGCATCGCCGCCGATTAATGCAGCAACCACCGTCTCTGCGTCTAAGCGGCATTCACAGCAGTCCTCGCCGCTTTCAGCGGAATGTGCGGTTGCGAATTATTTTAAAATTCATTTTCAGAAACGTCTCGACTTGAGCACCCGATTTTGTGTTTACAAGAACTGTCCATTATTGATGTCTCCCGACTTTCATTAGGTTTTTTATACGAGTTTGGCTTCCGCCTGCTCTCCTTTTTTGGCTTTTTCTTTGTAGGTGTAGCGCACATTTTAAAAAAGCAAGATTATGACTCGACGCTACTGCAATGCTGCTGCATCAGAAGACGCGCGAGCTGTTAAAAACAAAGCATCAACGTCGAGAAAAATCAACAACATCCATGCAAACACATAAACGGGCACTCATTCGTATTGGAAATAAACTGATACACAACGATATGTACAAATAATTATATATGTACAGCATGCATAATACATATCTCATCATTTTCATCAAGCCAATAAGGGAAATTTATACACCGTTGAGCGCAAACCTTAAGAGCTAATACTTTACACTTCAAGCTTTTTTGCTTTAATCGAATAGGACAAGCGAAGCGGCGGGGGGCCACCCGGCGTCCCAGCACCCGTCGCCGAGCGCCGGCGGCGGCGCCGACGACGCCATCTGTTAGTCACGACAACAACCGTCAGCGAGGCGCTCTCCCTTTCGCATTAGTTCGTCTCGCGGGGGGCGTGTCCTCGCGGCGCGCAGCTCGCTCCGGCCTGCTCACGGGCGCCGCCCGCGCCGCTCCGCGCTCGCGGGGGTCCTCCTTCGCGCCGAACGGTTGCTTGCTTGGTTGCGTGGCGGCGGGGGGGGCCAATTTTGGATCCAGACTGAACCGAAGGGGACCGACGTGCTGAATATTGTGAGAAGACTCAGAGGTACGGATGGGGGGAGGGGAAGGGAGGGCAGAGTGGAAGGGAAGGGACGTAGTAGCTGTCTGGGTACATGACTGTGGGGGGGGGGGACTGTGTGGTGAGAGAAACGGAGCCACTGGAGTCGCCGACACGAGGCGGATAATCGCTTCCGAGGCGGGTCAGGGCACTCATCGTCCCTTGCTCTAAACCCGAGCTCGCTCCTGAAAGGTTCTGGAGAAGACTCGATTACCAAGCCTCACCGACTTCACGTTACAAAGTTCCACTCCATAAAAACATGCCAGAGTTTTTTCTACGTGTGGCGTGCCACGCGCCCAATGTTCTAACGACATCAAAACAGCAAAATATAAACACACACAACAATTTTGGAAGTCGTCTCTGTGGTCGGCGCGGAACCGTGCAACGCGAAGCCGGCGCGTGCGGACGGCGTGGCCGGGTGGCGGGCGACTCGCGCGGCTCAGGTCGGGGGGCGGGGGTTCGCAGCGCGCGCCGCCGGGGGCGGGGCCTGGGCCGGGGCCTGGGTGTGGGCCTGGGCCGGGGCCGGGGGCGGGCCGGGGCGGGGCGCCGGGCCGGGCGGGCGCGGCGAGCCGCCGGCGCCGCCGCGGCCCGCGCTCGCGGGGGCGCCGCCTAGCATCAATAGGTGGCGTGGATCTGGCCGGGCCGGAGCGAGCTGTAGACCGGGAGCTGCTGCGGGTACACGTAGACGGCCGGGTTGGCGCTCGAGGCGGCGGCGGCGGCGGCCGAGTAGTGCAGGTTGCTGCCGTTGCTGGTGTCACTTACGGGGCTGTAGTTGATGGGCGCCCGACTCACCGCGATGGCCGGGAAGCCCGACGGCTGCGGGCTGGCCGCCTGCACGTAGCCCGCGGCGACGCCGTCGGCGGCGGCCGCGGCGGCTGCCGCAGACGAGCTGTACATGTCGATGGGGCCCGGCGAGTTGGCGGGCGGGAAGGCGGCGCGCGAGCCGGCGGCCGCCGCCGCTGCCGCCGCGTGCGGGCTCGCCGGCGGCCCGAAGCCCTGTGCCGCGGCCGCAGCTGCCGCCTGGTAGTTGTTCATCACTGCAACGAGGAGACGGCGCCAACGCCCGTTAGCACAGCAAACAACACACTTTACAACAACAGAAGGGGGCCATCCAAACAAATATCACCTCTGAATTACATTTCACTTGGTTAACTTGGCTATCGGAGGCGCCGCGTCCAGGGCACAGGTGCCAACGCAGTACTACGCCCTGAGGAAGGTCGCAGAATGGCGACCGAAACGTTGGCACCTGTGCCCTGGACGCGGCGTCTCCCGGATAGCCAAGTTAACCATGACTCCGGCCGCGGAAGCCTACGCTCTTACATTTCACTTGCCCCAAATCTTTCATTTCACTTATGTTTGAGAAGATATTATTGACGCTCTGGATCTTTCAACGAAGACAAAACTGCCTGATTAAGATACCATTCAGGAGATACTAGTACCGTCAATGGCACGAGAACTAGATACACTGTTTGGAAAAATTTAAAATTTATAACCCTTATGGGCTGAAAAATGTAATATTAATGAAGACTGGAGAATATAATACTAGCATTCCCATATATACGGAAACTTCGAGTCAGAAGAGTCAGAGTGCCAAAAAATAATATATATTTTACCAACAATGGAAAACGAAGACAACGTTTCAGAAAGACATTTTCAAATCGAATGTGTGAAGTTGTTACAGTTTCACCCAAAATAATGTGTGTTTCATGATTATCATTCCTGAAGCACCTGCTGAAAAATGTGTAGGGAGAAAGCAGGAGCAAGATTATGAATGTGTCCATGATTATGGATCCGAGAGTGTTTGAAGGTTGTCTTAGTATAACAAGTGTAGGTAGATGTGTAACAGGTAGTAGTGTTACTTAAATATAACTTTAACGCTGTTATAATTTATAGCAGAACAATAAGTTTTTCGTATGCAGATTATCCTCATTAAAATAGAGATCAATTTCTAAAAACACGACCCATGTGTAAGCAAGTTTAAATTTGACTGCAAGATCTAAACACATGCACATCAAGTTTTAAGCACGAATAGGTAAAGCAGTAGATGGAAATCTATTCACCGTATGGCGATTAAAAGACATGACCGAATAATAGGAACTTTGTTTAAAGATGTAAGTAAATTTTGGTAAATTTTACTTCAGGCAAAAGACAACCGGCACGAAAGCAAACAGATATATAATTCGACATTTGAGTTCATAATAGTTCACATGTAGAAAGAGTACCTTTGACAACACTTTTACGCTTTACATTCTCCTCAACCATTACAGAAGTAATAACGGACGATGAAAGCAGTTCGTGGCTTTTTAGAAACGCACCAACGCCCCCGAAAAAAATCGACAGACGAATCTCCCGTACAATGAACTCATTCCTCTTTGAGCTTCCCTTGTGATACAGAGGCCTCTGAATCTCCCTGACGGCTCTTCAAGTATCTCACCCCACCCCCCACCAACCCATCCGCTTTGCCCCTTATGGCCAACCCGGCCCCCCCGCGTGCCCAGGGCCCTCCGCCCCAACATTGCTCATCACCCTTTCCCCATCGCGCATCGCCCACCACCATCACCGGCCATTCCCGTGGCCCTGCTCTCACAGCGGCTCCTAGATTTATAGACTGTTAGTAATTCTGAGCTCGTCAACGGCTAGGGTCATTATTCCCGCAAGTGTAGTGCTTGTTTTTACTTGGGAGGTGGCGGTGTTCTTCGCCCGCTGGATGACGAGACTCGACGCCAACCTACCGTCGTCTATCAGGGTTTTCCCAAACAGGCATCTCCCACTAGCAGAACACCGCCCCAGCCGGGACAAGCTGTCAGCTCCAGACCGGTCTCGCGGCATGTGTGGTAGTGTAGTGCACGTTTGTATGCGTGTGTGTGTGTAAGAGGAGAGGACAGGACAAAAAAGAGGTAAGAAAGATCGCGTGCGGACCGTGGCCCGTTTGCTAGGGTACTACTCCGGCATTCGCCCGGTGTTGATCGGAGAAACCACGGAAAACTACCGTTAAGTGCAGCCGGCCGCTAGAATGCTCCCGACAGCGTGAGAATTCCATCTAGCTGACAAGCTAGTGTAGAAAATCCTACCACCGTCGGACGGCTCCTGAATGTCGCGTGTCCTGGTCCACCGCTCCATCCCCGCCCCATTACGTTTTCACCGCCCTCTCCCCCTCGCGCGCCGCCCACCGCCGCCGCCCCATCGCCCCAGCCCACGTCGCCCGCGGGCGGCGCGTGCCGCCGATTTTAAAACAAACGCGACGCACAATGGCCTTCAGATACCAAGTCGCCCCATTAATTCTGCAAAATTAATCTTTTTCTATACAACCGGGCGCGCGTGGGCAGAAGCACCCCGCGCGTTGGCGGCTGGGAGGGTGTGAAGTCGAGCGGGAGTGGGAGGGGCAACTCTGCACAGTGATTCAGAATGAAACGAGAATGGTGGGAAAATCATGCGTTTTTTAGCTATAACTATTCCAGTGCCTATATCTTTTAAGTATGTTCGTGGGGTTTGAGAATCTCTAAATGTTATATCAATAATATGATATTCAAAAAAGTTTATGTGTTACGTCAATTACGAAGTGAAAAATTGAATGATAGTGTCGAAATACATTTTTTATTTTAATTTATTTTAGAGAATTTAACGCAATATTTCTACTGATTCATTTATGGTTGTACTTAGAATTTTCACCTTCACAAACTACGAAAGCCAGTTGGAAAATATAATTATACATATTTTAACCAGAAAAAATAGACTTTGCCTACATATTTAATTCGGCACATTTTGTTATTTGAGGAGGATGGGTATAGTATTGATAAAACAATATCTGAGGTATTACGTTCCCAATGTAGACTGTCAGAAACGTTGAATACAAAATATTCAACATTATTTTAATTATGTAATTATTATATTCGCTAATCAATTACACTTACTGACCACTGCTCATATGACTACTATTATTAAATTATTGAATTCTAACTTGCCGACCACATATACAACTAATTCCAAATGTTTTTGCTAATTCTTCCCTAAATTTTGTACTCGCCATTTTGAATTCACAACCTGATCGATAACGATCAAACATTACCGATAAATTCGAACTCAGTACTTCCCATACTCGAGGAATACACTTTGAAACTCCGGATTCAAATACCACTTTGCTGAGGTTATTGAATTTTTGCCCGTAACTCGTTGATTCTGAACCACTGCGCGGTGTCGCTCGTCATTACCTCCCACCGGCGCCCCTCCCGCACCTCGCCATTGTTCCACTACAGTGGCGCTCGCCCCGGCCCGGCGCGACACTTCGCCGGCGCGCGTATCGCATATACAAAAACAGGCCATAAAAACTTCATAAAACACAAAATGTATACATTAATGATAAAAAAGGGAAGGGGTGCGAAAAGTACGGAGCAAAGAGAGAGGCAGCGGTCTAGTCGTTGGAGCGTTATCGCGACCATTTATCACCAAGATACGCAAGTCGCGTTCTGTCCCTTCGCGTCCCTCCCGCTCCCTCGGGGGATGGGAGGGGACACCACCGCGGCGGTCCCACGTCCGTCCCCCGTCGCCCAACCCAACCTGCCCCGCCCCGCCCCCAGGCGCGCACGCGTTCGCTCCCCGGGCCCGTCGCAGCGCTTTAGCAAATGAGCGACGAACGAAACGCGGCAACATTTGGTTCGGATCGAGGGCCCCACCGGGGCGGGGAGGGGAAGCACGCAATCACTTCCAGACTACAAAGTGCATTACTCAATGGCCGCATACATTCGTTTGAATTAACACTTTAAAACGCCAATCGAGCGTAAGTTGCGTGATAATTCGGTGGACGCCAGCGCCCGTCCCGCAATCGTGTCGCCCGCCCGTTCTGTTGCCGCCCCGGCGCGCGCCGCTGCGAAAGTCTCTGGGCGTCCCTCCCCTCGCCCACACTATCAGCGCGCTCTGTCGCTTTCAACGACCCAGAATCATACCCCTCCATCGCCCTATTAAGCGGCCTTTCCCCTCCCGCTCCCCCCCCACAGCACGCCGCAGTGCACGGGGACGCCCGCTCGCGCCGGATAATCTGCCCGCACTATCGCCCTGTCATCTATTAAGCAAATGCCGCCCCGCCCTCTCCGCACGCTCCTGCCCGCTCCCGTGTTGCCCCCATCCGCACGCGTCCGCCCCATCCCGTCACGCTCCTCCACGCCCGCATCCCCGCCATTTCCGATACGTCACGCCTTGCCTCACTTCGCCCCGCCCAGCCCGGCCACGCTCCATCCCGATATCTTTCTATTATTCGGGCAAATACTCGCCACGATATTCTTTGTCATAATGCTCCAACGCCAGCCCGTCTCCACCTCAAGGATCTACGCCACATCACACCCCCCCCCCAACTCCTCTCTTCTCCTTCACCCCGCCACGCCCAGAATCACAACGCTGCACTTGCCTTTTCCTGCCTACCCTAGCATCACCTCGCCTCTCCGTGCCTCACCCTGCGCTTCCCGCTGCACCACACCCCCGATTCCGCCAATCTGCCCCGCCGCCGCGCTGCCCGCACCGTGAGGCCCCGCCAGCCGTTTCTATTAGCTCGGGGCGACCGGCGCTTAGCTTTGTGGCGCGGCGAGCACAAGCCGCGGCCGAAGGCTGCCCCCCCCCGCCAGCGCGCGCCGCCACACCCGCTCGCTTTTTCAAAAACCCCGGCCGGACGTTGCCCGTCCTCCTGCCCCGATGCACCAGTGTGCGTCCACGCATGCAATTGAACTCGCTGCGGCACACAGGAATATGCAGAATTTTACTTCGATGCTAGGTGACGCCTGCCGCTTTGTTTGAGAGGCATGCTCGTTGACCCGTCCCTCGAAATTACTTGGTTCGGAAGTGGGATTCTCGGGCGTGCTGTTTGCCTAGCAGTGCGATTTACTAACAGGACAACATTTAATGAAATTTGGCATATACAAGAAAAATATGAATTTAATTTATATAACACGAGTTAGTACGAAAACATGATATAATATGATTGTTTATATAGGTTCCAAGATATACAAATTTTTTTTCTCAAAATATCACTACACACAAATTTACACGTTTATAAGTTTATAATAAGAATCAGTAATACCATTAGAGCGTTTCAAAATATTCATATATACATTATACGACCAAAAGAATTTTAATTTTATAAGAGTTACATCGATAAAAAAGAAGTTAATACGCAAATGATCTGGTGAAAATTTTGATACATAATTTGATTGCATATTATTGTATTTGTGTTGGAAAGTAATGAGAACGTCATTCCAAAATCCAAATAATAAGAAATTACATATGCATTCATCGCTCCGTTTGCTCCCCCTTGGTCGGCGTCGCTAAAGCCTCTCGTAACGCTACGAAATGAGTGATTTGTAAGGAGAGCGTCAGAGTGTAGACTCCGATAGTATATGCGGATGCGTAATAATCGCTCCATTACGTGATAGAATGTTACTCGATGAGAAGTAAATCTCAAGAAATCTACCGCAATCTGTTCGTACCTATCTCCGGGTAAAATGCAATGTCCGATTGCATGCAAAGAACGCACAAGCCGAACAAGATTGTCTTGAATTCCTATGCAAACTGCAGCAATAATGCTATGCCATCGTCTAACCGATGTACAAGGTTTGTGCATGTGCATGCAATAAAAAACATAATTGTTTCCTGTGATTTTTTTATTTCAAAATGAATAACTTCATTTTTAGTCCGGGGCTTTATGTTCTCAAAAGTTCATTTGAGAAAGCGGAATGTATGTATAAATAAATACATGCACTTTTAATTGCAAAATAATGGAAAATGTTAACGAAGCATTCAGAGACGGATAACTGATTTCATAAATCTTTTAAAAACTTCTTTTCGTGCTTTGACTACCGTGTACTTCGCTTTTAAGCAACGTCGTATTCTGTTTTCTTCCGGCTTGGGTAGTTTTTCGCGTTACTTTTAACGCAGAAATATGTTGCCTATTACCACAGAAATTTTATTCCGCTCTGCAACACTTTGTGTCGAGTTTCCCGTTAAGAACCCTCCGCTACGTGTTAAACACGAGCGGGTCATGGCCAGGTTTTAACCCTCCCGAGGAAAGGCAAATGATGATGGCGGCGGTGCCGGGCACGAGGGGAGGGGCAAAAGTCGTCGCTGTGCATGCCGGGAGTCGCGAGGCATGCCGGGGCGACGTCATTAAGATGGCGGCGTGTCGTGTCCGCGCAGAGGAGGGCGACGGAGCAGTGGCGGTGGAAGGGGAGAGGGGGAGGAGGGAGGGTGGAGGAGAAGGCAGAAGAGCCCATAAAGCACAGCTGCAGCAATAAAGTAACGCCGACTGCCGGCCGCAGTAAAAGAGCCGGGTTGCTCGCGAAGGTTATACGGCGCCTCCGCGCTCGCTCGCCGGATTACAAAGTCGCCCCTCGTTTGTTCTCGCGTCCCTCTCGTCTCGTCCGAGTCTCGTTCGCCTTCCCTTTCTGCCTTCCGTTTTTTTTTTTTTTTTCCTTTCGCCGGGATGTGATTCGCCCACTGGTTTGTTCTCGCGCCTTCCGCCCCCCCTCTAGCTCCGGCGATTTTTCCTTCGCGTTCCCTTTTCGCCTCTCGTCGCCTACCTCCTTCGCTCTGGATTCTCTCGACGCCCCCGTTCGGATCGTTGAGTGTGCTCTTATCGGCGTCTGGTAGCCCCGATGGGAGAGTGCGTTTACATAAACCTTGTGGGCTGCACGTTCGTCCTCGGGAATGGAGAAATAGGATTGGGCAAAATCTAGGGGGTTCTCCGCTCGCGGTTATCTCTACGAAAGTCCGCGTTGAAACTCCGTAGTGGAAATAATAGCAAGAGTATTTATTTCTGGTTCACGATGCATTATGTATCTGGTTTATTTTCAGAATAACTTATTTGAAGAATTTTAAACGAACGTTCTGGAACAAACAACGCGAAGTATCAACATTTATTCAAAGTGAGACGATTGTGTTTACTCCTTGGGTATGAAAAACTAATGAAACATCATTTAACACACGAAGTGCTTTCTAAAATTTAATTCAGAAAATCTAATTCACCAAATCTCCAATATACTAGCAATTTTTTATTTGTAGTCAGTCTGAATTCTGGTTGGAAATTTGGACCCTGTCAATCAATGCGATGAAAAAGAAAGACAAACGTATCTCGCGAAATGTATTATAATCAACCCAGTCACGCGGTATTGTATCCAAAATTTTATTCTCACAAAGACTGAATCTGGTAATGGGTGAAAACGGTGGCATCGTTCCTGAGAAAAATCAAAATTCCCTACACGCCAGGGGACTCCATGGTAGAAGGGACGAAAGGGTCGCGAATGAAAGAGGAAAGGGGGGGTGATCCACACGGCCCTCGCACGAAAAACGCGACGAATCACAAGCGCAAACAATGGAGCTCTGATAGTGTTGACACATCCAAAGCGCGACACCCGCTTTTTGCCAGTTATCTTGTGATTTATTATTATTTATACATACATTGTTAGAACTGACAAATACATAATTAAAGGGTTGTTTAATCTAGCTACATAAAATATTTACACGCAGCCTGTTTTTCATCGCAGAGGAGAATGAATAATTTAGGGAAAATTAGCGGTGACTGCAAAACTGGCTGGGAGCACGATATTTAAAGTTTACGCGTTTTGTTTTGCAGGGTATGAATCAAATTCCGGAAGAGTGGGTCGCAGAGGACAGCATGTTTTATGAAAATTTCGAGTATGAAGCAATTTGATATGTCACGCCGTTTCAATCTGACGGCATCGGGGAGCTCATGACAGTGCTCGAATTTCTGGACAAATGGGCCGCACATTCATCTAAACTGCTAATAATTAGATGTAAAATGAATTTTCAACTAGATGTCACCTAATTCAACATAAACTAATCAGCGACATAATGTTTACCAGTATTATTGCTTAATGTATTCGTGTAGAATATGTTACATAGACTATCTTGCTAATATACACTTGACACTTTAAACGAATGTTTTGAGACGTTTCACGTCAATCTGATAACTTTCTAGAAAAAACAACATATATGTTGGGGGTTTACTTACTTTTACACGTTTTTTGTTTAACAATATTTTGTTTGTCTTAACGCTTTAAAACCCGTATGTTAAATTTAATCGTTTTAAAACACTGGAATAACTTTGGTTTTCCAAGATTTATATTTTAAAAGATATTTTCATTTTCCTCGATAGATTTCACTAGGTAACGGTCACTACGGTGCACACGAGTTCCGTGGAGGTCACGGCCAGAGGCAGGTGGAGAGGGTCAAGGGTAGGGGAGGGAGGGAGGGGAGAGGCGGTCACGAAGGGTGTTACGCAACCCGATCAATGGGCCTTACGTAAGGAAAGAGCGGGGAAGAAAAAGGGGGCGGAGGAACCAGCAGCGAGGCAAAGCCCGCACGAAACTCTCAGGCCTCTGCACCTGCCCGCCCCTCGAATCCGACCACCGCGTACGCACGACTGCGCTCGGCGACTGCTGACGCGTTCTTTCTGTGGCACGCCCACTCCCGTGTTTGATTGTGATTCAAGTTCCGGTTACGAATGGAAAACTCTTCTAAGGAATGGACCGAGCGTTTGAGTAAATAAGAATTTAAGTTTTCATGAACCGTCTACTACTGTGGACAATACTTTCGTAAGTACAGTTCGTATTATAATCCTGGAGGTGGCTGTGTTCCTCCCTCTTCAGGTATCTCCCACAACGGAGCACCCCGGTATCTCCCTCAGGTATCTACATCGACAAGCATTAAGTTCCCATCTCTTCTCCCGCTATGTGTGATAAGGAAGTGGATGTTTGCAAATGTAAGTGCAGGAATGAACTGAGCTTTGCAAAATTTTCGTAAAATAGAAAGCGGAGGTGATATAATCGAAGTAAATGATACGTGAAAAAAATAACAGATAGCACTAACTTAGCGTTTTTACTTCATTCATGGAAGTTCCACCCCACCTACACCTGAATGGTTATAAGTAAAAGGGTAAAAAATGCGGTAGGATTAGTATTCTCGTGGGGGATAACCAGGATTTGCTGCGCAGATAGATACAACTGAACTATTTTAAACTTGAAACTATACCACTGACCTGAAAGGACCAAGAAAATAATTTTCAAAAAAAAAATCTTGCAAAACCTTCGAATAGAGATTCCAGGAATGGAATTCATATTTCCTAATCTCTCTCAAGAATCGGGATCGTTTCTCTTACGCGAGTAAATTTAGGGTCGTATTTATGAAGCTCTGCCAGCAGCGTTCTTAGGGACCTGCCATCTGGGGGCTTGCTAGGAGCTCAAGGGGCGACTGGAATTGGCTGGGGGGCGTTCATGTATCGCAAAACCGAACACTACCAGCCTGCTAGGACAGTCAGGCCCCTGGCTAAGGTTTATAAATACGGCCCTTAATGTGTTATTTAATTTCCTTTTCTGTTCAATAGTCCTTGATTTGTAAATAATTACTTCATTTTAACTAATGTAATACTAATGCTTTAAATACTGGGTCACGGATTATTTAATTAGGTGCTAGTAATTTTGATAGTTCACATTGCTCTATATAATAATTCTGAAAGACATTTTTTTCATTAATCCAATGTAATAGTAAAAAATAATAATCTTCCTTAAAAAAAGTCAAAATTATACATCTACGCAAAACAAATCTATAATGGAAAACTATTCAATGAGACTTTAACAGGTAGAGTATCATTGTTGCATTTGTTGTTACTTCCCTTTTAACAATGTGTTCATGTGTGTGTTGAAAACGTGTGTGTGTGTGTGTGTGTGTGTGTGTGTGTGTGAAGAAATGAATTTCAAAGAAAATATTTAACCTCTTTTTCAAAGCTATTAATCATGAAGATGAAAATACGAAAAAATGAAGTTCATTTATTTCCACTCTTACAAAACGTATTTCTATCTTACCCATTAATCTCAGTTTATATGAAAAATATTTCTCTCAGTAATTTGACTTTTCATTCACTCTGTTTATCCGCATAAATGTGATAATTGTAATACAACCACCATATTGGTTAAAATGTGCGTATTTAAGGCGAATACAAGCACATTCATATGCAAAAAAGGCGCGAACACTGAACCATGTTAAAATGTGTTAGCAATGAAACATTTACGTATGAGTGTTAGATCATTAGTCAATATACGTAACGTGATAGGAGGGTGCACTGCCGTAAATTGTACACACAGAGATAGAGAAAACCACGCACAACATTACTCGTTATGTATTGCTGTTCCCCATAAATCAGCAGTTATACGAATTGGACCTATGAATCAACCAAATTGAATGTAAAACCGTACAAAAAAGTTTATAAAGGACGCTGCAAGGTTTTATTGTCCACAAACAGGGAGAAAAACCTTTCAGCAACCTGGTCCCTTCATAGGTGAAAGAATCCTTATAAACCATTAAAAATCAAAATTTGATTTAACGACACACGAACTCTGCTGTGCGTGGTAGTCTCAACACCCAAGCAAAACACAGAAACACAGAAAGACACAGAAACTAGAGACAAAAGACGTGCACGTGGCGCTTGTTACCTGAGAGCGCTTGCGTCAGCAGGGGCGTGTTATTGTTGGGGGTGAGTTGACCGTTGGTCAGGTCCACTGCAAGCAACAAGCAGACAGCGCCGGGTTCAGTCCACGCGTGGTCCACGGACAACGGACAAACACAACACACGGACAACCACACCACACCACAGCACAGCACGCGCGGACTTTTGGGGGGGAAAACCCTGCTGCTTCTCACAGCGCGTTCTATTTATCCTTTCTGAAAACCTTTTGCAAGAAATGGCGCTTCGATCTACCGATTATCCTTGATATCGGTTTCTTTGTTTTTTTCTGTGTACCAATGTGTTGTTTTTTATCACTTCCCCCTCCTCAGACCTCATCCAGCCAAAAAAAATAACATTCCTTCTTTCGCACCAATCTCACCGGCAGAAGGAGGGAAGGGAAAGAAGAAAAAGAAGATCGGCGGTTAAGAGCAGCAATGGCGCGTGGCAAACGACGCGAGAGAGACCGATCCCTTTTTTTCTTCTCCGATTTAATATTCAAGATTGCGCGTTTCTCCCTCGCGCCCAAGTTTGCGCCAGCGCGCGCTCGAGCGCTCCGCCGGAGAAATACGACATTACTACGCAACATCGCAGCAGCTCGTAGAACGCCCTCCCCGCCCCGCCCTCCTCCACATCCACTACTTATTTTCTTAGCCCTTCCACGCAATAAAAAGGTGCATTAGGTAAAGTTGTGCTGGGGGACAGTTTCAAGAGGATGTTGGTAAAGTTCCCATGAGTCCATTCCACACCTCATCATGTCGTCTTATTTCTTTGCGCCTCCTCCTGCGTTCGCGAGAAGAGTTCGCAGGCGAGAGAAGAGAGGAGCAGCCGCGGCGAGAACGCGAGGGCGCGGACGGGCAGAGCGCGAGAGGAGCGTGGCGGGGAGCGCGGTGAGGGGAGAAAGGGACGTGCGAGGGCGGTAGCTGCCGCTGCCGCCCCCAGTTTGCACGTAGGAGGGGGGGAGGGGGAGAAAATACCAATTTATCGAGGAGGAGAGAAAACAAGAGGTCAGATTAGAGGCAGAAGGGCGGTCTCGGTTAGTTTGGCTCGCGGTGGCCGAGAGGGTCAGCCCGCTGCGGTGGGCGAGAGGAAAATACGAGGCGGCTTTGCACTCTGGCCAATCCAACCTCCTTCCTAATGGTTCGTAGACGGTTTAAGAGAGCTTCTAGAAAGTAGGTGAAATGGGGAATTTTATTCACCTATTACATTAGAGCCTTTGAGTTTCCATTAATTTGATAAGCAACGTAAATTACACAAAGCTGAATAGCGAAAGCGATTTCCAAACCACACTGAAAATGCATTCTTTGTGTTAAAGGTAAGTTAGCTAGCATTATTCGACTGAAGCCAAACCATGCAAAATAATCGTAATAAATATAAACTGAATTTAATTTGAACTTATTAACACAGTTAAGACACATCTGTTCGTCTTGTGTTTACCTTGCAAATAGGAAATGCGTGAAATTTAACAATATTATTTCGAACACTACGGACAATTGTTGGAGAATCTTGTGAAGATTAATCTATAGTTAAGCGACACCTTATTTGTTGACAATGCACTCACTCGAGAGTGCACTCAATTCGATATCAGTTAGCTTCAGACCCACAGCATTATTTTTTCTACTCCGAATGAAAGTACTTTCTCTGACTAAATAACAAATGGACTTAATGGAATGTTCAAAACGAAAGATAGCACGTGTGTGCGCTCCACAACACCAAATACATCGCGAGTAACGACTTGAGCAACTGCCTCAGCCAAGTCATTCAGTCAAGCACCACAATACACACATAGCCCAAATGCGAGTGAGTACCGTTCCGCATCGGCTCCGAAGTCGTCCCGATTACACCACACGCGTGCATCAAAGCACATATCCGCCGCCGTTACCGAACCGCCTGCCCGCTACACCGACCGGCGCGAAAACGACCCGCACTACAAGATGGCGGACGGCGCGCCGGTTACGAACGGCCCCCGGTACGTCACCGCGGCTTCTCGGCCCGCAGGTTAATTGCATAGAGAGTCGTTACAGGACACGGCCTTCACGGAGGGGGGTGCGGGGCGGAGGGATGCATACGGGAAACGCCGAGGGTCGCTGTCCGCGGCAGAGCTGCGTTCGGAAACGCGTTGCGCCGGCCGGCGGGGGAATGGGGGCGTTGGCGGCGACGCAGCGTCGTTGACGGGATCGCCCTCGTCATCGCGGTCGTGACGCCGGAGGGCGGGTCGGAGGCGGGTCGGAGGCGGGTCGGAGGCGGGTGGGAAGCGGGTCGGAGGCGGGTCGGAGGCGGGTCGGAGGCGGGTCGGAGGCGGGTCGGAGGCGGGTCGGAGGCGGGTCGGAGGCGGGTCGGAGGCGGGTCGGGGGCGGGTCGGAGGCGGGGCGGAGGCGGGTCGGGGGGGGGTCGGAGGCGGGTCGGAGGCGGGTCGGAGGCGGGTCGGAGGCGAGTCGGAGGCGGGTCGGAGGCGGGTCGGAGGCGGGTCGGAGGCGGGTCGGAGGCGGGTCGGAGGCGGGTCGGAGGCGGGTCGGAGGCGGGTCGGAGGCGGGTCGGAGGCGGGACGGAGGCGGGGCGGACGCGGGACGGAGGCGGGTCGGAGGCGGGTCGGAGGCGGGTCGGAGGCGGGGCGGGCGGAGGGGGAGGGGGGGCGGGTGGAGAGAGGGGATAGGCGGGGGCAGGGATGGGGGAAGAGCGCCATCACATCCGTGCGAGGGCCTCCGTGCTCTCAAATGGGTGCGAGGGCGAGGGCGAGAATGGGCTTTGTGGGGCTTGCGATGTGGATGAAGCACCTGTAGCCCACGTCCAAGCTCATCTGATGGGGAGTGAGAAGGTTTCAGAGAAAGATCGTTAGCACTTTTTTGCGTTTTTGAACATTAACTTGCTTTCAGATACTGGCACCACTGCGTTTAGACTACATGGAAGTTCGAAAACTCCCAAAACATTATAGAGATTTTTTATCGTGTAATGAAATAAGCTCGTTCTTTGGCAAAACCAGAGATTTGCATCTTCGTTTTTATTTAAGTTTTCCTAATAGTTTCTCTAATATTATTAGGATATTTCATTGCTTGTAGATACACAGTAAGTAATAATTGATATTAAACGAATGTAAGCTCCACCTCTCCATTGCATCAATCTAATCTATTTTAAGCTCATCTTCAGCCCCAAAGGAATCCACCTCGCTATCGAAAGCAATCGTTTGTAAAAGATTCACGAAAGAATGAAAAACAAACATTCTATCCACAAACTACTGGAATTGTTTAGTATTAATACGTAGAAAATAAAAACGAGAAAGAAGTCAACGGATTTTTTTCTAGAATCTCTCTGTCTTTGTGACGACAGGAAAATGCCATGATAGATATGTTTGCCAGTTTCCATATGTGAGTATTCAAGGATTCTACAAACATTTTAAGCTATTCCATCCTGCATGCAAGATGTGAAAGCAAACAAATCCCGACAGAGCTCAAGCACCAACTCCCGATGACCCAGAAGCGTCTACGCGAAGACCCCTAAGGAAGCCACTACGTCGTCGGCACCTCGCCTGGGACCCGGAGGCACGTACCTGCCACGAAAGCGGGGAGCGAGGGGGGCGTGGCGCGAGAGGGTACATTCTTACTCTGCGTGCCTTGCACGGCGCGCGTGGAATGATGGTGATGATGATGGGGGGAGGAGTGGCGGAGGGGGGGCCGGGCCCGCAGGGGGCCGAGGGGGGGGCGGGCGGGCGCTGACGGGATCTGACGATCTGCCTGTGATGGCGGCGGTTGTAGCGCTTGCGTAGCCGTTGCGGGAGGAGGCGTGGGCAGCGACGAGGCAGCAGCTCCCGATCCAACGCCGGCGGCTGCGGCGGCGATGGTGGTGGCGGTGGTAGGGTTAGGGAAGAAGCCGAAGCCCGAGTAGCCTGAAAGAGCGTCGGACGCTCAGCGTCACTTCTCACTCGCTACTGAAGCCATTTACGATATGGGGAGGGGAGACGTTCTGGTGCTATTCAGTTGCATGAAATGAAACTTACAATTTTGTAAAACATAATACGCTTTATAAGTAAAAATAAAATATTTTTTTTAGAATTTGCTCTTAAAAAAATCGTGAATTATCTTAAGAAAGCTGATGCATTCATATTTATTTATTTTTAATTCCAATTAAATAATAATGAAATAAAAGTATCACTAAATAAAAATGTTATTAAATTATATTATATTCAAAGAAAAGAATCCATGAATCATAATATTAGTAAATTAGCCCCCTCACCCCGAAATCATTTGGTCCATTATTTCATTAAGTATAATAAGTGAATCATTATGCTGATCGACTGACGCTGAATTTATTTCAAGGGGAAGATTGGGAAGAAAGTGGAATGGGAGGCAACCCTGCCACTGCTGCCACCACCACCACCACCACCACCACCACCACCGCATTTGCCGCCGCACCCGCAAGCCGCATCGAACACCGAACGTCCCGAACGCGGTTCTTCACCTTCATCACGAGGACGCAGCACTGGACCCTCACTATGGGTTAGCGCGTCGCGATTATTGAGATGTGTTTGTAATCGAAGACGTCGGAGTGCCTTCCATGAGTTGCCGCACCATGCCTCTTTTGGCAATCACAATGGCCCGGCAGCCAGACAAGTGAGATATTCAGCTTTGCAAAGAATCATTCATTAGCCATTGGGCTTGCCTCGATCCAGAAACACACTACAATAAGAAGAGGAACTACACATGCTAAAAATATTCACAAGGTAAACATAAATCACAATTTTATCTGTTTATATCCCGATAATAGCGTAATATGGGATAAGCAAGACAAACAATTATTAGTGAAATTTACGTCTAATTACAACTTTTAATCGAATGACATCGACTAAAGAATTCATTTTTTTTTATTAAAATGTTATACTTAATGGCATTACATAATTTTAGAACCTGTATTAGAATTAATTTGTAAAACGAAATTTCAACTCAGCTAGTTATCATGATCTATACGATTAACTTTAAAACTAATAAAATGGGTGTTCTCCGGCAGAATCGCCTGATTGCAATCCACTCACTGCATATCACAAAACTCGATTTATATCGGATTCGTGCCATAAATCTTAATTATACCCGTCATTTACTTCAAACTCTGAATGAGATAGATATTTTTAAAATGTTACTCAATTATGTAAATAAATGCATGCTTTTACGTTAGTTCAGCAGTGAGACGCAAATTAAAATATACCATGCTTTATCCTTAAAATGAAACATACATTCCTGTTTTATATTGCCGAATGGAATACGCGAAACGTACAACTAATGGGAATGATTCATTAATTTAACTAATCTGCTCCCTATGTTAGTAATTTAATTAAAAAACAAAAATTTAGATCTACTTCCACAATTTGTTTAAGAAATTAAAAAAAATGCATTGATAACATAAGACTGAAGAAAACTGAAGATATTGCACACTATTGGACAAACTGTAGCTACGACTAATGTATGAGTGTTCTAAAGCATCATGCATTTTCATTACAGAAGCAAACACGGTACTTACATGAAGGCACACACGTATCTTCAAATGCAATGAAATTGTAAAAGATGTCGTGCGTGAACCCACTTTTGCGAACTTTGCATGGGAAGAGAGGTGTAACACGCATGCCATTTTAACACGATCCGCAACGAGATCACCGAAGTGACACTAGACATTTTACAACATTATGTTTGGAGGTAACTCATCTTGTAATCGATATATGCCTAACACGTCTGACCTTTTTTTTTAAAGAAAACTCTTAACTACCAGAGAGAAATTAATGAAGATAAAGCTTGATGAAAGATAATTCAATTCACCGAACAAATTAGTCTCTCTTTGCTTTTCGCTTATTCAAAAGCATACTTTTTCTAGTGACTGACTAGAAAAGAGAAGTATTCGCTAGCAGTTCTAGAAACCGACATTGTGATTATCCCTTCTGAGATGTTTTATGCCTGCGTTAAAAAACATATTTTTTTACTTGTATATAATATACTTTTTTACAGACAAACATTAATTTTCTTGAAACGAAATTCATACTGATTTGCAAACGGGGAAACATTTCATTGAGAACGTAGAAATGTTTAAGCTACATCCAAGACTGACAAGACAGTACTTGACTTGAAAAAAAACAAGAAAGCACGACAAAATGGTAGATAAATTGTTATCTATTGGTATATTTCATCAAAAACATAGTATAACTGGTTTATTTCTAGATTTTTCATAAAAAATATCACGAACAGTTTCTATTCTTTCTAACCACACTCACAAAAGTATGTGCGTGAATAATAGATGATTTCGATAGCAGAAAGTAGAACTTAATTTCATCTCGCAAGTCCGTTCTTTCTACGCTCAGCAACCGAAGAATAAATGTAGGTACGAATATAAAACCGATTACATTTCACAAAATTAAGTTGCGCAATTATGAGTGAATTAATAAAAGTAGTAAACACTGAAGATAAATATTTCAAAATTGTGGAGTACGATGAATAGAACAGTAACCAGTCGACGATTTAATATCTTTAAAAAAAAGTGCCAATATTCTGTAACAATAATTTGTAAGAAATAATTGCTTATTTACAAACCCACGCTTTTGAGATTTTGCCTACACGGACAAGCGCTTCTGGCAAACCTGTCTTGCCTGGAATATATATTGTTGCCGCAGCTGGGAGAAATGCGGTAGCGAAAAAAAATATAAGCTTTCTTGTGTATCGCATACTTTAACGGTACGGTACCTTCTAAAAAAGGAATTTCTGATCTCTTGTAATACAAACTCCGGAGCCTACTCCCTACACTCACCCTCGCCGTGAAAAGGGAACAGGCCGTCGGGAGGCGAAATCTCCCAACCGGGCGACAGGGGCAGCCTCTCCGCTGACCGGCGGGTCACGGGACCTGCGCGGGTGGCGGGGGGAGGGGGCCGCGCGGTGATGGATGACGGGGCGTATCTGCAGGGAGCGGCAGCAATGGGTCGACAGAGACCTCGCCGAGGTGCGGAGTGGGGGAGGGCACCGAGAGGGGTTCCAGGGATTCTGTCAACCCCTTCCTCGCCAACTTCACCAAGTCCACCGCCCCGCGCCAAGCCGTGCCGGACGACAACACATCCATCATTAATGACGGCGCGAATATATATTCGCTGGGACAAAGGGCGCGTGAAGTTGAGAGGAAGAGAGGTGCGCCTGCATTCCTTGAACTGTACTACATTTTGTTTCTTTCACTGCAGGACACTACGAGTCCAAGAAATCTTGAGCACACCCTAAAGAGAGAAACTTAACGGCATTTCTAGAGCATTTTCAAACATCACTTCTACTACTTCAAAATACAATTACCATGAGACCAAACACATATGTTAAAGAGTCAATTATCTTTGCCATTTCCTTTTAATATCACACTAACGGACTGAATAATACACACACTGCAATTGCGAAAATAAGATTAGATACAATAATGCTGAAATTCACATTTTATATTCAATTTATAAACACGAGTCAAATTACCAAGAAACAGCAACATTTTCTACCGCCAAGAAAGTAAGTTTTAAATATCGCATGCAATGTACACATTCGAATGAATGAAAATAGCACACGACTCTAGAAATACTTCCCTTCCAGATATGTACAATCATTATTGTTATTCCTACGTGATATATAAAAAACAACACATTGGTAACGAATAGGTTCAGTGCAAAGATTGAAATTGCAAAAGGGTGAAATTTAACATGTGCGACGAACGCTGCAAAAACACACAACTGACAAGCAGCAGGGAATATCAAATTTTGTTGCAAGAAAAACTGTTAGTAATAGCCAGAAATTACTTGAATGTGACCATATAAACACACAGGCATCATATATTCATTTAGTTTGAAGATTCATCTTCCAAAGAACAATGAAAGCAGTGTTACCAGTAGAACACGAACAACATCCATCAACAATTAGCACGCAGTGAACACACACTAAATCAACACAAGAAATTGCTCTCTATGTAGAAACGGTTACTGAGCACTAAATGCACTAATAATTACTGTATTAATAATCCTAATGTCAATACGTATCTATCTAATTCACTGACCTATAAACTACCAACATATAATCGTTGGCTAATACACATTTCTAACTTGTACCAGAGGGAAGGCACGACCTCACCCTTTTCAAAACGGAATGGGTACACCCTTGTAATTGAGACAATGTATAACATGTCATTTGGATAATACGTATCAGAATTTTGAATGCGGAGTAGAGGCCATCATCCCCCCTCTGGCACAACAGGAGGAGCCTACGTGTAAGTGAAATGTGACTGTGAGATGTAGATGTGACACATTCACGCTCTCACGCACACCGCTACACTAGGAACTACGGACTAAATCAGCAGACGAGGTACAGACACCAAGGAAGAGGAGCAGTCTTTAAGAAAACACGCATATTAAGTTCAAAAACAGCTGCAGCAAATATTGTTAGGCCACTAATAAAGTATGGACTAAGTTTCTAAACAACACCAGAATAAAAAAAATATCTGCAAACTAACAAACTAGGCATTAGAATGGTAATGAGTATACCAACATCATCTTCACCACATTTCCACCACAATAATGCGTTCCCCACAATCACTGGTTAGCTAAGAAGGGAGAACAAACGTTAGTTTTAAGAAAGCCTACGGTTAAGTTTTCTGTCTAATGTAAAGGCCACAAATCTTCTGCGCTACAATCAATTAATATTTACCACACTGCGAACGTACGCTAGGAATATTTACGAGTAGAACTCCTAAAAAACAAATATTCTTTTAATAATGGATCTATATGGAATACAAAAAGTAAACTATGGCTTCACTAGAAATGACTAGATCTCTAATCTACTATGTCACTAGTTAATATAAAAAAACAAAAATATTTAGAGAAAAAATATGTGCTATGATCTCCACAAAAATTGTCTAAGATATAGATAGTATATTAAAAAGATATTGTATTAAAAGAATAGTGGCTAACTTTTTTGGTCTACTCGCCCCACGCTAGATGGCAGCTTCGTCGTCTTCTGTCGCCCTTGGAGAACACAGAAAGGCAGGCACTCCGTGCCACGTGCAATGTTTCTTCTTCTTTCATTCGCACGCTCTCATCTCTTAACTTTTCGCTTTTCTTTGTTGCACTATTTCTCGATTATCACTTTTTAACACGCTAATTTTTGTTTTATTTCTATGACATCTTGTTCATAAATTTCACTTTTCAAAAGGAACGATCATGCAAATTACACAGATCTTTTTCCCCCATTCAAAACCTCGTCTGATGAAACAATCCTGGCTGTTGTTACGTTTAGATATTTATATATCCGGACTGCCCCCGAACCCCACACAATTAATGAAAGGCAGCTTTAGTCACACACGTGCACACCCTCAAAATCCAACCAATACCATTCCCTGACGCACGTGTTTCCAATGTAAATAAACGTAACATCCCTCTCAAATTTTCAACATGTGTTCGAATAAGCGAACGCAGATGTTTGAAACGTTTGGAACAATACAAAATAATCGCTTTATCGTCGGGAATACCGGAGAATGTTTTACGCCCTCGTGTTACATTCGAAGTATAAAGATTCGAATTACCGCCATCGCGAATAATGAAATGAAACCCAAGAATAGTGGGGCTTTTAAACCGAGTGCACAGCTCTCAAAAAAGGCGAATTCGCATGGTAAGTGCGGTAATTCTATCGAGTATTTTAGTGTCAGATGGACACATTTCCATAGTAGTTACAGCATAGAGAGAAAACGAGACGGGGGTAAACACAAAAAAGAGTAGTCAGGCTGAATGTAAAAATGCAGGCGGGAGAGGGAAGGGCGGCGGCGAGCGGCTCAACCGCGCTGAATTGCATTTGGGCACGAGGCGGCAGCAGCCATCACAGTGAAATTCTACCCGCGGACATGCCGCCGGAGCGCCCGGCACTTGGGCAGGGCCACAGCCGCTACCGCAACTCGCCCAAACCACCGCTCGCCGTTTCGTTCCTCCGCTTCCAGCCCGTTCTACTCATTCCCATGCCACGTCACCGTTACTCATTTGCCTCGTCACCGACCCGACTCCTCCCCATCCACGCCCCCTTTGATTTCCATCGTGTATCACCTCCGTCCGTTTTCCTCATTTCCCCTCCGCCCCCCATCTCTGCCCGACTCTTTCCCACCACGCCTCTTTCTCGCCGTGACTCATCCCAGCCCCAACCCGTCTTCTGAGCCCCCTCCCGTCTCTTCTACCTCAGTCCCCTGCGCCCTGCCCTCTCCCCCCCCGCCCCGCCCGCCCCCCCCCCGGGCCGGGCCCAGCTCGTTGACAGGCGGCGACGGCGGCGGGGACCGGAGCGACAATAGCTGCGCTCGACTTTGATAAACCGCTCGCTGCTCCGAAAGCTTTTTATAACGAAATAAAATATTCAGCGGCGGCCCAGGGGCGGAGGACAGGGGGTCGCCGGCAGGGGGCCACGGAAGTCGCCCGCTCGGATTGCGAGGATTGACCGCTGTGATTTAGTGAGCGCGCAGTGTGCGCGTTACATCGCTGCCCTAGTACGTCGAGCGTGTTTTTCGGCGACTCCTGTCGTTCTGTTCTCGTGTCTCTCCTTTACAGAATCCATAAAATTTTCGGAACGCACGGGGATTTTATAATCCTCAGTTACGGGTGGGGAGATAGTCGTGGAAAAATGAAAGCTTCTATGAATTTTAGAGATGAAAAAATACATGTAACTACTGTTATTCAAATTATATTTGTACTGAATTGCGTAGGCAATATTAAATAAATATTAAAATATAGACCTTAAAATAATGTACATTTACGTGTGAAATTGGAATTCCTGACTTGTGCGTTGGTGAGTTGGTTTAATTCGTACCTAATTGAACTACGTTTACAAACAAATATAAACACATTTTGCAAACTTTAAACGTATTACGGTACGGGTATTTTGTTTTCTCGAAGTTTAAGAAATCGAAAATAGCAGCGATTATTTTGTATTGTTCAAATTACTTCTACACTTACGATCCGTCCACAGTCAAAACTATCTACCATAGCAGAAGTCGCCAGGAACGTGTCGAAGTGAAAATAAAGTCAGTATAATATCTGTCAATTTGAAGCGGCAATAGCAGCAGTGTTAAATGCTCATGTAAAAGAGCGAGGATGAAATACTGTTATAACCAACACGTTACTGGCACTAAGAAACTAACTAGAATACGTTACAAGTCTGATGCTAATTTCTAAGCTTATCTGACCCATCCAGTAGGAAGTAGCATATGTTACAGCATTATAACATACCATGGGCAGCAGGGACACACAACAGGAACTACCTCTTCTTGGTTTTGTATAGGCACTACACCTCATCGGTGTAGCGGCGGTCACAGAGGGTGCTACATCATACTTGCTACTTCAGTTGTAACATACAATGATCAGTCTAATTCACAAGCACTATAAACGATAGGTTATGTAACTACTTGTACGTCGTATGTACAGTTGTAACGCTTAACATAACACTAGGGCATTTCACCAAACCTCACTGTGTTCATCTTCTAGTTAAATGTACAAGCTAGAATAAAAGTAAACATCCACACAATGACTCATACCAAAACTAGCAGACAATAATACGAGGTTCAGAACTAGAATGCTCAGGACCAGAATTGACTGCAACTCCATCAAATAAAAAGTGTTCAATGCGTGTTAAAGGGAATTGTTCAAACAATTCCATCAATAACTCGTTCACCTCAACCGAGTTGCTTCAAATTGGCCCTAAAGAGAGAGACTTGGACATTGCACATGGTCCAGTAGCTTCCCTAACGATTCGAAGGGGAATTTCAGAATTATTTCATTTTATCGAAAATGATATGTACATGTTCAGGAGAAGAACATTCCACTGAGAACGATGTCATTGGGAATGTCATATCACCCGAATGTTTGTCCCTAATGTGAACTTAAACGAGTTGTACATAAATAATAGAGTTAGCTGTAATGGCGAGCTTTCACTGTTTGCATCTGTGTAATGCATCACTGGGAAAATTTTAGGTTAAAAAATCGCTTTGGAAATTTGCGCATCCTTAATTGAGCTTCGTTTTAACCCAACAAAACAGCAAAACGCATAAAATTATAATAAAGACTAATATTTCAATTGATGTTTTCATATGATTCGTGATTCGATCATACGATTTGCGCGAATGCACCGATGCGTTTAGTGGCGGGAAGGGCAGTGGGGAAAACCAACGGTGTGAGCCGCGCGTAGGACGGGATACGCGTACAGCAGCCGAAGTGAGCGTGCCCTCTGTACTGGACTAGGGGATTGTCGAACTAGGGCTCCTGCTGAAACTACTACTCAACCTCAGCATGAAAATATGCTCACTTGGAACGTGATGCAGGGAATTTAGATCACGCCCAGCAACTTAAATCAATAACTGCTTTAAACTGTGAGTACTTTCTAGCACAACAACAAAATTGGATTAATGAAGCCCCCTCAACAGAGAAAAGAAACGCTTCGTATGGATACTTGAAGCCCTAGTTCACTCCCGGTGCGATTCAATGTCCAAGTCCTAAACTAATACGTACTATTAATAGAGCTGCACTATGCAATACAAAAGATGACAGTGAAACTTGAAAAAAATTCTAATTCTTTATTAACATCTTTTATTAAGTACCACATTATGCCATAGTGAAATAGATCTCCATTTACAATGGATAACGCTGATTAGCTTGTCGGAGAACGGATAATAAATCAACCGGAATCGATATTCAGCATTCACACTGTTTTAAAATTTATTTGTTTTGAGTTTCACAGTTGGAATCTGGAGATGAAATCAATTTTGAAATCAATGTTAAATATTTTCACATTTATTTTCAAATTTCATTGCCATTCGTGAGTCAACGAGGTTTTGTTCAAATCGTCGAGACTGACCATTCACCTACAATTAAAAATATATTTTTTTCTTTCGTTCCTTCGTGAAATAGGGCACGCTCACGACATGGCGAAGCTCCAGAAGAGGACGGGAGAAAAGAGAATATTAAGAAAGAGGATAGTAGTTTTTGTACGGGCCAAGAGTTCCAGGAAGAATGATCAACAATGATGAAGTGGAATAGGATAGCTGTCACCAACATATTCTAACGTGGAGGAGAATGGTCAGCACGGCATCAATACTCGATCCGTTGACGAGGCTATTTTAACACAAAATCTCATCACTTTAATATCAAACCCATTTAATTCGATGATTGCAAGTACGTGACAACAATGTAAAGTTGATGTCAAGTGCACGAGAAGTGAAATAACATTTCAAAGCAAAACACATTTTCTATTATTAACGTACACATGGGAATAATTATCTTTTAAGTACACACAGGTAAATTCAGTGTACGTAAAACAATATAAAACATATAATTCGCAATGTACTAGATAATACATGCGCCAAAACGGTAACATTAGGTCTAAATGAAATCAAATACTAATTACGTCATTATCGATGAAGTGCGTAAAATACACCACAACCACTTTTGTAACCCTAGTACAATTTATGCCACACGCTTATCTAACAAGTTTAAAAGCCTCGTCTCAGGATGGAAGTATGCGAGCTACCTGGGGACGCGGTGCCAACTTCACTACGTCGAGAGTGCGGGTCAAATGCTGGCAATATAAGTCGAGATAACTAGAGCAAGATCCAGGACAAAAAATACCAGAGCGAAAAAACAAACAAAAAAGTACCAAAAAAGAAGAAATGAAAAAGGAAGAAAAAAAAGAGTTGAGAAAAGACAATCGAGAAGGGCGGCGGGATTACCGGCGGGGACGGCGGCCGCGAGGCAGCGGGGGGCGGGGGCGGCGCGGGGCGGGCGGTGACGGGCGCCGCCACGCCGCACAGCGCCAACCCTGCGGACACAGCGGCGGCGTCGGTCGGCGGCGGTGGCGATGGCGGTGGCGGCGAAGGCGGCGAAGGCGGCGGCGGCGGCGGCGGGGGGGGGCGAGGGCGGAACGGCCGCCGCCCCGTCGCCGCGGGAATGGGACGGGTGGGGGGCAAAGAGCGCCCAACGCGAGACACTGGGCGGGATCTAATCTCATTCGGGAAACGTCGACAAAGGTGGCAGGGTTTGAGTGCAATACCAATATAGGAATCAGTGTAGAAAAGATTGAGATATTCGATTTATATCTTTTTGGTGGATTTTCCTTTTCAATATTAGATATTAATGCGTATAATGTTACAGTTGTAGAGTAAGAAGATTACCCCCAAATATATTTAGACACACTTTCCGGCATCATAGACTTAACTTCATATATTATTATACAAGTTTCAGTAATTCATAAATTTTATTCTCAATTTAAGATTTCGTTAAAATCACGAAGAACATAAACGAAAATACTAAGTCATTTAAAGTTTCAAGCACAGAAAAAGCATATGTGCAATTTTATACTAACTGATATTGTCATTTACTTTCAAATCAGATGATTGGTTTCTAATTGATCAGTCTTAAAACAATAATAATTATTGTTAACGATATTTATTAAATTCAAATAAATAACGAAAATACGGAGCATTCAATTGTTAAGCAAGAGCTGGATTCATTAGACAGGCAAGATAGCTCATATCAATAATATGAAAAATTTAATTTTCATTTCAAAAGTAATATAATAAATGTCCAAGAATAAGAACTATTACATTTCAAATTATCTATTGAATCAAGAATTGATTCATTGAATTGAATCATTGAATTAAATCATTGAATTAAAAAAACATGCCGAACATATTGACACACAGCACGGAAATTTAATTATAAACTAGACGAAAACATGTATTTTCTGTCTATGGGCTCAGTATTACTTTCAACATTTATAATTCCATTACTTTACGTCGTCTATAACTATGAAAATTCTAATTTGAACAATTCATTTAAGTTCTCCCTATTAGAAACCATGTTTACACTAACTAAAATGCATTATCTAAATGTAAATAAACAGAGGATACAAAAAAAACGTATGTTTGAAAGTTTCCGTTCTTTATATTTTTTTGTATTTGTAACTCACATTTTTATAGCTAAAACTCTCTTTTCTTTTTATGCACAGCGTACGGAATAATGCAATTAAAATTGGTTCAGAGTAATATGTGACTCCTGCTTGCAGGAAAATTTCAGTAAAACTAGTTTTAACTTTCGTTAAAATTACAAGATTCAGTTAAGAAAGACAAAAGAATTTCCAATAAAGTGTAAAGCAGACGCACTTCATATTTATATTTTCATACGCCAAAGGAAAATCTTTAAATGTTTGATTATTATAATTTACTGCTCATCGAAACTCGACAATGAAAATGTTTTGAAATGATCGAGTCATTAATAATAAGTGCCGTCCTCGAATGAGAATGAAATTTGGACCTCATAAAAAAACGTATGCCAAAGCAACGTCAAATCTGTAAACAAAAGCTAAATTCACGAAGCCACTAAAAGGAAAATGAGTGCAAGCGGCGTCCAACAGTTGAGCACCGTTGAGTTGCCCGGGTGCTCCCGGAGATTCCCCGCCCCTTCCCTTCCCCCCTCTCTTCCTGCTGGATCCAAAGCGGCCGCTCCGCGTCTATTATTTCGCTCCAATTTATCCCGATCCGACATCGACCAGCGCTTAATTGAAATTTCCAAAAGTTTTAATAAATGCCTTCATTTCACTGCCCGCCCCGGTTTCACACGCTGTCGAATGAGCTATTATCGCCCACCGTTTATAATGCAAAAAAGGTGTCATCCGGGACGGGAGCAAATGTCACCCCGCCCACCCGCCCAGTGAGCGAGCGAGGCCGGGCGTGGCAGGGCGTGGCGGGGCGGGGCGCGGCGCGGCGGAGGGTGCAGCAACCGTTCGCATATTCGCGCTAGTCGCTGCGCTACGCTCACAGATACAAGTAGTAATTAATAGTCTAGTTATCTACATATGTTACAAAATTGCTAAAACAATAGAGGGGTTCATAATGAAAAAATTGGTTGGAAAGAGAGAAAGATAGACAGAGACAGTAAAAGATTAACTAGACAGGCTAAAGAAGAATGTGAAGTATTAACACAATATAGACTTGATCGAACGTCGCGCCGAGCGAGTATTGGTCGCAGCGGCGCTCCCACAGCTATCGATAATCGACCCCTCCCTAATGGTGCGCCAGCCGATTTTAATTGCCGACGCGATGTTCGTTTAGATTTAATGTTCTCTAATAACAAATGACTAATTGCTTCACATTTCAAACTCCAGAGGGGACACGGGGCGCCGTCAATTGCCTCGTAATATTAAAACTCTGTTCTTTGCAGCGAAATTAACAGTACTCGAAAAGCAGCTAATATTCGTGCAGGCAATAAATATCGCCATCGTATTCGTGCCTCTTTCTGAAGAAATACGGTAGTTAAGTTTTTGCTTTCTTTTTTCGTGAAAGAAGTATTTGCTTTCTTATTTCGATCAAGTCTACAGTGAAATGCGACAAGGTATAACCAAAACAAACATACAAATATAGTTTCTTAATGTCTACAGCCGGAATAAATAGTATAAGCTGTTGCGACGAATGCATCATAACGATAAGTAGGTTAAAATCAATCTTTTATTTTCTGTATTTGTTTTTTCTCTCTTTCACATTCTTGTGGGTTTATAACCACAGTTTTCATCACTCTCATTCCGATGGTTCAATTTGAAGTTAATATCTGCGGCATAGAGATGAATGTGTTTTCTACGGAAGGTTTTAAACGAATAATTTGCTCATTAGCATGAATATTTGTTCATTAATGAACGATAATTTCTGATGGTGATTTCAATTTCAAGAAACAATTGCTTCGAAATAACAGATCAATTTCAAAAATTAGGTGGAATGATTGAAATTGTTTATTTGAGTATTCATTTGTGGTAACGAGTTCAACTCGCGCATAGAAACAAAGGCAAGCTGACTCATGACGAAAGACGATAATTAATCGCGGATATGAATAATGTAATAGATTTTCCGGAAATTAAATAATTTCATTAATTAGGACGTATTTACATACTTTTAATTTACAATTATTACTTGAAAGTTTGCCTACATTGAATATAAGTTTTTATCAAGAAATAACAGAAATTTATTTATTATTATTATTATTATTATGAAAACGAACATAAGAATTATTATTATTATTATTATTATTATGTAATCGTACTTACGAGTTATGAGAAAATTAATACTTCACTTAAAATAAATAATATTTTCCCCTTCATTGACCTAAAACAAAAACTAATTAATTTCGGAGTACCTATCACAGTTGCGGACTCAGTTCAGTTTTTAAAAAATCGCCAAAATGTGTTTTTTCAAATATTCCACACAGGATATTCGTTTCTGATAGTATATTATCTTCCATTATGCACACAGAGGACTTCCTGGGTAAGAAAACAATAAAGAGTAACATAGATGCCAAAAAATTGCGTGAATGTGAATTTTCGATCTCAAAAATTTTAAAAATGAGCACGGATAATATAAAGAAATACACTCTTTTCACTGGTATTTTCAGTCGGTTGGAATGGTATCAAATCCATATGGCAAAAATTGTGTATTAATGGATGTAACAAAACCCGAATTATTGTACTTGTCTACTGAGTAGAACCTGAAGGGCTCCGGTTCGGTCACAGTCGCTGTAGCAACTCTGGTTAAGCCACCGTACAGCATACTGCAACGCTCTCAACGCAGTCAGTGTCTTGTTTTCCGACGAGGATTTCGGCTGCTCCGGAGACGGCGCGGGGGCTCGTCTGGGGAGCCATGATCTACGCAAGAGAAATTTACTCTGGCGGCAGCAGCGCTTAATGAGAGTGATCCCTTACTTAGCTGCGCAACCCCCCTCCCCGTCCTCCCCCGCCCCATCTCCCCTCGGCGAGAAAGGCAAGCGGGGGTTTAACCGGGGAATTTGTAGAGCGGATGGCACTCAACGTACGATGTGCTACGGCGGCGTCTTCAAGAGGACGTGTCTCACTTGAGGAGGCACCGAGTAAAAAGAGTTAATCCGCAGTCATTTTTCTTCGATGAGTATGGGACATTATTTGCCGCAAAAACGTACCATATGAGTGTTTTTATAGCTATGTTTCTGATACGAATATGGATGTGTGTGAAATTGACGTAAAAAATATAAATTAATGCAATAATGATATGTAACAGCTTGATCAATTTTTTATATAAAAATTTTATCAAAACTCAAAACACCAAAAGCGAATTTAAGGAAATACAGAAAAAACACACCTATGAGCAACAATTCTCAAATAAGCAAGTGTTAATTTGTTTTAGAAGGAATGAGTTGAACACAAAAATATGTTTATTACCTTTATATATCTTCTATTCATAGAATTTTAATTAATTATCTATATTTTCTATTTACAGAATATTTTTGAATTCTTTTATCCTTTCAAAAAGGAGCTAATATAATGCATTACTCCAAAAATGTCCACAAAATGTAACTAAACTACATCTTGCATCAACATTATTTCTGTTAATAGACCCTTTAACCTAAATAGCTATTGTAAGAATCGGCTCTAGAACACATTTCACAAATGCACAGTATGCTCTCTAAGTACAGGTCACTGTACGATTCACTACTCCATGACAGAGAAAAGGTATTGAGAAATAGGGTTATACTCTACTCATACCGTACGAAGAAAAAGAAAAGGTAGCCGAGAATAAAGAGATCTAAATGCAACCAAGACATTCAAAACAACACACAGGCTCATTCTCACAATATCATGTACACAAATGCCTCAGTTATGTGCTTATTACAGTTACCTTACGTCGAAAGGTAGACCCGACCACTTTCACACTCACAAACCACAGGACATCACATTTTTAAATATAACGTGACAGTGACTGATGTGTTTCAACACAGGAAATACAACTCAATATATGTAATTCCCGTCTTGAATCACAGAGCATTCTAAATTCTAAATGAAATTCTGAATCTCCTAGGAGTGTCATTTGTAAAAGTTTATTTCTTATGAAATTAAAATTATATCACCACTAGGAGACCACTACAAGACATTTAATTACTATGTGACGTTTACTACACACTAAGGTATTCATGAATGAGGCTTATCATCTAACATGAACCTGGCATTTGGAAGTATCACATGCACACTTCTTCAGTACAGTCATAAATACATCATGGCGAGGAATGTCTGTACGTTCAACCAGGTATATTACGATGGAGAAAATTAATACAAAACCCTTAAATAACCCCTAAATTTACCCATACCGGGGAAAATATGCTACAATGTAAATGGTAGGGTGACATAATTTATAGTATCTAAAATTATAACTAACAAAATGCGTGCGGGAGCAGAGAACATTCCAGATGCCAGGTGGAGGCGTGGTGTAACTTGGAAATCGAACAGTCATTACTGAAGTCTTCAAAAATATGAACTGAAATGGATGTAACGTTAAACTAATGATGTCTTTACTGGGTTCACTATTATACAAATAATAGCGTATTATTTACTGGATCTATTTCACATACACAATATTACACCACTGAATTATCTTAGCTTTCCTGGAAAGAATTGATGCCGTCAACTCTTTTCACAGTGATGGAAACTGTTCAGTCGGTCCGATTTCCTACGTGTTACACCACGGGACGCGAAAATGAAGAGCCAAATACGAGATTTCGCTGGGGGCGGGGGAATGGGCCAGATATCCTAGTCGCATCAGACATGCAAACAGCGTGCTCTACCCGTTCCATCAAATCCTTCAAGTGCTACCAAAAATCACGTGCGGGCGGACACTGCACCCGCGGGAATGGACAGACAGCTCGCTACGCGCGCGGCCGACAACAGCGCGGAACAGCCAAAATTGTTTGCACTGCTTTCCCCCCACATTTTTTTGGAGTCCTACCGAAACATTTTTTTCTTCGAGGTTTCTTTCCCTGAGCGGCTCAGCGCTCGAGATAGTACGAGAGGTGTGGGCAAATGAAGAGAAGAGGAAGCATTACAAGACAAGAGAAGTAAGTATCAGCACCAAGTACCAACATACAAAAAAAAAAAAGATAAAAAGGAAAAAATGTAATTCATATTATACATATCTTTATTATGACAGACCATTAAAATTTGCAATATATTATATATAATTATGGTGGGCGTATCACTTAACGAACAGAACACACATACTCGTGTTGTCATATATTGTAAAGGATAAGTTTCATATGCATACTGTTAGTCCTCATATGCAATGGAACAAATATCTCGTAACAATGACGCATGAGCACGCCCTCGGGCGCCAGGAGCAGCGTGGCGCTAGAGCCACCGGCCTGACCAAGTCCCGCACTCCAAACTAGGTCAAGAATGAGTCCGGCTCCTCGGGCCGCGCAGCAAACACGCTGCTCACGTGCAAACCACCACCGTCAGACAAGTTCAAGTTCAGTTCATCACTATCATTTATAGGATATGCGTTACGTATAACATCACTTATACGATATACACAGTGTCCACGTGAATAACGAACATACACATAATAACATTATAATTATACACTCATTCGATCACACACATGTCCATGATGTTATATGACAGACCTCCAATATCACGTGTGGGTGTAGGACAATAAACACATTCATTTGTGACAATAAAACCGTTCGATCAGTGATATCTTCCTTTAGAGTCTTAAAAGAGCATATAGTTCATTTCATTTCACTGGCATAAACACTGTCCATGGCATAAACAACACAACTTACCAAATCCTCGCAGCGTTTGAAATTTTTTTTAAAAAAGAGAAACAAGACACTTAGCACAAGTCTATCTGCATATCCAGTGGTGATCACAGGTCAACGCTGTCATCAGACCAAAATCGCACTCATACTCTGAAGTTGGGGGCGGGGCGATAAACACACGAGTGCAAAGGCAGGGTGGGCAGTGGGGACGACACAGCTGGCGGGCGGAAAAGGCAGCGGAACGGGAGAACCAAGAGCCGAGGCGAACCGGTCGGAGGAGGAGGAAGAAGAAGAAGAACCTCGAATCGAAAAGGGTGAGGATAGTGGGAGGGGGCGGGTCCCGGGGGCTCCGACTGCGGTAGAGAGCGGGCCCGGCGTGCAAGCCCCGCGTCTGTGAACGAGACCCGTTGGCCGGGACAGCGACCAATGCATCCGCGACTCGATGACCACTGTGGCGACGCGTCTGTGACGCAGTGGGGGGGGGGGGCAACTTCGGTAGTCATTACATCATCGCTCTCTTTACTCTGTCACGTTTTGGAATGGCACAAGGCAGTTCTCTCTCTTCAAAATCATTGTCTCACAGACTCGCTATTTGTTTTGGAAATATAAACCAATATCTCTTTTTTTCTTTGAATAGTTGAATTTCTTCATAAATTATGTAACAAACTTAAAATTGAATTTAATTTTGACATTCACACACTCCATAACAAGTAATAGAATTCAATAAAATCTATTATGACTTATAAAAACCCAGTATGCATTCTTGAATCAATTTAAAATATTTTTTAACTTCTCTTCAAAATCAACGTAGCAAAATGGACACAAGAACGAAATAAATGTAAGAGCGTGAATGAAGGTAGATGATGAGGATAAGTGATTCGAACGAAGAAGACAGTATTACCTATTGATACCGATATAAAAATACTTATTAAATTACTGAACGAAATAAAGCTAGTAAAAACGTAAAAAATATATTGTTTGTAAGAGAAACGTTTTCCGTGGATTACTAATTGTGAACAGAGGAAACGGTCATCTTTTAGTTAATCTTTTGAACCTGCGCGTTTGTGTAAAAAAAATTTCCATTATGAAGAAAAATCTGTTTTGAATTTGCCCAAATAAGTTTCGCGCATAAATTACATTTTTGTGCTGATCACGAAGATCGAAAATCTAATGACAAGCTGTGAACAGACAGTCTTTCTTTTAATCTTATACACAGTGAGAATTAACAAAGAAGAAAAAGAATGAAATCAAGTTCTTGATTTTATAGTATTAAAAATTGTGTCGATTAAAATGAGAAAATCAGGTTTATTGCAAAATAGAAACAAGGAAAAGTAATGGGTTCGGGACGAAATTGAACAGAAAGAAAGGAGTAAGAGGAGTAAGAGAAATAAATGAGAAAAATAAAAAGATACTCAGTTGAAACAAAAGTTATTTATGTATTCTTTTCGATTTTGTACATAAAGGAGAAACAAAAGGAACCAGAAGTGATACATCTTCTGGCCGATTCCCGATAAATTGATTTTATGAATACAGTGGTCCGCCCAAAACTACTACGTGACCAGGAAGCATTGCTGGATGCAGCACCTCAGTGGCATGATTAACCCCAAGTTCAGAAATAAAATTCGAAAAAAATCACGCAAAAACGAAAAACAATTCACGTTGCTAGTAGCAACGATTATATTACATGTGCTGAGACCAACATTTTAATAACAGTTTCACATAGAGGGCGTTTCACGATTATTTATTTGTACTTTCTCAGTAAATGAAATTATGATGACTGTGAATATGCGTTGAGCAATTTATATTATATATTTATACATTTCTCGATATAAAATGATGACTTCTTTGGCAAAATACGAATAAGAACTTCCGTAAAATAACTATAACAGTGAAAGTCAAACTTTAAAATGTATTGTTTGATTTTTTATTTGGTTCATATCATGATTGTTCATACCCCCTATATCATATCGAGCAGTATATAAATTCGTTAATTAGATTTGTCGTTTTCTAAACATTTTCAGTAAAGAAGCCTTCGTCTTTCAATTATTGTATTTTATTTAGGGAAGATAAATATGAATTGAACCATCTTCAATTAGAAAAAACGTTTTTGAGTGTGCGTCATTCCCGGTACACTTTAGCCTAACGTTGGTCACTGAAGAGGATTCAAGTCGTGAAACGCCTCATAGACATAGTCATGCGACATCCAAAGTTGCTCATACCTGCAACGGTTACTGGTCATGGCGTTTGACGCAACAAAAGGGCACTCGACAAAGTCCCTTGTTTGGCATGTTCTCAAAGCACTTCTCTTCACATGTATACACATATAATATGTATAAAAATTGTACATTTCACAGCAAGTCAAAGATAGTATAAATATATTGTAAACCATGCTTTATTTTCATTTACAGCACGAGCTTAGTACAGCTCTCACGTTCATGAATGGGCCACCATGTTAACGTTTACGTATTCACCCAGAAGTACTCGATTATCGGGTATTACCCCATAGACACCTGGAGAAGAAAGAAAGAAAAATATGTAGAGGATGTTTGAAGATTTCGAAATAAGACACCTATCAACAAGCACAAAACATAACTGAAATTAGCAACGCTATTGACCAGACTAAAATAAGACGCGGTTATTCAGACGTCCCATTACTTCTTAAATCGTAGAAAGTGAAATAAAAAAGGAATCGTACTGAAGAAAATCCAACTAATATTTATGTTTTCTTGTTTCCTTTCTCATTTTGTAGAAAGAAAAGTAGTAAATATGGTGTAAGTTCTCGGTGATATTAAAAAAAATGCATTCTTGATATCACCTCGTATCACGTGGGGAAATTCGAAGGCCACTAGACCATGGCAATACAATTACCATCGTATCTATTGATCACTACCGACACACAATGACAAGAGGTCTTTGGCGTTAATGCCACAGCTAATACAGGGCGTCTACTTGCTATTTGCAGCCACACGAAATCACACACGAGGAATGTGGGAAAATGCCATCTTGTTAATGCACTCGTTAATTACAGTTACGTTAGTTACATCAACGCAGGAATCTACTATGGAATCTTATGCTATGTTCTTCATGATCATTATCAACAATTATTGCTTTTCAATACACGATGCTCCCAATTACTTATTTACTATGGTAGTTAAAGTAGAGCTACATTGAGACGTATACGGTTCGTTTCCAGCGACTACAACTACCTGACATGCAATCTATGGTGCGACGGCAAGCACATCTTCAGTTACAGGAGGAAGCGTCCAACGGAGAGAAGGCAAGAATCTAGCAACGCAGTAAATGCCATTTTTTCGCGCGTATTTGGGGCTGCAATGGAATAGGAAGAAGCAGGATCGAGGGCAAGCATAGGGCGCATGAAACCTATAGCACGAAAAGGAAAGAATGTGATAGATTTTCGGCAATGAAAAAAGCACTTTCGTCATTCGTAACGCCACTTCAATTCACACATTGTTCTTCGCAGGAAGCAATGAAAAATATTCCTTATTCAATACTCATTTGCTAAAAAGCTACGCAAGAGTCATAAACGTGATATATATAATTTTATATAGGAAAAGCGAAAATTGCTTTAGCGTTGTTTGTACGTTAGAAAGTAACGGAAGACGGTTCAGTGAGAAAAATGAACCGTCCATATCTCGGCAGAATAACGAATAGAACGTATAAGAAAATATATAAAACATAATGATCTTAAGAAGTACAAACGAGGTTTTCACAGAAGATCCATTATGGAAGGACTGCGCTCGTAAGGACGGGATATTCATGTGTGAGTTTGTGTGTAAATGTGTTTGTGTTTACATACGTGTAATGTGTACGCGAGTTCAGATCCGTTTGAGAAAAGTTGAAAAACGCCAAGCGTGCAAACGAACGAAAGGAAACAGACGCCAAGCGCAAGCCCTGGTACGAGGTTTGACATGGATGCCAGCAAAGACATCCAATAGATCTCGCTCGTAGTTTTTTTTCTTTAAAAAATCCGTTGGTGTTCTTTTTATCATTCGTTAATACCATGGAAACAATTATGTACTTCGAATAAGAAAAGCACACCCATTTCCCATCCTGGCAAAAAATCACCCATAAAAATATTTTTATTATATTATATTTATCATCCGATTTCGCAAAATATACGAGAAAAAAACACAACCTATGATATATCGCTGGATCAACAATAGCAAACATCAACAGTAAATGCAACGAACATGGACGATATGATGGGTACATTATGTAAGTTATGTTTACAAATGAACATACCCATACTGAGGACAGCCGAACTTCAATGCGGCGTTTTCAGGCATGAGCGTGCAGTGTACACCGGGAGAAGGGAATGACGGGAATAAGCTAGCGTGTGGAAGTAGGTGGGAGCAGCTCTTCCCTCGCCTCGAACTGAAAGATTCTTTACGGACCTCACGTCGATTCTCACACTTTCCGTTTCCCAGAGCACGAAACTGATCTCTGATAGTTGCAATAGGCTTTACCTCGATTTCCTTTACAAATAGTAAATACATTATTGGAACAATTTTAATTGGCCGACGAGAAACCGGATTACTTTGAAAATTTGTATGTATTTCTACAATTTGTTTCTAAATGCATATTGCGAGCAAGTATTTCGTGTTCAACGAGTATGGTGTGTAGCGGTCATCGCATTTCCCAAAAGTCAGGCGATGAAAATAAGCTTACCTTCAAAATTCAACGACGGTGTTCGAGACGAGTTCATCGAGATAGCTCCGTTCATTCTAATAGCAATTCTAGATCTCTATTTCACACAAGCGATTCGCGCTAACAGCGCGATTTAGCGACAACATAAAAGGGGACGCAGACAATTACGGCCGCTAATATACTCTACATTTACAAGCTACTTCAGGTATATTTGTGTCTGAACAGTTCTATCGCTAGAGGAATAGTAGTACTTGTTCATCTACTTAAATACACGGGATCGTGGAATTCGTGGAGACTATGAACGAAATCCGAAGAGCTTCACGAATTTCTATACGACCATGTTCTTCTACAGACACACATGCCTTCGTATTATGTACAAATTGAGAGATCATCTTGACTAATAACGAGGTCGATGACAAGATTCTTCGAGCGGGAGATCAAGGATTGTCTTCCGATGACATTAAGTTTACCTAGGAAATTCGCAGCATATATGATCTGAGATGCCACCTGCTAAGGAGCTTTGATATGAATATCAGTTCTGATATTATATACTTAAGACACCGTTATAATTGAAGTAGTGAGAACATCACAGATGCCATGGAAGTCGTTTACATGCCTACATTTTTTTAAATTCTAAATTTACTACGCTTCAGAGCTTACAGTACTACAGCTAGAGTCTACCTCATCTACAATGTATTTTCTATGAGATATGTAGAGAGCTATCGGTAACAATAATTTTAATTTACGTGCTAAAAAGAGCGGGTTATCTTAATAATACGATTATTGTCCTAAATTCATATCATAGTCCGAATGACACTGCTACGGCATCTAATGTGAGAGTAGCCTACATTCTAATAGGTGCACGACTATCGTAAAACGGACACTAATGAATCTCCTATCTTGTACTTCCGACGAAACCTTCTCTCGTGTACTTTCAAGCGACGCTCTAAAGCGTCTGTTCGTTGTGTCTGAAATAGCTTCCGGGTATCCTGAGCCAAAACCCATGCGTTTTCAAATAAACAACAGTATTACCTACAGTGTTCAAATTATCGGCGAATTTGTAGGCAACAGGAGAGGAGAACTGGACAATTAGGTGCTGAAATTGCACGGGAAACGGAGGACGTCGGGCACACGTTCTAACTAGTTAGGTAAATTACATATCACAATCGAATCGGAAACTGCATGAGCCATACGCGCAGCGGATCGGGACGCCGTGGCGCCCCGGGCGACCGGCCCGCGCGGGCGGGCGAGTGAGAGTGAGTGAGAGAGAGAGAAAGACAGAGAGAGCGAGTTAGTGAGTGAGAGAGAGAAAGAGAAAACCAGCCAGAGGCAACAACAAGGCGACCCCGAGCGGGCGGCGGTGGCGGCGGCGGCGCGGCGGCGGTGGCGGCGGCGGCGGCGGCGCGGGTCGGCTCGTTCACAGAGGCAAGGCATGCAGGCTGGAGGAGGTCCCATACACTCCCAGGTGCTCGAACGGGTAAGGCAACAAGGCCAAGGGGTGATGGCTGTGGTGATGGTGATGGTGCAGGCCGGCCAACTGATTACCTGTAGGATACGGGAGTCCGAAGCTAGGATACCCCGAGTAACCGCGCCCAGCCGCATAGGCGGCGTACGCCGCGGCGGGAAAACCTGCAAGCAGACAACACAAGGGCTTCAGGCGGCGCCCCACAAGGCGCAAGGTCGCGTGGCGAGGCCGCAGGCCAGCAGGAGACGTCGCCCGCCCTCAGGCAAGTCCCAACACGGCTACTTCACATTTCTACAAAGTATGCTTTATCAAGTAATCGTTTTCATTTAAACTGCTAATTGTTTTTTAAACATTACAATAATTTTTTGTCATCGGAATCTGGTGAGAAAAAAAAATTGTATTATAGTATTACTTCAATAAAGAAAAAACTCTTTCAGTTTAAAGTACACCACTAAATTACATTTATTTCAATATTGTACTAGTTAGTCATAATGGCATAACTAATAAAATAAATAAAAACTCCACTCAACTTTTAACGTTTTTTTCTTGAAGTTACATATTCCCATTTTGGGAATAGTCGAAGAATAGAACCAAATGAATAATTAGTTTTTATTATATTATATTTCATTACGTTTATGATCGTTGGGCCGTGCTCTCAAGGTATTTTCGTAATACTGAAAACTCGATATAAAAAAATCTCACAATTTTTGCCCAATATTCAATAAAATGCATTAAGAAATTTTACGAATGAAATACTAATTATATCTCCTGTTGTCATCTGCGACCCTGCCGTCGACCTTGAATTGTAAAAAAGTTATTTTGACATGGAAAGGAATGGCGGTACTTTGATGTTGACAGCAGAGATGTAGGTAATATTCTATCGAAATTAGTGAAGTTTATACATAAACTTATCAACACACATTACAGTTTGAATAAATTAATTATATTGAATAAACTTAAAAATTAACAAATTACGAAATACAAAATTTTGAAATAATAATGAATATCCTCCAATCTTTTCTTTCATTAAGAAATACATCGAAGGGTGTGTTACTTGTGCAAAAAGCCTTCTGAAATAATTGGACCCCACGGGATTCTAAAAGATACCCTCCAGGTCAAATTGATTTCTCAATGATAATTTCGTCAAATCACAATTTTGATTTAACACGTTTAGAATTTCTACTTCATTAAAAAAGTTAAAATAGTATTAATTATATTTCACAAAATGCGTTTTTATTCAGAAGGATCTCTAATACAGCACATTCAATTATTACAAACAAAAAGTTCTGCAGCTAACATCATAAGTGGTTCGGCAGAGATGGTAGGTCAGTGCATGATAAGTTTAAGGAGTGTTTTGGTTTATAGAGAAAAGTAAAGAATATACCAAAGAATAATGTCGAGTTTAACTTGGTAAAATACAGCATAATTTCGAAAAAAATTACATTTAGATGTTTTGAAAACAAAACAATTATACATGTTTTGAATTCAAAAACAATGATAACATGATAAATCATGAACAAATGGCATTAAATTGAGTATACAGATTTTAATTCAATTTTTGAAATAAATTAAGTAAAAATGTATTGATAAAGAAATTTTATGGAAATTTTGCATTATTAAGGTTTACCAAATACATGAAATGAATCACATAACTGACATTTTCTGCTTAATAAATATGCAGATGGGCTCAAGGTATTCTGGAAGTAAGTGAAGGAAGAAAAGGAGAAGGAACAGAAAATGGAGTACAATGCAGGTAGGACAGGTACAATACAGGGGAAATATTCCTGAAAGAGAAACAATTCTTACACATCAAATAACATAACCATATAGGCTCTATACTACACTAAGTACGTACTACAATCTAAGTCTAAGACTAGGTCTCGTGTCGTGTCGCCGAGAGGGGCGCAGGAGGCCTGGGGGGCTTCTGGGGGGGGGCAGGGGGCGAGTGCCCTTTCGCGGGCCCCGTCCGAGTCTGGGGGCCCCACCCAAAAGCGCATGCGCGCGGGGGGGACAGGCGGGAGCGAGGGGGGTTAATGAAAGGCCCCGAGGGAGGGGCGAACGGGCAGAGAGCCGGTGTTAAGGGGCCCGAGGTGAGCCCGCATGCATTCACGAGGCCTCTACAGCTCAACGCATGCAACTTAATCAACAACGCGTGAGGCCAATCTGCAGTATGTACACAGCAGCTTGTCCAAAGGAGAGAACATGCAGAGAGTTAAGCAACCGCAACTTACCATCAGGTAAAGCCCCCAGGGACCACATAAAATCTAGAAATTCAAAAAGAGAATATATTAGACTACTCAGAAAAGCAATTAAACTTTTTATCAAAATATATAGCGATTCCTCAGTGGGCAAGCCCTGAAAAATTTTGCTATCAATTATTCTGATTTTTTGTTAACCCTAAGCGCAAGGTTAAAATTGATCATGTTAATAAAAAATAACTTTAAAAAAATAAGATGATGACAAATAAAAAAATATATACTAAAAAGTGAAAAAATAATCAAAGAAAAAATAAAACATTTTCGGAAACAGAACCAACGAAATGATATGAACATGGTTAAGCATCCATGAAATTTCATAACAGCTATGTGATGAATCTGCTACTCTACTTTTCTATGCGTCTATGAGCTGGACAGAGCGGCGGACGAAAGGCCAGCCAGGCGACCGGGGTGTGGACGAATCGAGAGGGAAAAGTAGTTCTTTTCCATCCAGATTCGTTCCTCAGAGGAGCCCTTTCATAGAAGTACGGAGTCCCTTCAGTCCCCCTCACGCCCGTAAATAAGATTTTCCCTAAACTCGGGCCCTCTGCTTTCCTAGTCCCTCTTCACTACTGCACTGATACTTCACCTCAGTTTGTATATATGTAGCCCTCCTGCCCATTTCTGTATACACTTTTAAAATTAATCTACGTGAATGAAAAATAATTCGTTCGTTCTATTTCATTTACTTTCCATCTAAAGCATTTTTATATAACTCACGTCTTGGGTTTGCTGTACTTCTATTCCTCCAACCAAGAGCTGACTAACGTATTTAGATTGCGTGGATAAACATACTCTTGATTCTCAGCCACGTCCGGGACTCGTGCAGAGTGCATGCTGTAGTTGTTGGACAGTTCACTGCACCCCATCACTTCGTGCTTTCCAGAGGTCAATCCTTGAAGTTAAAGCAGTAATATCTCGCTAGCTACTCTCTAAATCAGTGCTCTAGCTTGTTTTCAGGCTACGTTCCACTAGATCTACTCCGAATGCCCCCAAGAGGCAATCATCATCATCATTATCATTATTATCATCCTCACCCTGCTACCCAATCACCACCACCACCCTCGAGCAGGCGTCCTCTCTCTGACCTTGGAGGCGCGGGTTCGACTCCCCCGGTGGCCGGGCGGGCAGCTTCGGCCAGTGCGCGCCGACCAGGCACCGCCGCCCCGCCCCGCCTACCCGCCCGCCCGGGCCGCCCGCCCTGCCCGGGGCCTGGGGGCGTGGGCGGGGGCGTGGGCGGGGACGGGGGCGAGGGCGGGGGCGGGGCCGGCGGCGGGGGCGGGCCGGGGCCGGCTCTATTCGGCGCGCGGGAATGAGCGGGGAGCAGCGCTACTGGACACTACTTCTACTAGGCTAGCGGGCGGACTACGGAGGACTGACTACAAACTACGAATGAGTTGTCTGATTGGCTACTCTATAATAAAGTGTGTAAAGACAACAAAGTATGAATAAGATTTCAAAAAATTAGTTTTATTCTAATAATTTGTACAAGTCCCGAAGAAGAAAATAATATGAAACCTAGTCTAATGACACACATTTATTTTGATACTTTGTCTTTTTTTGTCAACTTTGTTGAATCTTAATATTCTCTTACACATATGTAAGCCTAAATCATGCTTGCTAAGAGGCTTACTGTTGGGAATCATGACTAAGATATGACTCATCATATGGGAAGTACATTTACTTCCCCCAAAAGCAACACATATTCTTTTGTCCATTACCAATTACAACAATTGACATTCAAAAACCATATAGTGAACACACAAAAACAACAATAGATAATTCATCTCACTACTTGTACACTTGATATGGTGATAACACTAGATTATTAGAAGAATACTTATGATACAGTCTGCTTGTATATAAATCTAATAACTCTAATAGTACAGACCCCTCCTCAGGGAGTGGCTTCCTCCAAAAAACAGAGCAGGCAGCTGACATCACGTACAATCGACTCCAGTACAAGTGATCAAAAATGCATTTTTAAATCCGGAAACAAGTATAGAAAATAAATATTCTCTCTTTTATCTTTCCACTTAACATTTCTCACTACATACAACTAGATAAAAGAATATAGTATACGTATCTAGGAAGACTATATAAAAATTGTATTAAAGAGTTAATAAACTGTTATTGCATAAACAATTCTGATCTTTCTAGTTAATTAAAAACACAGGTTCAACACAAAACATTAGAAATCTATGAACTAATATTGTAAGAGTCTATTTCTTCAAAACTATGTTAAATCTATCTTTATGTACCACTTCTACAGATCACTCATTAAAACACTTTTACATTAAATTTTGTTGATAATTTTGTCAGTATTACGATTTAAGAGTGAAATCATCATTAGTAACAAATGTTATTAACCCTATCAGCTAAAATAGTAACAATGAGGGAATACCAAAAATCACATGACAAGCGCTAACAAAATATATATATTGGAGCTCTACTTTTCACTACTTATCCCGAGCTACAACTAAAGATGATGATGTGTAAGTTACCGATGTTCGCGCAATCATCATAATCAACATCATCATCTCTTTACCACCACGAGACTTACTGTGCAACAAAAGTGCAGTTCCGCTGGCGTCTCGGAGCATACCTGGAACCCACAAGTCGCTATCCGGCCCTTTCCTTTTGGAAACCACTTTAGTTTGAATTAAATGGACCACATATTATCATAAACACATGGTAAATAAAATATTTACAAAACAAAAATTGCCTTCACATAATATAGACATTATGAAATTTCATGAAGTATGCACTAAAAAATCGCTTCAAAAGCTGTACACAGAGAGAGACGTGGAAATTCGCCAAGGAAATGAAAATTTAGCATTAAATTAAAGCATATGCTAGAATACAGCACAATTTGCAGCTGTTTTGTTAACTTTTACCATAAGAGAAAATTATGAATGGTATTTACCACAGCAAAACACAATGTACAGCCAAATATACTTCACTTTCGTTCAAGAAACCAAATTACGTTCTTTGATTATGCGTGGCAATTACCAACACATCCCTTAGATACAGGCCCAAGGATGCTTCATAATTTCTCCACATGAAACATACGTAAAAGTGAGGCAACAACAACTACTAAGATTATTAAACACACTGAATTAGTATGTGACATGAGTTCAAATTTATGAATACTGTAAACTTTGAAACAATGGCAAACATTTATAAGTTTGTAATACTGTCAGCTTTTATAAGCATGATACGATAAATTTACTCAATGTCTGCTTTGCAGATTTGTGATATGCAAAAACCAAACATCAATTATTTGTATTTAATTTTAGTGATATTTAGATTCAATTGTCACATTTTACATGGAGATACGTTTGGTATATATTACTATTCTAACAACAATCAGGAGTAGTTGATCCACAAATGCGAATCAACAGAGTGGTATTCCAAAGGCAGATTATTTCCAAAAGCTTGTCAACCTAAAGGGAAATGTAACGCTGCACATGTTTCGCAGCTAAAGCTATGACTAGTACGTGCTCACACATTGAATTACGATCTAGAAAGGGAATGGAACTACATCTCATTCGTGGAAAATGTACCTCTACAAGTACGCCACAGTGCAAAAGCATCTTACATCCTCTCACAATATACATATGTATATTTACAATAAATATAAAAAATCTCATTCAGAAAATAAAAAATTTCATCATGACTCAAAACTAGTTCATTCAAATTTCACTTCTACAAAATTACTTTTGGAATGCCACTCAAAAGTTTTAATTAATAATTGTGAACATTTTTTACAAATACATGGCTCTCTAACGTGCAAGCAGCAGTTCGCAAAGGTTTGTCAGGGTGCATAAGAATATCTGCAACCATTAAATCAATGAACACTTGCATATTTTAAGATGCATCAATTTTGTCTCTTTTACGGGCAAAAAAAAATTACCCGCAGAGATAAAATGCCTAAAAGAATTTCGCCGACCACCACAACGACGAAATAGGAGCGGTGCAAATGGGTTGAAAGACCAATGGGTCTTGTGTGAAGAAACGTTAAAATTTTGAGACTGAAGGTGTGCAGGGGCATACACACGTAGTCTGACGGGACTTCGTATCCAGCCGTATTGAACTACTCTCTTCCATCAATCCTAGATGTTGACGCGTCCCCCAATTGTATGTTCTTCGCAGTAAATAATAAAGCGGAGTTTTGATTTAATCTCTTTCATCTACATTTACCTACATTCTGACTAGACTACATCCTTTTGTTTAAAGCTATATCTAAAGGACTAATACGAGTAAAAAAATTAAGTACATTTCCCGTTCTGTAAAAGAAGACTTAGTTTCATCACTACGTTAAAAGCTCTAATGAGGAACTACAATATTTTAAAATTTTTAAAACGTTAATATCTCTGAATATCACAGCTCACATCTTGGACGCAATGATACGCTACATAGAAGCTACATTCTACTCTAGATGGCTAGCAATCTATCGGCGTCGCCTCCCTATCAAGGCGATAAATGCACTTGTGTCATCGATTCTAGTAACCAAACTCACGGTGACCTAAATAGGCCCAAACGATCGTAATCGGAGTTGCCTTTTCTCTCACTACTGTATCAATCACTGAGGCGCAATCTTGAAAGCTAACATAAACTACAGTTTCCTTACTACAGCCCCGCACAAAAGGAGTTCAAAAGCTCTTGTCAAAAATATTAAAAAAATCAGGTTTCAAAATCATGTATAAAAGTGATGGAACTAAGTCTTCTTGAATGTAACAACTACTTATGTACCTACAACCAGTCTTGCAAAAATGAACACTAGTAGTACAGCATCTACTCTATTTAAAATATAAACGATTCTTTTGTATTTATTCCAGGCCGCTTCGGTGGAACTAAACTCTACTTCTACAACTTGACTGTTAAATTTTTGATTATCGTCATTTTTCTCTACATCACAGCAGTTCCCTGACAACGAGTCACGTGACAGTAGTATGAAAAGTGTCCGAGTAGCGAAAGAGAGGACATTGAGCGTGTCAACCAGACACAAGAGGAGAGCGAGAAAGATAGAATCAAGGAGAGATGAAGAAAGAGGAGGAAGAATAAGATTAGAAGAAATAGAGACAGGGGTTGCAACCGCGCCCTGTCGCCGCAGGGGCGGGGCGACTGCGAAGGGCAGATGGCTGAAAGCAAACGCAGACCTCATGCGCTACACAAAGGACATTTACTGAGCTCACCACGTCGTCTCATTATACCAAGAATTACAAAAAACAAGAACATATTAACATAATCAATTACGTTTTTTCATTAGTCTGATGCGAAATCTTTCTTTGGGACTTTCTAATTTTATAATTTAGAAGGTACAAACTTTTCAAGGAAATTAAGATGACTAGTCAAAAAAAGGTTTGATATAAACGTAAAACTCCATTTTTTTAATTGGTAATTAGTAGTTTTAATTTAAGCGTATAAAAGTTTGCTTCTTGTAAAAACTTTGTTTGAAATGACTACTTACTCTCAAAGAGAAGATCTGCGATTTAAATGAACAATCAAACCCGATATACTTTTAGTGTTAAGTGAAAGATTTTGAAATGCTGAAATCACAAAAAAGTATTTTCAATTTCATAGCATTTTATAAAGTTGTGGAATACCGATTCTTTCGTACGATATTTTCTGCTTGGTTTGTATTAAAATCTCATTAATTAAGAACACATCTCAAGTTAAGATTCTTTCCTGAGGCAGGGAACAATTAGGTGTTGAATGTCTAAGTACACAAAGAAAGTACGAGAGGAGTTGGTGAAACAGAACAAGTTTTCCACGCTCTTCCTTTTCAAACGGAACAAGACGGTTTGTTAATTACATTTATTACAATGAAACCAAAAATGATTGGAACCTTCTTCAGCCTTAATATATTTTCTGTGATCGCAGGTAACATAAGCCTTTTAAAATTCCAATTCTGAAAATTCAAATAGTGGCGAGTATCTGCGAGGAAATGCCTTCCTGCAAACAATGGATTGTGCGTTCAAGGAGCCAGCCATCAGCCGTTCGCGAGGCGACAGGTCGGAGCCACGCCGCCCGGCGGGCCGCGGGCGGGCGGGCGATGGGCGGGCGATGGGCGGGCGGGCGAGCGCGCGGAGCGGCGCGCTCGCCCTGCGGGGGATTCGCGGCGACGCCGAGAGCTGGGACGTCGCCGCGAGATCGGAGGACCGCGGTGCTGCACGGCGAACGAATCTCTCTCAAAAAGGCGGCGGCGCGAAAACTAGTCATTGAAGGAATTGACGCGAGCGAAGTTATAATCGGTTATTAAGAAACGATTATAACTTGTCGAAAATATAATTTCAAACCACTATGAAGGAATCTATGTTCCTCGTGCATTAAATTTCACCAAAGCTTTTACTTATTAACAATTTTTTTTGGATAATTTTTTCGATTGGATCATTTCTCATGTGTCCTTTTTATTAAAAAATTTTTAATTTTTACTAAAAATGTGCTTGAAATTGGCATTATTTTTCGCGCAATATATTAATGAACTCAAAAATGTACCGTTCCTAAAAGAATAGGTACTTAATTTTTTAAAAAATTATATTCGATTAAGGAAGAATCGATTCAATTCCAGTCATTCCTATTAATACACCGCTTTGTCATGCAGCAGCACGGTCAATGGAACAAACGTGCGGGCGTACCTATGGACGAATTCAACAACGAATGGTTTTATCGCAATGGAAACTGTTGCGCAAAAATTACCTTGATTATTAATATCAGTAGAGGAACATCATAAATGCATTATTTGGATAGGGAATAATAAATATGGAGCGTACTCAGGGCAGTGATACACGTTACGAAACGGGTGCGTAACGTCACGTCAAGTATACTGGCAAAGGCTTCCTGGTTATAAAAGCAAGACCAAAATAGCCTAATATTCTTTTTTTTTTCAGTAAGAAAGGCAATCGATAAACCAAGAGATCAATTTAAAGTTATTAAATACGTATTCTTAAATTCAATGTGTTTAGAAGTTAAAGAAAGTATCACTGAATAATAACGAACGAAATTATATGTCCGACAGGACTGTCAAATTTTACTTGCGACTTAGGAGTAAATCAAAGATATAAATTATCTCATTTTTAATATTGAAAATAATACTTTGAATTTTGTATTGTTTTATAATATTTCAACCAACTTTCAAAATCATTTTACGGATATTTTAAAAGCCTCAGTAGATAAAGATATTAGAGACGATAACACACATACATTTAAATAGGAAATGGCAAATGGACGTACACTTCCGAGTTACACACATCCGGAAGGCATGCCGACGTGACGTTCGCCCCTAACCGCCGAGAGGAGTCCAGGGATCATGTCCGGGTCATCATTTTTAGTCGCTAGCCACGTAAGGGAACCGAGCAAACTTCCCGCTGCAGACGTCGGGTGACACAAAGACATAGGACCAGATAAAGAAAGAAAAGAAAGATTTCACAGTTAAAGGAAGGTGTGCTTAACTGCACAAAAGGTACAGAGCAAGGAAGGAAGCCTTTAGGATTCTAAGACGTACGAAAAACCACAGCCGTTCTACGTGGCCCAATTTTATTGTGACGTCACGTTAAGTAAAAAGGAATTTCATAAAACAAACAATAATATTAATCAGTAAATAAAATTAAAATAAATATAATATACTATGTGCAAATTCCTTAATGATATTGTCTCACAAACAATTTAAGGAAAACTACACATGCAAATTACTGAAATATTGAAGGAAAAGTGAATGGTAAACTGAAAATACGGGTAGTTAAAATGCCAAACGTGAATAGAAAGAAAGGATCGCTGGTATGCATGTACGCCATCGTTAGCGATGCTAGTGGACCAGGTAGAAGCGGACGGGCGAAGGGGTGGAGGAGGGGGAGGGGGAGGGCTGAGGCGTGGGCGGGGGGCTCACTGCGGGGCGCGGGCAGCGACGCGAACATGGGTCAGAGGCCCATGGCGGCCGGAATGGCCGCGGGGTGGTAGAGCGCCGACATGTCCAGCCCCTGCACACCCAGCAAGTCGCTCATGCTGTAGGAGAGCGCGTGCGGCGCCGCCGCGTGGTGGTGGTGGTGCGGCTGCGGGGCCGCGGCCGCCGCCGCCGCCGCCGCCTGCTGCTGCTGTTGCTGCTGCTGCTGTTGCTGTTGCTGTTGCTGCTGTTGCGAGCGAAGCGCGGCGGCCGCGGCGAACGCGCGCTTGCACGACGCCGCCGCCTGGACCGCCCCCGCCACGTCGTAGAGCGTGGCGGCGGCGTGGGCGGCGGCGGCGGACGCGGGCGTCGTCGCGGCGTAGCCCAGGTAGGCAGCGGCGGCGGAGGGCGCCGAGGCGGCGGCGGCGGCAGCGGCCGCCGCGGCCGCCGCCGCCTGGTGATGGTGGCCGGCGGCGGTCAGCGGGACCGCCGCCAGCCCGGCCAGGGCGCCCAGCCCGCCCGGCCCGCCCAGCCCCGGCGCCGCCGGCGCCCGCCGCCCGGTCCCGCCACCGCCGCCGCCTCTGGGACCGCCGCCGCCGCCCCGTGGGCGCCGCGGACTGGCGCCGCCGCCGCCGCCGCCGCGCCCGCACGCCGGCCCCGCGAGGAGGCGGCTGCGGCGGCGGCGGCCGCGGCGGCGGCGGCGGCCGCCGCCACGGGCAGCGGATACGGGGTGTAGCGGTACGTCGTGGTGCTGGCTAGGAAGCCGGGGGTGGCTGTAGGGATGCCCGCGGGGTTGAGGAAGAGCAACTCACCGTAAGCGCCGCGCCCGGCCGCCCGGGTCTTGGCCAGGTTGGCGGGCAGCATCACCTCTTTCGGCTGCGCCTTCTTGCACTCCACCTGCGGGCACACGCCGCGCTCAGCTCACTCGCCACTTCTTCAGCACTACAGCTACTCTACAACTCTACATGCTATTCACGCAGGAAGGTATTATATTACATATTACGTATCAGATTCAAGTTGATTTTTACGGAGAAGATTACGAAATTACTCACTCTTGTCAGTATGACTTCTAAAGTGCCTTTATACGCTGTGTTCGGATACATGATAACATGATATATCTATCTTCTGTTATCGATACTTTAAGTAATGAGCTTTAAATTGAAATCGAGAAAAAATATGTAAAATTGAATATGGGACTTAGCGACCCACGTATCTTTGGTACTCCATCCATTATTGAAATCGGGGCTGACGTTTAAAATAGCAATAATCCATTGCAGTGAGCATTATTTAACTATGATTAACTTGCCAATATTCATTGATATATCAATCACAATGCTTTTTCTTGTATTTAGGCTATTAAAATTTATTTCAAACTTATAATGTAGTAAATTATCTGTTGAAAGCTATCTACTCACCATTTTGTTATTTATTTCATGGAAGTGAATTTCGCATACTTTGTCTACGACATCTTCACTCTGGAAAGTTACAAAGCCGAAACCTGCAACAAAAGAAACGATGGTTATTTAACATTCTTCACTGGACAACACAGTCCACATAAATGAACAACAATACAAGTTCGGCGAAATAATGCAAGGAATAGAAGCACGATTATCAAAACCCAACACGAAATATAAATGATTGATAGGCTCGGTAGAAGAAGGAGCAATCCCACTTTTTGGGGGAAATTGAGATACAAACATTAACATTAACACTTCAAATATATTATTTTAGTGTAATATATTATTTAAATCCAGAATGGACTTGTATGTAAATGTACACTGTTTAAAAGCCTACTTAGTTATATAACAAAAGTTCTAGTAAAATCCTCAATATCCCAGAATAATATCAATGTGGGATTGCCCCTTGTTCTTCTGAGCCCTCCAAATATAAATCAGATGACAACTGCAAGTTATTAGAAAGTTTTAGTGTATATTATTTGACATTATTTAGTTTTTCACAATAAAACTATCTCTTTTGTTACAAAACATCTAAAGAAACCAACAAGCTGTAAAAAAATATTACTACAAAAACCAGTTCCTTCAAAGCTTCATAATTAAATATTCCCACCGAAAATTAACGGCGGTTTTCATCTCCTGTAAGTTCGTCAGAGCCTCGTCAGCCGTCGGGCGCACAGCACCGCCCGCGCCAGCCGCGTGGCGTCGCGGGCTGGGAGTCCTACTCTCCATTATCTAGGTCGGCTACGGGGGCGCGCGGGCGGAGTCCACATTCCCGAGGCAGCCAACCGCACGCGTTCCCCAGCCACGCAGCGTGCGCGTCGCCCACAAAGGGGGCCGGCGCTAATATCGCCATGAACGGAAAATTCCACGCCGCGCCTCTAACGAGCGCGCGATAGGGCGGGCCACGGCCCCGCCCCCTCACCGCCCCCGCGCAGCTTGCAACCCATACGCGCCTCCACGCGCCCTCGCGCATCGACTGCGTGTGGCCCTTCCCCGTCTCTCCTATTTCCCGCTTTCGCGCGGTTCGTCCGCTTACAGCCAAGTTCTGATCTTCCCCAGTCCATTCTCATCCTCGGCACTCCGCACAATTCCTCTCCGCTCCGCCCCCGCTTCTCACACGCGTCGCGACGCGCTCTCGCTCATCGACTGCGTGTGTTTCAACCCGCTCCTCCGGGCGTCCCCCTTCCCACCTCGGCTTTTTTCCGCTCCGTACAGTTCCCCATCTCGAGTCCCTCCCACTACCACATCCCGAACATTCCGTTCCGTTCCCACTCCACTCCATCCCGCACACATGATCTACTCTTCAGTTTTTCATGGCTCCTTTCCAATCCACACAGTTTCTCCCCTTTCCGCCATACTTCACACAGTTCTTGCCCGCTCCTTCCCATCCCGTACAGATCGTTCCCGCTTCAGTTTCTCACGGCTCCAATTCAATTCATACAGTTCCTCTCCTCCCCGCCACACTCCCCACAGTTCCTCCCCGCTCCACCTCATTCCACGCAGACACACAAATGGTTCCCGCACCCAACAGTTCCTCACGGCTCAACGCCAATCCGAACACTTGCACCCCGCCATGCCATGCTCCAACGCAGTTCTTCCCCATCACGCCCCACCCGCTGTATCCCCTCCGGGTTGCTCCTCACCCTACAAAGCTCCGCGTCGCCCGCCAAGCCCTGCCCCCAAATTAAAACCGCCGCGGCACCGAGGGTGAGTGGGCGGGTAGGGCGGGTTGTGGGGAGGTCGGCGCAGCGGGTTTGAAGTGGTCTGTTTGCGGGACGCACTGTGCCGCGAGCGGGCGCACCCCCAGCGCGCGGCGGCGCGGTGCATACCGGAGTCTTCGACGTTTTGTTTTTCGAAAAACATTCCCCCGGAGTGAAATACTACGCCTAGGCTTCCACCCAGCCCTCGACCCAGGGGGCGTCTGAAATAACTCTTCAAAGAGAAGTATGGGGGAAAAGGTTTCCCATACCCGGTGTTTAATTCACGTTTACGGAGATCTACGAGAGTTATTGAAGAGGAGAAAAAATTAGAATATGACTCTTGCATGGTGATTGCTCACAGCGCTAGCCATACATACTGATCGGAAGTAGGTGAGATTGCCCTGCAACGATTGGGTGCGTAGATAAGGTGGTATCATCTACGTATAAATGGTGAAAGGAGCAACATTACACCTAAAAAATTCACACATGTTACCAGTGTTTACTTCATTATACACGAAAGATTTACAAAATAATAAAGTTTGAGTGTGGCGCCACGCGTCCTCTCTTTTGATTAGTTATGTCACGAAAACAGTGTATATCCTTCTTCTTTTTCTTCTTCTTCTTGTCAACATTCTTCTCGTATTTTCTCTGTGACCACCAGCCACTTTTAGTTTTGCCTTGGCTTATTTTATTATAATTGCTCAATTCCTTGCATCTTCTGCTTTTCTTGGCCATCTTTCAACTCTTAGGTTTCTTTTCTTACCTCTCCTCATTCTGCCTTGAACTACACCTACCTCAAACTTTCTTTCGTCACTCTATAGAAACACACTATAGAAATTGAGTCGATTTTTATACGAAAGCTACAGCTACATTTTTACCGTGGCCGGGAGTCGACCCCGGGGCCACGTCACAGAAAGAAAGTCAACACGCTGTCCCATCCGAAAAGCTAAATCGGAAAATTACAGAAAGCAAATAAGAAACAAGTAAAATTCGTATAACGCGTCTCGAGGGTACGTAGCTTGCTAGAAACACGGCCATCGTCTGCAACGAGTTCCGACAGCCCCGCCCCAAGCGAGCGTCTCGTCGTCTGGTCTTGTTGCGCTCGTCTTGCTTCCTCCGGGAGCACCCACCCCACCCCACCCCACCACCGACAATGACAACGCCACTTCCGTCATCACCGCCGCCGACAACGAGAACGCCACCTCCGCCAACACTGTCACCGACGACAACGCCACCTCCACCACCGACAACGACAACGCCACCTCCGAAACCACCACGACCGACGACAACGCCACCTGTGCCACCACAACCCCACCACCGACAACAACGCCACATCCGCCACTATCACCACCACCGCCACCTTCTCCACCACCGCCGTCCCAGCCACCGCCACCGCCTCCACCACCACCACCATGGTCGCCGCCGGTTTCGCGCAGTCCGCCCTCCGTCCTCGCCGTATCTCTTTCGCAGGTCATTGCGAGATATTTGAATTAATCCTATTAGGGCGGGCAGCGCCATTCGCGAGCGGCGGCGGCGGCGGCGCACAATTACTTCTTCAAGTCACCGCCCGGCAGCCGCTTTCTGTTTACACTACGCAATCTCGCAGCGCAGCACAAAAAAAGTGTATAAAATTAATTCAGTTTGAATAAGAAATCCAAACAGAGTGGGAGGAGCGCCTGCAAAGGAGATCCGCGTGCCTTTGTGTGCGAGGGTGGGCCGGGGGGGGGAGCGGGGGCGAGGAGGTGAGTAAAGGAGGGGGGGGCGGGGGGGGGGGAGGAAGGAGCAGAGTGAGCACGGCCGAGAACGGAAGCGACTAGCGGATCGGGGAGAGGGGAGGGACGAGGGAGGTGTGGGGCGTGGCGGAGTGGGGAGCAGGCAGGGCGGGGTGTACAGGACGAAGAGCTCTAAAGCAAGCATTTTCCGGGCGACGCCGGGAAAACGGCTGATGAGGCAAACATCAAGGGATGATGTCGCCCTTTATTCAAAGGGCAGAAATGAGGGTGGAGCCGAGCTCGGGACGGCAGCGGAGGCGAGTGGGGGGGGAGGTGTGGGTGGTGGCGATGCGACCGGGGGGAACGGGGCGTGACGCCTGTCGCCCGAAAAGAGAACGACGAGAGACCGAGTCCAAGTGGAACAGGGGAGTGGAGAAATGGGGCGGCCAAGTATTAGACCGCGTTAGCCATCGATTTAACGACTCGTCACAAATTACAATGCATGACACGCGGAAATTACACAATTTGCTTCTCAAACATGATGCACGAACGCTGCAATGCTTTCAGAATTACTTTTTGTAATGAATTATATTTTTCCATATGGTCTTTTATTATTTTTTAATGAAATCTAGTATTACCAATAATAATTACATTAAAATCGTCATACTTTTTAAAAACAACTCTGAAAATTCTCTAAAATAAATAAACCAATTACGTTTAAAACGGAATTCTATTCGAATAAACAAAACGAAATTCGTGAGCAATCTTAAATGCTTGACGCCACATCAGCAAACGAACAAAGAGCGCACGGCGAAAACAGTGGAAGATGTCAGCCATCGCGTGCGGCGGGGCATGGGAGGGCCGGAGAAGGGGGAGAGGGTGGGCGTGGCAGAAATGCGAGGGCGGACGAAGAAGGAAAGACGACATCTGCCGGGCGAACACGCAGCCCCGAAGGACGTCGGGAAACGAGACAAGGAGTGATTGCAGCGTCGCCGCCCGCCCGCCCGTCGCCGGCAGGCGGAGACAGTCGCGCGAAGCGCACTAAATCCCCGTCCATACATTGAGAGAGTGCAAAGGTTGAGTCTGTACGTCAACGGTCACACACACAAATTGTGAGGAGAAGGCACGACTATTCGACTATTAGTGGGTCTCGTAACGAATAGGTTACATCCATACGGAGGGTTTTTTTACTCTCACTAGTTCCTGTGCACACTTACAAAAAGTACTAAGTTGACTTGAGCTTGAACGGGTATCATTAATGGATTGTGACGACAAGGCATTATCATTAGATCGTGACGTTATCAATTCATCTCATCCATAATTAAAGAGAATATAAATGTGGAACTGTTCGTCAACCGGGCTAATACAAGAATTGTGAGGAAGCAAAATATCACTATCACTAGGATTCGGACCGTACTTAGAGACGATACGAATGTTAGCTGTTTTCTTCAATCTCACACAGGAATTACTTGAAACTTTCTAATTGTAATCTCGGCTGTATTGACGCAGTGGCTGCAAGCCAATAACCCATTCTTCAAAGAGATATTGATATACTAACTTTCAATGTTTTCAGCTATTTGAAAAAAAAGTTATAAAACAGCATTCCTCAGGACTCTCACAATGCAAAGCAGAGCGTAATATAAATAAAACTTTAATAAGTTAATTTCATTAGAAATCGTACGCGAAAGCGTTCGTAGTTTAAAAAGTACGCAAGTCAACATCACTCATAAATATAGAAATGATGTGATTTTTTACAGAGGCAGCGAGTGCGAATGACGTAAGTCTCTATTGGAGGTAAAATAACGTGAACCATTGCAGAACCCGTTTCCTTATCGTTTTCCTGAGACGTCGAAAGTGCATTACTCGTCGCTAACCCTTAAGAAAAGGTGAATAGAGTCGCACGGCTACAGCAGGTCTGTACTTCGGCCAAAGCGCCGACGCGGGTCGGGCGGCGATGGGTAGAGTGGAGTGGGGTGGAGGGGGGTGACGCTAAATGGCGGCCGTCGCGCTATCGGTGACGTTTCATTCAGCTCGAATTCTAACCAGATTAATTTCCATAAAATATGCCGCGAATTTTGGGACGTCGCGCTGTAATTTGGCGGCGACCATAATAATACCGTTGCGCGCAGCGATGGAGATGGCTGATACTCGTATATTCCACGTCACATTGCATTTTCATCGTTATGCGGCGTCAGATGTAGTTTGTAAGGGAATTCTCGTGCGTAATTCTATATTTACGAGGTAATAAAGCTCTGGGATATTCTACCGTTTAATGATTTTAAAACGAAATATCTAATAGAGAGATATTATAGGATATAAATCTTACCTTCTCTACATAAATGTACGCAAGTATATTTTTTATTATAAGCAATAACCTGGAGTACATAAAATAATATCTTTATCAGGAAGAATATTTGTATTCACAACTAATTGATTTTCAATTTAAAATCTAACATACTCGTTATTACGTAGGAAATTATAATTCTAAGACATAATTACAAGTAACAAATATTTGATAATAATGTGATACTAAATAAGATAATCAAAAGATTATTATTCAAAGATTTTCTCGAGTAATAAATCAATGAAAATATATTTGGACATCAACAGTTCAAATATTGAGCACTTATTACGAAGTGTAATATTCTGCTTCCCTATGATAATTATATATTTATGCCACTGTCTGGCAATTTTCTGGAAATTTAATTATTCTTATGTTCTCGCAAATCTGTTATTGTAATCTACACGGTTTAAAGACTTACACTAGTCTTTAAACCGTATTTTATTTCCCTTGAAATGTGGTCATTAAGATCACATTTCAATGAAAATCATAAAAAAAACACTTAGGCATGCAATATAATCCACCTCCATCACCTGTCCCCCTTTAGCAACTCCCCTAACAACTCCCACCCACCCCGATCATGTCCAGTGCAGCCCTTGGTGAGGCGAAGGGCAGGTGACCCTTCATTTCATGAGCTTTGACCTCCAGGCGGGCGAGCGCGCGGGAGGCCGCGGGCGGGCGGGTAGGCGGCCGCTGGGAATCGCCCCGCCATGGCACGGCGCGGATGGCGGAGGCTACGGGGCGATGGGCGGCGATGCGCGCCTGATCGGGCGGCGGGCAGGCGGTCGTCAAAGGGCGCCAGCGTCCCTTCGGAGCGGGCCTCGCCTCGCCGGGCGCGCAGCCTCACGGGAGACAGTAGCGGCGTAGCCACGAGCCCCTACAGCGCTTGGAGGTAGTACGTACCGACAGAGACTGTAGTATGGGGAAGGACTATTTCCCTAATGAAATTTCTGCCAATAGCATGCAGGAATCGAGACCATACCAACCAATAAAAGACACTTATCCATTCAAAATTATGTTATCTCTCCCTAAGAAGTGATAATTTTTCATCTCACTTGGCGCTTTTCTATAGTTAGATTGTTACAGGAGTCAATGCCACACAGAAAGCAGAGATTAATGCATGTAGGAATTTAATTTATTAAACATTAGTAAATATATCAGATTAAATTGCATCAACTGTATTAATAAATGGTGAAGTCCTGTTAAATGTCACTCCGGCTTTTGAAATTCTCAGATAAAGCCATCGTCATGCAGATTTATCGCCAATTTCCAAAGTAGTGAGTGCGAACATTCTCTTTTCCCTAACGTAAGAATGTGTACACTTGCAAAATTTAGAACATTTACTATTGATAACTTACAAAAATTGTTGAAAGATTGGTTAAAATTAAATTCCTTGTAGGCCTACTCAGAGTATTTTAAAAGAATAAACCTTCGAAAGATAGAGAAGTTTCGTGAAGTGGAGCGTATTCCAAGACGAATAATGAATAGAGACGATAGACCAAGGTTAGCTATATCAAGATTGTTAGGTTACGAGATGTACATCAGTACTGCAATTGGACGAGGAAATTACACCATAATGAATCCTAAACAGGGAATTGTATGGGGGAATAATGAAGATTATGACAAAATTATTTCAGCTACTGTCTTCAATGATTTAAACAGACCGCGAGGGAAATCTTGGTTACTGACGGGGCTGAATGGATTATGTTGAAGCAGAGACGGTCAAAAGAATAAAGGGAAGCAGTAATCTTTCCAATAATACTTTATTTGAAATTATCCAATGTTAAACTGAACAATTAACAATTTCAAGATGTTGTTCCTCATGATACAAACTTGACGTGGAGCTAGCACCAATTTAACGATTAACTTAGCGGTCACTATCGGACTTCTATGTAATTAGATATAATTCCAAAAATAGACTAAATAATTCCCATTTAATTAGATATAATTCCAAAAATTACTAACAAATTTCGTAGAATTATTTTTAGACTTAAAATCCGCCATTATAGGAGATTTTTCCCTGAGGCCAATCTCAATATTCTGAATCCTGTCAGTCAAAGTACACGCAAATATTTATAAAATGGTAAACGAAAACTTTTAGAGCATTTTACAACAGTTAAAATATATGGGTAAATTGCAAAATACATTTGAATAGATAAATTGCTCACTTTGTGACACTTATCTAATCCAATATTTACGAGATCCTCGAAAATTTACTAGAATTCTTTGTAGCATTCCCTCATACGAACTCGAGTTTATTGCAGCAACATTTTATGAAGGACAGGTCTCGATACATCGAATCCTCTTGTCCATCACGAGCGCGCAGTGTCGGGTCCCACGCGGCCTCATGACGAACAGTTCCGCCAACCGCCGTCAGGGCTCGCTGGTGCGCGTCCAGCTGGGTCTGTCATTACTCAACTAACGCCGTCGGTGGACGGAGCACAGGGATGAGCACGCCACCAATAAAACTATGAACCTGCGTTATTTCATTAATGTCATATTTTGGAGATTCAGACGTCAATATCATCAAATAGAAGTAGACCCCACGTTACTATTAACATGATATATGTCAATGGTTTGACAGATTTGACTATCAGCAATTTGATACTGAACCTTATTACATTTTGTTTGGGAGCATTATCATTTGAATGGGGATTTAATATCCAATTATCCAATTTTTACTCTGAACAGAATAGTCTTCTAACCGATAGGTCGATAGAGCTAAATTTTATCCGTGGTTGCTTCAACATAATACACATGTTATTTCCATTTCGTTAGAGTGTAATTGTACATCGTCGTGAACATAGAACATTGTCATCCACTTGAGTATCGTCTCACTTTTAGCACTTGGAAGCCTATTATATATATATATATATATATATATATATATATATATATATATATATATATATATATATATATATATATATATATATATATATATATATATTCAAGAGGTACACCCTTGTAACTCAATCGCATATAATAGCAAGTAAATAGTTTAATTTGACATTCAGTTGCAGATTCTGCATATCTCTGAGCAGGCGGGGTAATATCGAGAAGCGTCGGACCAGCAAAAATGTAATAGAATGTTCATCAAAGCTCATTCTGTAGATTACTGAGTGAGAAACTTTCTTTCAGATCTTTATGCTCAAAATTTTAGTTTCTAAGGCCCTAAAACGCTTTATTTAGGAGTTATTTAACCGTACAGATTCAAAAAGCCACCGAGTGTTGCGGGTTGCATTTAGCACGAATATTTATATACATTTTTTCAACATATTCCTCGTATTTTTAAAGTCAAACTGCAATTCTTCACGTCTCCGTGCAATTCTCTTCCTCTAGAGACCTCATTTATAAAGATTGGTTGTGCGTGAGAGCCGTAAAAGGTGAGTATATGACTGAAATAACATAGGTGATGTTACCCTATTCCTTTGTCAATTCAACATTTACAGCACATTCGCAGAACACTGCCCTAGTAATTCATTTCACAACGCTTGAGGCGCAGCGCGCGGCTGCGTGCAGAGGGACAGAGGCGGCCGCGACGCAAGGCGGCGCGGCGCGTCCGGGCAGCGGCGTTAACGCAGCAGCGCGTCGCTGACAGCGCGCCGGCGCCCGCACCTGTCGCCGCTTTTAACGCCCGCGCGCGGTAATTCGGGTCGGGGCGCGCGTTATCGCGTCCACTCGCCGAGGCGACGCGACGCGACGCGCCAAGCGCAGCCATAGTCTCCGCGCTCGGAGAGGGGGATCCGTCTCCCTACTGACGGTGGATTGGCAAAAGGCGAATCGGCTCGGCGAAGGCAACGCAAGAGACAGCGGACCCGTCCGTTAATTGGATTCAAGTTCTGCTTCATTTTTGCAACAACCAGGTACTGGTGTCGAAGTGGAGTAATTCTCCCTAAATTTACTCATCGTTAGTCGTAGTCAGTCATTTCATTTGTGCCTTCGGCCAGGGGATCGGCGCCGTTAGATTTCCAGGGTTCCCAGTCGGCCATCCATCCAGTAACTCGTCGTGCTCGAATTGCTTAACCTCTCTGACTTCACGGAACATAAAATGTGAGTAAAATAAATAGAAATGAGAATAATAAGAGAAGTTAGAAATGCTAACGGAACTTAGCTTTTCGCAGAATCATTTTACTAATTTGCAGTAGCTTTTCGCAGAATCATTTTACTAATTTGCAGCATATTTTATATTAATAAGAAAATATAAACAACACTGGCTGGAATTTCCTTTTTGGTAGCTAGGGCGACAAAAATGACGCGAAAATTCTCGTTTGCTTTCAAGGCAGAAGAGAGCGGTGTCGCCAACAGCCTCGAGCGACGCGACACCGCACACCTTCACACGCACTTGCGAGAGACCACGCTGTACGCCGTCATCCCCAACACCCACTCGCCCCACGCCCCGTCCGCCGGTCCGCCCGTTCGTTCGTACACCCTCCCGCCCACTCGCCCGCCCGTTCGTTCGTTCACCCTCCCGCTCACTCACCCGCCCGTTCGCTCGCCCGCCCGCCCGCCCGTTCGCTCGCCCGCCCGTTCGCTCGCCTGCCCGCCCGCCCGCCCGTTCGCTCGCCCGCCCGTTCGCTCGCCCACCCGTTCGTTCGCCCACACGTTCGCTCGGCCGCCCGCCTGCCCGCCCGCCCGTTCGACCGCCTTTGGGTTGCCGCTCACCCACTCGCTCGCTCTCCCGCTCGTTCGCTCACCCGCTCGCCCGCTCACCCGCTCGCTCGCTCAGCCGCTGGCCGAGGCGCTCGTAAACCGCATTCAGCGCAGCTTTATGCACGCGCAGATGTACCCTTCCGTCCCCCGCCCATGCACCCCGCACCCGCCCTTAGCCCCTCCTCCAACGGCCTGGCGCCTGCACCATCGCCCGCCCGAATTTGTCGTTACATATCCACGTCCGTCGTTCTATCCTAGTGCACTTTCCTCTCCCGTTTTTCTCTTGTACGCACATCCCTCTTCCTCATCATTCCTCGTCACTCCCTTCTTTCACCGATGTGAAGCCGATGTCCACTCACTTCTTCGCATCAAGCCAATGACGCCCCGAATTCACCCAAGCCCATTCATTCGTATGTCCTCCATCATTTGCCTCCTTTCTTTCATCAACTCATTCCCTTATCCTCGTCACGTCTACCTACAACATCCAGTGGTCGTTTGCAAATACTGTACGTTTCGTTGTACACCATCATCCATCTGCTCTACTTCCTATATTTACTCAGGAGCACATACCGTTTTTGCATATTCCATGAAATCCTCAGAATTCTCGGTAGTTTCCTCTTGAAGAATGATTTATTTCAAAGATGAAAATACCACCTATTGGTTTTACTTCAACTTTTCTCTTTCATGTTTTATTTTTTATTTATTTTTTTCCCTTTTTTTCGATTTTAGTAAAAAAGAGTATCTCCCACGGCCTTTTTTAAAGACCATTTCACGCATTTTTCTTCTTTCTCATTACCCGATTCCTCACGTAACCTTCACATGCATTGTCATTCCAACTCGACCTCTCTCCTCTCCTTAACACAGCTTGCCCTACCATTATCGGGTTGGCAACCCCGTCCTTCGCGCAGTCCTCCTCCTCGCCCGCCACCCCCAACGCATCCAGGCCCTCCTCCGCGCGCAGATACGGCGCGTGACGCAGGGGAAAAAAAGGGCGACGCCGTGGTGGCGGCGAGCGGACGCTCGCGATAAAACCCGCGGATATAATTGCGCGCGGCCCGATACGCTCGGCGCGTTCGAGCGACGCGGTTTTTACGAGGCGTCGTCGTTCGCGCGCGCCGCCTATGCTGCCGCTTACATCACCACCGCCGCCCTTGCCGCCGCCGCGCGTCGCGCGTCGCCTTTCAAAGGCGCGTGGAGCTGTCGCCGTCGGGTCTCTTCCACCGCGCGCGAGGGGGGCAGGGAGACGAGGGGGTGGATGGCGCGGGGACGGGAAAAAAGATGAAGCGCACTGCATGATGCGTAGGACTGACTCAAGGGGATACGGATGCGCAAAATTAAGGGGCGGGGGATGTGTGAGGCTGAAAGGGAGAAGGATGGGTGGTTGAAAAACGATGAGCCGGTGATGGTGCGGGACTCCGAGGGATGGGGTGGTTGGCACGAGCGAAGCTCTCAAGTGGGGAGTGATCAATGAAGTATGACGTATATAATTAACAGACTCAGGAATTAAGAGTCGTACAGCTAGAAACTGTTATGAGTAAGGCCTATTGAAATGATCGCGAATAAAGGGTGATCAAATGGACAGCGTACACAGCTTATTCTGCAATTATACATCTCTCACAAAAAAAAAAATGATACGTGGTTTCAGAAAAGACATACGAACCCCTACATACAAACGCGAGGGAGCGGCTGGCGTGAGACGTTGAAGACAGATGAAATGGGGAGATCAGCGAGGCATGGCCCCCTGTGAAGCCGGCGACGAGGTTGTTTAAACGGCAAAGGAAGAGGTGCGGCGCGGCGGCGTCGGACGCATTTCACGTTCCGCGGGGCTTACCGAGGCTCAGCACGGCGCGCATGGGCGCCCCTCAAGGGCGCCTTCACGCCTCGATCCGCCCCTGCCGCGCCGCGCCACGCCCCCTGTCGTTTAGGCGGCGGGGCCCTCGCCCCCACCCCTTTCCACGTGCTTTTATACATTCGCCGGGTAGAAAAGAAATGAGCCCGGCGGAGATAAATATTAAAATATTTCTTTTTAATATTTTTACGTCATCGTTATATTTAATAATTTTAACAAAGAGAAATACATATGAAATAAAAATTATTGGACAATATTTATCAAAATATAGTATTACGGTTGACTTGAAAATATCAGAAGTCACTTCTACTTTTCCAACGAATTCACTGGTGTTAATAAACAGATGTTTTTATTTAAGTTCATTTCTACTGTTTAAAGTATTAAAAATATATTAAACAATTAAGTATATTGGTTGATTGATTATTTCATATTTCCCGAATCGTCAGATGCTATGGCCATTAATCCCGTAAGATTAGTGTACGTTTTATCATGGGAAGTGGCGGTGTACTTCCTCCGGTGGACGATAAGAATTGGCGCCGATTCCGCGTTGCCAGCATTTTAAAAATGGTTGCAAATTATTTATGTACTATCATGATATCTACAACGCATCACTCACAATAGGATGAATACCTACACCAGAATACAATTTTATATGAGAAAAAAATCCATAAAGAGTAGAAAGTAAAATTAAATTAACTTGAACACACCGATAGAAGACTGACACTGGTGCCGGCGGCAAACCACGAATATTTAGGTGTGAAACTTCCCTCCTCTTACATGAATAAAACATACCTGAGAAAACATACTTGCGTTATTAAAAGTTTCGTTCAAAATTAGCATTAGATGCAATTACGTGGTCTTATTAGAGGAGCGGGTTTAACGCTTGGAGGCGGCTGAAGGGTGTGCGGCCGGGATCCCGAGGGGCGCGCGCGGATTCAACGAACCATCTGCGGCCTACGCACACGCACCTGCGCACGCACAAGCACGCACGCACGGCGCACGTTCACCGCCGCCGCTTACACGTTCCCGGGCGCTCAACTTAAGCGGCGCGGCGCACACAAGCGGCGTAGAATCAGCGGCGAAGGCACAAGCGGCGGGAAGTGAGGAAATGGAGGGGAGGGGGAAGGATCCGCAGGGCGGTCGGAGTAAACGTTAGAAGATACCGGCGAGAGATCGGGGAAAGAGAAGGGAAATTCGTGGAATGGTCAAAGGTATACAGAAAAGATGCTGTTAAAGATATAAAACAACTGTTAGGTAAGACCTTTGGAATACACTTACAAAGAGGGTAAGTTAGATGCAGCAGGAATTGCACTAGAGACGAGTCAGTTGAGATGAGGGAATACATGGAAGATTCCAGGAGATGAGGAGCAAATGCCGTAAACGCGATGTACGAGACGGATAAAGGAAGGAAGAATGCATGAGTCCGTGAAGCAAATCAAGAGAGAAACGAGTGGGGAGGACGAACAAGGAATGCTTTAGTTATTACAGTTGTGCCATTGAGAGAAAATTGAAATATTAGAAGACTTGCTGTAACTGCTTTCCATGCTGTCTAGAGAAAATTCAACAAGATGATGAAGCAATGCAGAACTAAACACAGGATTGATTGATTGTTTAATTCATTGACTGTTAGTGATTCCGGGCACGTCACCTACTAGAGTCATTATTCCCGTAAGTGAAGTGAATGTTTTCTCGGGACGTGACGGTGTTCTTCCCCCGCTAGATGGCGAGATCTGGCGCCGTCCTACCGTGGGCTAGCAGGGTTTTCCCAAACAGCTTCTCCCACCAACGGGGGACCGACCCAGCCAGAACAAGCTCCCGGCCGGTCTCCCGGCATTTGCGGTAGTGTAGTGCACGTTAGTGTAAGTGTGTGTAAGGGGACGAGGTAGAAAACATTGAGCGCAGTCCGTGGCCCGTTTGTCAAGGTACTACTCCGGCATTCGCCTGGTGTTGATCGGAAAAACCACATAAAACTACCGATCAGAACATCCGACCGCTAGAATTCTCCTCCAAACACCGACTGAATTCGACCTAGCTCATAAGCTAGTGTCGAAAATCCTGCCACCGTCGGGACTCGGACCTAGGACCTCCTGGTCAGAGGAGCCACAGTGACATCAGTTGATGCCCTAAACCATCTCCCCTGGTACGAAACAGAGGAGAGAAGGAAGCATTACGGTAAGCGAGGTTGGAGAAGGTAAAGACGATGAGGAACACTCGCGCGCACCGGGGGCCGGGGAAGTTCGTTGCTGCAGAGAAGGGGACGTGTGTCGTGCGCCGTCTCGAGGAGGTTCACTAGCGCAAGATGGCACTTCAACTGTTCCTGAGTGCAGTTCTGCACACTCGCAGCACAAGAGTTTGCCCCCTGCTGTAGCCGGAGGAGATAGTTCGCCGTTTAGCGGCAACGTACAACTGCGTCGTTTGTGCGCTCGAAACTGCTCTACGGGAGCGGTGAGAATACTATATGGATTCCACATTATCAGATACGTAGATACTTAAGAGGTGTAGATTTAGGAAAATGTCGAGCATTGCAGAAGGAATTTTATTGGTTAGAAAGCTATTTATTCTCTCTGATATTACTAAAAATATTGAATTTATCTAAAAAAAAGTGGAATAAAAATATGCCAAGAAAGGTTTAAGTTATTCAATCAAAACTTTCCACAAATTGACTGACAGATTTTTGCAGTCATAAGTCATTTCGTGTAACAACCACATCACATTTCGTGCAACAACGAAGAAAATATTCCGATGAAGTCGCGGCGATTTTGCGACAACCTCAACGCATTTCTATTAGTCCAAATACAACACACTTTTCATTAGGCGTATTGCGTTCATATGAAATCAGAAAGAGTTTTTGGCTGTTGATATCAATCACGAAAATAAGAAATAAGGCTCCGAGACCTTTCTTGCTTTCTCTTTTTAGGTGAAAACTTGGAAAACTCAGCAGAGAGCGCCCTCTTCGTCTGGAAAATCGAAACCGAGAGCACGAGCGAGCGCTTGCGTTGGAGATGGCGCGCACGCATAGAAGCGAATGCGCCTCGCGGACAGTCTCCGCGCCCGTCGCCGCCGCGACGCGACGGCCGCCGCCGCCGCAAAAAGAAGAAGGGGATGAATTATTGCCTATCTGTTGGCCTGAAAGGAGGAAATGGGAAGGAAAAGCTTCGCTTCCTGTGCGCCGAATCTCAAGGTCCGCTTCCGCCCACGTCATTCCCTCCTCCTCCTACCCCGTCTGCTAAGTCCCCGTATTTCCAGCCACACACTCTACCTCCCTCCACCTCCCGCCTTCTCTCTCTCTCTCTCTATCTCTCCCTCTCTCTCTCTATCTCTCCCTCTCTCTCGCTCCTCCTTTCCAGAAGGTCCGCGCCCTCTACACATCCACTTCACGCCTCATTCTCTCTCTCCGCGCGCGAGGGCGGTGGGCGCTTTTAATGCGAGGACTCTTCGCGGGAGGGCGTTGCGGGCGAGGCCGCGGCGGGACAAAGCTGAGCGGGCCCGAGCAGGGCGGGAGTGAACCGGGGCGACGGGGCGCGGTGGAGAAGGACAGAGTCGGGCAGGTTGGGGTGGAACTGGGAAGAAACATGTGAAGGAAGTGCGAGGTAGAACGGAGACTGAGATTGATTAGTGATTCCGGGCGCGTCAACTGGTAACAGCATTAGACCAGTAAGATTAGTGCATGTGTTTTCGTGGAAAGGTGGCGGTGATATTTTCACGCACGATGGTGAGATCCAGCGCCGACCTCTCGTCGCCTAACGGGGTTTCCCCAACCAGGTATTTCCCACCAGTCGGGCACCGCCCCAGTCGGGACAAGCTCTAAACTCCCGACAGGTCTTCGGCGGGTATGGTAGTGTAGTGCATGCAAGTGTGTAAGTAAGGGATAAGGACAGGACGAGGAAGGAATGATCGCGTGCGGTCCTTTGTCCGTTTTTCAGGCATTCGTCTGAGAATCCTAGGAAAACTACCGGTCAGAGCAGCCGGCCGCGAAAATTCTCCTTCAGACAGCGACAGAACTCAGCCTAGCTATGTAGCTAGTATAGAAAATCTTGCCCCCGTCGGAAACTTCGGACCTCCCTGTCAGAGGCACTGCAGTGACGTGAGGACTGAGGGTTTCGGGGTATGGGGAGAGGGGCAGAAGGAACGGAGAATGGTGGAGCGGAACAGCGCGGAATATGGGAACGAGGGGGGGGAACGGTGGGAAGCGGAACGGAGGAGTCAAGGTGAGGCGAGGCGGGACGGAACTTGGTGAATCTAGAGGAAACTGAAAGGAGCAGGTGGGTAGCACGGAGCGGGTCGGAGTGAGGCAGAGCGGGGTACAATGAAACAGTTCGGAGGGAGGTGGAACGGGTGGATTCGTTTGGTTTGTTTTTTTCGTGTTTCCGGGCGCGTCAACTGCTTTGATCATTAGTCCCGTTAGTGTAGTGCATTTTTTTCTGGGGAGATGGCGGTGATCTTCCCCGCTGGATGGCGAGATCCGGCGCCGACCTACCGTCGGCTAGTGGGGTTTCCCCCTAACCAGGACTCTCCCACCAGCGGGACACCGCCTCAGCCGGGACAAGCTCTAAGCTCCCGACCGGTCTCCCGGAATATGTGGTAGTGTAGTGCATGTGAGTGTAAGTGTGTGTGTGTGTAAGGAGGAGAGGATAGGACAAGGAATGAGAAGGAAAGATCGCGCGCGGTTTGTGGCCCGTTTGGTAGGGTACTGCTCCGGTATTCGCCTGGTGTTGATCGGAGAAACCGCGGATAACTACCGATCAGAGCAGCCGACCGCTAGAATTCTCCTCCAGACAGCGACTGAATTCGGGACCTAGCTGAAAAGCTAGTGTCGAAAATCCTGCCGCCGTCAGGGCTCGAACCTAGGACCTCCCGGTCGGAGGCGCTGCAGTAACATCAGTTGATGCACTGAGGTACTGCTCCCGGTGGAGCGGGTGGAAGTGGGTGGGAAAAGAGCAGGGCGTGGCGAGGTGAGGCGGAGGGGAACAGAGCTGTTCGGAGCGGAGTGTGGTGGAGGGGCGGGTGGGGCGGGAGAGGAGGAGGAGATGAGCGGGAAGGAGAGTGCAGGCCGATCTGGGCCGGAGCGGAATATCCACGGCGCCGCCTCGCTTTTCAATACTCCACTGCGAGTGATCCGCGAGAGTATTTGCGAGGTGTCCGGGAAGCTCTTCTGCGTCGGGACGCGCGGGGATCTGCTCTGCTGCGTCAAGGGGATGCGTTGTCAGATCGTGTCTCGCGTTTTAAGAGACGGTTTAAAACGAGAACCGGACATTTGGGGACGTGATGGAAAAGCTTTTATGAAGGTTCACGCAAATGTCTCTATATCACATGATGAAACACGGATTATGTTTCAAGGGGTGGAAAATATTTTTAGACATTTACATATTAACGTTTGAGGAGGAAACAGCTCTATAACTCACAAACGAACATGATATAATTGATTTATTTATATGTTTTTCATGAAGAATATTCTACTCTGTATTGTACGACTATTTTGGTGAAGTTCATGTAATGTTAGTTTTTCTAAATAATTCATTCAATTTTTTTTTCTAAAATTTTTATCAATGTAACACTGAAAATCTGTCATTCAGACAAGTTAAACACAAAATAATTTAGGAAGAAATTTTTGTTTTGTGTTCTTTGTATTTTAACATCCCCCTAATTTTTTAAGACTTTCCACCAAATTGTTGCAATAAAAAAGTAATCAGATGTTTTATTCTTACTCTGTTATACAATAATAAGTCATATATTTTCAGTCTCTGTAAGTCAATTAATAGATGTATCCTAAGTTACTCGGGCGATGGGCGCGTTCATGGCGGGCTAAATACACTTTCTTGCCAGCGACAACTAAGGCCACCCGCGTGTTCGGGTGGGCTAGCGTCTGTCGCAGGGGGCGAGCGAAGGGAGGCGGGGCCACGGGGTGACTGCGTCGTGGGCGCGCGCGGGTGAGCGTTTTATCGCCCGCGGGCGGGGGCGGGGCGGTGAACGCAGCGCGACGGCCTCGCATCGATCACGGCGCAGGCGGCCGACGCGGGGGCGGACGTGACGCAGGGGGCGGGGCGGGGGCGCGCGCGGCACCCGATAGCGCGCTGCATTGTCCAGCGGCTCTAATCCTATTAGGAGTCGCCTCCAGCCCGCTGCCCGTCCCGCGCCCACCGCCCTTCCCGCTTCCCACCGCCCACGCGGTTATCGCCGCCCGCACCTCGTCTCGCCGCACGTCCAGCGCTCGGTTCGCGTAACGTCGCTGCGGGCGGCCTGCGACCTGCGCGGAGCGGGGCGATGGGGCTGCGAGTGCGTTGTCACCCATATCAACACGACCGGCTGAGGTGGCTCAGCACATCACACTACCTGCTGCAGAGCTGGAGACTTTCCATCAGAATGTCAAAAACTTTTAAAATTAGACTAAGTAAATAAGGTTAATGTATTAATTTTGTAAAATTGTATTTAGGAAAAATGTAAATATTTTAATGATGTTTGATGTTTGTTTTGTGTATTTTTAGTAATTCGTTAGAAAACGCTACCACCGGAAGTATTCTATGTATTTCTAAGTATCAAAATAAATATTCTATTCTAATAGTCACCACAGTGTTTCTGTCGGGGATATTGTGACGGTCGAACCCCCATCCGAAGCAGGATTTTTGTCACTAGGTAGGTCGAATTAGGTCGCCGTCTGAAAGAGAATTACAGCGGCTGGCTGTCCTGATCGGTTTTCCATAGTTTCTTCGATCAACAACAAGTGAATGCCGGACCAGTACACAAATAACGTGTCACCGACAACACACGATCTTTCCTTCCTCTTCCTTGTTTTATCCTCACTTCTCACTTTTGCTTACATTTACATGTACCACACTACCACACATGTTGGGAGACCTTTCAGAAGCTTACAGCTTGTCCTGCTGGGACAGTGCTCCGCTGAAGGGAGACACCTAAATAGAGAAAACCCCCAATACTGGCAAGTCGATATGTACGTCAGCACCGGATCTCATCGTTCTACAAGAGACGAGAACATCGATAAAAGCATGCATTAAAATTACGGGATTAATGACCATAGCAATTGACACGCAAGGAAACGCAAAATAGTCTATCAACCAATCAGCCAAAATCAACTGGGTTGTCCCCTTACCTCAGTCGCACTGGATATGCTACAACGCAGGATTTTTCACTAACTTTTCTTCTTTCGAATTTGACGATTCGTTGACACGTGACGGTACGCAGAAACCTACCAAATAATCGACAGCCTCTGGATTGCATGTACGTCATTGATTTAAAAAGCTACCCGATATTTTCTGGGAAAGGCCGTCACTGACAAATGTCACCATTTTCATTTCAATAGTTGATGGTCGAGAATTTATCAGTAATTGCCTTTAATGTAATATGCAAACTTCCCTTTCAATTTTGCTGCCTGAATTCAGACTAAACAGTAAGGATGTTTATTTGTAACAGCAATTCTAATCGACACGATGAATGTAAGGTAAAACTTGGCGGTATCAGGCACTTTAAATGCAATTCCGTGTCCATATCAGAAGATTCTGAAAACATGCGCGGCATTGTTCCAAGGGAAATGGATTTCTTAGCGACGGCGCGCGAGAGGAGCGAAGAGGCGATCGTAAACCCCGAACTCATTCCAACACGCGCCTTCCGGACGCAAATTCGAAGCCAAAACCCCAAGCCAACGCCCGCGCGCGCCCTCGCATTAGCCACCCTGCTCCTGTCGCGGGAAGCGCGAGGAATCCGGCAGCAGAGCGGAGCTCCCGCCCCGTCCACCCCGTTAGTGCTTCGCGCTGCCCCGCCCCGCCCCGCCGCAATCGACGCCCCACGTCGCCCTGCGTCGCCCTGCGTCGCCCTGCGTCGCCCTGCGTCGCCCTGCGTCGCCCTGCGTCGCCCTGCGTCGCCCTGCGTCGCCCTGCGTCGCCCTGCGTCGCTTTGCGTTGCCCTGCGTCGCCCCTGTCGCCCCTCGTCGCCCTGCGGAACGCCTGGTCTTTAATAGTAAACGGCACCGAGCGTGTAGCCTATTCAGTGATAGCTTAGCTATTTTCCATTCACAGACTAGAGCACAGATGCAGTTATGGGATATCTGTGCGCGATAGTAATGTTAATTTTGGGTGGAAACAAAGTCTTTTATTTTTTGTGTATTTTTTCTGAATATCTTAACTTCACCCTAAGCATAATGTTAAAAGTCTTTGTGTCAACATCTTCCTAAATTTTGCGCACAACCAACAGTAGAATACGAAGGTTACGAATAAATTTGTGAAAGTCGTATATTAGAAATGATTTAGTGTAGAAATAACACTTTCAAAAAAGGATAATTTGAAAGGAGGTATCGTATTTCAAGAGGTAAACAAAAAATATTTTCGTTAAAGTAGAATCATGATAGTTCGTACGTAGGAACACACCCTCCGAGTGGCTGCGCCTCTGGGCTGACATCCCAGAAAGGTCACAAACTTCGCTCGGGCGCGCCAGCGAACGCAGGTTCGCCGGGGGCAAAAATTAGCATCCTGCCGCTCGCTTCGTCGGCACGTCGCGCGCCGCGCCGTATCGTCCCGCCCCGCCCCGCGCCGGCAGAGCGCGTGGCGATCGCGTCTTTTACGCCCCCGCGAGAGGAAATCGCCTGCGACGCGCGCCATTACGTAGACACGCCAGAGAACTCGCAGATCTGCGTTCTTTCCTTTTCAGCTCCACTCGCCTTCCCCTAGCCTAATCTTCGCGTTCCGTCATTTGTTCTTCACTCACCGACTCTTTGCTCGCTCTTCGCTTTCGTCGCGCTGTGTTTTTCTTCAATCTTTCTGCTCCTCTCGTAACTCCACCGTGATCAAAGTACACGTACATCAAGTAAAATTTTATTGTTTCTAATAAAAATATTTTCTTCGTAAATAACAACTAATTTGCTGTCATGCTCCTTTTTATATTCTCATTTTCACGTCGTTACTATTCCCCTTCTTTCATCGTCCCTATCTTTTCTGTTTTCTCCTTTTCATTAATTATTGAATTTCTCTTGTGCTTCTATTGTGATCAAAGTAGTTAACCACCGAATCAGAAATTTTTATGTTCCTAATAAAAATGTTTTCCTTCGTAATAAGACGTAATTCGATGCCAATCTTTTTTATATTCCGGTTTATTTTAAGAAATATCAACAATCTTGGTATTTTCAACCCCTCAGTACTCGTTTGGCTTATTTTCTTATCTCAAATATTATTTCATGTCTTCTGAATGCAACTTCTTATTGCACATATCTTTATTTAATACTTTCTTCGAGAAAACACGTTCATTTTGAAATCGCCTAAACATCACAACAGATACAAAATTCATCAATTTTGAGCATTTTACAGTTACAGAATTTTCGTTTTATAGCAAGGCACTCCCTTGAACCACACTGTGCTTGCTATGTTTCAATTATTTTCCCCACGCTTCTTTCAATCACTATACTCTTACATTCTTTCATTACATCAATCCTCTCGCGTTCCTTTCCGCGCCAAATTTGACAGTCTTCACGGCCACTTCTTCGCTGCTGCCGATTCGGTCCTCCTCCAATTGGGGACGGCCGTATAAACTCCCCCAGCCCCTCCCCGCCGCGAAGCCACGGCTTCTCCGCCGCGCGGCGCGGGATGATTTTTCTAATGAAAGTCGCTTATGGGCGATCGTAAACGCGCGAGGAGCGCCGCAGAGGCGACTTCTCCCCCCTTCCCCACTCCCCCATCTGCCTTCCTCTTCCCGCGACCCGCTCGCAAATATTTACTTTTAAATGGCGGAGTAATTAAAGCGCGGATGCCTGCGCGCGCGCTCCTCGAGTAGAACTGGAAACGGCTCCTCTTTAGGAGCGGCGCGGCGCGGAGCGTGGCTCGGCGGAGGTATGTGTAACGTTCAGCGAACATGGAAAGGAAACATCACCGACACTATTCACAAATCACGAGCAAAAATACTTGGTTGATTGGTTGGGTTTTAGTTATTCCAGACGCGTCAACCAAGGAGTGCGTTCCGTAAGTGTAGTGCATGTTTAACCAGCGGAGGTAGCGATGATCTCCCCCCCCTGGATGGCGAGATCCGGCGCCGACCTACCGTCGGCTAGCGGGGCCGGGGCAAGCTCTATGCTCCCGACTCGTCTCCCGACATGTGCGGTAGTGTAGTGTATGTTAATATAAGGGTGTGTAAGGGGTGAGGATAAGACAAGGAAGGGGAAGGAAATATCGCGCGCGGTTCTTGGTCCGTTCATTCGGGTACTGCTCCGACATTCGCCTGGTGTTGATAGGAAAAAACACGGAAAATTACATCAGAGTAGGCGGCCGCTAAAATTCTCTTGCAGACAGCGACTGAATTCGACCCAACTTACAAGCTACTGTCGAAAATCTTGCCTCTCGGAACTGAAACCTAGGACTTCCCAGCCAGAGACACTATAGCGACAGTAAAAATATTTAAATACTATCCCTTATTAAATCATAGATCATCTCTTAGCATAGAATGTAGTATAACCGAATGCATATCATTAATAAGACCATTGCAACGTAACTTACGCATGACCCAGAGCAAAAGCAGTACTGTCATACTAACAAATAATCCAAAAGAAATATATTACGAAAATTACAAAATTCCTCTGGTTCATTAGTAAACAACAAGTACACAGAGAGCTAAATATGAAATCTTCCACGACTATACATTATAAACCTCCAAAATCTTCAACAAAATATTACCTGATGCACCTGTCACCAAAACATACCTACTACGTCAGACAAACATTTTTGCAGAATAATTTGACGACACCCGAAAGATCTCTTCAAAACTCAAAGAAACCGAACTAGACAAATACAACTATTACAGCTATACAACACCTTGAATCAAATGTTTAATCTATGTATCTTTTAAAATTAACGTCACCAAATGAAAGTGGATTGGTTTAGCCAAGAGGATGATTATCTCTAAAGTGAATTATTCATGTGCCAACAACCTTGAAAGCCAATAATACGTTAAATCCACTGGCCGTACGTAGCGCCTTCTCGTAGATGCTTTGGATTTTTGTGGGGATTCGATTTCCCAGTGGATTGCTCCGAAATAGAAATAGAAAGATCCTAACTGGTAGAGATACGCTTCGAGAGGAATTTCACGATGAAGAAAAAAGCATTCGTGTTATTACAATAAGATTCCACTAAGACTTAATCTTCCCAACGTAACACAAAACATGTTTGTAACCACTCTCATAGAAATGAACTATTTAGGGACATTTCAGATACTCTTTTAGCTCGTGATTCAGAGAAGTTTGTGTTTCCAGCACAAGGAAAGAATTAACACGTCCAGTCGTCTCTCGCAGACAGGACGACCGTGAAACTTCACAAATACCATTTCCCAGCCACATCGCGCAGCTCGCGTCAGTCGGCAGCGGCGGCGAAACAACGACGTGAAGCAGAGGCCTGGAAGTGCTCCCATGGGTGAAGGAACTTCCCGCAGACGCCGCCTAATTTCCCTCTTCAAGACGGATTTCATTCCAGCCTCACGAGCTTCTTTCCTCCCAGCGCGCAGCCCTTTCTCAGCGTTGTGGCCTTCACGAGCCATCACCGCCCGCACCACCACGCCCGCTCCCCGCCCGCCCGCGTGCGCCCCCCCCCCTCCGCCGCTTCTCACCTCGACCCACTCCGCTCTGCCCTTCCTTATCACGCCACCACCATCACCCCAGCCTCCACCTTCACCCCCTTCCCCTTCAACACAGCCTCCGCCACCGCCAGCACCTCCACCTCCGCCTCTATCTCCAACACCTCCTCCCACACATCCTCCACCTCCTCGCCCCTGCCCTTCCCCCCCCGCCCCCGCCATCGCCTCCGTTCCCACCTCCGCCCGCGCCTCCGCTCCAGCCCGGGCGCCGCCGAACGCACTCCGCAAACTTCTGTTTTATTCGGCGAGAGCTCCGCGGCGGCGGCGAGCAAGATGGGCTGTAACGCAGTTAGAGAAACTATCTACATACGAGGAGCTCCGGGTTAGGCGGTATTACCGAGCAAATTGTGTTTTCATTTCTCTTTTGTTTTTATTCCTCGAATTCGGCCGCTGGCGCAGCGGCGGCAGCAGCGTGCGCGCTTGTTGCCGACCGTGAAATTGTGTTTCTGTTCTCGCCGCCGCCGCCTTGGCAGTGCGATGGTTCCCAGGGCGGGGAGCGGGTGGGCGGGCCGGAGAGCTGAAGAAAAGAGCCCGGGAAGTGCGGAAAGAATGTTCGCCCCACCCCTACCCTTGAGGTGAACAGAAAGGTTGCCTTTGAAAGCAGCGGCAGCTCAGGTAATACGAGTATAAGAATGAGTTAACGATCGGTAGAAGGTCGAAAAATAAAAGAAATCAATATGATAATGAGAGTCATTATATGTTTAAAACTTTAAGACAATAGAATTTTTTTATGAAACTACCTACTACTTTATTTATTAGATATTTACTATTTTTGAACTTCTTTATTTAAATTATGATAATCGAATATTGTATTATCGAGGAAAATATCATAAATTCTAATAAAGAATTGAATCAGGGCAGAAGTGATGACAATGGCATTTAGCGACAGGAAGTATCCACAAGCATGGCGTGTTTCATCCCCATATCACATGACATTATAACACTGAAATTAACGTGTGCTGCGAAATATTGAACACTCATTCATACGAATAAGAATTGAATTCGTAAGAATATAAGAACTGTGAGATCAGAAAATTTGGGCACTCGTATCTTTGCAGATCGGAATTAGGGAGGTCTACAATTGATCTTCGCTCTTGGGACGAATACATTTTGGTTAACGTTTCGGAAGTGCTATGAAGAAGAGACCACAGGATGAATTCAAACAAGTAAGAAAACGAGAGATATTACCTTTATCTTCAGAAAAACAGTTATTAACACAGATTTAGGAACTCATAACTTGTACCAGAAAGAAAACAGTTAACACAGAGTTAGAAACTCAGAACTTGTACCACTGACATGTTTGACGAAAGAGTAGGACAAAAATCATCAAGACATTATGACGTTGTGATGTGTGATGACGTATAAGATGAGTAATAGATCAACAGTGGATTGACAGGAACGATCAAACGAAAAAAAAGCAACCACACCACCTTTTTATCTTTGAGAGATGCTCGCGGCAAAGACAGACCTCTGACGCGAAAGCTGCGCGAGTAAATTTCCCAGGCCAGCCAGCGTTGCCGCGCGGCACGGCGCCGGCAGTGCACTGAACGCGGCCGAGAGAATGAAGCACGGCCGCAATTCCCCGCCCAAGTACCCGCAATAATAGTTTCTTTTCGCAGTTCACAAGAGGATGGTCCAGGTTTCAGTAATATTAAAAAGCGAGCGCGGGCATAAACGCATGGCGTCGCATTGAAAACGCGGTCCAGAGGGTGGAGGAGGAGGAGGCCACGGGAGGGCGGAGGAGGGCGAAGGTGCACGTGGGGGAAGAGGAGGATGAGGAAAGGAACTGGGAGAGAACCACACGGCAGCGGGCGAGTACGGCAATGCCCTTGCGCGTGGCAACGCAGCCATCGAAACAAACACTAAAGGCCGAGTGACGGCCGAGTGGGCGGGGCGGGGCGGGGCGGACTCTCTCCGGAGGCCACGCGAAGCCCTCGCGAACGCGCTGCACAGCAATCGCGCCGGCGAACGCGTTACGGTCGCGTTGCCACTCGCCACCTTGTAAAGCAGAGACGCTGAGTCGAGGCGGAATGTTGGAGAACTCCCCAGCAATGCAGGAATGTTTTGTGTTTTATGAATGTTTGAGTCTCCAGATTATTCTAAAAAAATTGGATAAACAAAAACTCGCATACGACATGTGTTAAAAATAATTAATAACCAAACTTTTTTCATGAAATACTATATGTGAAGGGAAAATAATGTTTAAATAGAATTTTGTTACTGTGCTCCCAGACGATCATTTGTAAGTATCTAAAATTATTTTTAAACTAATTTCCTGCGAATTAAGCACCAGAAACGTGCTCCTATTTTTGCAATGTGAGTCATACATTAGCAAAAGCGCGCTCACTGAAATATGCGGGTCATGACTAATGGATACGAATCCTACAAATAAAATATTTGAAGTATCTGAAATGTACAGGAAACGAGTTTTACTGTTGATATAATCAATAACTTCGTGAATCTGTCATAATAATCCTAATCAATATTTCATATGCTCCGTAAATTATTAATTTTTTTGATGTATCATTAAAATATGCAAATATTCTCGAGCGGGAGCGGCGCACGGCACGCACGCAATTTAAATCACGACGAGAGGACATCCTGTTTCCACCCAACTGTAACGAGCTCTGCCGGGCCTTTTGGCGTCTAATTTTTACATCGCTTTTAGGCGCGAAGGCCCGCCTCTAGGGCGGTGACAGCGGCGGGCAGAGGCGGCCGGGTCGCTACGGGCGGATGACGAGCTGGCGAGGACGCGGGCGAGGACGCGGGTGCGGGGGTGAGCGTTTCGTAGGAGCAGGCGACAGCGCCGCGTCAGCTCCAGTCGTCCGCCCCACCACGCCCCGCTACGCTACGCCCCGCCCCGCCCCGCCCCCTCCCCTGAGCCGCGCAGAGTGAGAAGGCCGTCGCGCCCTGACCGCACCCATCCTGCGCCGCCGTTCGGTCATTATCTCTCGGGCCCCGGGAACGCGCGTGGCGACGGCCGGAATGGGATTCTCCGCTGCTGGGCAACTTTTGAACAACACGACATGACTAGGTGAGTCGGCCCATGAAATCACCAGGCTCCCAAATTCAGACGACCTACGAAGGTTCGGTGAATTTTGTAGAAAATAACTTCAGAGAAACAAAAAAATGACAGAAATGTTTTTTTATGTCACACAAATGTAAATAAAATTTGTTAAATAATTTTACGAAATACTTCAGTATAATTTAGAAGTATAAAATAAATTAAACGGAAAAAATATTATGACATTCCTTTAAAGTCATATGAAAAAAGATGGTCTCAATTTATTCACTTACTCGTTTCCATTTTCAACCTATTATGCTTACCCCCCAAATTTATATAACTATTTTTAAAATTAATTTAATATATTTTATTTGTTAGTTTTAACTATCAAAATAATTTGTTAACAAATAAACACAATGTATTTCAATACCATTATTTCAATTTATAAAAATATTAACGGAAGAAGATTAAAAATATCACGTTATATCTCACTACTTTAAATTGATGTTATTAACAGCTATTATTATTCATATAGAACACAACTCCACTAAACATTTTTTTTTTTTTGGAAAAAACAGATTAGGCATAATATCCGACTAAAAACTGATGAAACTTAAATGAATATCAGCGAAAAGTTACAGTATCTCTGTACTACCAAGACGTTTAAAGAAGTTTATTCAATCATTATCTTCTACTTGCAATTCATTAAGTATTCGGTTCAGAAACAAAAATATGTCAAAACATCATCTGTCGTAATATCACATTTTCGTTCAAATGCACTGGAAATAAAACAACGAGGTTTGCTCTTTGATTCTACAGATTCACATTAATATATTTTCATTCTTTATAGACTTTTTTGCGATCAAAATGAGCGATATGCGTAGATATGGAGATGATTTACGAGTTCGAATTTCATTTTCCACAATCACTTCCGCTGCATTCTATTCCGCGCGCTGAAATCAATTACCGCAGTGGTTTCTCCCAAACAATTCCCGTTTCCAATAATTTTCATTGTTTCGGAAAATTATATTTTTCAAAAAAAAAAAATCCATAAATCGATACTGAAGCTAAAATTGTCATCTCTCAAGTGATATTTTAATGGAATTCACGTTGTCACAATTTTTATTAAAAACATTAGAGAGGATGTTTTAATTTTGTAAACATTTTTATTCCCCTCTGGGGTCGCCCTCGATTGTTCAATTTCATTTCCAGCCTCGTTCGTTGTAGTTCGCGCCGGCCACAGGGGCGCTTTTAAGCACAGCGCAGCGTAACACTTTTTGACGGTCTGTGCGGTACATAACAAGTACGCAACCCACGACACGATTCGGGGAAAGTTCTCTTTCATATTGCGATGCGTCGAAACTTTGCGCGCAATTTTCAATTACGTTTTAACTAAAATTTCACATATACCATCATGTCAGAAACAATATGCACTTATACTAATTTCTGATAATAAGTAACCAAAGAAGTGTTTCAGCATTGTGTATATATTTGTCAAATTTCTTACTGAGTTTAATGCTCTCTATTGCGCTGAATACTTTGGTTATATTCTGAACGGAAAAAATAATTAATTTTTTGATGCTATTTTATTTTCAAACTAGCGATTGAGATAAAATTAAATTTCGGTAATATTTGATTACACCGCTATTGTTCAATGATTTGAAACCATTCAGTGACAGATGATCTTTATTCGCCTCGAAATGAAGAAAAAATACTGATGGATGTGAAAAATAATAAGTCCTCTAATTAAAGAGAATCATGTAACTAAAAAGTTTTGAAATACGAGAAATAAATGTAAGAAGGTACCGTATATGTAAGTTGTTCTGAAAAACAGTTTTATGAATACTTCGTTAACTGAAGCCTGTGATGGCACTTGAGAAGGAAAACTTTTCAAAAATATCGACACCATTTGCAGGAAGCGTGTACCTCCCAACCAGGGCGTTAATCTTAGTCATGTCTCCCAAATACGCGCGCAGGCATCATTAGCAGCGTGCTGTCAGCAACCGGGGCGCATTTCGAGGCGCGCCCCGAGGGCTGTGTAGAGCAAAGCAGCGCCCACCCGCATGCGCCTACGCATACGACCAGACCCCGCGGGACCCCCAGACCGTGCGCCAGTACAGGCGAGTGGGGTGGTGCATGCGGCGCGGGTGGATGTCGCGAGCGGGTGGCACGGACGGGAGGTACAGGTGGGCGATGGTTGACGCCGGCGAGCGGATGGTTGACGCCCGCGTTGGTGTGGGCAAGTGGTGCAGACGGATGGCGCGGACGGGTGGCGAGGGCTGGTGGTGTCGATGGGTGTGGCGCGGATGGAAGGTATGAACGGGTGTTGCGAATAGATGCTGAGGACGATTGGCGCGGAAGGATGGTGTGGACGGATGGCGTGGACGGATGGCACACATGGGAGGGCGGACGAGTGGCAAGGAAGAATGGCGGGGACGGATGGCGCGGACGGATGGCGCGGACGGATGGCGCGAACGGATGGCGGGACGGTGGGGGCGGATGGCGCGGGGGATGGTACGCGGCGATGGGTGGCGCGGAAAGAAGGCGCGGAGGGGTGGCATGAACGAGTGGCGCGGACGACTGGTGTACATGGCGGTTGGAGCGTTACAGCGGGCCTTGGCACGGGGAAGAGGCGCGAGCGGTGTGGGCGGGCCCAGTGCAGGCGACGGGGGGGGCGAGCTGGTCGGTCGGGCTTTATTAAAACTAGCTCATAAGCCTAACGAAGTGAGCCGGCCGACCGCACGGTTCCGTAACGAGCGCCGCGTCTCTTCCTCTCTCGCTCGCTCCCGTGTTCGCTCTCTCCCTCCGCGCGTGTTCGCGCCGGCGACGCGGTCGCCGCACAGCGCGCTGGGTACGACGCAGCCTCTCCGGAGGGAGGGCTCCCGAAATTGTTGCGGACTAAGAAGGAATTCATTAAGGAAATTAGAGAGATTCTCAAACAGTGGGTGAGCGCCGCCGACGCCGCCACCGCCGCTGCTACGGCTGCAGTCTGCACGTGTGTATTCGCCGGGATCGCAAGTGGGCGTGGCGTGGGATAAGAGGGAGGGGGCGAGCGGCGACGAAATCCAGCGGGGAGAGGAGGGGTGATGAGTAGGAAGGGGAAGGTTGAGGAGGAAGGGAGATGGAAGTGGAGGTCGGCGGCACCGAGGGTTAGCAGACGCCTGTGATTTTGCTGCACGCGTAGCATGTCCCCGTTTCCTTCCTCTTCGTCTCCTGTGTCCCCTTCTCCGCCGCCGCCACCTTACCTTCCGAGGTGGTGGTGGTGGTTGGGGGGGACGTTTGCATTGTGGGTTAAATTTCCAGAAGACTCGCGAGAAAGCCCGGATTGTTTCGAATTCGGCGAGCTAAGGTACGCTCTCCGCTCTTTTCTATTCCCTGTTTATCTTTGTACAAACTGCCTCCCCGAGCGTTTCAAGAAGCTGCGACGACCGGGAAAGGGTGAGGCAATGGTTTTAATGTAAACACGAAATACCTGATAAAAAGGGGAACTGCGAGGGGAAACGTTGAGTTTTAACGCAAATTGGCGTTGGGAGCTGCGAAGCAAGCGTTTGCGCGGTGCCATGGAGTTTACAATGGCTTCGCTTAATACGCACATTGTGCTGGATCGCGGTAATGTTAAAGTTATCATTTTAGCAACGTATTCAAACACATAAACACGCAAGCGTTATGTAAATAGTCGGTGTATTCTTTGTTTCCTTGTGGGAAATCAGTGTGATAATTCACTCGAATAATATTGTGAGTTAAAAGAAGCTTTTCGCACAAAAGTAATAACGTGGCAACATAAACAACTTCATATTTTCACAATATTTTGTGTTTTTTTAACTAAAAGTTCATAGACAATAATGGGTTTATTTCAACAAATTGTTACGTGTAAAATAAGTTTTAGAAAGATTTTAATTAAATTAACATGAAAGACTTCTGCAGACATACGATAAATATCAAATATTTAACACGAAGGAAAATATAATAGGTAATTAATATGTGACATTAAAAATGTAATATTAAATATATGTAACATGTGGAAACGTAAGAACGTTCTATTAGAATTGTTCCAGAAATATTTCGTACCAGCAAACATTTTTAAACTTGTAAATACACATGAAAACGAATGCTTTTCATATCAATCGTGATGATCCTTTCTTTCTGATAGTCTTTGTAACACACGCATGTGTTAAAATGTCTTTATTGCGTACAGGGTGTTAGGTCCAAACATGTCCAAAAAAGACACTCATAAGTAAAGCTGAAAGTGCACTGACTCTGACCGGAGTTTCTAGGTCCCGAGGGTAGCGGATTTTCAATACTAGCTGCGTCGAATCGGATTCAGCCGCTGTCTGGAAGAGAATTCTAGTGGACGTCTGCTCTAATCCATGGTTTACCGTGTTTGCCGGTAGTTACAGGTTTTTCGATCAATTCTAGAAGAATTCTGGAGTTGTAACCTAACAAAAGTGCCAGGGATTTGCGCGCGATCCTTCCTTCCTATTCTCACCCCTTACACTCACGTACATGTACATGAAGGACACCACCATTGGGAGAACACCACCAGTCGAGAATTTACACTTGGTCCCAGCAGGGGCAGTGCCCCACTTGGGGGATACCTAGAGAGGCAGGGAGCGGCACAGAATATCACCATCCAGTGGGAGAGAAACGCCGCCTCTTCCGGAAATAAAACATTCACTATACTACTAGGACCAATTACCGAAGCAGTTGATCGTACCAATCAATCCTTACGCTACCTTGTCTTCTCCCGTTATACCTTTCTCTCCTAGACATTTACATCCTATTCCGCGCCATTTCGTCGTCATTTAAAAACGCACTTTAATGCACTTGTTCACCTCTTACCCTGACATTCCATCTACCCAGCCTTGCCTCACCTCCTTCGTCCATACCCCACACTTCCCCGATCCACCTCGCTTTTACGCGTCGTACCCAACCTTTCCTGCACCCATCCTACCCCTCCCTTCAGCTGCCCAGCCCCAAACCTTCTCCCGCTGGGCGGCGATTAAATGAAAATGGAGATTAAAGTTTCATCCGGCGCTGAGATGGGCCGCGGTGCGGACCCCGCGACGCCTTGCGCCTCCATAATGCACGAGGCCCGGGCGGCGGGGGCGACGGGGCGACGGGCCGACGGAGCGGCGGGGCGGCGGAGCGTTGGGGCGGCGAGCGTTGGGGCGGCGGGGCGGGCGGGGCGGCGGGGCGGCGGGGCGGCGGGGCGGCGGGGCGGCGGGGGCGGGGGCGGCGGGGGCGGCGGGGCGGCGGGGGCGGCCTGAACGGCGGGAGAGGTGGGGGCGGCGAGGCCTGATGCGGCTAATGGTGCGGAAGGAAGCGGGCGCAACACCACGCAAGTGAACAGGGCCTCAACCGGAGCGCATACTCCCCACCTCGCTCTGGGTGCTGGATGTCCGAAAAGAGCGCTGGCCATCAATTTTTCGAATTTTTCACTTTTTGCCGTAAGAATGGTTATGTTATTTAACATTATGTTTAGCAAGTAGATATTTAGCATACTTAGCGTATTGTTTAAGCTTTTTTGCTAATATGTAAAAAATGCACAAAAAAGGTCACCTGTTAGCTATTCTTCAGTGTTACTCTCTAATTCTCACATAACGTCATTCTCAATTACGTAGTTCCGAAAAATCTTTTGCAAACTCTTCTACAACTACATTTCTTTTCCGAATTTGTTCAACACTTCCATATCTTTTTCCGCTAATTTTTGAAAAGTTAAAACTCCACAAACTTAGTCTGATTTGTTTCCACTACCTACTTCCTTTCCTCTTGTGATCCAGTTGTTCTCCATGTAAGTACTCAACTTTCGCAACCATAGGGGGCAACAACTGCAATGGAATTGCCATAGCTTTGTATATTTTTATTCCAGTTTCTTGCCTCGTTTTATTTATTAAGAATATCGTGAATTTTTTCACACATTGTTTGGAACCTCGAAAGCTTTTTTTCATACTGTCGTAGATAACATTTATGTTTTGTTAAATTTATCTCTCACATGGAGCAGTGGCAAGGGGTACTGGCATTATACCGCAACATACAACGCCGCAAGACAAGGGGACAGCGTGTCCTTGAAAGCCGACGTAGCTGGTGGCTGCAGAGCGCATGTCCTCGACGTTAGCAATTATAAAACCCTCTCCCTTGGGGCACATGCGTGCTCTGCTACTCCTGCGCAGTGGCGGACGCCGTCGGGTTGCGAGCGCGACCCCTGCAGTGGGTGACGACGGATGTCGTAAGCAGAAGGTGGTGGTCGGGATGGTAATGGAGGTGATGGTGGCGATGATGATGATGGTGGTGGTGGTGGTGGTGTGGTGTGGTGTGGTGGTGATGGTGATGGAGGTAGTAGTGATGATGGTGGTGCTGGTAGTGAAGGTTAATGGAGCGGGGGATGTGGTGGCGACGGAGGCGCCACTGGCGGTGGTGGTACTGGTGGTGGCAGCAGGACTGCCAGAGGAGAAGTAGACAGTGGCGACGACAGGTGCTAGTTCCTCACCCGACCCTTAGCCCAACGTACGTTGGCCCCCACTTGAGGTCACCGAGTCAACCATTCCATATCGGCTGTTCCTCCAACCCTTCTCGCTCACGAACTCCACTTTACATAATACGCTTCTCCTTCGTCTGAATTATTACGCTGGAGTTATTTCCACCGAAAGCGACTTCCGGCGTTTCCAGCATTGCTTATCGGCGATTACGTAAGAAACAAAAGAAAAGTGGATATAATTTTTACTTGAAAATTAATAGCCATGTCATGTAGCTATCTTCTGCACATATACAAATTTTATAATGCGGATGTTCTTCTTTTTGCCAATGTCCACATTATTTAGTCACCAGTCATTACCGATTATTATTTAATATTGTTGTTTTATTGCCTAGAAGTAAATTTATAGGTTTTTCAGACTTTCATTATCATGCTCTAGTGAATGGTTGACCGCTAGAAATCAGGTATTTATAAAATAAAGTAATTTACAGTGACGTTTTGAGAATTAAATAAAACCACAATTTTACTTACAATACAACGTGTTAAGACAAAATTTCTACGCTGGCTACATACGCGCTAGATGAAAAAACATGACAAAATGATTTATAGATTGACGTAGGTAGGTGTATATTTCAAAAACTGCCTTACAAATTAACAAAGAACTCAAAATAAACTCTTCACAAAATTCTGAGAAGAAATTTCTATTAAAAAAGTAACAAACGAATTCATTATCGCACTTCGAATTCTGAAAAAAAAAAAAAAAACACTTCTTAATATTTTCGCTTTTCGTAGTTTTCTTTATATTCAACAGTGAAATGTCATCCACTATTTCCGTCACTCTTTCCTTGCCGGCCTTCTCTGACCTTTCCCATCGCATCAATTCCAGCGGTATTCAGTCAGCGAATCAGTCCCATCGGATTATTCGACTGCCCCGCCCACGCGCAACTTTCTGCCCTGCTGCACTCTGGCACCGCAGCCCTCGCCCCACCCCCACCGCCGCCACTCCCTCGAGTCCGTTTTAAATGAAAAACCGCGGCGGCGTGACGTCATGCTATTATCATAATTTCAATTACTATTTTAATTATTTTTCCGGGTCCTGGCTATAAATTTACATCCAGCAAGAACACGTGCTGATTCCGCGTTTTTTTATACGCGCTTACAAATTAAATTCCATTATCATTTTAAACCCTGAAATTCACGGGCTAATATACAATAACCGTGCGGTCTTATGCAGAAGGCAACGCTAGGGCGAGCCCAGAGGTCTCGACAAGCCCTCGCTGCTGCCACCGGCGTCCCATTTTGGAGACCTGCGGCGCGCTGTGGGCCGAAATGATTGAAAAAGAGTAGAATATTTTATTTGCAAGCAAGCATTCAACCAACGAAACTCAGTTTTTAAATGTATACCAAGTAGGAATAAAAATAAAATCCATAAATAAAAATACAAATAAAGAAAGTAAAATAAAACGAGTTGTATACTTTGAAGAGAATTCGTTAGTTGAAGAATTAATTTTTACTGTACGGAGTATGTCATTTTTCGCTAATGAAACACTTATCTTTCACTTATAAACAAATCTATTCACTTTTTCTTAGAATTAGTTTTACGTGTTTTTCCGAGAAATATATTGCGACTTTATTGTCGTTTGCGTATTACCATTTCATGAAATTTTGAAAACGAAGTTGAAAATCATAAATATATTTCTTTGTCCTAGACAGCTCTATCTCTTGAAATTATTTCATTTTCGCCAGCACGTTAACTGATGATTAATTTCCTTGTTTAACTTTCGTTCCCGCGGCATGTTGTGTTTGTGTGTTCGCTGGGCACCCCAGTGACGTCTACGTGTGAGATGTGCTCCGCTGCTAGGTGTGCTCCGTGAGCGAGGTGTGTTCCCCCGTACGAGGCTTGCTCCGCACTGAAGATGTGCTCCGTTTACTAGCTGTGCTGTGTGTGCGAGGTGTGCTGTACGTGTGGTGCTCGACATTGGAAGTAAGCTCCTTGTTCTCGACATGGGAGGTAAGCTCCTTGTGCTGTGTCGCGTTTTCGGTGTGCGCCGCGCGGGGTGTCCCTTGCGTATTCTCCGTGTGCGGTGTGCTCGGTGTCCTCGCGCCGACGCTGTTCGTGGCATTCCATTTTCGCCGCGCGCGCCGCATGTCTCGCTCGTGGGCGGGGCGGCGCCGCGCAGCTCGCGGGGGTTCGCGAGCAGAAAATTGCCCCGGGAGGAACAGGCGCGCACGTGCGCTGGAGCGAGTGACGGGAGGGGTCGGAGAATGAACTTTGCGGCGCAAGGACGCAACTTGGGCGCACTTGCAGCAGTGGCGCACTTCGCTTCGTGGACAAATGAAAATCTTCCGCATCCACCGTGTACTTCCAACGCAGATCCAATTTTGAACAGATGTTCAGGCAAAATATGAACTGACGAAATAAATTTAAAAGATATTCATTTGTTAATGTTAGTTTGAAAATATCTACTTGGAACAAATTCGTATACACTGTGTCAACTACATCAACTGCGCTTACAATACCGTTTACATCTACGAGTATGAAATGTCTTTTAACCAAGTGTGTCATTGACAATATGAAATTCAACAAATCAATTATTAAAATATATTTTATTTGTTCTTCGCGGCATTTACTTTGGATTTTTCACAATCTATGATCATTTTTTCCTAAAATTTTTAATATTTCCGCGTTAATTATAAAAAATATTCTCACTCCATATGTATTTTCTTATCTTTATCCAATAGCCTTTACTCGAGTTGCGCAGCCCTTTGTGGAAACATGCGCAAGATGAAATGAGAGAGACGTCTCATAGCTAGCGCGGCAAATGCATCCCCCAAACGCGACGGCGACACTTAAGCAAGGGGCGAAATCCTTCTGCGCCGTGCAGCCCCTCCTGCGGAATTGCGTCGCGCCAACTCGCCGGGAGCAAATATGACGGGCGCGACCGCTCCACGGCAAAGTTGCAGGCGGCGGTGGCGGCGGCGAATGCGACAGGGTGGGAGCGGCGGGGGCGTCTCGAAACAAAGGCCACTCGGCGCAATTCCTCAATACGAAGGACGCGGCGGCGCTGCACTCGTGGGGGGGGCGGGGTCGGCAGCGGGCGGGGGGGGCAGGGCGCGGTCGAGCCGCCGGCTCCGGCGGTGGTGGCGGTCCGGTCGCGGCCATTGTGCGGGCGACAATGCGCCATTGTTCCCGCCGCAAAGAAACAAACGCCGGCGAAATCGACCACACAGAGGCGGCCGAGGGGCAACCCCCGCTCCCCGCCGGCCACGCCCCCCCGACGGCGGATCGCTGCTGCGCTCCGGAGCCGCGGGGGTTGATCGGCGGTGGGAGCGGGGCGCGGGGGCGGGGCGCGTAAGGAGGCGAGATTAAGGGATTCGGGAGGCGCGGAAAGGCGCACAGTGTGTATGTACAGGAACGTTCGAGTTTGAAATTCGGGGACGGAAGTCGGGGGAAGATGGCAATATTCCAGAAACCCATAGGTACCAGGAGGCATGTTAAGAACAAGATTAATAATATTACACGAAGAAAGTGTTACGTAAAGAAACATATTACGAAGAGAAATAATATTACGTAAAGAAAAGTCTTTTGAATTAATATAGGAAGCATTCGTAAAATTATTACGTTGATTCACAAAATAAACATCCCCCATATTGCAAGGCTCTATCAACTTCTCCAGAGATTGGTCTAGTACACCAAATAATGAAAAGATATGAAACATTAAACAGCAAATATTCATCTATATAACGAATGTTCCTATAACAAAATTAATTTATACTTAACGACGGCTGTGCATGCCTTTACGACGGCAGTGAGTGAGCCTCTCATTTTCGAAGAAGCACCTCTTCAACACGTTTCTTGCCGGAAAAAAAATCAGCGACAGAAGTCTAATGACACTGGAATACAAATACCAGCGGGATCAGAGAACCATCACTACTCAGGGATAACGCAAAAAACTCTTTCTTTGTAGTTTCCTTGCTGTCCGAAGCAGCCCGTGCGTCAATCACTCGCTGACGGGAGAGAAGTTCCTCGCGCAAAGAGATCGAGAGCGCGAGGAGGCGACCGCCGGCGCAATCAAAGGCGCCTTAGCGCCTCGCGCTCCATTTGAGCGCGGACGTCAATCGGAGCAGCCGCGCCGGCGGCGACAGCCGCACCGGACGCCGCGAAACTACTCCGGAAGCTCTATGTTTTTTACAGATATGTGATTCCATTCGTATCACATTCTATTTATGACCAGTTTTTTTTCTATTTACAACTGTGGTTCAATAGCCCGTACACTGAAAAATAAAGTGCGAAAGATACATTGAATTAACTTTATAAAACAATGGTTTTACTCATCTTGCTACATAGATGGAAATGCTAACAAACTAAAGATTAAATGAAAAGAACTGAATCAACGAGAATGCAATTTCTTATAAATATTAAAAATGAAGAACATGATAAATAAATAAATTGGGAATTAAAGATTCGAAGAGTAAATGAAATTATTAAACAATGTAGAGAAAAGTGAACCAAAAACATATGCTAACAATATCTGAAGAGACAATAACTGGAATAGCTCTGAATTATAAACCAAGAGAGAAAAGGAACATGGGAAGACTACTAAGAAGGAGAGAGCAATTCTAGGAGCCGGAACAGACTGAGAAATCTAATCCTTACAGATTATGATGATGATGATGATGATTTACTATATTTTATATATTTTATTGCAGATATTTCTTGGCTTATACTATGCTTACCACTGAGTTTTAGTACTTTGTATGAAGCATACTCGATGTTCGAATCACAGAGTTGCAGACACGCAGTTTTTCTCAGAAGAGCTACACATTGAACCGTTCAGTACAGATCACTATATTACTCAGATAGTTTTATTGTAACCGCTACAACAATTTGCAACATGTGTGAGGAAGAGCACAGCGCAAAGTACGTACAGTTGTAACACAGAGATAGTACAAATATACTTTCACTACTTGAATTATGTGTTATATATGTGAAATGTAAATAAAGTTAAAGTGATTATTGAAGGTGAATGGTATTTGATTGCTAATTACTTAGGTATAGTTGCTTTCACTTTCGTCAGGGCGATTAGCGCATTTATTGAACGCACCCGCGCAACCAAAACGGCTACTGGTTCGCTCCAAGCCCTCTGCGCTCAGAGGCGTACCAACCGCGTTTCTCAATATGACCACGCCATTAACACAACAACGCACTCGTCCCGCCTTCAAAGGCTCAGAGCTCGTACGTACCTCAGAGCAACGAAATGCAGGTTTCTTGTGCCCTCTTGCTTGTGGCCTTAAAGAACCGAAATAGCGGTTGCGGAATGTCTATGTAAAAATCAGATGAACATTCCAGAATGGAAATGGTTCGTTTACTTACACCAAAAAAAGGATAAGAAAAATGGATATCTTCCAGAACGAACTTCGATTTACGTTTCCTAATTTAATGCTTAAATGGAGAACTATTATTAAGGAACGTTGTGGGAGGGCCGACCTTAAGGGCGCAGAGCGCACACGCACTGAAGGGCAACAAAAGGCATGGGACCGATATTCTCTCTCTCCCTTGGGCCCTTAAATGAAGGTAATTCGGCAGCTGCGAACTGTGGAAAGTTAAACGTAGAAGTAAAGCGAACAAATGATAATAAACGTTTGGACCTGAGTCACGTAACTGATCTTGGCCGAGAAGAAAGCATCTTCAAAGACCGGTTCGCCAATGTTTCAGTTGTTCCATCGTCGTCAATTTCAGGGCTCAAAAAGTTTGTTTTTTAAATGTTTAGTTTCTTGAGAGTTGGTTTAAAAAACAAAAATACATTATTAAGAGAAGTGTCTTCAACGGACAGGGGAGTTAAATATCTGAATTCACTTTGTTAGCGGGTTAATTGTAAAATTACAGGATTTTAAAGAAGATCTACATAAAAGCAGCACTTCATCATTGAAAAGATTGTGCAGACTGAATACTGGTTGGCTTCAACAAAATTATTAAATAACAACGTTCTTCTGTAAATTTATTTATCAAAAAACATCTGTAGTTGTAAGAAGTATTTAATTTCTCACGAAAATATTATTCTATTTAGTTACCAATATTTTATAACAATCCTCAAAACTGCTTCTCTTTCTCACAAGAAAGAATACTTAATTGGCTCACGAAATATTTAAACACTTCATTTAAATTTTCAGAAATAACCGTATATAGACTAAACATTATGTGTTCTAAAAACTAATGTCAAATATAATATCTTCTTGATAATTATAAACTAATTATATGCGCATTCCAACTTTATGCAATTTTTGAGAAATATGAGCCTGTTATTGACGTATACATTACAAACGCAGCCAAAATCAATTCAAATTGGACGTTGGGTGACGCATTTGCATCAACGCACCATCGTCATGACAACCATACTCCTGCATATTCACAGAAGAGGCCAGATACTGGTACGATTTGGGAACAGAATCCGCATGTGTTTCCGAACTGATGACAGTTTAAATATTAATTTTCAACTCTGTAGTCATATTGCGATGTGTTTTGAATATTTAATATTTAACATACTAGTAATTTCCAAACAGTGTAATTACTAGTTTAATTATCAGTCGTTACGGAGGTCAATCTCATGTTCCGTACAAAACATTACGCACAGATCACCTCATCACAAATTGATCTTTAATAGGTCAGCATTGACAACAGATAATAAATTAGGGCAAATTTCATTATTTGTCGCTTTCCAAGTAATGTGGCTTTTTCGAAAACGACGCGTTATGTAACGACGATTTTATGGCATACGTCATTTAATATAATGACACATTTTAGCTGAAAAATAACAACCGACCGCAAACACAGCACATTTTGCCACCATGACTTTTGTTTCTTACACCGCAACATGACAACATTAAAATTCATTTCAATTTCATACAAATTATTCTGTGCGGCAGAACTGGAGCAACACAATACAACCACGCGCGCTCTGCAATGAAACAAACGAACTCCAACCACACCAAAGTTGCTTCACTGTTTACAACCCCTAAGGGCCCTTGGTTATTTTGCAACGTGTCTAATTCAGTAGCATTAATGTAGTCGCACTAGTGTGACTTCACGCTGTCGATGAAACGTGCACGTGAAACTGACCGCGAAGGGAATATATTAAAACTACAAATAGGTGAAAAACATCATTTGAAAGGAAAAACGACATACGTTGTATGCAATGAACTGAAACGCAAGTACACTGTTTCATTGTAGATTTGTAGGTGCCTATCCTTTCAGCTCCTGAGTTCTATGTTCCTCAATAATCCACAATGTCCACAGGAATGAAAGGAGCGACAAACAGAGCAAAATCCTTATCAAAGCAATGAGCTGCGATCCTCTCAGCGCAACAAAGTAATCGACGCAGGGCAGAATCCCAAATATCAACGAACACGTCTTCCAACCCAATACACAACTTAGCCGCCACATATGGCGACACTCCGTCGCTGTTTTCCATTAGCACAAAAAAAGCCTGCAGCGAAGTTCAATTCCTTTGTCAGAGAGCGTATTACAGAGCTTAGGATCCCAACTCAAAGACGGTCAGCGAGCACGACAAAAAATTCCGAAACAAACAACTCCCACTCGCACGTCAGGTATCGATGGGACAAACAAGAAGCCCCGGCAGAAGAAGACGCCGCCTTTGACTGGCGACACTGAGCGTCGGTAAAAAAGACGGCGGCGGCGGAGGCGGCGTCGCGACGCCTGGCAAGGAGGAAGGGGTGGAGCGGCGTGGGAGGCTCCACGGGCGGAGGGAACGCCGCCAGAAACGACGCAGGCAATAAGAAATCCCCGGCACCAGAACAAGACACAATCGCCGCCGCGGTTCTACCCCCTCGTTCCCGCGATTCTCCCACTCGCCCCCACCGACCCCTTCTGCTTTTCACGGGACGCGACGACCTACTTTCCACGTCGGAGGTGCTTGGCGACGGTGAGTCCGCCAGCAGCGGGGCAGACCGAGCCGAGCTGGGCGGGGCCGGGCCGGGTCGTCTTGTCGGCGCCGAAGGATTCCTCCCCCACCCCTTTCACCCCCGCGCGCGAGGCGAAGACAAGGCGTCCTCAGGACTCCGCCCAGAACAGGCGGCGAGAGTTTGTTCCTGGTTGGACTTCTCTTGCACGCTTCAACTCCCCCGATCTTCTTCACTCCTGACTTTCTGGAGAGTGTGATTTATTTTTCGTCCAGCGGTCGTAATTTTCCCGCCAACTCGGTGCTTATTCGCTGGAGCGTTTAACGTTTCTTCTACTGCCTCTCCAACACCATCTCTCTCTGCCTCACCCCCTCTCTCGGACCGCGGTAATGTGCTGAGCCGAAGTTTTCCTCTTTTAGAGGTTTCGCTTAGAAAGTACTTTAACGAAATTAAAACACCCACGCGCGGTGCCGAAAAAAAAACATGACCCACGCGGAGCTTCTCACACATGCCACACCCAACACGGCAGACGAGTGGCAGGGGGGCGTGGCGGGGCGGGGAAGCGACGAGTGACGGCGCCGACGCGCGATCAATCACCGCGGCTGCAACCGGCGTCTAATCAAGTTAAAATGGGATCGAATTTTCTTTTTACTCCGCTCCTGCCCGCCTGCTCCCCGGACGAGGAAGCATGGCCGCTCGTTACGCTGCTCCGGAGGAGGAAGATACTTCTCGGGCAGCGGGAGTATTCTTTTTCGGAGCTCCGCCCAAGCTCTCCCCCTCCCCACCCGCTTCCCTTCCCCGTCCTTTCCGCCGCCTCCGCAGCCGCGGCTCGAATCCGGCGGTCGGGAATCGGAGGTGTCGTTTAATAATCCGCCGACAGCGGCGCCACCGCCGTCGTCGTCGTCGAGGCGTCCCGCGCGAGGGAAGTTGCGAGGATCCCGAGGACGGAAGAGCGGGGACGTTCTAACGGCTTCATCAGCGGGCCATTCTTCTGCCGCCGCCGCCGAACTTCGAGGCGGTTCCACGCGTCCGATTTCGCACGGCCACTCGGGGGAAGGGGCGAGGAGGACGGAGGAGGGACGGGCGAGGACGGAGGCGGAAGTCGGGAGGACGGGATGGAAGGGGCGCTGCGACGCGCGAATGGAGCCGCTCACACAATGGAGGACGCACCGTCCCCGCGAGGAATGCTATTGCGGGCGCGGAGGGTCCGTGGTGAAGCGAGATGCGGGGCGGGTGCGTTGGCGCCCCTGGCATTTGGGCTCTCCTGGCTACAACTTGTCTCAGGAGAATGGACGTGACGCGTGTTCTGTTTCGGGAATATTTGCTAATAAAAGCCACGCGCTCAATTATTGTCAAACACCACGTCCGTTGTAAGAATGAGAGGATTTGACCTGGCATTTCCATTGGAGTCCATTGCATAATTCCATGAAATTATGCATGTATTATGCATAATATTTAAAGATTGTTATAAATTTAAAGTAAACAATTATTTAAGTTTGTGTAATGTTCAGTATATTCTAATTTCATAAATTATAACAAAATTAAGAACATGTTTGAATAAATAGAAATAAAAGTTTATACACTGCTATAGTTTTAAGTTGCCAAGTTAGAATTAGTCCAATTGAGAAGGAGTTGTGTATGCAACACTGCAATACACTGGTGTGCTAAGAAATGCCTACACTCCCAAATCCCGGCGCAGATAATTTTAACTATGAAGCTCATTGTTGGGCGAATTTATAGGTCAATTCATTAACATTTGATACGTATTTCCATGACAATTAAAGCTACAATTATAGTAATAATTACTTGCAGGCAACACACGGAATATTTAGAAAGCAAGATGTCACCATATTGAAAGCCAAATGTTCAAAATGTTGTGATATTTCAAAGGCAATATAATTTTTATACATTTACGCATTATCGTTAAAATGTTCAATGACTGACTACACGAGATACTATAGTATTTTATAAATAAAATTGCACTTCTTTCACAGATCAATTTTGAAATGAGAAGTTCTGACATGAAGCTTTCAAAAAAAGGAGAGGGAAAAAGCATATTCCGCGCGATGCTATCCACTCACGACTCCGGACCCATCTCAAAGCGCTGGCCAGCAGGTGGCAGGACACTCACCTGGAAAGAGAGAGAGCAAAACATCAATTAGAGAGCACACACTCCACGTCCACCTCATTCCACTCGCCTCCGACCAAATGAATCCGCGGTCGCGAGCCCTTTGATTGCCACACCCTCTGGTGGGAAGGCGAGGGAGGGAGGGAGGGAGAGAGGGAGGGAGGGAGGGAGGGAGAGAGGGAGGCAGGGAGGAAGGAAGGTTGCCTCAGAGGAAAGGCGAGAGCGGTAATAGCGATTCGCGCTCGCCCAGCGTCCCGGTGAGCGGCGTGGACCTCGTCACCCAAGAGACACCGCGCGCTCACCCCGTGGGCCAACCGAGTAATTGGAGCGACACTGTCACATGTGTGAGAGTGTACTCCCTTTTAAAAGTATTGTATGTTAAGTACGTTATTGAATGTTGTGCGTTGGTGGTAAAGTAAGTTATACAAGTAATTTTAAGAATCGGAGTAAGTACTCTTACTTTAAAGACAGGCCAGCAAGAATCATTGATTTATTTTAAATCGTTAATATTACTAAACAATAATTAAATTAATTCACCACTTCCTCAGCACGCCACAATTCACCCGATTTGCAGTTTTACGAGTATTTTCCACTGCCACAAAAACAAAATATTTTTGTATTATAGAAATTAGTATATGTCTCAATGTGACTTGTCTCAGATTTGTCGTTCAAAATCCTAAGTGTGAGAATTAGCAGGTTTTAAATATTGTTCAGCAAAAAACTGAAAACATTTCTGAAAATTGAATGGAAACACATCGCATTCAGAATATTGGCATCTATGCGTTTGGAAACTGATATATGGTTATACTGGAGTTATGAAATGATACTGTGAATGCTAAGAATTTGCGTGATGGGTGATAGATATTGATGATGGGTGATAAGAATGAAGACGTAGAAATAGTGAAATGAGAAAGGAAACGGAAAAACTCCCGAGAACCAGGCTTGTCCACCCGAATTTCCACAGCCATCCACTTGTGTTTGAACCCAAGTCCCCACGAGTGAGCGGTGAGCGGGTTGCCCACTACTCCACGGGGCCACCTAAATTAGAGGGACAGAAAGCAGCGCGCGATGACGCTAAGGTGTGTGAGAGCGTGACGGCGAGCGCTCCCCAGAGGCCGCCGACCACGGGAGGCCAGGCCGATCCATTCCCAACGCACAGTGGGCGTAAATGAGCTTAGAGAAGGAAAAATGCACATGGTAATCGTGGTAATGGCGCAATGTATCGCCAATGTATGCTTTTTTAAATATTTTTTTATTCACTTTTATGGTTTACACCACATTTTGATGGCGTGTTTTATAAGAAAATAGGGCGCCAGACAGCATGTTAAAAAAGTCTATTCATGTAGTTTCAAACATTCTTCAGCAATTAACTGTCAATTGATTGTTTTTGATAAAATTGAACACAGTCCTAAAATTTCAATTAGAAATTAGATCTAACGTTAATATGTTGCTAATATTATGCGACTCGAAGTATCAAGCTTAAAAATTTTTTTTTTTAAATTTTTTTTCGAAAGTTAAAAATAAAAATTATTTTGAATAATGTTTAAAATAACAGAAGACCAAATTTTCCTCAGTTATAGTTCAATAAATCTTACCTCATTTCAACTACTTCTGTGTTACCGTCAACTAATTGTGTTACTAAATAAGAATTCAAAGCTAAAAATTGACACATAGTTTACGGTTTTTAGAAGAATAAATATACAAATAGTATATTCGTATTTCTGAAGGATAAAAATACTAATGTTCAGAAGGATAATATATACATACTTAATAGATAAAGTTAATGCATTGAAGTTATTACATAAATAAAAAGAACAACAAATAGTATTTATTAATTTTCAAGGAATTAGTAGCTACCTGTTAGATGGCATGAAATTGAATATAATGAAAGTATTCACCTATAAGGGCACCATCATCTGTAAATTACATATTTTATTTTAAAAAAATGGTTTGTTAGATCTTTGATTAATGGTTGTGACCCGCATTGGCATTTGGCACGCCTTTTTAACAGGACTTCGCGTGACCCCCAATGGGAGCGTTTCAGCCCCTTCTGTCCACTGTGCGTCGGCGAGGGAGGACGTGACGCGCGAGCGGGAACGTGCGCGCGCCGGGCGCGACCGCCCTCGCTAGCGTAATTACAGCGCGCGCCACGGGCAGCGCCAGCAGCGGCAGCGCGCCGCCGCCCGGACAAACGCCGCGCGGGCGGCACGTCCCGCTAACTAACTAGCGCTCCCTGCCGTCGCCGCCGCCTCTCCTGTCCTTCACCCTCGCCCACTAACCGGGAGCGGTAGCTCAGTGCATCAACTGATGTCTCTGCAGCGCCTCTGACCGGAAGGTCCTAGGTTCGAGCCCTGACGGCGACAGGATTTTCGGCACTAGCTTTTCAGCTAAGTCGAATTCAGTCGCTGTCTGGAGGAGAATTCTAGCAGCCGGCTGCTCTAATAGGTAGTTTTCCGTGGTTTCTCCGATCAACACCAGGCCAATGCCGGAGCAGTTCCCTACCAAACGGGCCACGGACCGCGTGCGATCTGTCCTTCCTCTTCCTTGTCCTATCCTCTCCCCTTACACACACACTTACACTAACATGCACTACACTACCACATATTCGGGAGACCGGTCGGGAGTTGAGCTTGTCCTGGGGGCCCCGCTGGTGGGAGAGTCCTGGTTAGGGGGAAACCCCACTAGCCGACGGTAGGTCGGCGCCGGATCTCGCCATCCAGCGGGGGAAGATCACCGCCATCTCCCGAGAGAAAAACATGCACTGCACTAACGGGACTAATGACCAAAGCAGTTGACGCGCCCGGAAACACGAAAATATCAATCAATCAATCTCGCCTACTGGGTGCTGGACCTCGCTCCCACAACGCGACTACGACTCGCCCTCGTGATCACCCTGTAGTAGTAATATGCGACTGCATGTGTTCATTTTTTAACACAGGTGACAGAGGAAGCTTAGGTCTTCATGCACTAACCTTTCCTAGGCAGGTGATCATAGTGGTTTCATTTTGCGACCACCGATGTGATTGGTTATTGAAATATACTGGCATAGCTTTGAAATAAAATGTCGAAGCGACGCGTGCAAGGCACGGCATTGCTATGATAATTACTTATATATTACTACAAATTCTCTCAAATTATGCATCTTCATAATGCGAAGGAATCTGAGTAATAAAAAAATGAGTGCAAAATACCGATTCCAAATTTGTTAATATTTGCATATTTTCGTAGTTCATATAGATTTTCTAATATAATTTTTTAAATCAAAATTAGAGGTGTGTTCGTTTTCTTTAGTCTTAATTCGAAAACTTATTTTAGACACACAGAATATTGACTGCAAAACATGTATCTTTCGTTTGTACAGGAATGCCAATGGCACACTTTTTTTAGTAATGGTGTGAGTCATTATAAAATAATAGGGTAATGGAGAAAAATGTGTAGTGAACGTTTTGTGAAACCATCTCTTGTAAGGAGCATCACTAACATAGAAATAAGCAATTGAAAAAAATTAACAAAGTATATTTTATCTTTGAGAAACGTTCAGGCACAAATATCAACCAATTTGAGCGTTTCACTAACGGTTTTCCTTAGTAAAGAACACTCAGATTTAATGACATAATATCAAAACATTTTATAGGAAAGTATTTTTTTAATATTAGATACAATTGAATCCAACGATTTGAAACGTAAAACGTTTACTACTTTTCATCAGAGGTTCACGACAACCACTCTCCTCCAAAGAGGAGCAGCGACAAGGAAATCTCCGAACGCGCGATAGACGCGAGCAGCTCCGGTCCTCCGCCAAATTTATTCACACTAGAGCGTCGCGTCACGTACGCGCGCCTCACAAAGAGAAGGAAAAATACGATCAGGTGCGCAAGGGTCGGGAGACGCCCGAGTCGCGGCTCGCGCCGTAACACGCGAGACGGATTCACAGAGAAGATTTCCCGCCCCACCACCCACGTTCCCCCACAGCCCTTCTCTGTCCCACTTGGATTCATTCCACCACGCCCGCAGGCCCCTCATCCCTACTCGCATCACTGCGTCCCGCCCCACCTCTCACCCTTCTGGTGCTGCTACTGCTCCTGCTGCTGCTTATTCTCATTCTCATTCCCATTCTCATTCTTATTCCCATTCTATTCCCATTCGTATTCCCATTCGTATTCCCATTCGTATTCCCATTCGTATTCCCATTCGTATTCCCATTCGTATTCCCATTCGTATTCCCATTCGTATTCCCATTCTATTCCCATTCTATTCCCATTCTATTCCCATTCGTATTCCCATCGTATTCCCATTCTATTCTTTCTTATTCTTTTTCTGCTGCTACTGGTTATTTTTATTCGCTATTTTTATCTTTTTCTGTTTCATTTATTTTTGCCCTTCCTTGCTCCGCTACACTTCGCCCAGCTCAGCTCACTCCTGACGCGACAACCCCGCTCCGTCCAACCTTGATCCACTACACCCGGCCCGGCTCCACCCAGTCCCGCTCAGTCCCGGCTCGCTCCGCCCAGCCGTCCTCCTGCTTTGTCGCCCGTTCCCTTCTTTCCGTTCCTCAGCGCACGTGGCGCCGCTCGACAGAATCACTCTCCGCCGCGCGACGTTCCGCCCGGCGATGCCGAGAGCGCGTGCGAATCACCACTCCCGCCCCCGGCAGGTACCTCCACGGCCTTGTCCCCGCGTGTGAGGGAGCAGGCGCCCGGGGAAGGCGAGCGGAGGACGTCGGGGGCGCGCGCAGAGGCGCGGAAAGGGTACTAAACCGCTGGTCCGCGTCGACACGGCAGCGGCGGCCGTAGAAATAACCGCCGGGGCGCCGGGAGATCCCCGGGAAAGAGCGCGACTTCTCGGGATAGAAAGGGGCGGGGCGCCGAGCCGACCTTCGAGCGGCGGAAGGGCATGCAAGGGGGGAGGGGGGCGGGGTGCAGGCGGGTGGAACGTGAAAGGGGGTCGTCGGAGCGGGGGGGGGGAAGAAACGCGCTCCAAGGCATGGCGAAGGGAGCGCGAGGCGGGAGGGGGCGGGGCGGCGTGGGTTTTTATTCAGCGTGGACCGCCATCCGCATGGAAATGAGCACGTTAGCGCCAGCGGCCGAGAAGGCGGCAGCGCCGACGACGCAGAGGCGGCAGGGGCGGGGCGGGGGTGGAGCGGGGGCGGCGAAGAGCGGCTGCGTAAACCGGCGCCTTCGCCCTTCCCGCGCCCTACCGTCACCTGCTCTTCTCCTTCGCCCGCCTTCTCCCTCCCTCCGGACCCTTTGCTCCTTCCTCCAGGCGAGAACCGCTCTTCTAGGGGTGTTGTCAGGATTTCGCGAGCGATGGCGGAGTCAAGGAGGCGGGGCGTCCGCGCGTGCCTGTTGCCGCCTGTGCCACCCGTAACTGAATTTAACATCTGACCCCGCCCTCGCCCCCGCTCCGCACCTGCTGTCTTCTTGCGCTCCCCCGCGCCGCCAGCAAACGTCGAGTAGAGGCTGTTGGCGGGAAAGGGCGCGAGAGGAGACGCCGTGTAACGAGGTGTCCGCCTCCTTTGTCAAAAGGCGCGCGCGACGTGTTTCAGCTGACTCATGACGCCCCCCTCCCTCGAGAATTTCGCAGATTTGGTTAGTAGGTCGCATACGTACAACTAACTATTTGCGTTAAAAGCGAAACATGGAAGATGCGTAGTCATTAACAGAACGATGTTTTGGACGTTATGGCCTGTGACAAAGGAGGTATGACATGTACAAATTAGCATGAGGTTCAACGATAAACGCAGTAGGGTCTAACTATTCAGATGTATTCTCAATGTTACACTAGTGGGCTTTTAAACAATAAAGAAAAAATATTTCCCAGATATATTTTATTACCACATTCACGAAACATAAAAGTGATCAGAATTAAAAATAATGTTAATACAACGAAGGAATTCAATTTCTAATATAATAAAGTTTGCTTGCGTGCTGCGATTGAAAGGAAGTGTATTGTGTGTAGCTTAAACATTTCAATAACATAGTTTATCTGTCCTCGTTATCTTAAGCCAAATACTCGTATAAAAATAGAATAACGTAAGATAAGTATGAGAAATAAAATCAGGAGTTCCATACTTTGAACAAAAACGAAAACTAATCCCGTTTTCATCAGTGCTAATAGAAAACCCAATTCTAAAATACCTCATTTCGATCAACTTGTCATGGAAAAACATTTTTATTCACACCTCATTATCCTGCATCTCGGTTCAATGGTTTATCTATCGACTCTGAATTAACAATTAATCCAACTTTTTAGTATACAAACTTCAATCAGCTGTGAATTGACACGTTCAATGAACGGTAAAAAAAAACTATTCACAAACGAATGCATTGTATGAATTCAACATCAATAATTCGGTAATAATGTTGAAAATATAATTAGAAGTATCCTTCACGTCCATTAATATAAGTAATGATAAAGATTCAGAGGAAGTGATCGAAATGAAATAATTAATGTGTGAATACGTTCTCGAAAACACTTTTACATTTCAACTGTGACTCGTGAACGTCCTATGTTGGTAAAAAAAACTTATTTTACTGCGCACCTCCGAGACTATTCATGCAATTTTTCTCATGCAACGCGGTCTTACTGCTCCGTCTCGCCCGCCTCCGCCCACGCACCGACGCTTATGTCGTGCGGCGCCGCGCGCGAACCAAACGTCTTCGTGACAACTTCATTCGCTGCCCCGTTTTCGTTTGTTGCTTCACGAACACGCGTGTCTGCCATGTGAACGGCCAAGCACGCATCGCGCCAAGCAAGAATGCGAAACAACAAGCCAACCCCAGCGTGTCTACGGCTAATGGCAGTAAATTAGGATGAATCTCTTCTGAATTTGTGTGTTAATACGGATAGGCGTTTCTAACTCGCCCTACGTGAATTCTGCGGGTAAATGATCACAAAGAATAAGGGACAATGATGATAATGACCGAGATAATTTTGTTGCGCTTTTAAAATAGTGGTGACAGCGAACAATGCTATCATTTGTCAATCAATTCTGTCCTGAACGATTCTGATAGAAGTACATATTCTGTGCTTAGAAGAACTGAATCATCATCTGAGTCTGCAAAATCACTTCAGTTTATTATAACATGTCCTCACTTGAAATATTACATTCCTTTTGAAAGTAGTTAATGTATTTAACTTCCTTAATTTAATTTTATAACCTCCAGAATTCTGCAAGGTATTGAAATAGTGTATAAATAATTTTACACGAAGAATGAGAAGAATTACAGTATTTATTACTGTAATAAACTTATTGTTTGGATATTTTACTACTACAAATTTCCCTGTAACTTAAAAAAATAAGTTCGGTCCGAAGAAAAAAATATTGAATACATATATTTCATTGATTCATACAAAAATATTTACTTTATAAACTCCTATTACTCCTACTGCAGAACACAAAGCACTGAAAAACTGCGACAATCCCAAACAAGGGCAAGCATCAAAACGAGACGACGAAGACAATGACGTCGCCAGCGACGGCAAAAAAGCGCACAAACAGCCATCAAGTGCACGGCGAAGAGTTTGCGACCACTGCGACGTAGCTGCCATTTTTACTCCACCGTCTGCACTTGCTCACCGACGTGGAAGCAAAAAAAGAAGACAAAATTTCTGAGGATTCTCGATGCGAGGGGAAGTCGAGATGAGCATGGGAGCCAAAAGCGGGCGAAAATATACACCGCTACTAAGGGGATTCTTTAGGGGGAGGAACAGAAGGAAAGACCACTGCAACGTGGGTGTCTGCAGAGACGAAATGGAAGATTAAAGAGGGAGCGTCGCCCTAGAAAAATAATATCTGAAACGGCTGACGCGGTTGGATTAAGACGGGAGCCCGGACGGGCAAACTGGAATCGCCGCGGTGGCGCTCCAAGCGGCGGGACACGAAAGCTTGCCTCTCGCGGAAGGGTAGTGCAACGGCGCGAATCCGCCTCGCTACTCAGATATCCTCCCTTACATTATTTATAGTGCGAGGAGTACCTAGCAAAGTTTGCGAAGGATATTCGCCAGCCCCGCTCCGCTCTACTACCCCTCCCCGCCTCGCGAGTTTCCGGAACCTTTGTGCATGCAAAGACTCGAAGACGGAGGAGGAGGCTGAAGAGCTTACGCCAAAGATGGCAGTAGGAAAGAGCGCGCACTCCGCCCCGCGGCCCCGATCCCGGAAGGCGAAGGGACGCTTAGTTGCGGGCAAGCAAACAATGAGTGTTTGTTTGAAAATTTTATCGATCTCCATCTCCTCAGTAGAGGAATAAGACCGCCAATAAAAACTATGAGACCTAATTCATTGGACATGATTTACATTCATATAATGAATAATAGCTCGTGGAGCTAATATTGACACGGAAAACAGATAAATGAGGGAGCAAACTTTGATAAAATTGCATGTCTTTGCATGAATAGTAAGATGATGTTCGGAGAAGAACAAATAGCTGAAACAGACTGAGGTACATACTTCACCCTTTTAAAAGAGATTTCTCGTTATTCTCTATAAACATTCAACATTGGCTTCAAAATGCTTAAATACTTATGATTTCCGTTGTATTTTTACTGGGAATACGAAACTAAAAAAACAAAAGGAGACAAATTACTTTAGTATTACAAAAAAATAAAATAATAGTATATTAGCCCTTCCACGCATATTTGTACTCAATAATGACTATAATAAAAATATTCTTCCTAAAACACATTATTATTATTATTATTATTATTATTATTATTATTATTATTATTATTATCTAGTTGGATTGTTCCGAATTCTCAATATAATTACATAGATGAAACATTTAGCAAATATTAGTGTTCTGCAGCAGCACAAATGCTGAACAAAAGCACACACAATGATTTTCAAAAGAGGAGCACGCACACTAATGAAGAGCAACAGATAAAATACTATATAATACTGTAATAAATTAAATATTTAAACAAAAACGAATTCTTCACGAATACTGCATCAAGGCTTTAAATTCCAGGAATCAATAAGTTGCTATTCCTTAAAGCAACACGTGAATAGCAAATATAGCGGATTACCTCTTCCATTGAACCTTGCAGGCGCATGACGTCAGCTATATCGTAAGCAGTAAAAATGATAATTCAATCGGAATCCGCAATAAGAGAACAAGTGGAATTATGCAATGTAATATTTGCATTTTTCAGTCAGAAACGAAAGGGTTTTATTATTTTTGAATTTTCTGTAGTTGTAGGGTTTCAACGAAACCAAAGACACGTCTTACATGGCCAGAGACTGCACTTCTTTCAATTTCTGCGGGTAATAGAAAATTAGTAATATAAACGGACATACATAATTTAAATTAACTATTTATTAATTTGATATAGAAAATAGAAAAGAAAATGCGCAGTCATCAAAATCATCTGCGTTTCACCCCACCATTGCTGCGTGAACTAGCGAAACAACAGTACAACAAAAAAAAACACAAATCACTTTAAAAACAAGCATCCACGCACTTTGGCCAAGCATTTATATTAAGGCGACACATTCCGAAGACTCGAGCGCATTTGCTTATTAAACCGCCAGAACCATTATCCCGTCGCGCTTGGAATTAGTGGGCGTCGCAGCATTACATACGGTTAAGCAGCACTATTACCGCGCCGGAAGCAGCGCGGGGCGAGGCGGGGAGGGGCGGGACGGCACAAAGGCGCGGCGCGAGTGTGCGTGACTTCATTACGCAAGCGGCCACGCGCGGCCAGCGGCGCTGCTAACAAGGCAACCGGCGCGGCGGCGCGGCCCGCGACGCCAGCGACGCTGTCGGGCGCCCACGACGACGCGACGAAAGAGCTCTCGGGCGCTGATTACGTGCTCATCAAGAGCACTGGGCTGGCAGGAGCAGCTTCCGGAACCCACAGTTCACGACGTGTGGCCGCTTTTCGAAACGTATGGTGCCGCAAAATGGCACAGACTTTCTCGAACCTGTTTCTGTGAATTTTCCGCTGATGAATTCATCGCACGTATGTCTGTAAATATGTGCCAATTTAATCGTACGTTAAAACGTATCTAAAAATTGTTAGAAAGCTTTCTGATCATTCTGAAAATTTACCATTCAAATTCTTTAAATTTTCAGACAGGCTATTACAGTGTTAGTATCTCTTTGAGAATCTAAATATTTGAGATACGAAATACTAATTCACTTTAAAAAAAATCATTTACGCAGTTTTACCCATAAAACAAAATTTCAATATAACCTCTCAAAAAACTGAGAAACACTATAATTCCTTATGACATTGAGAAATATCAGTATATCCGAAATACAGGCATTATTCAGTATTTCTCTACGCCGTTGGTTACAATGTATCAAAGTGTATCTTTACCACTTGGACAGCTTACGACAGCATATGCCCCCCTACTGGGAAAAGAGATATAGATAGCCATGCCCTTGACGAGCTCTCTCAACCGCCTGCAACACGCTCGTTCGCGGCCACGCCCTCGCCGCCTGCTAGCGAAGGCGCCCTTAGCCGCGTAACGAGAATCGCCATCCGTCAGCGACCGAATAAAAAGCCCGGGGACCCGCCCACCCCCTCCCCCCCAGCCGCCGCGCCCCGCCCCTCGCCGCGAACTCCCGGCCGCCGCCATAGCCTTCCTAGCCACACCCCTGACTCCGCCGCCCTGCCGCCCCGACCGGCCCCGCCCCTTCGCCGCGAACATCACCACCCTGGACTACCCGCCGCCAGAGCCTTCCCTGCCACATCCGCTGAATCCTCCGCCGCCCCTGCCGGCCCGGCTGGCCCTGCCACCGCCACCCTGCATCACACGCTCTTCGGACTTTCTTGCCCCTCCCCGGCCCTTGCGGCGCCCCTGCCGCGCCGGCCGTCCTTGCCACCTCCACCGCCGCCGCACGGCGGAGGGTGTCAGGTTATTAGAGGCGGTCCCCGGGGCGGCGCCGCGTTATCTGCAATTCGGACGGCGGCCCCGCGCGCAGCTGATGTCCCGCAGGAGGATTGCAAATGTCAGGTCGAGGGACGGTGGCGCGGAGGGCCGTGGCGGGGCGGCGCGAAAGGCAAGGGGCGAGTGGTAGTCCCGACCTGACTACAGCGCCCACGGCCGCAGGGGAAAGGGTGGGGAACAGTGGGTGAGCAGAGGACACGGAGCGATGGACGGAACCATAATGGGAAAGAGATATTGCAAAGGAGTGAATTCGGCGACGGGACTGGGGTTGGAGGGACTTCGGAAGGTTGGAGGTGGCTGGTTATGAAGGTGGCGAAGGCGGACACTACAGCGGCAGAGGGAAGGGAGGCCTGACTGGCGGGGAACGCAGCTCTGCTCGGCGAGGGGTGGAAAATGTCAGCACCAACGTGTAATGGCGTCCCGGGGGTCGCCGAGGCAAGACAGGCGGACGGCCACGGCGAGGGCGGGGACGGCGGCGGTGAGGCCGGGGGCGGCGCCTGCGACGTCGCGCTCCACTGCGTCCCACCCCCGCCGCTGTCGCTGGCACGCCCCCGACCACGCCCCCTTCACTCCCGGCCTCCCACGCAGGCACCTCCGGGCCGCGCGACCGCCGCGCCGCCCCAGAGCACCCTCCTCAAATATTTACCAATTTGTTTCTTTGCCACGCGTCCGCCAGGGCAAACAACCCCTTCCTGCTGGATGCGCGCGAGGCGATGAGGGGTCGCGGCGTGTCACCTGCGCGACTGATGCCGACACACAGGAGCGCATCCTCGCCGTATACTGAAATTTCAATATGGGCCACTGGATGCTCATTTCCGTATGTAAACTATTAAAAAAACTCTCATACGTGTGTAAAATTTAGTAAGGTTTTTAGTTTCAATATCATTACATAATTCATCTGTCACTGAGCACTGGAATTGAGTGTAAATTAAATCTGAATTTCACCATTTGTGGAAGTCCACTTGTACATTAAACCCATGAAAATATTCCCAGTCGTTACTTAACGTTTCTGTGAACAAAAATCCATTTTGCCATATTTTTCTTCATAACATTCAAAATTGTAATTAAAATAGCTCTCATTATTCTTATCAGAAAATGATTTGATTCCCTCTAGCAATAAATATTTTCCATTAAATTCCGAAATAGACTTCTTAACGAAGAAGACGTATCCCTGGGCGATCTAGTGTCCTACGGAGGCATCAAGGACCTCGAGCTACGTGCAAGAGTAATGGCACTGCTCGCGCACTGCAAGATAGTACCACATCAGCAAAATTTTCACGCCTTTTGCACTCAATCCACTTAAGAGCGGATTGCAATAAAGCCGTTCCTGTTACGGGGCTGAGCCCGGGGGTTCCGTGGCGGAGATTTCGGGGTCGCGACGTAACAAGGCCCGCGCATCGCGGCGACTGGCAGAGCGGGTGCAGGACGGGGCGGGGCGAGATGGGGAAAGAAGGGGGGGGGATGGGAAAATGAGGACTAGGTGGGAGGGGTGTGGAAATGGAAAGCGAGAATGAGACAGGAGAGCGAGGAGCGGGAGAGATGCGAGAGTGGAAACAAGATGGAGAGAGCGGGGAGATGGGAGAACGGGAAGGGAATAGTGGATCAGGGAGGAGATGGGAACGATTAGAATGGGTTAGGGAGGGCGGGGTGGGTTGGCAAGGCGGGGTGTGAAGGGAATGAGAAAGAGCGGCCGGGGAGAGCAGGGTCAGACAGAGGGGGGCGGGGTGCCCTCGGGGATCAGAGACGCGTAATGAGGAAACAGCGCCTGGCGCAGATAAACGGCAAGGATACTGCAACACACTCGTCAGCCCCCGACGGCCCCGATCTCGGCGGCGCGTCAGCCTTGGCGGCTGACAGGCGAGCCCATAGCCTCCCCTACATCGCCTCGCGAGGAACAGTTAGGCATTTCTGGTGCCTTTGATGACTCCGTCAAGTTTACCGATGAAGAAAACTGACTGGCGTTATTTGAAAATGAACACAGCCTAAATAACTTGCAAAATTCAGTGTAATTTTCGAAAATAATTATTCAGTAGGGACGAAATAAAATATTAATGTTCAAATTTGAGGTGAAAAAAAAAAAGAAAATAACTGGAAAATTCCAAACAATTTAAAAGCAAGTAACATTGTAAAAAATAGATCAGTGTGTTAATGCTAAGTAGCTAGGTTTAATAGCTAGGCACAATTAAATATAATGAAACGTCACGCTGATTAGATGATCAAAAGAACAAGGTTTCAAGAAATTTTAGAGAACGAAAATATAAAACAGAAACTGCCTCAACGATAGGACAGGTATGCCTCCGAGAAAAAAAGAAAACGCAACATTGAAGCAAAAATCTTTAAATCTGACAAATTATTTTACTCATGAGCGTATCAAGCGCAATTGACGATGTAAAGAATGTTGGTTTTAACGAACGTACAGCACGAATGTTGAGGAAGGAGAACTTATTTCACGGAAGGAGCGAGACTACGGCAGAGCACCAGCAAGAACGAGTCTGGGTCGTCGCACCGGGGATCAAGACGAGGGAGACTGAAGGAAAGACGTTACAGCGGCGACGGCGACAGCGCTGGCGACCGAGCTGAGACGAAGACGAAGACGGCTGCGAGGGTCGAGGCGAAATATGGCGAGGATTATGTGCCTTAATTCGTGGCCGCGTCGCGACCCGTAGTAGTCAGCGAGTACCTCCGCCCCTTATCCCATCCTCCCTGTCACACCAAGCCCCGTCCCTCCCTGCCTCTGGCGGCGTTCCAGAGGCGAACAGGCACTGACAAAGGAGCACAGTGGGTCGAAGTGAGTAGAAGACCAAAACATTTTTTTCTACATAAAAAAAATCATTTAAGTATTTCAATCAACACAAACTCAAAATCTTTGAATTAATATTCAAAACCAATAAATATACCGTTTCTGATGTAGCATTAAGGTTTGTATCCCTTTATTTTAGAGGAGGTAGACGAGAGCCAATCTCTTTTCAAAATATGTTTCCCACATATTACAAACGTTTAACCTTTCATGAGGGTTCATTGAGAATGGTAATTATTCGTGGTCTATTTATACTGCCATTAGAAGCAAATATTGACATAAAAATATCGAGGGAACATTATATTTTTATTTAATACCCTGAAAAAAAAAAACCTTTTCATTTTTCAATCAGCAGAAACAGCAGCACCAGCAGCAGTGGTGGTGACGCTGGGGGTGATGCTGGCGGTGGTGCTGGCGGTGGTGCAGGCGGTGGTGCAGGCGGTGGTGCTGGCGGTGGTGATATCGGTGGTGATAGCGGCAGTGGCGGCGGTAGTAGTGGTGGTGGTGGTGGGGGCGGTAGCGGCGGCGGTAGCTGCGTGACTAAACTCTCTGCGTAACTCAGCGACGAGGAGGGATTCCACTGCATCACGAGCCTGCGTAGCCGCCACCACTACCGCTACCGCCGCGTCTCCTCCGCTCCCGGAGATGTCGCGGGTGAAAAACGGGCCCCCACGTCTTTCCACCTAGCAGCGACAAGGCGAATCACAGCGCACACGCTTAATTGTCCTCAACTGAAAGGGTTTGCTTATCACGACGCACTTTCCGCGCCATCGTTATGCTTTCACTTAACGTTAAGACATCTACGTCAAACGACGGTGAACAAATCAGAACTCAGAACTGTGAGTTTTTACGAAGTTTATACGTACAACAGATCAGACAATGTTCTTTTGATTTGATCAGAGATATGTGTTATTATGATCATTATTTTTCAACCGATTTTACCAGTTGAGAATTTTCTTGGGATGTCTCTTATTTTGAATGTAAATTTTCCAACTCACATCTTTCATTACCTGATTAAGATTATCCATCAGTAATTGTTTTATCTATTGTCTTGGGCACCTCAAAATTTACCGAGCCATCTCCCCGTCTTTCTAACATAAATCACCAGGAAATATCCAAAACGAAAATTACATCTCTATGTATTTGAAAAGATCTCCCTCTAATTTTTTACAACGCTAAGATGGTACACTCATTTACAAACCGTTTAAAATATGACAACTTCATGTTATACGATTTTTTGTACACAAACACTAAAATATTGTGTACATTATCTTTGAGTGCTGCACCGCACATTTGCAACATCTAAAGCAAACTTTTTCCTCCGAAAATTGGAAAGTACACGCCACTTTCCAGAGCGGAAGGGAACTTGCGCGATCGAGTTTTCAATCAGAAACAAACAGCAGTCTGTCTCCGAACCTCCCATCGCCCACCGGCGCAACGTGGGGGGCGGGCGAGCGGGACGAGTTCCGACAAAACACGCACAACTTGGGGAAATCTCCGCCTCGCCTCTCTCAGGAAACGGAAATTGCCGAGTTTCTCAAAAATTATTTTTCCCCGAGATGTTTCTCCGCAACACTAAGACGACTTTTTCCCCCTCTCTCGCCGCCTCACCCCTCCCTCCTTCAGCGACCTGTCTCACCCCGTCCCCTCCAACCCTCTCGCTCCCGGAAGGCAACAACCACGCCTTTTCCCGCCGGGCCAGGGAAAGCCCGCGGTGGGCGAGGGGGCCGTCCTCGCGGGCGGACGCGCTTTGTAAGGAGAATCCCGTATAAAACAATGGGGCAGCCCCAACGCGGCGGCGGGAGAGCTTTGTGTTTTTGCACAGGCGTCTGCGACGCAAAAGGCCCCCGCCGTTCTCCGGCCCCTCCCCCGCCCCGCCGCGGGCACCCCCGCCCGCAGCGGGCCCCGCGCGCCCCCGCGCTCGCTCTGATACCGGCAGCACTTTGACCACTTAATGCAAGACTAAGTCGTAAGAGGCTTATGTATGTTTTAAAGCAGTTTAGGTAACAACCAAGCGGCGGTGGGGACGAGCGAGGGTGGCCGGGGTGGGGGGGGTTGAGCTGGTGGGGAGTCGGGGAGAGGACGGAAGGGGTCGAGGACGCGCGGCAGGAACATCCTCGCAGCGCGGTGTCCGCCGTCGGGGAGGTCTCAACCTGCCAGCCGTGTTTCACGGGATTCTCCCTCCCCCGCCATCACGCCCCCGCCGCCCCGCCCCCGCTCCGGCGTCGGTGCCCGCAAGCGGCGCTCCCCGTTGGCCAATCAAACGCTTTAACTCAACTCTCTACCGCCGCTCTTGCTGCGGCCTCGGGATTCCCCCGGATTAGAGCGACTAACTAGACAACTGGACTCGGGGGGTAATTGTTTCCCTGCTTCTCCTTGCCGTCCCGCGCGCTCTCTCTCTCTCGCTCCCATCCCGACCTCGGATAATCGGGAGCTTCGCTTTTTCCGCCCCCCCCGCTTCCGTTTCCGCCCCCCACCCCACCCTCTCCTCGCTGTCCGCGGACGGCGCGTAAGTCGCCTGCCCGCCACGGGCCGCAGTCCGCGGTTCGCGGCCCGGTGCATTAACGAGTCGATGCGGGCCCGGGGGGACTGCGGCTTCGAAGCAGCCGCAGCGCATGCGGGTGGGATTGCAGCAACGGCATTGGCGGTGCACGCGCGATTAAGGAGTTTGCAATGAAACGCAATGGCGTGAGTTCTGGCAACACAGGGATGGTCGATGGAAAGTCGTGCCCGTTACAATGTTCGGTGAGGCAATTAAAACGTTAAATAGATGACAAAATGAGGAACAATGAAATCCAGACATTGAATGTTGTTTTAAAGTTAAAGAAGGAGAAAATATCATATTAAAAAAAGATAAGAAAACATAAGAATGAAAATATTTCAATATAAATAAAAATGTTGAATGCAATTTTAATAAATCCTTCATGTAAATCACATTCTATCCATTGCATCAATCTAAGTGTTCGTAAGATAAAGAACAAGATGAGATTTTATGGTTGAAATATTTTCATAGATTGCAATAAAATAGAAAATGAGAAGAAAAAAACAAATGAGAGACGGTATTGAATAATGTTCATTTGCTGAATCTGTAAATCAATTTAAAAAGTTGGAAGAAATAAAGACAATGTAAACAAAATGCGTATTTCGAAGGTAATGTAAGGATATCTTATGGACAAGGAAATGCAATACAACAGAAAAGGAAGAAAATAAAATCACACTTCAAAATGAAAATTAAAGAGAAACCGATAAAAGAAAGGATGAAAATTATGTAATGTAAATGTAAATATGAGATCCATAAAGAAACGGCTGAATATGCTGAGGACATTCCATGAGCATTAACAACCTCGGCTTTTCATATTCTGTATTCGGAGATTATAAAGAATTTATTATTTACAAGAACTTTTAAAAACGAGAAAAACAGAATATGATAATCGGCTTTGAAAAAGAGCTTCATATCCCCTTTCCGACGAATCGTCCACGTCATCTATCCCAACATGTACTTAACTAAATCAATAAAGCACACGAGATCCTTCAAACCAACAGACGAACACACGCAACCAATCAAACATTCGTAAAACGGTTGGCAAAAAAAAATGCATTCTATCATTTTACAGCGCCCGTTCTCGCGTTGTTTCTTTGTTTCCCTGTCATTCGCCCTCCGCGCGTAATTCTCCGTTAACGAGCACGGCCGTGCGTAGCCGTGATTACCGCTGACAACGCCGAGCTTCTCGTGCGGGGCGCACGCCCCAGCGCGTTCGACCGCGTGGCGGGGGCGTGGCGGCCGGGGGCGGGGAGGGGAGGGGAGGGAGGGGGTGCGTAGGGCGCCGGTGACGTAAGCCCTCCTCATAGTCGCGTGACAGCTGCGGATCAATCTCGCGTGACGTGCGCCGGGCGCAACAGGAAGACAAATTGCCCTTTTAAAAAGTAATTGACATAATTGGTTGGAATTGAAAAATGGAAATCCAACTTTAAGCAGGCTACGGGAAAGAAATAAGGAAAATCAGAGTTGATTTTTTTATTCTTCACAGATTGAAATATAACTCAAAAAGTATTTTACGAGCCGTTCTTCTTCTTCCGCAATTTTAGACAATATTTCGCAGTTTCAAATATTACTGCGATATTCGTATGTGAAAATACCATGTTGCTTGTAAAATCCTGCACTAAAAAACCAACGCCTGGAAATTTTATCATTTTTTTATAAAATCTCCTAGAAGCTCTGCTTCTAGAGAAAGTAATTAAATGGTCAGATAAAAAGTAGTAGTTATTTTCTATCAAACCGTATCATAGAGTACTACCCACAGATTCTCTTTTGTAAATTAGGTTGTTTTAAAAATTTTACAGAAAAAAAAATATGCGAATATGTAGAATACGGTTATCTGAAAGCAAGGAAAATAGAAATTCCTCGTACAAAAATGGCATGGATTCCTAGGTAAAACAGATTCGAATCCCAAGCGTGTATGCGTCTCTTCAGAATGTATGTTTGCCCCGAGCATCGAAAAGCGCCCAGAGGACACCGAGTCAATACGCGCATTGGTAGAGATCACCCTCGTCCGCGCGCGAACTAAATCGGGCAGCTCTCGAGCATGGGCCAGGACCCCCGAAAGATCGCTCAACGGACGGGAACGGCGCGCGCGCGCGGTTATTTTCAACCCGTGGGCGTGCGGCGGGCACGGGGCACCGGTCGGGGGGGGCGGGGCGAGACGGGGCGGGACGGCGCACAGAGACGCGGAGCGGTCGCTTGTGGTCCCCACTCGCGAGAGAGCGCTGTGGGCGGAGGGAGAGGAGCTTTGACTCGCCGCCAACGCGAGTTCCACCTCCCCTTCCTTCCCCGCACCCTCCTCCCCTCCCCCTCTGCCCCCTTATGTACCGCGTTAGCGACGAGTTCATTAAGCTAATCTCCAGCCCAGCGCCAGCGGCTGAGGCAGCGAGCTCAATGATACGAACCACGCTAACGGGCCAGCGGCCACCGTCGCCGCCCCGCCCACCACCGCCCGGCGACGAGCAAAAGGACAACAGAAGCGCAGCCGCTGCCAAAATACGTCTCCCCCGCCCGCGGCCTCTCTTGTCTTTCATTGAGGCTCGAGAGGCAGCCGACTATAGGCGGCGGTCGGCTGCCGGCCGCCGGCGGCGGCACGGCCGTTTATTTGGGACTGCAGCGCTGCGCCCGGCCGCGCGGGCGCGCGCGCCCATCTAAATTACAACGGACGGCGCAGGAAATGCAGAGGGATGTGCTTTCGGGACGCGGGAGCCACCCACACCCGCGGCGGTTCCGATTCATGAGAGGCAGCTTGCGCACAAAGGAGTATTGCTCTGCGGGTTATTTCAAATAATTATTCAGTAGTACTAGACCAACCTCGCATAACATATGAACGCTGCTGGCTTCCATTGGCTGGAAGAAGGAATGAAATATTCATCTTCTAGGTAATAATTATCGTACGTTACGTTGTACAATGCAACTCTTACGAGAAATTATTTCATTACCGGACACAATTTTCAAAATAATCCTGAGAATAGAAATAAAAAAGTACGTCGTTCGAGGTATTCTTTACATAGACGATACAAATGATATGTTTGGTTTAAATTTGGTCTCCCAGAACCTTCTTTCTGTTTTTACTTTAAGTAATACGAATTTATTTGAAACTACATTCACTTAAAGATGCGTTAACAAAATATTTGATAAGCATTAGGCATAAAACATTATGCATATCATGTGCATTTTATAGTAATGAAATAACATGGAATTTTGCTGCAAACAGGTAATCGATTCACTTTCTCGCATTACCACGCACTCACATAATAAAGAAATGATATTGTAATGTTACGACTAAAATCGACGTTTTTTTTGTAACAGAAAAACTCGAATTTTGTGTCCCTGGTATAAAAAGAAGTGTATGGCGTTCCTGTGTGCAGAAAACTGCTTTTAACGTTTGTGCAGTCAGAATCCACGATTTGTATGTTGTTGATACCGAAAAAATTAACGGCAAAAACGTCAGTTTTCTGCCTGCCTGTGACTCTCTACTTGTCTGTCTCTCAATCTGTCCGTCTGCCCATCCATTCCTCTACGCATGGTACTCATATGAGAATTTGTTTCTTCCAACGAAGTGTTTCCCTGAAGATACGTGCGCAGATTCCATCCCTATTCAGTGGACAATGCCGCGAGGCAGATTTCGCCAGCTCATTAGCGCCGTGCGCGCGGCGGGTCGCGGGGCGCATCCCGGACGCAGCAACGCGCAGCGGCGAGCGCAGAGCCCCCGTTTCCGCGGAGGCGGACGGGCGGCGGCGAGAACGCTCGAAATAGCGGCGATAAGCGCGGGGCGCGCGGCGGCGGTGGGGGCGGCGGCCGAGGGGGCAGTGGTGGCGGTGTTGCTGCTGCCTCCGCTGATAAGGGCGGCGCCCGCGCTCCAAGATTTACGCCCACGCGCGGAACAGCCTGCCGCTCTCTCCCTCCCTCTCCCCTCTCTCTCTCTCCAGAGCGGCTAAAACCGGACCCTCCCCGCCCCCGCCGCGTCCAGCCCTCTCGGCGCCGGCCGATAGGCCAGACGTAAACGGCGCGCGGCCCCGCCCCCTCGACCCCGCCCCCCTCGCCGCCCCCACTCCCACCTCCGCGCTCTCTTCTCTTCTTCGCGGTTGCTATCTGGGAAAGATTCTCGCAATCTTCTCCGTTTCCCTTCTTTCCTCCGGGGTGGTTTTCTTCTTTGCTTTTTCTCCTGCATGAGTCCTGTGTGTTCTATTTTTCAAAACCATGTGCTATTTTTTATCTTAATCGATATGCATCGTATGCGGTGCACGCACATCTCTCTTATATAATTCCCCCATCGCTTCTCCTATTTTCCTCAGTTGTGCGCAACATATTTTGCCACTTTCGGTCACCTTTCGATTATCTCAACCGGCTTTCTTTTGTCAAATGATATCTCTCAATTATCTTTTAATTATTATTTATCGTAGACGAGAGACATCTGTTCCTTCGCTCTCAGCTTCGTCTCCCCTTTTATAACTCAGGGCTCTCGCTCTCAAACGTTTTCATCACTTTTAATATTTTCTTACCACTTTCTTTTTCATCTTTCTTATTTCCTTTTGTGTACTTCAATTTCTGAACATTAATCATCATTCTTAATCAAAATATCGTCCATTTATTCGATATTGGCGATAGTTTCCCATTTAAGAATTCCCATGCGCTTTATTATAACCCCCAATATTACTAACCTTTCTTGTGTGTTATGATAGTAAATATCTTTTTAAGACTGCGTAGCTAATAGCGAATGAAATATTTTGTCTTTGTTAGATATTTGAAAGTGTTTTACCGTATTTCTGAAAAGTATCGTAGTTGCTAAAGGTGAGAAAAACAATAGAAAAAGTTGTTGATTGGGTTGTCTTGAATCCCTCGATCTGGAATTCGGGTACGGTACACGGAGGAACCATATGTGGGTGAGGTAAAGCATCTGAACATTCAAATGTATTTGGCGAAAAGTAAACTTTATCCTTTGCAACGCGTTGGATTGTGCGGTCTTGGACTAAAGTTCTGAGAGACGTAACAGCGCCATCTGTCGTCTCCATCGCCCAGCCCTTTCTCGCCACTTCCTCCTCGCGGGGCGATTCGGGAGGCTCCACCCAACCTCTCCCCTCCGGGTGTGCGCCTTGTTAGATTCGCCGCGGCGCGCCCGCTGTGCCGTCCCTGTTCCGGCGCCCGCTGCCTCGTAACCTTTCACGTGAGTTGCGCGCCACGGGGGCGGCAGGGTGGCGGTGCGGTTGTGGGGCGGTGCTAGGCGGTAGCGGAAGGGTGACGGCGGCGGAACGGCGGCGGGACGGCGGCGGGACGGCGGCAGGACGGCAGCGGGACGGCGGCGGGACGGCGGCTGGGCGGCGGCTGGACGGCGGCTGGACGGCGGCGGAGCGGCGGCGGAGCGGCGGCAGGACTGCGGCTGGGCTGCGGCGGGCAGCGGCGGGCAGCGGCGGGCAGCGGCGGGATGGTGGCGGGCGGCAGCAGGATGGTGGCGAGGCGGCGGCGGGGAGGCAGCCGTGCAGCGGTGGGGCGGGGTGGGGAGGGCGGGAATGATGGTGCGCGGCGACGAGGAGGGGGTGGGGGGGACGGGGCGGGACGCGGCGGGGAGACGGAGACGGCGGGGGCTGTGACGGGAAGGCGGCGGCGGGGCGGCGCTTCGATAGGCCAGATGGCCAGATGCCTCCTCTCGTGAACTGGGAAGGGGGGCAGAAAGGCGACCGCTCATCAGCGCCAGAGCCCCCGTGCTTCCGCGCTGCGAACGAATCCACTCGATAGATGCTTTGTGCCGACTCACCGTGTGCTTTTTTTGTGCTCACTCATCTCTAGAGCCTCTACTGTACTTCAAGTTCTTAATATGGTTGGCTTAAAATAGATAAACTTCTGGAGTCATCCAACTTGCTTATTAATCTTATTATCTGTGCAGTTCTGGAGTGAAGTAATGCTTTCATTAGCGACAACTAATATTATTTTTAATACTCTAATAGGTAAATATAATTAGTAAATATCTTCAAAATTGACAACCCGAGTTTGTAATTTTGTATCCATGAAATTGTATGTAAAGCATATTGTATTTATAGTTTTCAAGACTACTAGGACAACAAGAACTAGTCACTTTTCGTAAGTATTCAGTGGAGGAGTCTTATAAATATAGGCTCAAATGTCTATCGTTCGAAACCACTAAAATAACTATTGAGCTTGCATGGCTTCTCAAAAGGTTTCAACTAACACAACAGCAGCAAGTTATTTGCCGCGGTTTTGGTTTCCTTTCCGGGCAACTACGATCTGCACTGTATATGTCCTGCTACACGTTGAGCCCTATTCGTTTTACGTCCGTCGACGCGTTAGGCTTGTCACACGTCACTGGAGCGCATGTCGTACTTTACTAAAGCTCATGCTACCATGATGACAACTAATGCTCACCTGATATCTGCTATTAAGATTACACCCAACCATATAAACTAACTAACTTCGAAATTACAATATATTCTGGTATTTTTTGGGAACTGTTTGTATCGAAGAAATTTTGGCTTACGAATAACATTAAAAATAACATAAACTAGTCAACGGGCGCTCAATGGCACTGACCGAAGAGTAGCACAAAGTGTTACATCGCCAGTGTTGGCTTACTTTCCAACCTCTTGCCACACGCAGTATCCGTCCCCCGCTACACGCCGCGCCTCCTGTGCACCTCGTGTCCGTCGTCACGTCTCATCGCCACAGTGACGCCCGTCGCGCGTCCGGCCGGTATTGAGGGCAGCTCGCGAGACGCGGCCGGCGTGAGGCAACGCGCTGAGCAGGACGGAGGGGGCGGGGCGGAAGGCGTCGGCCACTCGCCGTGCCGTGGCGCGCGTCCAACACCGTGGACGCTGCCGTCGCCCCTCACATGTGCCGCCCATTAAAAGTATTTTCGCACCTGGGGTTGGCGCGCACGGGTCGCCGCTTGCGCCCGACGCGGCGCGGAGACATCGCGTCGGCCGCCACGCGGAAGGAGATGGGCGTCGGCGGTTCGGCGACCGACCGTGAAGTGTGGTGTGTGTGTGTGTGTGTGTGTGAGTGGGCACGTGTGTATGTGCGACCGCGCGCATGACTGTGTTTGCACATATGTGTGCGCGCGTATGTGTGTGCGCGCTTAGTTTTCTGGGCACGCGTGTTGTCTGGGCACGCGTATGTGTGTGCGGTGGTGACTGTGTATGCGAGGCGTATGTGTGTGCGGTGGTGTTTGTGTATGTGAGGCGTCAGTGTATGTGAGGCGTCAGTGTATGTGAAACGTGTGTGTCTGAAGCGCGTATGAGCGTGTGATGTGTGTGTGCGCGTATGAGGTGTATGCGTGTGTATGAGGGCGTCGGTATGCGCGTATGTATGCGCACGTGCGCATATTCTGCGGTGCCGGCGACGATCCTGCGACTGCGCTCACAACTTTCCCAGAACGAGGTGGCGAACGGAATGCAGTGGAGATTTACGAGTCTATTTACATTCACGGAGGGGGGGGGGGCATTTATTTAACGGCAGCGAAAACGTTTCATTTCTTTGACGACGGATACAAATCAAGCATGTGATTCAAGGCATTTTTAGATCTGGGTGCCCTACAAAATCGAATTGGGCAATTGGATCATTGATTGACGAATGACTTAGTTACGGAACTCGTATTCATCGAAAATTAATTACTGGTTAAAGGGAGGCAACCAAATATAATTATGTTTTCTCTTATTCCCTAAAGTTTAATGAACATAAATAGAAAGTGAGAGAAGAATATTAACGACACGCTAGGTTATTCTCAACTAGTGTAAAATAATACACCTTTTTTTTCGTGTCAGGCCGATTATCAACCCGAGAAGACGACTTTATGAATTTACGTAATGACATTATTAGACTAAAAATGTTATTTCATACATCATTCATAATATTAGGCCATACAGAATAATCCACAGTGTCAGATCATCTCTTTTGAAATAATTCAATTTACTATAAAATTGAAGTTCGCCCACAAAAATATTCTGAACTTCATGTTCATTTTTCCATGTTATCCCTCTCAAAAAATGCAATTTTATTCTTTATTTTCTCTAGCGCTGTGAAAGCATTCCGTACGTGCCCATCAGACCTCGCCCTCTGCCCACTAAACGTTCCAAAATCACAAACTCCATTCGCCAAAAAAAAAAAGAAAATAAAAAAAAAAGAGCAACCATTCCACGCAAAGCAGAGACGCCTCTATTTAGCGACAGGTGTACACAGTCGTAATGGACTGTGCGAGGGCGGACGCAGCGAGCATGAATATTCCGCCGGAGCGGAGCAGCACGTGGCGGGGCGGGGCGTGGCGTGGCGTGGCGTAGAGGCGCCGTGTGGACCGTCCCGCCCGCTTCACTGCGTAGCCTTTCGCGCGCGGGGCGATAACCCGGGCGGGCCTCGCGTGGGAGGAAACGTTCACGAGAACGGGGCAGCCGACTACGAACGAGCAAACCTCGGTCGAGGTGGTTCAGGGCATCAATTGATGCCACTGCAGTGTCTTTGGCCGGGAAGACCTAGGGGTCGAGTCTCAAAGGTGGTGGATTTTCGACCCTGAATAGGTTAAATTCAGCCGCTGTGTGAAGGAAAATTTTAGCGGCCGGCGGCTCTTATTTTTACCGTTCACCGTGGTTTCTTCGATCAACACGAGGGAAGCCGGTGGAGTACCCTAACAAACGGGCCACGGAACGCGCATTATCTTTCATTTATCTTGCATGCCCTATCCTCACCCCTTACTTATACACACACTACTTTCACACATCTCGAGAGAACAGTCGTGGGCTTAGAGCATGTCCCGGATGGAGCGGTGCCCCGTTAGTGGGAGGTACACGATTTGGAAAAACCTTGCATGCCGACGTGTAGGTCGGCGACGGATATCGTCGTCCAACTGGAGAAAGTTCACTGCTATTTCCCGCGATAAAAGAAAATATGCCGAAATACCTTAAGAAACTAATGATCTTAGCGGTTGACGCACCCGGAAATACTAATTAATCATTTAGTCAACAAACGAACGGAGAAAAAGGCTGTTACGGGAAAAGATAGTAAAGAATCGAAGGAGTAAAATAATATTACAGGAACCAACGTTACGGAGACAATGGCGAAACTAGAGGTGAAAGCAGGAAAAATGAGGGACGAGAGACGAGAATATGTGCTAGTTGGGATGGCGCAACGGTTGGAGGTCGATCCATGCCGAAAATAACACGAAGGATGGATGGGAGAAATATATGTGTACGTGGTGCACGGTGCTCCGCAGATCGTAACAAGACAGTAAACCGACGTGCAAGTACCCCTGATCAAAACTCATCAGCCTTCACTGTTTCACAGACGTTGCGTTGTCTGTCGAGCTGCCCCTCCAGTAACCTTTTCTAAACATACCCATTGCCCCATCGTTCTCCTCTCCCCCCCCCTCAATTCGCTCCCGAATACCGTCATAAACTCCAATTATTAATTATTTGATACACAAGACAGGCTGGATGCTCGTTTCATCCACCGCCTGACCGTCTTGCGTCGTAAATTTTCAGGTCAATTCGTAACGAACGAAAATTTCGATCACGTGCCATTCATAAGGAATGAGAGAAGGATCCACTCTCTCCACGCTATTCCCGGTACGCTTATCCGCCATTAGAGAACATAGTGTTACCCCCCTTTTTGTTGAGATTTCATGTGCATTTTAAAATCGGTCTTGCGCAGAGTTTTATTTCCCCTGCGACACTCCGAACAGCTGTGCCCTTCCCTCACAAACAGGGGACTCGTATACGCAAGGTCACAGACACAATGTAGAATGAGCATAAAAACTTTTCAGTGCTAATGATGGTTTACGACCTAGGGAACGAAACGGAATTATTTACGAGGATTTAAAAATGAGGCCGAAAGCGTCACTCGATGAATGGTGAAAGACTGTTGGTGTGAGAGATGTTTTCACGACCATGCCGCATGCTATTGAATTGCCAAGTATTGAGACCAATTTCACCGGAAACTTGTCTACAATCATGCTCAATGACAAAAGGCAACATATGAAATTTATTTTCAAGAGTTAATATTGATTTCCAATATGAGAGTTTACACATCACGCCCAAAACGAATACAAAACGTAATTTGATGTATGAGCTTCGGAATTATTGCTGGCTTTATTTTCTTTTTATTTCAATGGATCTCAAATCTCTCAAAATCTTTATCTGGTGAAATAAATGTATTATTTTTTTTATTGAAAACATCTGAAATATCGGTCTCACTTTATCCTTCACTTTTTCGTTTCTTTAAAGTTTTATTTACTTTTATTCTCTGAGTATCGATTGCGGGTGAATTTCACCTAGTTTTGCATCAAGTGTCGAAAATCCACTACCCTGGAGCACTGTCGAGACTCGAAACCCTTTGACATCTCGGTCACAGCTGCTGAAGAATTAGCAGCAAAGCTGGATCTATCCTATACTCAGATGGTAAAATATTGGTGAGATGTGTGAGAGTTTCCGATCTGAAATGAATGTGCTGTGAATATTATGTAAAGTAAGAAGGATGACTGCAAGCACATCTCAATGAAAGAGCGTCTCAATGAAAAATTCAAATGTTCTATCCATTCTAAACAGGTACGCCTGTCTCTTGGTGATGAAGTGCAAGCTTAATGGTGTTACAACTTTCTCTCTTCCGACGCGCACAGATTGAAATCCCCAGAATGGGTCGTGTGCCCGCATCAGCGTGCGCCCCATCCCGGAGCTAGCCATTTACATTTCCGCTTTAACAACAACAATTCCATTTGCGCAACCGCAGATTACAATAATTTTCCCATTTAAACATATATTTTTTCCGAGTGGGCACTCGCTCTGGCCGCGGTGCCAGTTTTTGCCCTGTTTCGCCCTGCCTGCTCTGCGCTGCGGTAAGCGTGGAGTTGGCTCCCGGCAACACGGAGCGGCTGGCGGCTGTTGAGCGTTAGATATGGATCCAGGAGCAAAGGGATGAGTTTTGGGATTTAAGGGAATGAAGAACGCGGTGCGGAACTACACGTACGTATACATTAGCAAAACTGGACGCACGCACGTACGCATGCGTGCATGCATGCTTGCTTGCTTGCTTGTTTGCTTGTATGCATAACATTCAGCAGAAGCGCCTCCTGATCTCTTTGAGAATTAGACCACATTTTACTGGAAAACCATGAGTGGAAAAATTATTGCTTGGTGGTATACGTACTCGAGGTAACTACTTGAAAACTTCCATGAATTTCAAGTAAGGGTATTGTATGAACTTGGATCACTATATTTCTATTTAATTAACTATCGTGTTTTTGACACTTTATGATTCAATTTTTCAATGTATAATCGTCGCCTTTAAACATATTTACTATACTAGCTTTAATTGAAGTGACTGCTTTACAAATCGTTAGATAACTGATGAGTTTCGAAATGGTGCGATGATAATTGCGCTTACTTATAAAAACACAAAACCAACTTAGGTTGATTTGTTGATGCAAAAAATGGGGGTCAACTAGATATAAAACAAAACGAACAGATGAGGCCGAAATTACGGGAGTACGCGAAGATAACTGCCGGGCCGCCGGGAGACCAGACATCATGGCTCTCTGGGTGGATGTCTCTGCTGGCAAACCATACTTGACCTGACACGGCTTATTAAATAAACCAGCAACGCAAACCCAGTGCAACACCGGCGGCGGCGGTGAAGGGGGCGGGGACGGTGGGGGCGGCGCGGTACAACAACGCGACCGCCGCAGTGCAAAATGAATTAACGCCTCGCGCAATTACATTTTATATGCGATTTCATTAATCTTGTTAATAATACATTTAGCGCGAGCGGAATAAAAGCGGCGAAACCAGGGGCGGGGGGGGGGCATCCGGGCAGCGGGGGCGGGGGCGGAGGCTGTGGCGGAGCGACGGGGGGGAGGGGAGTTGCTGTTCCGGTAAATGGATGGCCCAGAGCGGGAGGGAGTGCGGTGGGAGTGCGGAAGGGGCGGGGCAGGAGGTCGGTGAGAGAGCGGCGGCCGCTGCAAAACGCGCGATACGTGCACGTGCCACGTGCGGGGCTCGTGGCGGGAGGGGGCGGGGTTCATCCCCGGTGCACGTCCGCGAGTGATGGTGGTGCGCAGAGACAAAGCGCCCGGCGCGGTGGCAGCCGGCTTAGCCCATTGCGTATACCGACCGTGTGGCTGGTGTAGATTAAATAGGTTGTCGAAACGTAGCGTCAGGTTAAATTCGTTTTAAAAAAATAATTACACGTATTTCTTGAAAATCACTTCAATCTCTGGGTGTACAGAACATGCCAGCATATTCAACAATAGAAATTTCACGAAAATTTCATAAAGCCACGTCATTTCAATTTATATTGCTCTCGGTCGTACATTTCGTTCTTTTCACGCTATTCATCAGTATTATTTAACCGATTTGCTTTCGGTCTAACTTACCAGAATTCATTGATGATATATAAATAAATTAATATTCTGAAGTAATCATCACACTCACTCAAACACGATTAAAAATATTATATTTTCGTTCAGTTGATTTCCGTTCAACCAATTACAACGCTTCCTGTTACTTCATATAAAACTCTGAAATAATTTTAAAATTAAACATCTCATTTCTTAAAATATAAACTATTGTTTGGAGCGTACATCAACGTCATATTTCTAAACATTACTATCATATACTTATTAATAACTAATAATAATTGTATCATTGACAAATGCACGGGTTACTCGTCAATAGTGGCAATTCGAAGGCAAACGAGCACAATAATATATTCATTATGATAAATGCGTAAGCCTTATGGCTATACCTGGAAAATGATTTTGATAGATAGATGATTATGAAGGTATGTTAGATGGGACGAGAGGCAAGAGCCACAGGGCATCCCCGAGAAAACCACCTTTCTCCACACCACAGACTGCACATAAATCGATAAGGAGTCGAACCCCGATCCCAACGGTACGAACACGTACGAGACGAGCGGTCTGACCGCAGCAGGGCGGATCGCACCCTCCCCCGTCTGAACGCGTCAGACGAAAGCATCCCGAAGGAGTCGGGAGCGCTGTGACCCGTCACTAAGGGGAAACTGCGAACGCTGCAGTTTGCGTGGGCGTGTGCGGCGCGGGGCGCGGAGGGAGCGACACGGGAGGGGCGTGCGCGCGGCGTCCGAGCCACGCCCCCGCGCCGCTTCGCTCCGGCGGTCACACGGCTGCTCGCCCGATGCCAGCGACCCTGCCGGACATCGCCGACACCTCTCCAAGGACGCACTCATCAGGTTAGGCGCAAAATGAGACGCAGGTCCGTGACGTGACGTAGAGTCGCTCATGGTGAGTATCTGCAAATCACTGCTTATTGGAATTGCGTTCATACGCGGGTCCAATAAGCAGTGGTTTGCATAAACTCACCATGACTCACCCTGCTTCACGTCACGGACCTGCGCCTCAGTTTGCGATCTGCGCACGATCCATTAAGCAGTGGTTCGCAGAACCCTCACCATGAGTCACACCACATCACGTTACGGACCTGCGTGTCAGTTTGCAACTCGCCTCACTGGCGCAGTTTGGGGATGCTCAATAATAACGCGAACTGAAGATATCATGAACTTTCATGTTCTCTGGAATCTGTGTTACCGAAACAAATGTTACAATACTTCAACAGATTCATTTAAGGAGATTTCTTGAAATCAAATTATGCAATGGCTCAGCTTTAATGCTCATGCGTGATTGGCAATGAGGTCTTGTGAATTTATACATTTCAGACGGAAATAATATATTTCAGTAACAATTCAATTTCTTAGATATTAATTAAGAATTAGTAGGCAAGCATTTTTCTACTGTTAGTGCCCATGTCCAAGTGGAGGATCACGAATGAGAAAGAAAAATATTTCACGGACAACCTCAAGAGTGCTTCGCTCTCGTGCACAAACGAGCAACTTGCTCGCAAGCCTCTTTTCTCTGTCGTATGCTAAATAAGACACTCGGGAATCTCTTGGACAGGAGTGAAGAGGGGACGGGGGAACCTCGCCGTCTGCGCATGCGTCATTGTCCAGACGCCACACGCTAGAAGCATTTTAGCGTCCAAGCAATCAAGAGTCCAGCTTGTAACGACGCCCCGAATTCAATCATACGAAATCACTATAAAATTAATACAAAACGTGTTTCGCTCACTTGTAACATCAAAATAATATTTGCGGTTATTTGATTAATATTCTACAGAGTATCTTACCGTCTCTTGACGCTACGCCACTTGCGTTCGTGGCTGTATAATTTCGGAAAAAGAGGGAGTTTTACAGCAATCATTTCGCCATTGAAGCATTTAAAATGGTCGGGGAAAAACACCACCAATATTATTCGACTAAATGGTATCTTATATTATCTACCTAGAAACGTATGTTTTGTGTCTTAGTCCAGTAATTATCTCGCAGAATTAGAAAAACAATACCAGCTTTCCTCTCCCCTGTGAATAGAGCGAAGGCAACTCAAAACAGAAAACAATTACTTCTTATGCAGTTCATTAAGTTAAATTTTATACATTCAGTCATTTCCGTTTAATCGGTAGTGCAAACTATACACACAAATTCGATTGAAACTAGAGATAAAAATTCGATTAAAAATTATAAAAACAACGTATTCCTGCAAGCTGATTTAAAACCTGTTGGAAATGAGGTAGGTTCACACCAATAAATGCACATCTTATTTTCGTGATAGCATTTACACAGATAACAACAGAAGAATAATGGTAAACTGAAAGGATATCTATATTGGAATGATGCTAAAAAATATCCTGAAATTTAAATTTCTTGTTGTTTCCTAATAATATGTTCACCAGGCAAGTTGCTTGTTCGGGCTTGAGGTAAAGCTTATTCTAAAGTAAATTCATTTTAAAATTCAATCCTTTAGGTTGTCAAGGTTCCGACTAACATTTCGGTGGTTTCGAGTAAATTGATGTCAAAGTTCCATTAACTCATTTATTCAGCTATCTCTTCATCTACAGTATTGATTGTTAAAACAACTATTTGCCTAGACATTGCAGAACGAGTACGTTCTACTTGTAGAAGAATCTTGTCACACTACTCGGAACAACATAGTTTCTTCGAGTTTGTTACTTGGAACCTCATCATTCCAAAGTGTCAATTTTCTTAACAAGAACACTGACCTTTACTTTCTACAAAACGCATTTATTTTTTCTGCTTGCATGAACTATTCACACACCGAAATCTCGCTGAGTTTTATTCAATTAATTTTGTAGATATTAATACATTTCTACATTCTTCTTCCACACGAAACGAGGTCTAGGAGAGGTGACCCACCGTTCATGAGGTCAAAAGTCCGCGCCGCCATTTATCTGCAAATTCCAGGCGACTCACTTGCTCAGACGCAGCTACTGTTCTCGCCCCCCCCCTCCCCTCCCTTCTCGCCCTTCCAGAGCTCTTTTGCGGCCGGGCGCAGCCAGCGTAAGGCGGCTAATCAGGGCTTTACGAAGTTTTAAAATGCAAACTGACCGTTGAAAGAGGAACAATGCGGGAGGTCACGCAAAAAGCACAGACGCCCTCTCACCCTACCCCCCGCCTCCACCCTGTTCTTTCAGCGGCCACTCCTTTCCTTGTTTTCTCTCCTTCCGCCCGCTCCCTAATGAAGCCAGTTGCTTCTGTAGGGATCATGCTTAAACGTCGCCTCGCAGGCTTTGAATTAAGCGTATTTATAATTTAGCTTAGACGGTAAATTTACGCGACTATATTTAAAAGCGAGAGCCTCCGAGCAGGATGACCGATAACCGTGGCTACATGTATCGTCAAAATTGTGTTGTTAAATTTATTACAATGCATGCGACTGACTGTTGGATGCTGGATTCTTCGTAGCCCAAAGCGCAGAGCAGTAACGCAATATCGCATTTAATTGATATGTTTTACGAACAGTCGCGGCGCGTATCAATTGAATCACGTCCACGCGGTAACTTGGTTGTCTCGAAGGTACGCAAATTACACTGACACGTAAGTGAGCAGAAAAAGTTCTGTGGAACTATACGCTACACCAGTCAAGCGTAATTTATATTCACAAACGGCAATAAATTGAGCATAAAATAGATATTGTGCTGCCTGAGGGAATTTTCAATCCCATTATTTCATGTAAATGCAGAAAGTGTACGTTTCAACAAAAGCGCTTTTGCTATCTTAATTGGATGGACTGATATGACTATAGTTACATATAACTCAAAAGTTACCTTTCTGAAAAGGGAATTATAACCACGGGTCTTTTCAAATGGAAAGACAAATATTCACTCTCCGCATAATTAAAATGTGAGTAAATATTACTGACTTCTGCTACATTTGACTACAATAAAAACTCCTCGTAATGTTAAAATACTCTAAATTTACCGTCCCGGTAAACGATAATGAAAGAAAAAATATCAAATGTTAAATAAAAGAGAAAAGGAGGTTGACGGAATTGTTAAATTTTTAAAATGTAATACAATATTAATATAGAGAAGTAATACACTACTGACGAATATTTACTGAATTTTACTTATAATTTTCGGGTATCGAAAACATATTTTTTAATGTAGTAAGTAATCGCGATAAAGCGGTGATCTTCCTTGAAATGTTGACAGTATCCATTGTGTTGCAAATATTAAACAAAAGAATGAATAAAAAAACATGTTCTGCAATATTACGCAGACTTGAACAAATGCACACTCAAATAGTAAAACAAATATGATGGAAAAAATAATTTCAAGTGAATCGGTGCACAAATTATGAACGTAGCGACCTTAGTTACATTCTGCCTGTAAATTATAAAGGACACCCTTCTCACAATTACACAATTAATTGACTGATTTTCTCTAGAAGTCAGAAAAAAACATAGAAGTCGTTGAATTATCGGTTGTATACGTTTTGCAGCGAGGCTTGTTTACAGGTCGGGCTCTGGTGTATTTGGAGGCATGTAGGTTACTTTAATAATTGGATTTGGCAGTTTGCAATTTTTAGAAAAGAAATTCCTAAGTGCTAGGAAGACAACTGAGATTGTGTCTGGGATTACGACTATTTCTTTTTCGTTTGGGAGGTTCTAGCTGAGTTCACACCTCACGGCGACATGTTTTGGGGGCAATTGAAGTAATATAACGGACCACGTTACTCTCTGGACAAGAACAGAAGAGATCAGGAACTGTCATTAGCTAATCCCATTTCTTCGACCATTTCCGTCCGAATGTTAAAATAGCATCGTAAACAAAGGGCCACAGGCTTTACTCCAACGGGCCACAAGCTTACATTAATGCCGTATCATAGTGCTATTCGCTTAACCTCTGTGTTCCGACCATATATCCTTACATACACGAGTAGAACGCAAATGTATATGTTGAGACTATGTGCTCGCTTATGGCGGAGAATTCTTTTAACAGAAAAGAATCTTCGTGTTATAGGTTATTACGCAATTATTGCACTATTAAATAAAAGCGGGTAGAAAATCATGATATTTTCGATTCCAAATGTTAATTTTTATCGGAACTGACAATATGAAACCCGACTGATGTATTATTACATTTTATCTTATTATTTCTTTGCTGTATAAGAGCAAATGGGAATTAATACAGCTAAATTTGGCGCAATAACTGTCAACTTACTTCTCTAAGAGGTTGTCATGTGTCAGGCAGTGGTGTCTCAGTAAGTCACTGCCAGAACAGCATGTACAAACCGTATTTTTAAATCTGGTGACACTCGGTCTTGATGCACTTCCTGCGAACTCCAGTAAGCTAGATACGTTACTCGCGACCTCCACGTGTCTGTTATAGGTATAACAGGGAATCTGAGTGCCAGTCGTCTCAACAGAACGCATCAGCCTCCATATTTAAAAACCCTCGCAATCCACTGCACCAAAAATAGTAGTACCACTTGCACACCGGCCATCTCTTGGGACAGACGGTTCTCGGAAGGAAGGATCGGCATCGCACGGCTGACCTTTAGGGCCGCGCGCGCTTCCAGGAAGCTGTGCGGGGCCGGGGGGGTGGGGTGAAATCCGGCGGAAAACAGCGCCGCCGCCGGACGCGGGGGCGAGGAATTATTCATTGTCGCGGGGCGCGACGGTGCCCAAAGAGAATTCTTTGTTGGTTGGCGCCGGCCTTCGCCAAGAGGGACGCTCCTTGCCTCACGCCCGGTAGGCATAATGCACGAAGAGGCCCTGAGGGCGGCCCGCGCGGACTGTCACTTTGGATGGGGTTTTTAAAAAAATTTTAAAAAAAACCTATCAAACAATTTACACCAATTTACCCTTCAAAAGGCAACTCACTACAGACTCGGAAAAGATCCCAGATACAAAACCAGAATAAAGAACAGATTCCCGCTCCATTCTTTCCTCCAGATATTTTCAAATATCGACTAATTCTGTTGAGGTGCTATTTGTTTCCTCTCCCTATTAAGTTGGTTAAGTACAATTTTAAATTAGATTAAGTTGATTAGATTAAGTTGATTAGATTAAGTGAATTAGATTAAGTCACCTTACAATTGCATAGTTTCTTTTGTAAACTGAACATTGTAATTTCAACTAAAAATAATAAATAAATTTTAAAAAAGGGGGGGTCTTGAAAGGTGCGACTTGGAGAGTCTTCTAACAATTTTTGGCCTGAATTTCCTGTTGTTTTTCCCATGACGACCGGCGATATGGGGTTCTTCCAGTAATTTTAAAATTGAGTGCCCGAAATAATAATTTTCTCCCCGCTTTGTAAAAGTAAGGCAGTGGAAGGGGAATGTTTCTCGGCTATCACCGCGGTAATATACTGCATAACGGATACCGAAGGAAGGGCTCCAGCGGGTGTGGCTAGGCAGGTAGTTTTGGATCGACACGTGGGATTTGGATAAGCGAAGATTTTTGTAAACAAGTAGGTATTGGAATGTGATCAAAATTTCGTTTGACGAAACGAAAGAAAACAAAGCGTATTACATAATTTCGATGCCCAATTCACTTAATTTTGGTAAAACCCATCATTAATTCATTTGTATGGCAATGAAATTTTCCATCACAAAACTTGTAACATTATGTTGACAATTAAAGCCGATTCACCCTCTACGGAAATGTAATTCGAACAACGCCATATTTTCGTTCTCGAAAGCAACGAAAACAGCGGAGCGTCGGTGGAAATTTACTCAACGCTTTCGAACAACATTCACCACTACCACAGAGAGACACAAAAAGTTCATGAATTTATGAATGAATATCGCGGCTATTATGCAGAATTCGCCCCATAACGCTCATCCGCGAGGCGCCAGGGGCCCCTGAGCCCAGCGCCCTCGCAGCCCTTCCCTTCCGCGCCGACTATTTAATCGCCCAGAGAGGGCGCGAGGGGACGAGACGCGTCGCGACGTCGCCGGGGGCGGCGGCGGCGGCCATCGAGGAGGCGACGGTGGCGGGCGCAAAGCGGTTGTGGTGGGGCGGGGGGGCCGCGAGGACGTTGGCGTCCGCGGCGAAGACGGCGTCAGCGGTGGCGGTAGCGTAGGCGATAGTGTTGGCGGCTGCGGAGGTGATTGTTTGGGGTGAAAGGAGGCAGAGGGGAGGAGAGGTGGAGGCGATGGATGGGGCGGCAGGGGTGGCAGGGGCGGCAGGGGCGGCAGGGCGGCAGGGGCGGCGGGGCGGCGGGGCGGCAGAGGCGGCGGGGCGGCGGGTTGCGGGGCGCGGCGGCGGGAGCGGCAGGGCGCCAGAGGCAAGGGCGGCAGAGGCGCGGAGACGACAGGGCAGCGGATATTGTGTGGGTGGTGGGGTTCTATCACGGCGACAAGGGGCCGACACGATGGACGAAAGCCGCTTCTCAATTTTTTTTCACGCGAAGTTGACGGATTTTCACCAAAGGCAAGACTCAAATATTGCATAAGCAGCAACTAAAACCAAAACATCCTGAAAACTTTGCAGCGTTTAGTGCACAATGTACGCGTGTGCTGCCTCTATTGCTTAAGTAACACACCAAGCGTGTTATTTTGTTCAAGAAATAGAGCGCTCACAGTTTATGGAGATAATGAGTTTAATTAACAGATCTCCGCTCAGATATTTATCTTTTTTTTTTCACTGTGAATGCTGTAGGTAAGGCTCGCTTTTGCGAGTCATAAAGAATTTTTTTGTGGTTCATAAAGAATATTTTCTACAAAGATGAAGTAATCTGAAGCTATGCCTTCAGAGTAGCAAGTAAGAGAAATAAAATCTCGACACGAGGACGTAATGTTAACATCTTAATATTAATTCAGAATAGAGGCAATTCATGAAATTTCTTTCTCGCCTCTTCAGATCTGCAAACACACTATGGCATTTTTTCAAAATATCTCACATTCCTTTGTATTCTCATATTCCCCACGAGTTCTCATATTATAGCGGCAATTGCAACATTTTCTTTCACTTATGGAGCATTCTGTCATTTAAACTCAAACAATTTTACACATTTTAATTTTACACACATTTTCATTACAATAATGATTTCCAAAAGAACGATCCCACGCTCTCGCACCGCTGGATGATAACCGCTTATTTCCCCGAAGCGATGGCCTCGTTCTGAGACAGACAAACGACGCGCGTAGGTGATATCTCGGAACTGGCCGCCTTCCCGCGCCCACGACCGGTCGCTCGTCGTCGCGCATCTGCGAGTGTTACGCAAGGGGCCCGCCCCCGCTCACAGTTGTCGCACTGCGCCCACCCCCACAGCAACTTGAACTCCTCGCACACCCCGCACACCGCCAAAGTAACTGGCGTGATTTGCGCCAAAGCGGCGTCGCTCTGATGTCCTCCCATGCAAGCAAGTGGAAACGAATTCAAAGATGGAATGTGTTTAGCAGCTCCTCACAAAACATTTCGCATTCGCCATATTCCATTCCCAAAATTTCACTCCATTCCATTCTGGAAATAAATTCCTCCTTCTGGAAATTACCTTAACGATCGTGTTGTAAAGAAATCTTGTTCCTGTATTCAATGATATTATAAGATAAAAAGTGGAAACAAATTAAACATCAGTGAAATAATGTGTTCACAGACACATGTAAACAGAAGAAATTTCGAAATTTTGACGATTGTTAAGGTGATTGCGAATTGATATACTTCATCTGTCCTTCCCAGTATTTTGACACAATTGCAATAAAACTGCTAAGACATATGCAAATCAATGGTGCTAAGAAATTGCACCACAAAAGAACATTATACAGGTACAAATTCCGCCAGAATTTGTTTTCTTACTAGAAATTTTCCGAAGTATACTTCGATTTATTTAGAGGGAAGATCATCCAATTGGAGCTTACAGATCACTATGGTTGCGTCCAACCACGCGACACCGTATGACACCGCATGACACCGTAACAGCTGGCTTACGTCACGTACAGTTATGTTTAAATCCAAGTACATCCGTGAGTCCATCACCAGTACTTGAGACTTCTCGCCAACGCTTCCACCATCACCCTTTCCTTCAATCACCATAGCTTTCAGGAGCCATCATGGAGAGCGTTTCCTTCGTCCCAAATGACGCCCTTCGCGGCCGCCTCCGCCTCCATCGTCACCGCTGACGTCGCCATCGGCGCCGCCGCCCGCGCGTATCCCACTGATTAATTGCGGACAAATACCTCGTGGCGGCGGTGGGCCCGGAGCGAGGGCGCGGAGGCGTGACGGCGGCAGGCGCTGTCGGATCGGCGGGGGGCCGGGAGGGAATGCGCGGCTCCGGGATGTTTGGCCTGCCCGCATGTCACGGCGACAGATTGGGCGGCGGTTAGGCGACCGCGGCGGAACTCTAGGGGCGGGGCAAGGCAGGGAGGGACGGCGCCGCACGGAGAGGAGAAAGGGGTGGGGCAGGACGGGGAGAGGCGGCGTTGCACGGAGAGGTAGAAGGGGCATGCCAAGGCGGGGAGAGACGGCGCTGCCGGAGGGAAGAAGGGGAAGGGGCATGCCAAGGCGGGGAGAGGCGGCGCTGCACGGAGGGGAAGAACGGGTGGGGCAGGGCGGGGAGAGGGAGGGGCGGGGCGGGGCGGGCGCTCGGGGGGGGGGGGGGGTGGGAGGAGGCGCGGGAGCTGAGCGCGAGGCAGGGGCGCGGGCGACTGGCACGGTTCAGCCGCGCGCGAGGAGACGCAAAGCGGAATGCGACAAGACACGGAAGCCCCCAGGCACGACGGCCGAGGTGGTGAGAAGGTGCTGCTGTCACCGCAAGGCGTGGAGAAACGGGGCGGGACGGGGCAGGCACGGCGGATTGGGGCGGTTGGAAGCGGCGGAGGAGCGACGACGGTGGTAGCAGTGGCAGCTGAGGAGAAGGTGGAAAGCAGCAGTGGCGATGATCGTGGTGGAATTGGTTTCAGCAGGGGCATGCCAGGGCGGCGGTGGCGGTTGTGGAGGTGGGAACAGTGGCGGTGACGGTGACGGTTAGGTGACGAAGGTGGCGGACGGGCGGGCGGGGAAGGAGGGGGGGGGGTTGGGGATGGAGGCGGCGAGACGGGGGTTACGGAGGCGGCGACGCCTCGCGTCGCGGACTGATACGTGTTGACGCTGCGGCTGTGTGCAGAGGTCCAAGGTCCCTCGTCCGTTATCAGAGCTCGCTCGCGGTGGGGCGAGGGGCGGGGGGCGGGGGCGCCGCGAGGGGGCGCCGCCGCGGGAGGGGAGTGAGCTACGCGGAGCGCGCGGAGTCCTTGCCCCTGGCGGCGCCATACATCACGCAAGCACTACATGCTGCGCGTTGCCACCAAACTGCTTCCAATACATCATGCCCGGAAGGGCCCCGATGCGAGGGAAGCTTCCAGCAATAAGAGGTATTAGCCCGCTCTATGGAGTGACAGTGACCGTACTCCATTTCAGATAACGAGTACAGCATTACAAAACACAAATCATTTTTTTTATAACATGTCCGCACTGTTGCCAACCGCTTCCAGGAACCGTAATATTCGAAGCATCAGTATGATGCAGGAGTGAGTAACTCATGACGGAAACACCTGAAAATCCATCGAACTGCGCAAAACAGGAACAGCGAAGGAGAACTCAAAGAAGGGAGGGGAGAAGGCGTCTGCTGGGGAAGGAGGCAAGACGCCTGAAACGACCCTTTGAACTTACGCTCCAGCGACCTTGCGCAGCGATCGACTTCGTACGCCGCGCGTGACGCGGAAGGAGACAATAATAAAACGCAACGCGCCGGGGCTCACAGCTCTGGAAGTATTGATAGAGCCTCAGCGCTCACAACATATCGTAGGATATTTTCGTGTCGTTTCGGTCTGAAAATACGATATCGAATACCATTAAAAAAAAAGCCCCGGAAGACACCTGCCATTCACAAAGGACCGTTTGATGAATTATAAATATTTTCAGTACACTGCGCGTTCTCTTTCATTGTCATGCCGTCATGAAATTACAATTCCCGACAATCCGTAATGAGAATAGATCTACATTTTGAAAGCTTATCACGTTGCATTAAACATGTGTTATTGTATGAACTGCATGAAAGAAGGAATTTTCGATATAAAAGTTAATTCCGCGAGTAGAAAGATTCTTATCAACAATTAATGTCAGAAGAATCATTTTTGGCAGGTGGTTCGAGCAGTAAGTTAAATCATTTTTGGAAGTGCCTTCCTAACACATCTTGTGCACTAAAGACTAGTCATGACAATGACACCAATTGCTGCAAGATCGAACAACGTCACTTACAATACTATAAGAATTGGATAAAACTGAAACCGACATATAACAAAGCACATTATTTAACACTAAAATTTGAGTTTTATTATAAATTAAAATACTTTATCCGAAGAAACGCATTTATGATATTCCATTCCCATGCGCCCAGAACACTACACAATCAAATACGTCACGAGCAACGGTGAAGGATAATATGATACTTTCGAAACTGCGCTCGTACCTATGTTTCCTAACAGTAATTAAATATCAAACACAGATATAGAGCATATGTATAGATGTGTGTAATAAGACTCTCTCGGGATATTGATACACGCTCTATTTGTTCAGCCTCGATGCCCATATTGTATAAAATGAGCTCTCGCAACATCCCAACTGGCAGCTATTTGATGCCTAAACGTCAGGGGGCGTAGAATCTCCGTCAGCCACAGAGGCCTCGTTGCACGCAGGTTGGAGCACGGTTGCGAGCAACATAGGGCGGTCCGCGGGCGGGCGCGGACGGGGAAAAGCCAGAACAAAAGAAGCGTTAAGCGAGGCGGCCGCGTGGCGGGACGAGACCAAGTCGAGGGCGGGGCGGGGAGGGGTTAGGCGGGGAAGGGCGGAACGCAAAGCGGAGTGGGAATTTTTGCGCGGTAACGAGCCCCGTGAAAAGGCAGGCGCACCGCTTCATTCGCCACGATACGTTCCGGCTTTCATCCTCTTGCTTCTCGCAGCCGCCGCCGCCGCCTCCGCCGGCCTGCGGCGCCCGCGGGCCTCGGTGAAGGCGCGGGAACGATTCGGAGGCTTTCCCGCTCCCTCGGTGCGACGGGGCTGTGTGTTGCGAGGACGAGAACAAGAGGGGGACTAAAAGGTGTTTTAAGCAGTTGAAGGGACGGAAGAAACTGGAACAGTGCTCTCGCTGCTCGAAAATAAATTTATATACGTGAGAGAAATCTTCAAACGGTAGCGGGCAGATGAGGAGTGTGAAATAGAGAGAAAGGAAGACAACAATGTCCGTCGTTGGTAGATATCTTAAGCATTCAGGTCAAGGTTGTATAAGAAAGTCTTGACAGCGAAAGTAGAATTCCATGAACGTAAGAAGGGCCTACCGGAATTAACCACAAGGCCGAACGTTTGCAAATGAGAATATTGACCTTACAAATATCTCAAAAAAAGGGGGGGTAGCTGAAAACGTAGCTCGTTTCTTCAGAAAACACAGGCAAATTAAATATTTGCCTTCCTATGAAATGGTGTTTCCGCAGAAGAGTTCTTCGTTGATTACACGAGAAATTTTTTCTTGAAATGTAAAAATTCTACTGTTAAAATCAACACGGCTCCACTTCATTTTGAAGTAAGTTTTAAATTTTACACGATAACTAAATTTTGCGAGAAAAACTGCAATATATGTTGTTCACCAAATTTACAGGTCTTGTATTCATTAACAAACATATAAGACTATATTCCCAGTTGTAAGATGCTTTGAGTAAACAAAGATAAAAAGAAAATTTAAAATAATGCGCAACAAATCAGGTTTATGGCGGAAAATTGAAAGTGCCAATGACTACCTTCAAACATAACGCGTATAAATGTCGCAGATTTAATATAACAAAGTATGATTAATAACTCAAATTAGCGCAGTTAACGTTGGAATCGAATAACGCACCAACTGTAACAAAACGATAAGAAAACAAATGTACGAATTGAAAACAAATACATTTTGCAACGTGTTTAATTCGATATGAAGTTTTATCGTTATCCTTCACAAAATTAACGAACTTGTTCAAGTTAGTACTAACCTTCCAATAAATAGTATCTCGGTTATGACATTTCACCAGAGCTTGAAAATGACGCAACCACGATCAGCGCCCCGCTAATCCAATCGCGATAGCAGCCGCCGCCGCCACCACCGTCGCTACAGACGACCCTGCCCCTCCCACCGCTCCCGCAATACAACCGCCTCCGTCTCCTCCAGTGCCACTGCCCCCGCCCCCGCCAGTGGCCCGTCCGCCACCCCCGCACAGCCCGCGCCACCGCCGCCGCCACCGCCACCACTACCGCCCACACACACTTCCCCCGGCGCGGCCCCTCGCTCCCACCCTCGCCTCCATCTGCGTTCCGCCCCGTGACTGACCCCGCCTCGTCAAGTCGGCGCGCGCGCTTCCGCCGAGCGTGCATCGTGATAGGGGCGCGCGGACAGTGACATATTCTCTCCCGCGGCGCGGCGCTCGTCACCACAGAAAGAAGGCGCGGGAGGGGGCGTGGCGGGGGCGGCTGCGCATGGGAAGCGCGCGCAAGAAAGGGGGCGGGGGGCGCAGCGCAAGAAGCAGCGTGCGCAGAAAGTGCTGAGTCGCCTCTTTCGGGGTCCTCCACGACGCCATAAGCGATTTGTTAGCCGCCGCCGCCGCCGCTCCGGCGTCGCGTCGGCGCTGCGCCGGCAACAGATATGTCCAGCCGTGCTCGTAAATGCCCCCCCAGTCGCGCTTCCCTGCGATACGTCAAGCGCGCGGGGCGAGGGACGGGCGGCGGCAGCGCTGGCGGATGAAAGGGCGAGCGAACGACGCGAAGGAGTACACAGAGAGAAGGGGAAAAAAGGGGGGAAAGAGAGAGAACTGAGCTGAGGGGGTTCGGGGTTGGGGTCCGATGCTCGACAAACAGCCGCCGGGAGACAGGGCGGGCTCCTGGGTGGAGGTGGGTGGGGGGAGGGGTGGGACGGGGCGGGGCTGAAGGCGAGCGGAGCTACTGTGGCGAGGGTGAAGCGCCGGCCCATAGACTCCGCGCCGCCGCCGCCGCCGCCGCCGCCGCCGCCGACCGCCTCGCCACCTCCACGCAATTTCCTGGCCCGCGCGCCCGCCTTTTCTCCGGCAAGGCTCCTCGGGCGACTCTGGTGATGGGGGCGGGGCTTGGGCGGCCGGATGAAGTAGAGGTGACGAGATCGACGCAGAGAAACGGTGGGGGAGACGGTGGCTCAAAAAGAAAGGGGGCAAATGGCGGTGACAGGCCACAGCTAGGAGAGTGCTGGCTGTCATGGTACGAGCGAGGGCGTAGGTGACGGGGCAGCAGAGTAGAAATACAGTGTCGGTGAGGTAGAGGCGTCGGTGCCTAAGGCCGGAAGCGGTACGTGAATGGACAGAGGCGGAGATGCCTACGTTGTCAGGAGGGGGCAGGGGGAAGCTCGCCGGAACTGCCTCTGGGCAAGCAGAGCGCCTGTGAAGGCTGGCGGATGTTTCAAAGAGAGAAATGAGGGAACGACAGGAAGAGACTGCCCGTCGTGTTGCAGAAAAAGAAGATTAAAATGAAGCAGGGACCGGAAATTTCAATATGAAGACAGAAATGGTCAATTTGAAATTCAGAACGCAAAAACTCGTGTTACGTTGACTGTTATGATTACGTTTGCTAAAGAAGGGTAGATTATTTGAAACATTTTACGATCAAAAGTAGCTCCCTAACATGAATGAATGAATTCTCCCAAATGAATCAAATTTTAATTATCTGGAAGACAATGGAAACATTTTTAAAGTCTTTGTCGATAGTTGCATTTAGAATGATAACGAAAAAACATGAGACAAATGAATTTTCAATTTACGTTGTGTTATTCGTCTGCAATAAATATATTCCTCATTGACTTTCGCTGCAATCATAGTAATGAGGCACAAACATTTTTGGGGAAAAATGTGTTCTTTTTACGAGCACGTTGCAATTATTGACATGATTAACGAATAAAACAATTTTAAGATACGTGATTTTCTTCGTATTTACAAACACTTTAGTGCTCGCAGATATATCCCCAAAAGAACGCCAAACAAAAGCAAAAAAAAAAAATATATTTGACAGAGCTCCTGTCATGTGCCAACACCTCCGACGGCGCCCCGCCCACACAAGCCCCGTCGCCGGTGACTTCTTTATCCCGAAAGCGCCTGCCGGGCGCCGCGCGTCTTTTCCCCGCCCGCCGCCCGCCGGGTTTGCGTCCCGCCGCGCTCGCCGTCTTTTGTTTTGATCGATTGCCCCGGCTGCCGCCGGCGGCGCCACCTTCGATCTACCGCCCCCGCCCTCACCGCCACCGCCACCGCCGCGCCCGGGCGCTTCTACCGGGATAAATGAGGTGGCGTCCTCTAGCTCTTCCTCCGCCGAGGTCCCTGCGTTCTGTCCGCTTCCTCACGTTCGCCATCCCTCCGTCTCCTCCATCGCCCGCGCCGCCTTCCTAGCCGATTGAACGGCGCCTCCAAATCAAACTTGTTTTTTTTTGTCTGCCTTCCTGTGTATCAAACTCTTCTCATTTTTTTCTCTTACAATATTTTTCGCTATGGTTCAATCTTTAAAGCCTCTTCTCACGAGTCTTTGCCTATTGCCCAATGTCTGGAGACTTTCTTCTGCCTCATATGTTTCATTTCATATCTTAAACATTCCGTATCATCCGTCTTATATAGAGGTAATCATCGTAAACAAATATTAAAGAAGTATCTTCATGTCATATATCCGAATTTCTTAGCCAATTATTTACATTTTACAAGTTACTCACTTGTGTGTTTCAATCTTGTAGTTTGCGTTATCATACTTTACAGTCATCATTAAGCAGTTTATTGTATGTCTGGCTCAATGTTGTCGAAAGGTTTAGTAAATTTTGCATTTACGCTGAACTCTACATGTTTTCCTTCCGTTATGAAATGTCATATAAACACAGAGACTGCGATATCGCTCATTCATTTTAGTTGCTTCTTTCATAACCAAATACAAAATCTCCCTCCTTGAAATGCGCCAGAGACATATTTGCTACCTTCCCCTTTATCAGTACAAACAGATGGGAACATAGGAAGAAAAAAAGTCAACTCGTTTATATGGATTCATTGTAGTGAGATATATCGCCACGCCACGTCAAATAAGGCTCTGCACACAAGGAAAAGAGAGAAATGAGGTAAAAAGGGAGTGACACATTTGTGTTGGCGAGATAGAGAAATACGAAATCATTTTATCACCGAGAATTATTAGATAGTAGGTCACGAACAGATCAAATACGTAAAGTTTGATGACAAGTGTCAGAAAATTACTATTATCTTACCCATTTGCTGGCTCAACGTAACTCGTTCCACAAATGCGTAAACAAATTATTCCAATTCCAATATGGTACAAGTATTCCCATGTACCTACAGCTGTTACCGTGTTGCCCAATGTTTTCGAGATAAAAAGGAAACGTCTATTTACGTGTTGGACGTGTATCTGTCTACCGAATGTCGAAATGCCAGACATTTCCATTTGCGTACAACACTGAGCGTGTTTTGCAGAATCAGCAAATGACGTGACAACAGTCGTAACTGACAGAACGCAGGGTGAACTGCAGATAGAAAAAGAGCTTAATTTATCAAAAGTATGCAAACATAACGAATAAAAAATTGTAAGTTGGCAGGTCAGAAGAATGTCAACACAAGGAAAGAAGGCCCCCTCGCAAACCATCGCACTAGATAATATTCGTGATATATTACACCCAAATCACATGAAATCGTTTGTATGATTGTAGTATTATGGTATTTATTTATTGTAATCGTAAAATATTTAATTTTCGTTTCCATAATACTCAAGAAATGTCACTGTAAATAGGCAGGCACAAACAAAAACGAGAATTTCACAAATTAGTAAACCTAAGAACGTGATTTATTCCACTACACCGCCAAAGCAGCAATTAAATTCACGCGTATTTTGTAGTTCCTCCATCACACACGTACAACGCAAACAAACAACAAAGAAAAGGCTGATGACAAACGCTACCCAAAGACAATGCACATCCATTACACAAGACGAATAGACGGCCCGACAGCTGCGGTGCGTCGACGCGCGCGCGTGCAGCGGCGACCGCGCGCATCAATCCACGCCCCGCGCGGCACGCACCTCACGCACAGGCGCTGCCCCGTGCCGCGCCGCGGCGCGCGCTTCATTAGGTCGTTAAGACGCGTCTCGGCGCATGCATTGTTCTCGGGGTAATTAATACAAATGAAGAAAGGTGCCGAGGTGCCGGCGGCGGGGAAAGGCGGGTGGGCACGTGGAATGTTGTATGAGGAGGGGGTAGAGTTGGTGTGAGGAGTTGGCTCCAGGGTGCAGAATGGAATCAAGGATTCCGTTTAAACTGGTTAAGGGGTGTACGAAAAAAATCACTCCTTTCTGAGTCGGGAAGGAAGCTCGTTCTTATATAAATACTCTTAACTGAGAAGACAGACGCACACACGTTTTTACAAGTTACTAACCTATATCTGAAAGTAGAAACAGTTTGTCTGTCAACCAACTGCCAACATGTCATGACATACTGAGAGGTTGCAAAACGATGTTTACCGCACGTAAAACGAAGTGGCACATCATAGCAACATAGAAACTAATTCATCTGAAATAAATGTGTGTTCTATCCTTTCTTCTCAGGTCTCATCACCCGTCGTTACTCATTTGTAACCGTAGAATTAATATGCTGAAACCTCCTAGGCGGCGCTGAGCATACGGATGAGAATCTTTAGTTTAAAATTTTTCTTGCACAGGCTCATCATACTCTTTTGTCTAGCATCTCATTTCTACTGACGGGAATGTAAATACAAAGAAGACAGAGCGGCAGACAATGCTGGGTATCTACATAATAAGAAGAAGGCAACTTAAAAATTTTCATTTGTGTTCAGAATAAAAAACCGATTATTGAATTTTACATGCTGAAACGATAAATTGAGAATATAATAAAAATTGGTTCAATAATATCTAAGTAAAACCTGAATAAGGAAAGTAAAGGACGAAATAAAAGCGTACTAGTAAAAAGAATCTTTACGCAAATTTCAAACAATTAAACATATGGAAAATATATGAAATTTTTAACGACTTATATTAATTTTTTTGGCGAATTATCATTCCTTCCTACTGGAAGAAAAATAATTGTCATCCATCACTATCCTTGCATAACATTGCCAAACATCTATAGTCCACGGGTCTTCTCTCCGTGAGCACTCTTTTCGTTTATTTCATTATACTTTATTGACATTAATATATTTGAAATATCCACAGCTTCTACGTATTATTTTCTCAAAATGTTACGAAATGAAGTGAAATATGAAAATATACGAAAATTTATCTCTATCATGGTTAGTTTTAACGCCAATATTGTAGGCAAAATGGGGGTAGACTTTTGTGAACAATGAATCTTCTCTAAGAAACAACCAAACAGTTTCAACAAATCTAATTGAATAGTAAGAAACATTGCATTCCAAATCCTATACAAGCAAAATCGCCAGGAATTCCAACATCAAGTCCATCAATGCTATGGTTAGAAGTAGGCGAATTCGCCGCCAGAGCGTGCCACCCGCTCATCCGCGGCCGCAGCCCCATTCCAGCAGTGCGTTGCGCGCCGCAAGAGCCACGCCCTTCCTCCAGCCCGCGATCGCTCGGTCTTTAATTACAGCAACGGCCGTCAGAGCGCCAGCAAGTTGGCCATCACCCCGCCCCGCCCAACCGCCGCCTTCGCCCGCGCCAGCCAGCCCGCGCTCGCGACGGCGCAATCCCGACCCTGCTGTCAATTGTCCGCCCATTTCCGGTTCCCCGAGAAGCGGAGAGCTTCGCCGCCGCTGCGGAGACGACTGCCGCCGCAGGCCCGGGGCAGCTGAGTGGGACAGTAACGGGGAGGGGTTTTACTAGGGAAGGCTCCGAAGGCGGGGGCGGCCGGGGCGGATCGGGGCGGGGGGCGTGGCCGGGGGCGGGGCAGAGAGCGCGACGGGGACGCGATGTGCCGTAGGCGGGGCACAGGCGAGCGCTCGGCCGTGAGAGCTCGCGAAAGAAACGAACTGCATCTGAAGGACATCGGAGCCAGCGTTGGGTCGCCGTTAAAGGAATTGCGAACACATCAGGGACTACGCTGAAGAGGCGCTGGGAAAGTTAAGAGAAAGGGAAGAGAATACAGAGCACGTAAGTACAGCGTTCAGGGGTTTGATTAAAACAAAACGGAATAAGAGACAAAACTGACAAAAACGCGGTAAGAAATATCTAAGACTTAGTCATTTAAGAAGAACGATGCAAAGAACTGTGTTATAAATATGAGATGATTATTATAAAAATAAAGAAATCGATGTATTTCATTTATCTGCCCATAATTTATTTTTTAGGAAAAGAGAAAGAGTGAAGTATATAATTTATTCATTTCCTAAAATTTCAGATTAATCAGATATCAAATAGTATTTTTGGTTCAAAAAACCAACTTATAAAAGAGCGAAACAATCTGAGCTCGGAATACTTCTGTTCCGATTTTTTCAAATAGCCAAGCGAACAACACGTACTTGGGAGTCCGTGGGGAGCTCGGTAAGTTTGCAAGACGCACACCATCCCCCTCAGCACCTCATCGCCAGACGGCCCAACGCGTATTCGTCTCCGTACCCTTTTCCTCCCTTATTACCTAGGCCTCTTCGGCTCCTCCTCGCTAGGGATGGTTCAATTGTTTTCGGAAATTGGATGAAGCCTGAAAAATGTCCTCGGCCGGGCGCGGCGAAGACAGCCGCGGCGGCGGCGGCGGCGGCAGCGAAGAGCGAGCGAGGGTACGAGCGTAAAAAAGAGGACAAGGATTCTTACGCAAGAAGTATTTTCCTACATCCGCTCCGCCTAAACTGCGGGCGGAATGGAAGCGGAGCCCGGGGGGGGGGGGCGGGCGTAGCGGGGCGAGACGTCGCCGGCGCCCGGTGATAAATAAGGGAAGGTGCGGCGCGAGATGCGTGCAAACACGGCCCTCCGCCCCGAGCACGCCCCTCCCCAATTTCGGCAATGCGGGCGGCGAGGAGGTGGGCGGATGAGGCGGCGCGAGAGGGAACGGAATGAGGAGAGGGCGCGGCCAGAAGCCCACAATAGACGAGGCGAGCATAGAAGGCGTCACGAGAGCGCAAGGCGTTGAAGCCTTACGAGTGCTAGGAACGCGATCAGCGTTAGAGCGTTACGAGATAGGGAGTAGGTAGGAAGCGGTAGGGGGTTGGAAAAAATTGGGGGGGGGTGGTATGTGCGTTAGGGTTGGTAAGACCGTTAGAGCGATAAGGCGTTAGGAATGGTAGGGACATTAGGGGTGATATGTGGGTTACGAATGTAACAGGCTTTAGGGATGGTTGGGGTTGGGTGGTATGGGGCGTTAAGGATGGTGGGGACGATAGTAGTGGTAGAGACGTTAGCGAGAAAGAAATGGTGGGGTCAACCAGCTCGTCGGTGTCGTCATGAATGTTCGTTACCACGATGCGGTAACGAGGACGGCACGATGAGGACAAAAAGACGGTGACAGCGAAGGCATCGAGGGTTTCAGTGGCGTCCGGGAACAGCAGACGGGGCACAACGGGGGGAGCGGGGCGAGGTCGAGAATGCAGGAGCTACGCTGGCGGAGTCGGCCTCCCAAATAAATGAGAGCCGCGGATCCAAAGGAGGCAGCGACTAAGACGGGACGCGCACTCAAAAAGCGCGTCATAATTTGTAACTGGCGGAAAACAGCGGAGGAGGCGTGGTTTGCCAGAACGTAAAAACATCCCGTTCCCATCCTGTCCAACTTTCTTCATGTGTGTCCTTGTGTACCACGCAGGTTGTGTAAAATTTCGTTATTATATGTCTTCGTTTAACGTTTCACAAAAACTACCCTAAATCGTGTTTGAAAAATGATAGCTCGTAATTCCTTAGACAGTCTAAAAAGCATTTCCACTTACAATTAAAACTTCGTAAATGCGCATTACTGTGTTGTAATTTTGAAAATATTCTATCTAGTAGAAAAAAATATAAAACTTTTATGCACTAAAATAGGAATTCTAAAAACAATGTACGTTTTCACAGACGCAAACACAATTAAAATTAATCTTCCCTGCCATAATCTATTCGAAAGTATGTTTCCAGACTTTTGTCTATATTTGCGCTAGACAATGGCGGAGTGATTACGCGACGATTTTCCAATACACTGAGCAGATGACTGATTTTCTAAAGATCACAGTCGCTCAAAGACAAATTTAATGTTAATAGGAACATTTCGTAACATATTCTATACTTTATTTAAGAAAGACATTTATATTTAAAACGCTCTTCTGAAACATTCATGACCAGATTAACTGAAACTGTTATTTCTCAAAACTTCTTTTCTCTGACAATTTTCTTAAACATGAGTTATCGATTACATACACATTTCCTTCTTTAGTTTCGAGGATTGGCTATCACGTATTCAATCAGCTATCACGTAGTAAAATCCTTATCCTTTCCGTTTACCATCCTCCTTTATACAATACAGCCCTAATAATGAGGACATTCTTTTCCATATTACCGTGTTTTTCTGATATGTCCCGTCGTTCCTTTCTCTTCCTCGATCACTTTACTACCATCTCACTTTTTCGCCTTCCCCCAGCCATCTAAGAGCTCTCAGAGCCCAATTCTGAGACGCTCTGCTAGACTATCCTTGCCACACATTGCCTCTACCCGACGTTGCCTTGTCGTGCCCTTCTTGTTTCCCCCCGCCCCCGTCCCATCCCACCACACCCCCGCGCCGCCACGCCTCTGTGGACAATTCGCGCGCGCGCCGACGGCACAATGGCGCGGCTACAAATCTCGCGCGCTCATCCCGAGAGAGAGAGGGCGCGGGGGAGGCACCATTATCCCTAACAATACCACCCTTTAAATTCCCTTAAAGAGGAGGCTCCCCGCCCCACCCCGCAATCGCCTCCGCATCGTGCGCCTCCGTCCCGACGCAAAGGCGGCACCACCCAAGGTTCACCGAACGGGCAGGCGTCCGGGACGGCGCGGGGCGGCGCGGGGCGGGGCGGAGCACGCAGCGGGGAGGAGCGGGGACGGAGGGGCTGACGGACATTCAAGCGCCCGAGGCCAGGGATGCGGCGATACCATCGCTTCTCCCCCCCTCCCCCCTCTGCCCCCGGCGCCGCTCTCCGGCTCTCGGCTAATTGTGTGCTACATATTACACTTTAATACAATGACTGCGGCAGCGACGTGCGGCGACGGCGGCGGCTGCAGAGCCCGTGACAGGGCTGAGGGTTTGCGAGGAGCGGAGGGAACAGACGGGTGAGGGTTGCAGCAGCCGGCGAAGAGAAGGTGGCATCTTCGAAAGCAATTTTCACACACAACGGACAAGCGAAGTGAACGTCGAAACGAATTTTCGTGGTAACTGTTAAGCCAGCAGAAGAAACGGTAAGATTCAAAATGCAATATGTACGAAAGCAGGAATAGTTCAAGACGTAGATGTATAAAGAGAAGCCTAAAGTTAGTATCTAGGGATAGGGATTTCTCTGAAGAGCAAAACTGAAAACATGGAGGAGGCAAACATTTTCAAAACGGAATAAAGATTATTGTGATACTGAAAATTATCGAAGGATGATGATGAGTCAACTTGAGCAAATGTAACCTGAGACGTGAAAGACGAGGGCAAGGGCAAAGGAGAGAGCGAGGGCAAGGGCGATGGCGAAGACGAGGGCACGGGCAAGACCAGCGGCGGCACGAGGCTGCGTGCTAGTTCGGGAGGGCCATCTCTCGCCCCCCACTCGGTCGTATAAGGAGCAGATTACGGTGTCCCTATGCATAACGGGCATGCGCTACGTGCGCCTGGCGAGGCTCGGCCCCGCCCGGCCCGGCCCTCCGGGTACGTGCCGCGTTCGACATTTAAACTACCGTGAAGCGCAGATAAGGCCGCGCAATAAATTGAGTTATTTACGAATTACGGACGCCCCGGGCGTGGGGCCGCCGTTCAAGGGGGCCGGGAGTTGCCCTAGAGCGCGTGCTTAGGCAGTGTTGCCACTTCGACGGGCCTCATCATCCTGCCACACGGATGAAAACAATGTTAATTACGCTCGACTCATCATGAAAAAAAAAAGAAACAAAACACTATTACCTTTTAAAGCTCAACTCTTCACCAACATAAGAACATTGTTAATAGTGTATTAGAGAGGCATTAATAGCAGTTAAATCATTAAATCGCGGAACTATGTTCATTCCAAAACAAAGTATAGGGCGGTACTTGCAACACAATAACAAAAAATCAAAATCTCGGAATGGGGACAAATAGAAATGTTAATGAAGAGTTAAAGTATTAAATATAAAATTTGTAAAGTTAAAAAGAAAATTAATTGATTGTTAACGACAAAACAGTTATCATCATATTATGGACCTCAACAACATTGCGGAAAGTAACAGAATGAAAACAGTCTTGCTGGAATTTATTGTGAAGGGAATTGAATTTAGTCATCTTTGGAAAAGGAAATTGGTGGCTACGGGGTTCTTCTTCGGGTGTTGTCTTATATAGTTGATATAATTGAATTTGCAATATATTTTTATTTAACAAGTATTCTTCGACAAAATATTAAAATAAATCGTATCAACTATTCAAAATTACGGTATCCTAAATTATTAGTTTCAAACTTAAATCGATTTGTTCAAAGAACGAATGAAATTTAAACAAAAACTTGCAGACAGTGTTATTTTACACGATCGCTTGGAAACTACCACGTTCAAAAGTTAACACATGCTTCTGCTAATACACTAAAGCTTAGGCCCAAGATCTCAGAAAACAGGTCCAACCGCGCACAGACAATTGATTGGGAAAGGAAACTTAAAAAAAAATCATTATTCAAGACAAGCGAGCAGCTTCCCGTACAGAACTGGGTCTGGCCTTCGCCCTTTCCAGATGCGCCCCTCCCCTTCCTCCTCGCGCCACCCACGCCCCCCCCCCCCCCCCCCCCCCCCCCTTCCCGGGGCGCGCGCGCCGCCGGTTGCCCGCTCGCAAACCACGGCAGTAAATTCGCCGCGTAATGGCCCATCTATTTCTTTCGTCTCTCTCTGCCGCGCCGCTTCTTCCCCGCATTGTATTCTCTCGCACGCGAATGCAATGGCCCATAATGCGAAACCGCGTCTAGGGCCTCTAAATCATCGTCCGGAGTGATGAATATTCACCGAACGTCGAATCCGTCGCGGCGCGGCCGCCACCGCGCTACAAAAAAAGAATTAAAAAAAAAAGAATGTCTTCCGATTGCAAATGCAGTACACTCCACGAACCTGACAATTTTGAAATTACGCCTATACACAAGCAGAAATTAAACAACACTGCGATCGACAAATCACGAGGATACGCGTACAAAAACATCAGAAAGGTTTAGATGTTTGAAACGAGCTCGGGCATTATATCATACGGCTTTTTCCGCCCCCCTGTCGTCCATATCTCTGGACGGACACCACTATTTATCCAGTGCTAGTTTGAACTCGTAACGAGCCGAAAAATAAAGGGCGGGAACTGCCGGTGCAACTGTCGATAAATCAAAGCCTATTTCCGTTGAACCATTCGTTAGATATAGGCATCAGAGATTCGAAATCGACAATGAACACGGTCGTTTCTCAGACGGTGAATTCAGTAAATCACTTCGATATCAATCAAAATATGTATATTTACAACTGCATTTTATAGCTCAAGTCTGGGATATTAATGTAATGTGAATATAAATGTCTTTTCGGCAAACATTATACGTAACATCTTATTATGTTGAAATGAAATTTAGAAGCAGAAAAAACTACTCTTCAAGAGTAATATTTTTTCTTGGTACACTCGCGAACAGTTTGGTCGGCGACTTTAGTCAGAACTATTATTCACCGTCTGAGAATGATCGACTAAATTATTTTAAAAAAAGTGACTAATTCTTAAGATACTAATAGAGACAATGTACTCACTGACTAATACCTCCTTGCAGCGATTGTTTCTGGACATATAAACTCACCTAAAAAAACAAACAAAAATAATCATTAATTATAAAATTTTTTCGAGTTTTTCAAATATATTATGTAACTAACGTATGAAATTAAGCAAAAAAGGGAGTACACAATATGCAAGGGAAAAGTTTTCATGAGAAAAAACTAACTACTGGGGGCGTGAGTAAAGAAAACCGCAAAGTAATGAAACAAACATAAAAGAGATTTTGATACAAGAAAATCTATATATAGCAACTGAAGGCATCAGAGAATTGATATCGTAGACACTTAAACACCAATACATCTTATTAACTCATAAGAAATTATACTATAGTTAAAAAAATATATCAGCAATTAATCGCATCTCGGAATTAATTCGCAACTATTTCTCATTTTCGATTTATAACCACCACTTAACAAATTTTCCATTGCAGCGCGCAGCTATGCAATCGATTTATTGTATGCTTGTAACACAATACCCACGGAAACAAGTCAGTTACAACTGTACGCAAGGTTACGTTTAACTGCACAAAACAAGGATCTTAGCTCTAATAATGCCGTGCGTATTATGGAGGTATGCCATGGAAAACATTTTCTTCCGATGAAGATTGTTTCATGCTATTTTGCAAATCACTTTGCACGAAGCATTTTGAAATTCGAGTTGGTTTTTCGCTCGTAGAATGGAAAGGACGGTCAGTATGTTGTAGGGCACCCTGCACTCGCGCTAAGCCAAAACGCGTGAGTACAGCAAAGAGGGTGGGACAACGGGGCGGACCAGGCGGTCTAACGATAGCCCATTAATCAGGTGCGAGGAAAGGGCGCCGTTCGTTGTTGGCCCCTCGCGACCTCTGGCGCCTTCCCGACACGTCTCCCTCCCTCCCTCCCTCCCTCCCTCACTCCCTCACTTCCTCACTCCCTCTCACCCTTCCTCCGGCTAGTGCGAACGCGACTACGTAAGTTTCGATCCATATATCTCACAGGGGACAGAACTTCTCAGAACGTGTAATTTCGGAACAGATCCTTTGAACTGAAGTTTTATCGAGATTCTGGTCATATGCTGTCCAGAATGTCCCCTACTATAGTGCAAGTAGATCTATAGGGATGCAAAGTATTGCAAGCACACCCACGATGTGTGAAAACAGTCATCTTACTTCCACACCACACCACTTCACATTTCAAAATTTTAAAAAAACAATACTTAAGAGACAGTATATTACGATGAAACCTGGCTTATTTAATACAGAAAACTATGTATTAATTAATGATTGAAAAAAGGAAAAAATATATTTTAATCATTTTTGCCTACTCTGACTCCCCTAAAATCTTGTACATTTAAAAAAAATAGTAGTTACGTAATGACTAGAGACGCTAAAGAGGAAGAACATTTTCGGTATGACGCACGTTCCTACTAGCATTTTTGTTTCTCGGGAGAGGCGAGAGTAAGGACGGTGGACCTCGAGCTGTTCGTGCGCCGCAAGTTGAATCCACGCCGCTGCCCCCGCGCCTCGGGCTGCTCCTGACAAATCAATCTCCCGCGCGGCCGCGCCGTCATCTGTCTTCATTTCCAGCGCCGCGTCGCGCCACGCCCTATTAATTTGCCGCTGGATATTAGCGATACATCGCGCCCCATCGCCAGAACCTGCCTCGTCTCCCGCCCCACCTCTCCGCCGCCTGCGCTCTCTCTGTTTACTGCAAAATGAATTAGAATCGGAGATTAAATATTTTTAAAACGCCATTTATTGCCCGGAAGTCCGCAACCCTCCGTCAGGCGTGTGGCCTTCTCTACTCCTACAGCTATCGCCCTCGATTCTCTAATCGAATTATCGAGCGGTTGCCGAATTTAACACGGCTCGTTTGTTCCCGGAATGGCGCTAGGAACTTGCTACTTCCGAAAAAAGTTCGCGGGTAATTCTCGTTGAAGTCTAAGATCACTTGGTCTATCGATAGAAGTTTCTAAATCTCACGACCCTCGCAAATGTGGAGGTAAAACCTAGTGTAAATTAAAATTGGAAAAGAACAAAATTCCACGGAAGGGTGAAAGAAACTAACGTCCAAGACAAATATAACAAGTTTACTATTGTAAAAGAAAGGGTAATTAAAAAGTAAGGTAACGAGAGTTGAAAAAGATAAAAAAGCAACCCACGGATCTTCAACGGCAATAATGCTAAACGCGGTCATCTTCATCGTGTGTTATGCATGAAAAACAAGGTAATAACACAATTTGCAATAACAGCGAAAAAACAATTCAGAGATGAACCGAAATTGTATTCACCGAAAAATAATTTTCCCAACCCGCCATAATCCCACAAATTGAGTTTGCGCTGGACTTGAAAATTAATTTCATTCTTGAGCTATGAATAATACTTCACTTTACAATTAAATATTTTGGTAAATGAAAATACAAAGTAAATTCATCTAATGTAAATAATTTCAAGTTAAAATAATGTATTACAGAGGTTTTATATGAGAAATAAGAATGAAGGAATGACAAGAAAGGACGTAAAAATAAACCTCGGCGTCCACACGTTCATCAAAGGAAGCATGAAATCGCGGCAGACAGTGAGTGCAAATGGTGCACAAGTCGAGGTGGTAAGAGCAGAACGCCCGCGGGGGGAGCTGGTGAAGCAAGTTCTGGAGAGGCAGGGAGGGGAGGGGGTAGGACAATGACGGCCAAGGCGAAGCTCCGTGGCTAATTCGCACTCGCACTTTCGCCGCGTAACTCAAAAGGGATTTCGCGTGAGGCCAATTTCCAAAATAACCGCGTTACCTCCTCCTGCGCTGTATAATGCGAATGCGCGGCTTTTCTCCCTTTTCCGCGGCGAGCGGGCATCCCCCCTCTCCTTCTCCTCCCGCCCCCCACCCCTTCTCCCCCTCCCCCGCCCTCCTCTCTTCGCCTCGAGGCCAACACGCTCTTCCCAACTGCCTTGAATTACGTTTTCCGAAAATTTCCATTTCTCGCTTTGCGGCCTCCTAGAGCCTGCCGCAGCCTTCCAGAGCGGGACGGGCTGCCGGTACTCGCGGCGAAATTCTCGTCGTAACCACTCGGCGGCGCTCTCGCACCGGCCCGGGCGAGGCGGCGAACACAACGGAATGGGCTGCGTTCAGCAAATGCGTAAAGCATAAAATCCTCCGTGAAGCTCGACAGAAAAAGAACGTGGGAGCACGTTTAATACCGCTTATACATCATGTTCAAAGTAATCAGTTCTACAACGCACCTCGAAGTCTATTTCCACTTCATTTTAACTTTAAAAAAATAAATCGTTATTTTCAAAAGAAAATTGTGTTTTAGAAACATCAGATATGCCATTGATAGTTTAGATTGCATCCGGTCGTTCTTGATCGACATTCCCAACGATTTCGCACGTATATAGTCACTGGTAGTTTTTGCTAAATGCGTTTTCGCTTTTACACATTACGCAGCCGAGCACAACTTTCAAGTAAAGTATGTTGAGTAATTAAATAGTTTCATTCTATTAATTTCGAAGTTGAATGAAATGCACACACATTTCGACAATGCACATTCCAAGTTCTCCTTAAGCATGAAGTAATATCGGCGAAATACGTAAAAAGATTAACCTATTTTAAATAAAATCAGAAATTCGAATAGTATACAAATGTATGTTTAGAGTTGTGTCTAATGTTTTGACAAATCTAAATAAATCTACTGGATTATTTATATTCCCATATATTCCTTCATAATTTTTATATACGAATAGCATTGCTCCAAATGTTTGCGCGCTACGCGGCAGCCTGGTATTCACCCCGAGCGACTGTAATCTTTTAATGCGGAAACACACCACCACACTCGCCGCTCGACCCTGGAGGAAAACCCGCTAATCGGGGAAAACCCACCAGTATCTATCATATTACTTTCCTTATATCTAGAACTGATTATATTTGAAACGTTTCCCAGATATACAGCACGAAACGGTACTACGACATAAAAGGTGAGATTTCTTGGAAAAATATTAGAGTATTACGTAAAGATTAAAGAATTGAGACTGCTGTGCAATTGTAGTAAAGTAAACGTTCCGGACGTAGAAGTGGGCGGGAAGAAAAATATCTGGCGAGGCGTCCTAGCCTGCCGGCCGCCCCCGCCGCCTTCAATCTCGCGTGGTGGCCCCCCTTCCCTTTCCCCCTTGGTTTTCCCCCTGACGCAGCCCCGGGGGTGCGTCGGCGCAGCCTTCGCCGCCACACCCGCCCCATCACCCCGCGGGCGCAACCCGTTGTTCGCACTCGATCGATCGAGGCGGAGGCGGCGGCTCAGCCCGGCACGCACTCACGCGCGCGCGCGGGCGAGCGAGCGGGGCGGGCGGGCGCGGGGGGGCACCCACCCACGCACTAAGCTGTCAGCGGCGCCCCGCCCCCCGCACCTGCTACGCTTCCTCGGGTTCTCTCCCGGCTGCGCAAACACGCGCCGCCACCCCGCCCCTCTCCTCCCCTCTCTTCGCTGCCCCCCCCCCACGCCCCGCTCCGCAATGCCTGCGTGCGCGAGCACGCGTGCGAATGTCATCTGGATTCCTTCCATGAGCTTTTATTGTATATGACATTTGTGAGCTTTCATTCATAACGATGTCAAAATAATTTCATACTGACTTGTAATTTATTTCGTACTAACTCTGATGATAGAGATAATTTAAAAAATGATAAAAATAATTCAAGAATCCCATTATATTTCGGTGCCCTTTGCTATTTTTTGCAATAATAAAGTCGAAAATAACGGCCAATTAAGATAAAAAATACAATCGAATTAACCCCGTTTTAGTCACATTTTCATTGCAAAAACATATTACACTAGATGCTCTTTTCAAGAAGCTGAAATTATCAAGGTTTATTAATAAAAACTTCTAAATAAGGTTCAACATCGTAATAAATTATGTCACTGTACTGCATCTTCAATGTGTTTCTAATCCTCTGAATTTTATAATTTAATTCTCTTCTTCCCGTTCTCATGATTTTCAGTCGTCGTCTTCCATTAATTTTTCTCTTCAGTTATTTCATTTATATCATTTAACGAAAACGTTTTGCCTTTCTTTTTTCTTCTTAAACGGAAATCACTCTGAAACATTTTTTTAAATTCTTATTTTCCTTCATTATTTTACACGTGTAGATCATTTCAACTATTTTGTTAAATATTCTCTAAAGTTGAGCGTTTTTTTTTCTTCATTTTTTATCCTTTATTAATTTTAATTGAAAATTTAGTAATTTTAATTTTTTTTTTTATTTCAAGTTTGTCTCGCATTTCAAGCAAAGTGTATTATAATAACAAAACACATTTGTATAAAATAAAAGTAGGAAAATAGAATCAGACCATCAATTAAGCAAAACCTGTGTGGGTAAAAAAGAGTGAAAACTTCCTTCCTGAAGACTACATTCTGCCCTCGGAATGGCGGACGCGCGCAGGCAGAGATAGATTAATACATAAGTAATCTAATGCCATAATTAAGGCCTCCGCTGTACAGAGGATCTCAAATTATTTTCAACAAAAGTTTATACTTTTCACTATTTATTTTTCTATCACTATTAATTTTTGTAATACTATTACTTATTTTACTTGTATGTTTTTAACATAAACCCTTCGCAATGTTTATTATTTACTAGTTTTTAATCTTATCCTTCTACCTTAATATTTTTCAACGAAACCTCATCTTTCATTTCGTAGAAACATTTCGTGTAATATGTGTGAAAATAAAGAAAAAACATTTCAAATTCAATAAACCCTCATTATCACGAATTCCTAGCGACTGAAATAATCGAATTTCGTGTTCTATAAAATCGTGTTAAGCAAGTTCTGCTAACAAGGGTTTACTGTATAATATAATACAGTATAATATAATAGATATAATATAATGTAATATAATATAATATAATATAATTGATATAATAAAATATAATATAATATAATATAATATAATATAATATAATATAATATAATATAATATAATATAATATAATATAATATTTAATATAATTATAATTAAATTAATACTAATTTTATTCCTCAATTTGAATATTTCCACATTCCAAATATTATTAGGAGGCCACATACTTTTGTTCTACACTCGGCCTCTCTAGACATGAATCGCACTCGTGTGGCCCGCGCGGGCCGCGCATTGCGGGAGGAGGCCCACCCTCAGCGCGGGAGCGCGGCCCTAGCACGCCGCGGCGAGCTGCACCGTCCACCCGGCGGCGCGCGTGCGTCACGGCGCGGGGGGGAAAGGGGCGGGGCTGCGGCCCCGCGAATCCGATTGCCCCCCGCACTGCGACGCGACGCCCCGCCCCGCCCCGCTTTACTCTACTCCGCTCCGCACTGCGAGGCGACGCGTCGAGAGCCCTCACGAGGCGAGGGGGGGGGAGGAGGGCGTCGGAGGGCGCGAGGGCGTCGCTCGAGGACGCTCGTGGGGTTGAGTGCGGGCGGAGGGCGAGGGGGAGGCGCGCGCGAGGCGGAAATGATACCGAGGAGGACGGGAGTGCAACGCCCATAATGCACGGAGGGCGCTTCTAATGAAGACGTATCTTTCAGACATACTGTTGAATAACACGTTTTCATGGAAAATATTATTTCTTATTTTCTGGGTACTTGAGCGAATCTGAACGCGTACCGAAAGGACTGTTCCGGAAGGACTGTTCAGAATAACTGAAATTCAGTACAGATAATCACTTAATTTAATCTACGTATCTCCTTTTTTAATATATACATATATTATTATTAATATTTAGCGATTATTAAGCAAGGGATAATTCACTATTTATTTTACTGGCAATTATAATATCTAGAAAGAGACGTTTTGAATGCTTTGTGGCTTTATTACTCAACATCCATTTACAAACTTGAGCTAATACTTAAAAATTAACTTCGAAATAAATTTTGTATGAAGTGTCTCTTCAATTCCTTCATGTGAGTTAGTTCGCAATTTTCTTTAAGGACAATGTTTTGGATAAATATCAAAAGCTGCTACAATAGGTTATTGACGTAGCGAGTTCCATGCGGCAAACCAATAGACGTTTAATAGAAATTTATTCAAAAGAAAATTGAATCTCCTTACACCTTCAGACCAGCGATTTCAAGGTATCAGCACATCACATGCGCGAGCTCCAAAGGAGTGCTCTCCCATAAGAGCCTTTGGGGATTGGCAGAAAAGGGCGCCAGCCTGTTCGTTGCGGACGCTCGTCGCACGCACTGTTGACGCCAGTGACGAGGCCCAGCGTTGCCCACGCCGCCCGCCCCCCCCCCCCCCCCCCCCCCCGCCCGCGGCCCCGCGGCGCGCCGCACGCCACTGATATACCCAGCGCTTACCCAACGCACCCCGAGCAAGACGAGGAAAAATGCGGAGGAGAAGTGGACGAGCCCCTGGCTCCCCAGGACGAGGAGAAAGGGGAGGACGAGGACTGGATGGACCCCGAGCTCTGAGGACGAGAAAGCACCGGAGAAGATTGAGCCGGGAGTGTAGCGTCGGGTGCAGGTGTAAGCGCCGGGCAGCGTCGGGTGGCTTCGAAGACGAGCTGCTCTTTCTGATGGAAGTCGCAGATCTGGTATCGTTGGTTGGGTATACACTTTGGTTTCTTGCGCACCCAATGTAATATCACAATCTAAAGCAAAGTTACTTCTTGGAAATGAATTATTTCAAAAATGTCCATGTCCTAAACAGTGAATAATTCACAGTCAAATATTTCTTTAAATAATATCACCTAATTTTTAGCAGTTTATTTAGAAAATTTTCAGGATGTCGTGTAGCTCCAGATATACTTTTTCACATTCTCAGGGTTTTGACACAGTCTCGTATTTCGATGGCCGTTCGAAAAGAGGAACATACAGGATTGTGCAAAAACCGAGTAAAGAACAAGCATCAGTAGACTAGTGATCAGCTGTTGATTTCAGATTTGGTTAAATGTGAACGCTGACAACATTAATCAATAGCAAAAAAAGCAAGATTACTAAGATGAGTGTCGAAGCTCCTGACCGTTCAAGAGCAGGTACTTGAAGATAGGCAAGATGCTAGGAATAACGCTAGGAAGAACAAATCGTCCTGCAACCACTCTATGATGTGGTATCTACACAACAATCAAAATATTCACTAGTAGTTGCGAGGGTATGGTGAGGGGAAAAGTTTCTACTCCTAAATAAACCATATTGTGTACAAATGAGTGCGAAAAGTGCTGTACAGTGAGAAAGTAAGATTTATTTAAAATCTAAAAAATTAATGAAACGTTAAAAAAGGAAATTTTACAAGACTATTTAAGATGCGAAGCAAGAAAAGTACGAAAGAAAATGAAACGAAAAGGTAAAAGACGTGACGAGCGTTTTCATGAAGGGAGAACGAACCGAATTTTCTTGCTTCCCTTTTTCTTCTAACCTCTGTCTCTCTCTCAAAAGAAAGAGAAAAAAGGAAAAGGACGGAAGGAATGGAAAGGCCCTGGGGGCCTTCAACAAAGGGGGATCAGCTGCTTAAAGACTCGAGAAACCGCCAAAAATGCTACTGAGCACAAACGCACCCACAAAAACCTCGATACTTTTCAGCGCGTTCGCTTTTTGGTGTACAAGAACGCCCCTCTATGTGTATATGAGTATGTGTGTGTGTACGCGCGCGCTGGTCATGTAATGTGAGTGGAGGCAGAAGAGGCAGCGTTTTAGGAACGTCCAAACACGTCACACAGACGTGCGGGGACTGCGTGGTGTGGGATGGGAGGTCGGGTGGAGGAGGGACGAGGCGAGGACTGTTGGTAGCTTCTCTTCAGTTTTAGTGCGGTGTTAGTCAAGTGGCGGATCACGCAGCTTCTCTCTTCGATTTGGCTGGAGAGTCTATGTTTACTCCCTCGCATGTTCAACACTTGTGTATCGAACGGCTAAAAGCCCATGACAGCGCTTACACGGAATACTTTTTAAAGAACGGTCTAAAACGAAACGCGAAATGCAACATTGATGGGAGTGATGAAGAGAAGAATGGATGCTTAAACATAGAATAAATTCATATGAAATGGTGTTGTAAGTTACAGTATTTTTAAAGTAATTTTTCATAACCAAATGAAGTACCAAAAGCTTATCAACGTGTTTCAGCAACTGCGGCCGTACAGCGTATTAAATAATTAAACCAAATGAATAGTGGATATTTTTCACTTCTGCAAAATATTTGCATTAAAAAGTATAAAATTGTAGTAATAAGTCATATTGGAAGTAAGTAACTATTGATAAAATTAATTCAAATTAACCATCACAACTAAAGTCAATACGGTACGCCTGCGTCTCATATTTCGCCCGCATGGTAACGTGACAGCTTGCACCTTGATTCTTCTCATTAACCACCCCAAAGGAGCACTCCTCGAGAAGATACTCTCCCGTCCTCAACTTGGCTTTTCAGTTCGGGTGATTTGTTTTCATAATGAATTCAGAATTCAATTCGCTACATCATTTTCTTCCGCAGCCCTTAGGCGGCAGCGCGTAGAAGACGGCGACGAAACTTTCGGCATCGTTCATTGCTATGGAAATTCGCGAGCCCACGTTCCCCCATTCCACAACCCCCTACGAGCCTTACCCGCCCCCTCCCCTTGCCATTACCCCCACCCCCGACCACCGCCGCTCCGCCGTCCTGCGCGCCGGATGGAAACAAACTTCAGACAAAGATTAGGCCAGAAGTGCACTGTTTTAACGTGCAGGCAGGGGCTGTAGGGTGAGCCAGGCATGCGTGGGCGGGGCGCGCGGGGGAGGAACCGTGGTGAGAGGGGTGGGGGAGGGGCGGGGGCTCAGTGTGACGCTGGAGCGAACAATATCCGAGCGCGATGGGAGAGTTAATGCGGTCTGCGAAGTTGCGCGTTTGTTCTACGTGCGGGCCGAGCCACGCTCTCCTCTCCAACTGTTGCCCTCCTTCTCGCACTCACTCCCGCTCGCAAACGTACACACACACACACACACACACACACACACACACACACATGCTGTTTCCCTCTCCGTCTGGCGCACACAGCGTCCCTGCGGGTCTGCAGGCGTCAGCACAATAACCTGTCAAGTTCGCAAAGATTACAAACAGCGCGGTTCGCAGCGCCACGGTCCCCGCGAGTGCGTTGCGTGTGTGCGAGAGAGGGTGTGTGCGGACGCGCGCGCTCGCCTGCCCGCAAGGGTTTGTACATACGCCGGCCGCCGGCAGTGGTGGAGGTTGTGGAGGTGGCGGCAGTGACCGAAAGGGAGTAGTGCGAAGGTGCCTTAGGAGGCGGGTGCCGTGGTGGCGGTTGTGCAGGTGTCTGCCAAGGTGAAAGCGGGAAAGTGGGCGTGGTGGGGCGGCAGAGGTAGTGGCGCAGGCGGAGACAAGAGTGAAGTGGCAGTGGTAGAGGCAGCAGAGGTGCCGGCGCCGACGGGTAGTGCCAGAGGCGAGGACGGCGGCTGGGGTGCTGATGCAGATCGTTGTGTAGGAACCCTCTGCTCTTAAGCGCTCGAAGCCGGCGGGGCAAGCGCAGCCAACACTGAGCACGTGCCAGGTTGGATGTATTCCGAGCACTCCAGGTAGAGGAACGCGCGTCGCAAGAATCGCACAAGAGCAAACGAAACAAATGGGCGGGTTCATATATCTCGAGAAATTCTTGTAATGTTGGATGACATTATAGCATTGAATTATCTATCAATTACGTTTATAAGAATGCTGTAAGTTAAAACAATTTTATACAGTTCATTCCAACAAATATGAACGCCGTTACTAAATGACATCTTCAAGATAGAAACACATACACATAACACATGCACATACACAAACATAACACACACAAATGAACATCTTCAACACAGGAAAAATGGGCGGGTCTCATCACACATACGTTTACGACCTACAGAGAGAAGTGGAGTATAGCGTAAGGAAGTCGTGTACCAGAGAGTGACGCCGATGCACCGAGGCTCACAGCAGCCTTCCGCTAAGGGGGCGCCCAGCCTGACAGGGCCGCGTCACGACCCCGCCCACCTCGCTCTGCCAGCGCGATAACGGGGGCCCCCCGCCGACCACCGGCCACTGCCCGCGCCCGCGCCCCACCATCCCTTGGAGTAGGCCACCGCCTTACGGGGCCGGGTCACGACACCCGCCCCCTCGCCTGCCGGCCGGCCGGGGCCGCCCCACAACTGTCAGCGGGCGTTGCGACCCCGCCCTTCCCCTTCTCCGGTTCCTTCCTCTTCCTCCTCTTCGCCCCGCCCCGCCCGCCTCCGCCCCACCCACCCTCCCCGCGTCGTTCCCCGAGTTTCCGCTCCCGGACGCGAGAAACTTCCCGCGCCACAACTCAAACCGCTATTTTCGAATCGGAAAGAAAAATAATCCCGAGGGCCTCCCCTGCAACGGGCGGCGGGCAGAGCCGGCGGCAGGGGTAGCGAGCTCGGCTACGGGCAGTGGCGGCGGCGGAGGCTCGTTAGATATGGATCTAGCGGTCATCAAAGCGGTACACGCGCGTATTTATGCAACAGTTTTATGAGCTAATTTTCCCTCGCGGGATAACTTAGAATTACCAGAATGACGCATGAGCTCTAGGCACACAGACCGCTCCTCGCCGGGGAAAAGAGTGCTCCGGTTGGTTCTTTTCGGCGCCGATTTATGTGAAGCGATCTGTCCGAGGACGCGGTCGAAATGGCCTCCGCGGTCGGCCGCCGAGTGAGGCAACGTCAAAACGATTCACGAACAGGCGCTTTATGCATCCGAGCCGGAAACCGGGGAGACGTTCTCACGATAGAGGCGTGCAAGAAATGCGGCGCTGGGATAAGTGGGAAAAATTTACGTAGACATAAACAGAACTTACTGGCTCGCCAAAAAAGAGCGTGTACTACTTGACGTTTACCTGTGTTTATATAGCTAATACTTATGTATTTTCATCTCGGAAAAGCACTTAATAAAGATAGAGTTGAGAGTATTGATATGTTAACGAGAACTTAGGAAATGGAAGCCAGTTTCTCAAATACAGTACAATCATAGAAATTAGATGAGGACAGTTTACATTCAGTTCTATTCTGCCAAAGATGTGGAGACTACAATTTTGAGCGTCTCTCCAACAAAATATGGACGGGATCTGTCGTTTTCCGATTGGATTACCAGAAAATCAACCTGCATCGAATATCTTTGATGACACCCGAAGGGAGAAAAGCTTTCACTGGTCGTGTCTATTGGGAGCTCCGGTCTCCACTTGCGAATGGCACGGCGAGGCGGCGGCGATGGTTGTGGGGGGGGGCGGTGGTAGGATGAGGCCTAATTCGACAAACGTTCTGGCCGTGCTCGTCACCCATCGGTGCCTCTGAAGCCTTCGGCGCCTCTTGTCCACCTCGCCCTCGCCTCTCGTCCGCCGCTAGCCCTCGCGCCAGCCGCCAATTGCACTCCTGTATCTTTCGCTCTCTCGTTCGCCCTACTTGAAGCGGATTCCGTCACATCATGCTTCCACATCCTCTTTGACACGTTTCCATCAAGTGATACGTACGTACTACATCACACACGCGACTCCCAAGTTATCTATAATTTTTTACAAATTTTTATTAATTTAAAAATCATTCACATACAAACTGAAAATTATTATGTGTATTAAAATTGTAATGAATCACTGCATCACATTTTGGAAGAGGATAACTCAGTTTTTCAGTAGTCTAGTGACAGCCGAGAATAACAAAACTGAGAAAAAAGTGACCCTGTACGCAGTAATTATGTACCAATTAGTCACGAGTAATATGCCTCTTTAATTTTCTCTACTTTTTTTCAATACTACAACAGAAGAGAATACTGAATAATACATTCGTTTTATAATAGAAAATCATTTTAAGAAAGACATATCAGACAAATAAAGTGCACTACATTAATTTGGGATTTTAATATCCATACTCCATTGAATTTTGTGGCAATAAACCAATTCAGGGAGCATTTTACTTTCTATGACTTCAGACTTCTCTTCTGCACCTTCCAACCAGTCTCCGACCTCGAACCCCGCGCTCCCGCTCCGCACTCGCGCTACCCAACTTGGTCGCGCAGCGCCCGCGCGGCGCCAGCCCCGCCCCCCCGCCGCCCGCGCCATGCCCACGCCGCACGGCCGCCAACAAAGCGCGAAGCGAGCGTTGGCGCGGGCGTCCGATGGACCATGCCGGCCGGTGGCCGCTGACGGTTCACAAAGTCCGCGATCGGCGGTGGTTCCGTTTTCCAATGAGGCGGACGCGCCCCCACAGAGGCCGGCCACGCCCCCCGCCCGCCCTCGACCGCTGCGGCCGCCGCCGCCGCCGCGTCGCGCCAAACGAGCGACTCCGCGAGCTCCGCGCCGCCCGACACATAACACTGTTGGGTCCGTGCAGGCGGTGGGGAAACGACATTGCAAGCGAGCACAGTGGGGTTCGACTCGCACGACCGCTTTTCGTTGGTGTAATGAGAACGGTATTGGTGGTGCGGTAGTGATAGTGCTCTTGATAGAACAGAAGTGGGGTGGGGTGGTGGAGTGTTGTCGTTGTCGTCGTCCCTGTTGGCAGAGGTAGAGGAAGTAGAGATATTCGTGGTAGTAGTAGTTGCGGCGTAAATTGTGGTAGTGATAATAGTGGTGGTGGTAGTGGTGATTGTGATGGTGATAGTGGTGGTCGTGGTGGTGGTAGTGGTGGTCGTGGTGGTGGTCGTGGTGGTGGTCGTGGTGGTGGTGGTGGTGGTGAAGGAAGAGGCGTTGAAGAAGGTGGTGTTGATGGAGGTGGAGATAGTCGTGGCGGCGGCGGTGGTATGTGATGAGACAGTGGGAAAAACTGGAGTAATTATATTGATGGGGGAAATGGCGATGTCGAGGTGATAGTACAGAGGTAGAGTGTTGATGAATAGGGAAGAATAGTGATGTGACGAACTGTCAGTGGCAACAAGGGAATGGAAGATAAAAAGAGGAAAATTCTTTAATGGTAAATGGTTGAAGGAGAAATTGCATTGTCCACACGTGATTAGGTACAAAGGTAATTTTGTAAACAAAAATAACATAGTGACAACGGAGAAGTTAATAATAGAAACGAAGTAGCATGTGCAGAAAAAGCGAAGAGTTCATACAGATAGTCTTGGCGACGGATGCATGATGCGACGGAGACAGTTTGGTACTAATAAAAAATAAATGATTTCACACGTTTCATCATTTGTATTGACCGGAGAGAGCTGACATTGGCGATGCCTTCGAAGTACATCTGCTCCTGGGGCAAACTATTGGTGGCTGTGCGATGGCGACGGTGGGGGGAGGGGGTGGAGGAGGGGTGGGGCGTGTGACCTAGGTACAGGTGGGTGGTGAATGGTAACGGCGGGGGAAGAGGTGAGGTGGACTGATAAATATGGTGAAGGCGGGGTGGCGAAATGATGGTTTTGGCGTGGCGGTAAAGACAATAAGGCGATGACGGCAGGGGTCGGTGAAAACAGTGGGGCGAAGAAGGCAGGAGGCAGTGACAACAGTTGGGTTGTGAAGGCAGAGAGGGGGGAGCGGGGGGGGGGGAAAGGGGGGGCGAGGGGGATGAAGGCAGTGGAGTGATGACAGCATGGGGGCGGAGACGGCATGGGGCGTAGACAGTGAAGCAGTGACGGCAGTGGGGCGATGACGGCAGTGAGGCGGTGATGGCAGTGAGGTGGTGACGCCAGTGAAGCAGAGACGGCAGAGGGGCGGTGACGGGCGCAGGCGGAGCGTCACAGTGGCGGCGCGACTTGTCCGTCGCGCTCTCCGCCCAGACGCCGGACAATGCCAAAGCCATTGAGCGCCGGCCCACGCGCGCGCGCGCCGAGGGAGGCACGCCGCCGCCGCCGCCGCAGCCGTGTAATAGCGTTGGAAGCAATTGCGCGTCGCAACGCGACGGTCGAGTGGCGGCGGAGGCGGTGGCGGCGAGCGCTGCGTTGCACGACATAATGCGCGCCGTCATTCGCGCCAGCGTCGCCTTGGAAAGCGCTTTGAAATTGTTCCCAGTAAGTGATTGCATTTGCGTACCTCCACTCACCGGAATATGAATTTCACAAAAGCTCTCGGCTACTCGGAAACATTCCACTACATATCTCCAACAGTGTGTGAGGAGAAACTGCTAGTTTATTTTTGTAGCTCGAACTACAAAAGTTTATCGTTACATTCTTGAAATATTATAAACAAATTTCGGTATTTTCCACTTACGTAAGGATTTGTCTTTTATTTGTAATAAGAAAGTTTTTAAGGAGGACCCTCCTTGAATAGTGAGATTCTCAGATTCGTACCTTTCATAATATATTTCAATATTATACAGAATTTAATTAGTATTATAAATAAACAGTTAAGGACGAGTGTTTGAAAGGTAAATAAACTAGAATGGCGATGATTGGTACTATAATGTAAACACAGCTTTTAGTAAAAGCAGGAATAAGTGAATTAAGTATATTGGAAAGTTTTTAATATAAAAATTTCGTCAATCATTGTTCAGTAAAATTTCTGTAATTAATATCTAGTACCACAACTTTATCGAATGCAAAGTAAAGGAATCAATGGTGTCGATCACTGTTACACCTTGACGTGAGTATAACAATGTGTGCAGACCCACAGCCAAGCCATAAAGAACACAGGCGGGGCCAAGCAAAGGCGTGGGCGGAGACAGTGTGACCGCAAGAGGGCTGGGGCTTAACGCGAGGATGGATTCGCCACGGCACCGGCGCGGCCGGTGGGCGTCGGGGGAGGGGGCGAGGGGCGAAGCGGGAGGGAACAGGCGGGGGAAGGGGGGAGGGACGGGGCGGGGCGGGGCAGCGCCAGGCTGCTGGCGCCAGCAGGAGGCGGCAGCAAATTGATGGATGGGGCCCGATGAATAATGCCTGCGCGGCTGCTCTGTGCTTCGGTCGCCCGCCACCGCCGCCGCCGCCGCCGCCCCCGCCGCCGCCCCCGCCGCCCTCGCCGGACTGATGGAGCAGCGGTCCTGCTTAACCCCGTGGCCGTGATCCTTCCATCGGCGGCTGTCGTTGCCTCCTGCTGCCGCCTTCATTACGACCACCGTCCTCCAACGCTCTGTCATGCTTTCAGCCGACCTCCTCCCTTCTCTCCTTTTTTGAGAAAAACATCACCTTCTCACTGTCTTTGAGGAAAGTGTCAGAGCTTACTATGATATACACTGGACTAATTCATTTACGTTCATTTTCTGTAAGTGACTTCTCACCTCATTCAATGTATTACAACGCTCTTTTAGCTCTTGGGGTTACAGAAATATAAAAACCACCTTGTTTTCACCATATCTTGACCATAGAATTTCATCAAGCGTGTAATCGTGTGCAATGAGATAGAAGAGACCACCCTTGAAAACTAAACGACGCAAACCAATTCTTTGAGGTATGGATGTCATCTGATAAAAGTGTTTTGTTTCAAATTTAAGTATACGTGCTTGGATATATTTTACGGAACACTTACAATTCTTTTCCAGATGAAAATAGTTCTGTGACTGTGTATATAGCCAAATAAAAGATAAGAGAAAAAATCAATTACTATAAAAAAGCCTTAATAAAATTGTCATGTTCTGAAACATCCTTACCGAAATTTATTATTTTTGGAGTGTGCACAATATTTCTTTCCGGTTATTCACATAAACGAACAAGAGCGTGAAATCTTTCAAATCCTAATTCATGTTTCCCAAACTCACAAACTCTACCTGTTGACTATTCATTTGTGTCCCAACAGCACCGTTCTAAACATACATCATCTCCTACTAGATCCGTTCCTCTCAGCAGGAACAATCCATCAATTAACTCCTGTAGAGGAACTATCCACACAATTCCAGGTGTAAATACGCGAAATCCTACGACCGCATCCAAATAACTCCAGGAATAAAGGAGATTCATGCGGCGTGCCGCCAGCCCTCGTCCCCCTCCCGCGGCGGCGATACATCCAACGGCGGGATAACCCGAATGCCTCCGGTTGAGGCAGTCTTAACGGGCCTCGCGGATCCTCCCCTCCCCAGCAGGCAGAAGCCACAAACAGGAGAAGACGGCCGCATTAGCATTCGAAATACGCCGCTCCCGCCGCCCCCGCCCACACCCCTACCGCTCCCGCCGCCCGCCGCAGACGTCCTTACCTGGCAGCGGCCGCTAAGCTCGAGGCCGATACACTGGATGGGATAATATACTCTGGCTGCGCGGAGGCCAGAGGCAGGGGGAGCGGGGATGGAGGCGGCGGCTGCGCGCAGGGCGGGGGCGGCCAGCACTAAATCAATCAGCCGTAATCATATCCCAAGCAACCACCGCCGCCCCGAGCGGCCGTTGCTGCAACGGGCACACGCTACTGCTGCTGCTGCTGCTACAGCGCCGCCAACGACCAACCGGGCGGTGGGGCGGGGCGGGCGTCGACGTAAGTGGCTTACGGTGACCTTTGATAAACTACCCCGTCCGCCGGCAAGAGCCCTATTAGAACACGCGCGTACACTAATCTGCGGGGGCGGCCGTGAAGAATGCGCGCCCATCGGGCCCTGGGCCGCTTACCCCTCGCCCCACCCCACCTTAAAGCGTTTAGGTGGCACGGTGCGGGTAGATTACGCCCCGGTGATGGTAGCTGCTCCCGCCCGCCGAGCGGTCCCCGATTTACAACCCAGCGTAATTGCGGTCGCGTTACTCCGATATGGCAGGGGAGGAGGGAAGGGGGATGAGAGAAGAAAACGGGGGCGCGAAAAAGAGGGACAGAAAAAGAAACACTAGCCGACGAGCACCGGAAGCGCGATAACGGGCGATTAAAAATTCTCCTACTCCCCCCCTATGCGGCCGGTCCCCTCGTACTTTGCCGCCGGTTAACGCCTAGAGGGCGGCCAGATTAAGAGATGGTTGTCCCTTGTTTCCTTGGTCCCGCGGAGCTGACAAGGGGAGAGTGTTGGTGCTTGGGCGAAGGTGACCGGAGGAACCTGCTTTTTTCCACAGCCCCACCAGAGAAACGCGCGTAAATATAAAACGTTCAATATATGTGTGAAAAAAAGTAATTAAAAAATAACTATTTTTGAAGATTAAAAACTATTAATGCCGTGTTATTTTTTTTTCATTTTAACTCACACTATTTTAATTTGAACTGTCGCTACAATTTTCCGCAAATGTCCATTACTTTAACATTTCTTCGTTTTTTATTCAGCTAGAGTCAAATCCCTCACAAAATGATGTCAACCTAACGCAGAGAAACGAGGCTGTACTTTTTTGAGTAATTAAGTTAAAATTTAAAATGATTTGTACGATTACATGTGATTTATGTTTGGTTACCTTCGCCTATATGCCATCATATGATCAAAACACCATGTTTTACGCCCGATATAAATCTACACTATAAAGCGATTACTAACACAAGCGACGGCGCTATGAAATTCGTTCTTTCAAATGTGAACGTAAATTAATTGCCTAGTTTTATAACGCAATGGCCATTTGAAATAAGTTTGTCACTATAGAATACAAATTATTAAAAAAAAAAAAAGGAAACGAGTTAATATATGTGAAAAATTGTGTCTATTCAGTATACATAAAATAGTACTATTTTTGAATTTGGCAAAATTGCTCAAGGTTCACGTTCTTGTGAATTTTAAGGCGGCCTTGAAAAGGATGCGCGAGGGCGTAATTATTTCACAGGGTGCGCTGCGTTGCCCGACGTGGCAACCGAGTATGGCGGTGAATCCTAATTTTCGCGCGCGAGGTCGAGGGGGGCGGGGCTGGCGCGGAAGCCGCCCTCGCGTGCTGGAAAGAGGTGACGGAGAGGGCGGGAACAGCGATGGGGGCGTGGCTAGACGCGGGGACGGTGGGGGGGGGACGGAGGCGGGGATCACGTCTCTGGCAACGGGGTCGAGGGCGCGCTGGCCGGGTCGCAAACTGGAGGAAGTGGAGTATCTATAGACACCCAGGCGAGGTCAGGAAGTGGGCTAGAGCACGAACCAGGGAACCCAAGAAGGTGAAAGTGCACACGGCCACAGAGTAAATAGAACTCGTCCCAGATAACGCAACCAAACGTAGCAAAAGCAGAAACTCAAAACTGGATGATTGTAGAGATCGACAGATCGAACCACTGTGATTTTACTATACTACCAAGGCAATATCATATTTTTTTGAAATCAGTCAAATAAAAAAGAAATATTTAAAATTATGGTCGATGTTACGACAAACAAGCATTAACTAAAAAATACGTATCAATACCACCCAAGAGAAAATATTTTGTCTACGTAAACTAACGAAATTACCAAGTAGATTTAATCTAATTAATAGATGTTGAAACTTATATTTCAGGGGATTAAAATCATCGTCCAAAGCACAAGGAACATTAAACATGGATTTCATTTAAAACAAATACTCTGCCACCAGTCACAGAAGAGTTATAGTTACACTCACTAGACTCTCAAGCCCTCTGCACGGCAACGAGATCTTAGAAAATACCAGCGGAGTCGCTGTGGCGGCGGAGGCCGGGGGCGGGGGCCGCGGCGGCGACCGTTTGCCCCCTGGTGAGGTGCACGCGAGCTCCGGCTCGAAGCAAGGACCCCCGCCTCGACGACCGCTCCCCGCTGTGCCCCTCTCTTTCCCCTCCCTTCCCATCCCCCCACCGCCTCGCCACCACCTCCCCTCGCGCTCCCGGCAAAAAGAGGCGCAGCAGGGTGCCACAGAAGGCGCGAGCGGTCGCAATACTTCACGCGGGCAACGCTCTTTACTCCTCTCGTTGAAAGTGGGCGGGCGGAAGGAGTAAACACGGTTAATCACGGAAGGTGAGAACGCGGCCGCACGAATAGGCCAAGTGCGATAGCTTCCCTTTTAAGCTCGGCCGTTTCTTTGACGAATGTTTTCAGAAAGACTTTCACAACTTAACATACAGCGGACACGAATTAAAAACCGTATGCCAAGATAAGTGGAACATGCAAGATAAGAAAATAAAAATAATGATGGTTTTTCATCACAAGCAACACGTTACAATGCAACTCGAGAATTTTAAAACATTACAGGATATTTATTGTACGAAATGCATATATACTGTAGGCAACAATTTATTGTTCATTGGTTTAACTGAGCATTAATAAACTCACGATCGAGCATAATTTGTCGATTACTATAAGCGAAAATGAATTTTCATACTTTATAAATATTCATTTCCTATTAGAGGACTTATAAGAAAGATTTGTCTGCTAATAATACAATAAAATTACAAAGCATTAAAATATGCCCAATGAATGTTAACCACATTAAAAACACCTATAATGATGATAATTCCTAATTCAAACAACAGAATTGACAAACAAATATACGAACAAATTGCAAGGTAACTGACACAATCATGTAACCAGAAAGAGGGTCTAGGAGGCAAAAGCCCATTTCAAACATTTTAATCCTCATTAACATTGTCCGAAGATCTTCAAATTATCTCTTGAAATTTGCCAATACTAATTTATTTTACAGTAAACGTCTAAAAAAATCACGAATAAATCGAAGTCATATTTATCACGTTGATATGCTTCAAAATTCTGTATGCAGATCGCGAATTGTTACACTTAATTTAACTTGAATCTTGATTGTTCTTCTTGATGTTCCGTTTGCAACTTCCCTCAAAACAAAAGAACAACAAGAACATTCTGAGTACAGCACAGATGAAGGCATTGATGGTGGTCGTACACCAGCAAGCGTAGTTCACCACGCTCATCAACATGTAAATCTGACGCTGAAGCTACCTGCTCTATTCTTGCCACAAAGCTACATAGATTTACAACCGGCGCTAGCCAGCCTCTGGAGTCGAGCTCGCTGGTGTAGTATAGGCCGCTTTACGGGCGTTGTGCAAATGCTGCGCCAGAGAAGAGCGGGACCCCCACGGTCTCATGGCGAGTGCGAGATTTCGCGTGCGGCTGGGCGGGGCGGGGCGTGGCTGAGCAGGGCGGGGTAGGGCGCGGCGGCGCGGCGTGGCATGGCCGCAAACGAAGAGGAGAGAACGCGCGGCGGGGAGCGGATGGGAGGGGAAGGGGAATGGCGGGGCGGGGCGCGGAAAACGAGGCGCCGATGCCGGGGGGGGGGCGCGATTTGTTCCAGCCATTTGCCACCGCCGCCGCCGCCGCCCCGGGGACTCGGAGCGGAAAGAGAGAGGGGGGAGGGGGGGGGCGGAGCGCGGCACCCGCGCGTACGCAGCACGCGAGGCCACCAGCCGAGCGCTGGGGCGAGGGACGCCCCGGGCCGGACGATCCCGGGGAACAAGGGAGCACGACAGGAGGCGAACGCGGGGAGGAAGTCAAGAGGCACACATGGGTACTCGCTGCAGGAAAGGACGTTATAGGAAGCACAGAACTCGTGATTCGATGTCATTTTCGAACTAGACAACGAAAAGATGTATAATATGTCTGTAAAAATAATTAAAGACTCTTTTCCCCAAGTTAACCTGTGATACATATTTTATGTCACAATATGTGTTTAGGGGAAGGACAGCCATTTGCAAAGGTCTTCAGCTCTTAGTAGATATTCTACGTAGGTATAAATGTTCCATGAAATTATTATTTTGTGAATACTATGAATGCAGCCTTATGTCCCTAAGAGTAATAAGCAGTAAAACCAGCTCGCATCAACTTAGCGCTTTTTGCAGTAAATTGAAAATCTAATTAGAAACTGTTCTCAAAGACAGATCAGTATAACTATGATATTCGAAAGACAACGAGATCAAAATATACGCGAACACGTCAAAAGCATCCAAACCTAGATATTTTATATTCATTTAAAGAAATGCTAATACCATGAGAAATATCGGACAAAAAGCGCAGGCGAAGATTTTCGTAAGCATTCTGCTTAGTTTTACTACGGATGTGGTTGCGCAATTTCGAATTTACGATACAAGCCACCATAACTCGATATATCCGCCAAATGGTTGAATTTATAACCGTGCATTTATCCCCGAACAGGCTCACCACAAATTATTTACGCATAAAGCACCGCATCGGGTGAAGAGACATGACTGATTCAGCGTAACGAACAAATTTCAAATGCGAAACTACTCGGTGGGAAGGCACGTCATTTGCATTCCCGCATTTTACACTAGTTTGCTCGGTGACAGCGCGCGCAGCTCGCGGCGACGCGAGGGACTAACTTTTCTGGCAGTCGGTGGAAGGACGGGCGGGCGGGCAGGCGTCGCTCCGACTTTCAGCCGCGCCCTTCCCACCCCCGCCCCGCACGCTCGCAGCCGCCTCAGTCGCATCCCCGCCCCTCCCCCGCCCCCGCCGCCACCGCCGCAAGCCTCCTGCCTCCGCTTCGGCACTCAATGCGCGTTTCACGGGGGTCAGAATCGAAATGCAAGTTGCGTGTTTCAGATGACTCTGTTCTCGGGGTGCTATCGCGTTCCCCCCCCCCCCCCCCCCCCCCCTCTCCGCCGTCACTTCCTCGCGAGCTCCCCGTTTTATTCCATCATGCAGATTCGCCCGCCGTGGCTTCGCGGCCGGCGAGATTGCCCGGGAGTAATTGCGGATCTCTAATACCTGTGGAGGCAGCCTTCTAGGAACCGCGTGCATATCTGAAAATCCCCCGCGAGTCGGACGCCAACTTCAGCGAGGGCTTCTGCTTTTGCCGGTTATTACGTCATTTTTTAAATGAAAGTGGAAAGTGAACAATGAGTTTTCAAATTACATAATAGGAAATAGTTGGGAATTATATAAAAGGTTACAATTGTAAGAGCAGTAGAATCAATCCAAACTCAATTTTTTTCTCATTTCAGCATTTCATCAGCAGAACAGTTGTGTTTTGTAAGGATAAAAAGAAATCAGAAATATATCTCTTAAAACGTATTTTGATACATCAAAAGACTTTGATATTATTAGTTACTCGGTTCATTGTATCTATTATTAAAATTCTTAATATCACTTTTAACATTTTGTTACAGCAAATAACAGTGAGATATATCCATGGCATGAAATTAGAAGGATACACGATTCTTAATATAGCTGTATCCGTACAACTTACTTTCTAAAAGAAAGCGAATTATTTTTCAGATAATTTCTGCAAATTATTGCTATCCATTTATTTGCAACGTATTTTTTTTTGCTTTTTCATAAAATATCCAAATTTAAGGAAATGAGGAACAAAATCTTTCTAATGATCGTGGAACTTCGAAATAATTAGACTTCAAAATATGTGTGACAAACGGAGAAAAAAGTATTGATGAAACATATTTTTATAGCGCGCGAGCGAGGAGAGAAAGAGTGATGGTGAGTGAGATTGGGAGTGGAATGGATACGAAGTGAAAGCGGTAGTGAGAGAGGGAGGAAGAAAAAAAAGAGAAAGAAATGAGAAAGGCCAAGGTGGAGTAATAGAGTGAAAGCGCAGATATCGCGAGAGTGACCGCAGGCGAGAAAGCGCCTGCGCGAAAGAGACTCAAAGAGCAACGGGCAAGCATGAGCAACGCCGGCCAGAGCAGACCAGCGCGCGAGCGAGGAGGACAGTGCTATTAATTACAAGCGGCGCAGGGCGCTCTAAGCGAGTGAGCATGTGTAACTGCGGGCCCGTTCATCACAGCAGCGCAGGGCAGTGGCGGTGGCGGCGGCGGCGAGCGCAGGAGGGAACACGAACACCACCCCTACCGCCGCCGGGAGGCCCAGGGGCGGCAGCGATGGGGGTGGCAGCGTCGGGGGCGGTAGCTACGGGGGCGGTACTACGGGGGCGGTAGCTACGGGGGCGGTAGCTACGGGGGCGGTAGCTACGGGGGCGGCAGCTTCGGGGACGGCAGCGACGGGGTGGTACCTACGGGGCGGCAGCGATGGGGGTGGCAGCTTCGGGGGCGGTAGCTACGGGGGCGGTACCTACGGGGCGGCAGCGTCGGGCGGCAGCGCGGGGCGGCAGCGACGAGGGCGGTAGCTACGGGGACGGCAGCGGCGGGGGCGGGAGCAACGGTGGCGGCAGTTACGGGGGCGGTAGCTACGCGAACGGCAGCGATGGGGGCGGTCGCTACGGGGCGTCAGCGACGGGGCGGCAGGAGGCGGCGGCGCCACGCCCGCGGGAGCACCACGCCGCGCCGCGCCGCCCTGCGCCCAGCGTCGGCTGCAGCAACGGCGGCCTCGTCCAGAATCCATTATCTCACGCGGGGCCGTGTAATCTGCCCGGCCGGCGCTTGAGTTGGGAAGTGCTCCGAACTTAATATAATTTAGCGGGCTGCCGCGGCGGCGGCGGCGGGCGGGGTGGGCGAGGGAGGGAGGGGAGACTGTGGGGGTGGCGGGGGGAAGACGGGCGGAAGCAGGAAAGGGGAGAAGGAGGGACGCAGGCGCAGCAAGGACCTCCTCGCTTCCTGCCCGTGAATTATTCGAGCCTCCATTAGCCGTGCGGTTGCTTGGCGCTGGCTCCGACGCTGCCTCCCGCCCGCTCCCCCCCCACTTCGCCTTCGCCACCTCCTTCGCCTCCACTGTCTCCACCTCGCCCACGCCTGCACGCCCTGCCCTCGCAAGCTCTGGCAGCTCCTGGGAGGTTTACCGCACTCCCTGTTCCTCCTGGCTACCGCCTTCTTTTATGATTTTCATTAAATTCATTTCACGGGCGGACGTTTTGCGTACGCACAAGGCACACTGCTTTTTTCAGAACTATGGATTATCTACTTTTACTTTTAACGTGTATTTTATAAAATTTATTGTATTTTTTAGACTAATGCATGTGCAATCTATTGATTTTTAATAAAAATAACAAGGATTTCGGTAATATTAAAAATTTGTTTTAAAATTATCTTCGCTAAACGATTCTCATTTAAGATAAACTTGAAATACGTCTAAGTGGCCCTAATTCCTAAACGTTTGCACTTAATCTCTTCCAGAGACGTTATAGTTCATGTTTGAAAGGTAGCGTTGTTCTACATGAAATACATGAAAATTTCAAAATTAACGGTTGTGAAAAAGCATTAGAAGGTTATCTTCTAGTTTCAAATAGAAATATATACATTTTAATGCAGATGTTTTTTAATGTAAATCTTAGAAGATCTGTATCGATAACAGTTTTGTTTAGAAAAACATTAGAAATTTAATTTACTAATATCTTACTACAACTTTAAAAAATCTAAAAGAATTAAGTTATGTTTCATGTTAAAGTGGTCTAATTCTATATTCCACACTTTGTCTGCTATAATATTTATTACCGCCGAGAAACCGCGAAGGGAAATTAGCAGGAGATAGTGAATATAATATATGACCGCTCGGCGAGGGGCACGTCGTCTTCCTCGACGAGAGCACGTTTCCATCGCGTGGCGCGGCGGATATTCCGTTTCGCGGCAAACAGGAGCGTAAGTGAATTCAAGGCCCCGTCGCGACCTCGGTCCGCCCCCGTCGGAATCCACTTGCTCCCGAACGCAAATGAATCTCGCGCAGAAATTACTTAAGACGCGCACAAGAGCGACGCCGGAGCGGCGTCGAGCGTGGGCGGTGGGAACGAGGCTGCGGAGAGCGGGTAGGGGGGAGGGAAGGTCGAGGAGAGGACGGCGCCGGCGGAGGCGGGTGCTGACATTGTTATCCGCGTCGCGGTCGGGGCATTCTGTGGCCTGGAATTTAATTCCAGGTAGGGCCGACGTCGGCGCGGCGCCGCCACCGATGTTTCCCCTGCTGCCCTGCTCTGCCTGCGACCGCCACCGCCGCGCCGCCCCCGCGCTCCCACCCGGGATTAAAAAGCATCGATCCACCACGACAAAGTTTGCGGTGACGCTCCCTGCTCCCGGTAGTCGCCCGCAGCCGGGGCCTGGGCCGAGGCGGCTGCGTCGCCAGGCGGGGGCCCTGTGCGTCCCGCCCCCACCTTCCTCTGGGGGGCGGGGCCCGCCAGGAAAACCCATCTCGTCGGCGGTCCCGCCCCCCGGTGCCCAACGGACTGACGGGCGGACGCTGGAGAATGGAATGTCCTGCGGTACTCATCACGACTGCTAAAATCGTGGCCGCTGTTAGGACAGCAGGCTGGAATAAGGCCGGCTGTTTTTTCTGGTAGTATGTTACACCAAGATCAAGGCCAAAGGCAAGAGCAGACATGTTTGAAGTAGTCACTCGCAAAACGGTTTCGTAAAATAAAAATCATTGGACATTAAAATAAATCCATTATTTTCTATACTTTTTATTTTTCATAATTTCTACAAGCTAATGTTCGCTTAATGGTAATATTTCAATAGAACAAATCTATTAATTTGATTCAATGACGAATTTTCTTGAATAAATGTGAATATTTACTTCCATGAATTCGCTAAACACTGCACTAATGTGTAGATCGCATATTATGTTGATTGATTTTGTGCTCAACTGAGCGCATTGCAGCACTAGTGTCCAGGTCGCATAAGGAATTCGTCAAAGTCTCGTGTACACAACGAGTAAAGCTTAAAACGAGCCGTAAGTTTTTTGTGATTCGGAAATTTTCGTTACTTTGCTTTCCAGCTCTAATAGAACATTTCCGTTTTAAGGAAGCGAAGCTGGCTGTTCGTGCCGAGAATCTGCAAGCGGACGTCACGGATTCCACCTGGCTGCTTTTTTACATCGCTCCGTCGCTTGTTGGATTTCTTGTTCTTTTCTTCAGTTCTAGATATACATTTTTACGTTTCCTACAGACTCACGACGCAATAGATTCGTTTTTATCTTAGAATAGTTGTTAATATATTTATCCACGTATTTCATGGAATGGCTCTCTTAAAAAGAAAGAAAATGATCAATGAGTATTGAAACTTTAATACACAATATCTTACCATAAATGGACTGCTAAAAAGGATAAATTTCATATGATATAAAATATGTACGATATTCAGTACGATTACTATTTTAGTGCTCTCTGACGGCTATAAAAATTTCAACTCGAGTACTTGATTATATTCAGTCAACGATTCGTAAAACGAAAGTCAGATTTTCTTTCTCTGTACTAACTTCAAATAAGAATATCACTATTCCATCGCCCCAATCTTGGAAATCTCTAAACTCCTAAGTTTCTCAGCTTTCCAACCCGTTTACAAAATGGTGTCTGTTTTATCCCGCAGAGACCCTACAATTCCGAACATCCCGATTCCGCAAGTGCGACGTGGGCGCCTTGCGCGATCTTGGTATGCAACCCGCCGCGCGCTCTCGCCCCACTCCCGCGCAGCTAGGTTGGCAGGAATCGGCGCCAACTTGCGGCGCGTCGTCCTCCGGGGACTTTAGACTCCATTAATGCATGTGTCCAAATATGACAGTAATAAACAGCCCAGATACGGCGAGACAAGCCGCCTTCGGGCGCCCCCGGGTAGCAGGCGAGTCGGGCGAGCGCGGCGAAAGCAAGAGAGAGAGGACGAAGAAGAGAAGGATGCGGTGGGGCAACGTCGAGAGAGGGACGCCCCGAGTCGACAGCGAGGAGGCAGGCAACCCGCTTTAAAATGGGTTAATACCCCCTGAGGGTAGTGCGCCGACGATGGCAGAGCTACTGCAGATAGGTCGCGTGGGTGGATAACACCAGCTATCGCCACCGTCACCCTGTCCTCGCTTCTCTCCCGCCGGCAGGAGAGGCGGAAAGGAAGCTCGGTGCGAGGAGGCGCGTGGGGGGGGGGGGGAACGAGCGCGTCGGTGGTCAGGCTCGCCAACCGCCGAGATGTAAATTACCCCTGATGTACGCCTCGCGTGCGCGGCGCGGCGTGGCGCGGTGCGGCGCACAGACCGGGAGCAGGCCTTGCTACGCCAGGCGAAGCGAGGATGGGGAGGAGCTGCCTGCGTACATACGGACCGGGGTGGTGGCGGCGGTGGCGGCGGTGGCGGCGGCGGCGGCGGTGGCGGCGGTGGCGGCGGTGGCGGCGGTGGCCGGCGGCGGCGGTGGCGCTGACGAGCTGATGAGGCGACGGCTTATCTCCGCGTAGATAGCGGGTCTGATGGCCGCATTGTTACGCGCGGGTTAACGGCGCTGGTTTTACAACCGTCGCTAGCCACCGGTCCCTGACGTTACAGCGGGGAGTATGGAGAGGCAGTGGTGTGAGGGAGCAATGCACGGTGCGGTAAGAATAGGATAAGAAACCCTGCTGAGCGTTTTACATCCGACTGACCAACGGAACTTTCAACTCCACCCCTGTCGTGTTTGTTGTATGTGCTCAAAATATCACGGGCGTCCCACATGAGTTGCTAAGGTCACAGATTCCTTGCGCGCTTTTGAGTTTCCTATTCTTAGATTATCTATAACTCCATCTTTTCATCTCTTCTTTCACCACGTGTGGGCCAAAAGAGCACAGAAAGTTAAAATTAGAAAGCAAACATTTGTGGAATGAAGCAGAAAGCACAAGCATGGATAGGAGTTAATGTGCAATATGTGTTGCTCACTATGCAACACTAAAAGCAACAAATAAAAAAGAATTAAAGTAAAAAATATAATGGAAAACGGTAAAAAGTAAATGAATGGATAACAAAAGTTATAAAAAACGTTAGGAAAAAGTGACAGGTGGTCAAATTGACCTAAGGTTATGACAAATGAGATAATGAGATATGTCAGTGAAGGTGAGGAAGTAGTCAGAGAGGGGTCGAAAACAGGTCGATTGGGGGAAGTAGCGGTTTGGAAAAGGGCTATTTAGGTGTTGAGGTGGCCCAAAGAGGGATCAGAAAGGCAACTCGAGTAGGGGATGGGAAAGAATTTACAAGGGGAGAGGAAAGGGTCGAGAAGCGGTTGAGAATGGATCGGGAAGGGATAGGGAAAGAGTCGCGAAGGAGTCAGGAAGTTTTGGAAAGGGATCAAAACGAGGTCAAAAAGGGATTGCGAAGACATGGGAAGCCGTTGAGGAGTAAGATAGGTAGAGGAAGATGGATTGGGAGTGGTGGTCGATGCCTGAGAAAGATCGGAGTCAATCGGAAGGTGTAAGATCCTGGTTCGGCCTTAGTGTGGAAGCGAACTGTACGAGGAGCAGGCTAGAACGGATAGAGACGCTACTGATCGCAGCGGAGGGGCCGGCCGCAGCACGCCGCGTCGTCCCGCGCCCTCAGGCAGCGGGAGTTACGGCGCGCCCGTAACGACCCGGGGAGCTGACGAGCTTCGATTGGCGGCCGCGGCGCGGCGCCCTCGTCTCCGCCCAATCACCCGAGGCTCCTCGGGCGACGTAATGGAATTACGACCGTCGCCGCCGCTTGGCAGCGCTGCGGAAAATTCCGCGCCAGCGCTACAGATGCGACACGCAGGGCGCCCCGCACGCCGCGTCCGTCAACCGCGCCAGGGCGTTCCCGCGCGCCGGCGACGCGCGCAAGGCGATCTCCGATACCCGCCGTGTTGGGGGGTCAACATTGAATTCGTTGTCGGATAGAAAAGTCTTCTCCGAGAAATATAATTTAAAAACAGGAATATTTACCTCTTACACTTAGAAACATGTATATAAAATATGAATGAATATAAAAATCTGCTGCTAAGCCTTTATTCTAAGTAATCACATATCAGTGCCATTCCTATGTCTGGAGACGACCAATGAGAGAGGAGGATCAACGACATACCTCAGAATAAATAGCAAAATTAATGAAGGGAAAATGTATATATATTTAATAACTAATTTTACATTTATTTAAAAATATATTACTTACGTTTTCTATGAGTTAGTGTTAAAATATTTTCTATGTGAGAGAAAAAAACTGTGCTTGGTTCTGTTACTACTCCCTCGATTGTTATGAGACTTTTAAAACCGAATGTAATGAACAAGCCGATGCATACCTCGGAAATGATTAGCAGTAATGAATATTTAAAGTAATTTTCTAAATTCATGAAAACTATAACATACATTATTATAGTTTATCATAGAAAAATACACTATTGGTTTTAAATCTTTATTGGAGAGAAAACAATGCATGTTTATTGAGTCAATTTAGAGTCCAGAAGAACACGACCTGAGATTATTTGCATTTCCTCGCCAAGTGCTATCGTCGAGGCAACGCCCACCGGCGGAACATCCGCAATGGGCCGCGCTGTATATCGTTGCGTTGCTTAGCGAGGTCGCGCGGGCGCGGGAGCGGGACGTGACTGTGGCGGAGGGCCGAGGGGGCGGGGCGCGCTCTAAAGATGCCGCGGCGGGCGCCTCACTGCCCCGTAATGAACCTGCGGTGCGCGTAAAGAGACCGCCCGCGCGCGCCGGCGCGGAGTGGACGGGGGCGTTGGCGAGGGAGTGGCGGCGGTGAAGGAGGGCAAAAAGGAGAAGCAAGATACGGAGGTGCGAAGCGATGGAGGAAGGGAAGGAGGGAGCGGTGGGGCTAAATGGAGAAGGAAGAGGAAGGAACGGAAATGGTAAACGGAGGAGGAGAAGGGAGCAGTGATGAGAAACGGAGGGGGAAAGAAGAGCGGAGGTGAGGAAGAGAGAGGAGGAGGAGGGAGAGGTGATGGAAACGCAGGAGGAAGAGAGAGCGGTGGTGGGAAACGGAGGAGGAGGAGGAACCGGAGGTGGGAAATGAAAGCGGAGGAAGGAAACGCAGTAAGGGAAGGAAATGGAAGTGAGGAACAGAGATTGCAGACGTTGGTTCTTCGAAGACTAAAAATGTGGAAGGAGTGGCTGACGATAGGAGGGATGGTGATGGAAACTGAGTTAACATGAGCAATTCCCTCCCTACGCACTTGGGAAAGTTTCTTAGAGCACTTCTGCTAGCATTGACAAGAGAGAGCACCGCCCCGTCCTGTTTGCGGCACTTCAGTAGGATGAAGTCTAGACACATTCATATATTTCTATTTTTTCCTCTTGTTCTATTTTAATTTCTAACTAAGTATGAATACGACACAGTCGAGTTGCGTTTGTAATTTAGTTCATGATTTTCCAGTGAATGCTTATACATGTCTTTCACATTTATATTGACTGCCTTAAATAATTGGAGACCTCCAATTACATTTCAAATTATTCACCTGAACTCTCACTTTTTTAAAGTGACCTCAAAATGTCCATGGAATAGACATGCATCTTACTCTGGTATTCGAGCAGATCCTGTAATACATTGCAAATCTATATGTGATCTATCTACAAAATTTATTTCTCAGGAAGTCCTATTCTGAAGAAACAAATCGCTTCTGTGAAGAACACGTGACTAAACATGTGATATTGAATACTTCACCTACGTTGCACGCAAAAGAAAAACAAACAACAAAGGTCACAAAACCCACAACGGAGAGGCAATGCGGATCGTGAGGTTTACCTCCTCGGAATAGCAAGACTGCGCCAGTGCTACACACGACAAGGTCGCGTGGGCAGTAAGCGCTCCCGGCTGTTTGCCCCAAGTGCTCAGGAACAAGGGTGACGCTCGCCAGACGCTGTGAGTCGAGAGAGGCGGGGCGGGGGAGGGGCGGGGGGGGGGGGGGGTGTGGCGGCGGCGGGGGCGGAGGAGGGGGCGAGACTGTGAAGGCGACGGCAGGATGAAGGTGCTGGCAGAGGTTGGGATGGAGGCGTCGACCGCAGTGGCGGGCTAACGAACTGGCGACGCAGGCTCTGCGTTTGGACGAACGTCGCAGAGGAGGATCGCGATGAGCGTTCGCAGAAGACATGAGTTTCTGGGCGAGAAGAAACAATGAACACGGATTGGAAGTTGTAAAAGAGAAGAATTTGGAAATGTTTATAAAACACAATAGAGAAGGACAATTTCTGATACATATGCTGCATAACTTATAGTCAGATGTTAATATTTTAAACACCCTAACCCTAACGCATATAATTAAAAAGTGGCCCTGAAACACAATGATAATTAATATAATACAACGATAATACAGAAATTCGTCATTAACGTGAATTCCAAGAGACCGAAATAAATAGAGCGTGTTATAAAAATTCGTGTTATTCCATTATTATAAAAGACTGCATTAATGTAATCCCTTGCCGAGACCGAAGTGTTGTTCGTATTACGGCAAAATTCTTGTTAAATGAGTTCGTGCTAACGAGGGTTTACTGTATTAACACAATGATCGTAATGATGATAATTCATTTGGCTTTATACCCTTATTTAATGCAATTATTTGTTAAATCATCAAAATTAATATTATAAAATACAATTGTATAAATTATTGTCTGCAAAACGTTTAAGACAATCGGTAAACGGTTAAGATGGTCTTCAGCCAAATATATACAAACTAAAAGAAAATTTAATCGTAAAGAAAAAAAAGATATTTTATGTCTTAGAAATAACAAACATGAATTGATATCTTAGCATTCTACGAGAACGATAGTTCGAAATAACTAGTGTCTATAGTCGATGAACTTGATATTGCAACCTTTCAATATGAGAACGTGGAAACAATTGCAAAACGTTATATGCAGGAAGGTACATCAAGGATAAAAGGATTTCTTTTCATGAGTAAATGCTTCATCAAAGAGTGAATAATGAAATATTTTCGATCAGGTATACTTCATCCCTAGAGCACATGAAAAGAGAGAGTAATGCTCATAGAGGATATTTATTGGAAACATTAGACAAGAAACGTCTTCGAGCAGATCACAGAACCTTTGTGATGAACATAAAAGTCGTCGTATCAGTCACCAATGTGAAGGAGCAAAGCTTCGCAAACTATTGAAAGTCCAAAAAGCAGTTACGTTGGCTTTGAAAACTTTTTACATTCCCAACTTCAAACTGCGATATCTTCTGGTTAACATTCCGCCTTCAGAAACTGCCCCTGAAGTATTAAATTGCCCGTTGGTTTCAAAACACATTAGAAATTGCCTATCGTGCACTTAAGGCTTGTGTGTTTGCACACAGCGTGCAGCTAATATATTTGTCCGTTTCGAAAAGAATTCCAGCAGCGGGGTCACTATATTTTGCGATATCTTTATATAACTGTTTTGGGGGTTCCAAACAGCTTTGCATATTTGAGATAACTGTTACAACGTTCAGTTGATATAGTAAATTATTTTCTTGGGCCAAGACCACGAGGAACAATATTCGCGGCAATCGTGCTCGGGCCTAGAGATAAGAGGCACGCCCCGATCGCCGAGCACGTACCACACACAAAACCACCGAGGGACGCGATGGGGGCGGCAAGGACCAAGAGAGAGAAGAGGAAATGGAGGACGTCGTTGAGAAGCTGGAGGAAGAAGAGAAGATGGAAGAGGCAGGCAGTAGATGTTTCTGCAGTGCGCTTCTCCCGACACTGCAAAATGCAACACTCACAATAACGATTCCTAGACTATCATCGACTGTAACTCGACAGGACGGTTACTAACAGGACAGGAGGGTCATCGATCAGTAATCTATTTCCAGTATGTATACATCTTTGTAGAAATTCGATGGGATTCTAATTGCTTTCAACAACCTTTCTTATTCTTAGAGACTGAAAATTCGCATACGTCTTCAATAGCTTTCTCGCGATAATTTGTATTATTTCATGGAGAACTAACTAAAAACGATGATAAAAGAAATTCAACCGAAAAAAATAATATAAGATACTCACAGTAAAATCTCAAAGTCATTCACAGCGTGTTTGAAAGTCACACTCACCTGAAAAGACAAAATACAATAATTAAAATCGTTTTATCTGGTTACACAAATGTTTTAAATTAAATAGTATGATTACATAAAACAAGAGACACAAACTGTTTTTTCAATACGCATTTCACTGACATATATTGTAAGCAATTCTGGAATATTACATAATATTGTGATTCGGGAGATCTCTAGTTAATTGAGAACACTGGTTACAATCAGCAATTCTACCCTGATATTCTATTTCGTAGACAGATTCGTGAAAAAATATAATACGCTCGACAATTCACAAAGTGTAAGATTCAGACACATTTTACAGATAGGTTCAAGTAATATGTTCCTACAGTTATTTTAATTGTATTCCTTCACTTTCATAAAATGTAACATCTTAATTGCAAAATCAATACAATAACAAAATGAGGATGATTAGTAGCGTCAGACAATTTTGAAAAAAATTAAAACGTGTCGGTTAGAAAACAACACTAAAATTTGTATCCCTCTTTGAATACCTTAACCATCTTATTCTCTAGCAAAAACCTTCTCTTAATCATGAAACTTTCCTTTTCAAAATATTAATTCCAAATTGTAATATTTTGACATGAACGCTGTACTTAATTGAAACTAGCTGCCAGTATTTTAATTGAACATGTGTATTTATTTACGGAGAAGCCTTGTAGAGAGAGAAAAAATAAACTTTCCCAAACCAGAGTAATTTAAACTTTCTAACCCATCCATAAAGCGCTTAATCGATAAAACTAGTAAGTCACGAAACACACAAACAGGCTATCTCTAAATAATTAATACTAATCCTATACTTCGAACATTTACTCTTGTTTCCACGACCTATTTCTTCCACAAACGACAGTTCAATAACTTCATAAAATCTTCAACGTGATTCTCCGCTGCATAGATCACATTGTCACTAAACTCTTCGCCTCTTTCCCAAGCGCATGATTTCACAGACGCGGTGTGCTTTCGGGTCCTATGCAAACATGCGACGCGGCCTATGTTGAATGAAGCGCGAGTCGGTCGTGCATAGCACACACACAATGGGCACACACACAGGCACACAAAAATGGCGACGGATCTCTGCCGCGTTTCCGGGTGTTTCAAACGCAACTTCCCCTCTTTTCTCCTGACTCCTCACCACCTTTCGTCCGTTTCCTCCCGGCATGTAAGGAACGCGATGGCGATGGTGAACGCAACTTTGAAGACGTACGTGGTCATGAACAATGAGGAAGCAACGATAAATGTGACAGTGGTGATGGTGATGGAGGTGAGAGGTGATGACGGAGGTGACAGGAGAGGATGGTGGTGGCAGCGGAGGTGACGATGAAGGCGACGGCGGAGATGGGAATGGACGCGACGGTGGAGAATTCGGAGGCAAAGACGGAGGTGACTGTGGAGGCGACGACTTACGTGACGGCGGAGACAGAAGCGTTGGTTGTCAAGGCTGTGATTCTACTGACGGTGATGGAAAATTTCATTCGATTCATTAAATAATTGATTTGCGGCGAACGCTGCTCCCGTTTAATATTTGACTTTTATTCCTCGTCCAAAGAGGGAAAGGTCGCGAAAGATTGCACAGGTTCTGGGAGAAGTGTGTAAGAGGAAGCAACATCTGACCATTTCATAATTCACCCACGAGCCGCCAGATCGCAACACTCGGCGGTCCAAATAACTGAGTAGATGTGTCGGGTACATATTTCATTCACGTGCGGAGACGAGGACGAACGTGTGACATTTACGTCATAAAATATTTCTGATAGGTAATTATTATTTTTCCTTCTCGTTAACTTTGTCCTTCATTTATCCACCATCCGATTTACCTCAATAAATTACATCTTTCAATTTTAAATAGAGAGGAGATACGCTTTTAAGAACAATAACGAGTGTAGTTTCTCGAAGTTTTCGTTCATGCACAATGGAGTTCACCTAATGAGACTCGTTTGTCACGACATCAATTATACAAAAAGAAAAGTTCTAACCACTGTTTCTTCATTAGAATTACTTCGCAGAATAAGAACTTGAAAATAAAAAAACTGATTTTACTCAATGACGTCAAAGGCACTTGACAAATATCAGAGTCAACAAACACATTGAACTATTATGCATCTCAAAACTAACTTTCTTGACGAATTTAGCATCATTGTACAGTCCTGCATTGTACAATCATTTAAAGTCTTCTCAACTGCATACATTTAATTGATTTCTAAGCTTACATAAAAATAAGAAAAATATCAGTTCCTGCACACTTCTTGTTTAAATTATTAGTGATTCAATTATAAACTGGCAACGCCGAATCATCAACTTCTATGGAGTAAGACTGTAATAATTTGTGGCCGCGAAAACGCCTCAGAAGGTCGGCACGTGCTTTTAAAAGGGAAGAACAGAACTCCGAGTCTGCCATCACCACAGCGGAGGCCCCGTCACCACAGTCTTCCATATGAGGTCGTTCTAATTAAATCCAAGTGGGTGATGCGAGTTTCAATATTATCGAACTCCCGCTGCCGCCGCCAGTGTCGCCAACGCGTCTGTCGCCATTAATCTCTAATTAATGTCGTAATTAATTGAGCAAGCTTGGCCCAATTATAACGCGGGATCGCTCGGGGAATTTAACTAACTGTGCGCCAGGAATGGGGGTAGATCTTCTCTGCGCAGTCGTCGCCGGTGGCCATTGCCTTCATCGTTTCCTCTTCCTCTCGGTTAAGGATTCAAAGGGTTAAAGCAGGCCTAGTCTTCCGTTCGGGTCGAAATCACTAATTGCTAATTTTAGAGCTTGATTGGAAGGAAAATTTGTACATGTCATTCATCAGCGTCATTAAACATATAGTTCGCACCATTTCATAAATATTAATTACATTTTTTCACAAATTTTCATTTACATATATTGTTATCCTCTTTGTATAAATGTGCCTACATTACGTGAACTAAATGTTTGTCTACATTACGTGAATCACAAGACGTAATGTAGAAGTAACTAAATAATTCTTAGCAACATGTAGAGACAGTCTTCAAATACTTACGTCCCTACACGATTCCATTTGAACATACGTTATGGATTTAGAACAATTACACAAAACGTTTCTACAGGAATATGAAAATAAACGAGCTATTTCTTGAAGTATGCCTGAGATATGAAGGCACGATGTAATCTTTCATGTTTGTTCCCAACGTGTTCTACATAACGTATTTATCCACGGTTAATAACTTGTTTGATTAAAAAAATAATTACCTAAAAGGCGAAATAATTTGAAAAAGTTCTCGTACACCGTGTGTATTCATGAGGTATAAAAAATAAAGAAACGGCTTATCAAATCAAAAATGTAGAATGAAATGTTGCACACCCCTCGTTTAAAACGCTCGTTATATTTCTCCATTACAACCATGCCCTTTGTCTCGAAACACAATTATTTAAATAGGGATATTTGCATCTTCTATGAATACATTTCCGGAACTTCATGCGCCTAAAACCGGCATTTCCACCCCCCCCCCCCTTGGTTCCTTTGGGGACTCCGATCTCCTCGCTCTCCAGACCCCTCCTCTCCTCTCTCGCGCCCGCCCACGCAGATCGCGTCCGCCTCATTAGGCGGCGTGACACGCCGCACGCGCGATAACGCTCGCCTCATTAGAGTTGTCGGTCAAACTGCCTTCCCCGCCGACCCCGCGCTCGACCCCAACCCCTCGGCGCGACGCGGCCTCCAGACGCCGCCCTCACCTGACAGCCACGCCCACCGCCGCCGCCCCCTCCACCCATCACCGGCCGCCACCATCTGACTTCCACCATCGGGCGTCACACCTTCCTTTCCTCCCTGAGCGTCATCACCTCCACCGCAGTCAGGCAGCCTTTGCCCAATTGCCCTCACATAACTTCACCCCCACCCCCAACACCTTACCACACCTCTCGTCACTTTGCAACGCTCCCTTCGTACCGGCCGAGGAGGCTCAGATCTTTTACTGTTGTCGCTGCAGTTCCTCTGACCGAGAGGTTCTAGGGTTTGAGTTTACAGGATTTTCGACGCTAGAAAGATTGCTAGGTTCAATTCAGCCGCTCTCTAGTGGACAATTCTAGCAGTCGGCTGGTCAGATAGGTTGCACACAATACAGAAGTAATCTGCTGAGAACTATGTGGAAAACATCACAATTTAATTTAATTTTATTATAAATATTTTGAACACATAAACAGGCTTCGGCGTACTCTCAGTCAAAATGATATTTCAAAAGATGAAGTTAAGCAGTTATCAATAAAATACTCGTCTAAAATTCAATATAATATTAAAAAACGCTGATATGATTGGATCTAAAAGTGTTTAAACACAACAATACACAAATGTTTTTTACAATCTAAATACTTTGGGGCATTTAATGCTGTTTTCAACGTAAAACAAAAAATTGAAGACAACAAAAGGCCTAATATGATGCAATCTCCTCAGTTACGCTATCAGTGGAAATACACTTTTAACTTATATTTATAACGCAATTTGAGATTGAAATTCTCTGCTTAAATATAACCATCGGATATAACTATCGAATAGATTAGCATGTACTCGGCTTCTGACGGCAGGTTTTCCCCTTCAGGGTTTTATTCTCAGCCGTACCTTACGGTCACTTTTCCGTGGCATTGATGCGATATAGAGACCATTTGGGGTGAATACCAGAATACGAAACGTTAGAACGCGATGGAATGTAGATATTGTAATGGCTTAAAGGCCTTCGGCCTAGCCACTTAGCATCAAGTTTTCTAATTTGTATGCTATAATTACCTATTAAATAAAAAAAATATATCCGGTGCAACTGGCAAAGCGCGCTAAAGCGACTGCGGCGTGGCTAAATATAACCAGGCCAAACCAAACGACACGAGGTCTATTCAGGACGAAGTGTGGAGGCCCAGAAGACCTTTGCAGAAGCACTTGCTCACGGGCGGCGCTGCACCTGGCAAAGCGCGCTCAAAGCGACTGCGGCGTGGCTCCAGTGCGCAGAAGCAGCTGCGCCGGCGGCGCGCGTGGCGGACCCAGCTGCGCAGTCCGACGCAGCCGAGCGGTGCGTTTTAATTCGATTTCCCGCACGCGGCCAAAGCCGGCAAAGGCGAACGGAGCTTCCAGTTGGGTGGGTGGTTGGGGGGTGAACCAGCGTGACTGTTTCCCGCCTTCTGATGCCGTCGCCGGGGCAACCCGATATCTCCATCGCCACTGGGTTCAGTGCGTCTCATAGCGTTGGTCGTCATTCGGACTCAGTATCTTAGGAACTAATGCTTTTACTCTCGTCTGCCTCCTCTGAGATCTCAACTTCCGTGGGATTTGGTGCTATCAAAGAGTGGAGATCCATCAAAGAGTGAGTAATAATTAAACAGATCTGAAGTGTAGAACAATTTGAATTATGTGATAGTTTATGAATCTTTGCTAATGCATTTAAATTTAACTCCTCACTGTTGGCCTATCACTCTTTGATTCGCCAGAGGGCATGGTACTCACGCGTTCTCAATATTTCATCTCATTCCACTCTCACCATTCCCTATCATCGCCCATCTAACCGCCCTCTAACCCCTCTAACCGCTCTCTAACCACCCTCTAACCACCCTCTAACCGCCCTCTAACCCCTCTAACCGCTCTCTAACCGCCGCCGTCTCTTCTCTACTGATTGGGACTTCCTCCGCACGTCGCTCAGGGGGCAAAGAGTAAAGCAGGCGCACACTCGCGCACGCGTTGGCCAAATCTCCCAGATCGGTGGCGCGCTCCCGCGGAGGCCAGCGGTCGGTGGCAAGCGGCCGAGACGCATAATCTGCTTAACGCCGGCGGGCAACGGCGCGGGCCGGGGAGGCGAGTGCGGCACCGGGGAGCAAGGGGGGCGTGGCGAAAGGTCGGCGGGTGCGTAGGCTGCTGCAGCAGCTCCGAGCGCTCCGCACCAGACTGACGCCAAACGCCGAATTAATTAATTACTTACTCCAGTTTAGCCACCGAGAAGTGCGGCGACCGCCCGACCCTCTCGTCTCGTCTCGTCTCCTCTCCTCCGCTTACCGCCAGCGAACGAGACACGTGACACGTGAGGTCGATGAGAAGGTGAGAGAGAAGGTCGCGGTAGTTCGAAGCGGCGGACGTCCAAGAGTGACCAGAAGCGGGAGACTGACGGGCAGTTTCCATCATCACTTAAAATTTGTCGCCAGGAGATATTCATTACTTATATTTATTTTCTATACATCACTTATTCATATTCTTAAATTCAATTACAAATTGTTTCACATTTTCTTCTTTCCAGAATGTGGCTGAAGGACAGATTTTAAAGGCAGAATCTATCTCCCAACAATAGCAAACTAAAAGCAACGAGGTCCTCAGCTCTTTCTAGTTTCTTTGCCGGATGCATTCACGAAAAAATCAAGAACATTAGTTAAGTTCTACTACATTCAACAATATTACGTTTTCTCAAATCACCGATGACAGATCATATAAATCATGCTTATTTCCTAGTTAAGTGCTGAATTCCGTAGCGTAATTTCCAAAATATGAAATGTGACTAAAAACTAGAATTTTTGACATTCTCAGCATACGGTTCGTATTCTGTGCTTTTGATATGTCGACTTGAGTAGCTTAGATTTTTTATGGATCGTTACGATCTCATACGTGACATGTGGAAGAGTGACGTGATAGTAGGTCTCGAGAACACGCTGTAAGGAAGAATGGCCAGAACGGGGGTTCCACGAAAGGGCTGTAATACGTCAAAAACCGACCAAATAAATGGATACTACACCAAAATAATTTTCATACACATCGGTGAAGAGCCTATAAGCAATACTGCCATGAATTGTCTGCCGCATCGCTCGTCGAAGAGGCAGCCAACCTGCAGGGCCATCCCGCGTCGTCCGTCCTCCGTCCACACCCCCTTGGGGGCGACCCCTCGGCATAACCGAGGACGTTAGTTATCAAGTGCGGCTCCCCGCGGTCTCCTGAGGACGGCGCCATCGCCTCCGCCCCCGGCCTTAGGCTGCGCGCAGGTAGCCGCGCCGAAGCGCTGCCTAGCAGGGGCAATCCCTGAGCGACTTCGCCGAATATGGAATCCGCTCCTAAAGACCCCTCGCAGCAGCCGACCGTAAAATGTCGGCGAAACGCTCCGCACTCCCGGGGAAGATTTAAAATATCACGGGGTGCTCAAGGTGAAATCGAATGGTCTAAGCGTATCTGCTTCTCCGAAATATCAAAAATTCTTGGTAAATCGTCGCAGTATTCGATGTTCTTCACTCGCGAAAACAATCATTCTGCTCTCGCTTTCATTATCTACCTTTCTACTTCTTCATTCTTATTCTTCGTCGCCTTTTTTTCGGTCTTGTGCGGCTTAGAGCCCAATTCCAGTATTCACTTTCATCAAGGCATTCACTTTCATTCAGTACTGCGGGAGCCTTTGGCTATCTAAGGAGATGGGTAGTAGGTAAAGGAAAATTAGCATATTGTCCGAACTTCAAGATGTCGCGTCAGGATGGGGAAAAGCAGTCTAGTGTTTGAGGTACTTCGTCGACATCAGTCAGAAAATAACCGAAAGTAGAAGTAGCAAAAGCGGTCGACCACCTAACTAGCCTCTAAAATTCTCATTAAACCAAAGTTATTGTTCTATTAACTCTTATATTGTGTAAATAATTCGTCTCAGAAAGAATTCGCAGCTTCGATCTTCTGATCTACGAAGTTTCACTTGGGCACACGCAAGAACACTCGCTGTCATTCTTTGTTTACCTAATTAATCCCCATATTATCTGTCTCATCCACACATGTATAATCTAACAAATAACAGCATTTTCAGGCGAAAGCAATACAGCATTCTCAGTCGAAAAAAGGTTGAAAATTCCCTCCCAACACAAGTCACGAAATGCAATTACCTACACATGTGATACCCTGATCCCATTTGAACGTCATTTCATCACGCAAGGGAACATTCCTTACCACATCCTCTTCAAACGCTCCCTCCTCCTATGGTATTCATTTCACCAGGCGACGGCAGACTAGCTCCTGACGCCAGACGTGCAAAATGAGAAGCAAGCAGTGTCGGTGGATATGGGATGAGCTCCCACAGCAATTTCCTCGGAGCTCCACAGAGACAGTGGAGTCTAATTCCAACGGACCGAAAACGCGAATGTGTCATATGAAGACGAGGGAGAGCGTCGGAGAGATGGCGACTAACGCAATTCATGGGGAGGTAAAGAAGAGGTGAGAAGAAACCACACACGCACGAACAGTTAAAACAGAGGTAACAAAACTGTATATTAAATTAATTAATCAAAAAAGTAATAAAGCCAAAACGGGAGAATTGGAAATGGTACAGTACATAATTTTATTCTTCTTGTACTACATCCCTTCGTAATGGACGTTGGTGAACAAGCACGCAGAACTGTCATTTGGATTTCCTGAAGAGTCATTAAGAAGTCAGAAATTATTTATACGAATGAACTGGTACTTCGTGGTTTGTTATGCGCTTTTAAGTCAGAATCTCAAGGATAGACACCTTACGAGCTATACCACCTGAACAATTCTAATAAACAAGGAATAACGATTCAATAGCTTTCCGCCCAATAGAAGGCAATGCTAGCGTAAATTATTTGCCACTAGCGTAGATAAATCTTTATATAAAACAAAAACCACTTTATTAATTTACTGAAAAATATTTTCGAATGTAAAGAGGAGCCACATGTTTCCAAATGTGTGCTTTCTATCCCCGCCCCAATATTTTATAAAAAACTGTACCATATACTAACTAAACCTCTCCAAGATAAACCTCCCACGTCGGCCACCGAACTTTATGTGTTAAACAGAAACGACTTCATTCCAAAATGGAGGAAATAACACGCAGACATGAAAACAGTTTTCAAATTTAATTTCAAGATACATTTTCGTCGATTCTAAAATTCATTTTGGTTTGAAGGTATTAACATAATATGATAGCAACATAATTTTGTGAGAATATGAATTTTTTTATCTAGCTCCTACTTAGGAACTCCTCTCTCATCTGAAAACGAACGTATCTTTCGAATGTCCTGTGCATTTAGTTTCCAAAACATTTGAAATAATAAAAATAAATGCGGAGAGGACCCTAAAATCTCTACCAAAATTCGTCAACTCCAGGAAGATTGAAATTGATTTCGTGGAATATTTCACGCCAGCAACGTTGATGTATACAGAGGACGCCAGAGGTGATGCGGCAACATCACTAAACATCATGTGCCATACGTGCTGCAACCCAACGTCCTCGAACGTCACTTCTCAACAGCTGCCGCCACCGCCCCCAGAATTGGGAGCGGTCCCATCCAGCGAGTCTCTTAGAGGAGAATAAGATGTGGCGGCAGAGGAGACAACCCGAAGGCGGCACACTCTGTAGCACATGTGTCGCTTCGTTCGCGCCGGAGGCACCAGTGGGCGACAGCGGCAGCGGAGGCGGTGGAGGCACCGGAGGTGGCTGACGCAGGGACGAATACGAAGGCGGTGGGGGGCGATGGGGCGGCGGCGGTGGCGGGTGGCGATGGCGGTTGCGTGGCGGTTGCGGTGGCGGTTGCGATGGCGGTTGCGATGGCGGTTGCGATGGCGGTTGCGATGGCGGTTGCGATGGCGGTTGCGATGGCGGTTGCGGTGGCGATGGCGGTTGCGATGGCGGTTGCGATGGCGGTTGCGATGGCGATGGCAGAAGCGATGGCGATGGAATAGCGATGGCGATGGCGGAGGCGGAGACGAGGGCGGGGGCGGGGAGGCGGTGGCATTGGCGGTGACTGAGTCGGAGGCGGAAAATGGCGGTGGCGCGGTGAGCTCGCTTCATTCTCGCCGAGTATTACGGTGAGAGCGGCACGCGTTGTCTCGGGAGACCACGGGCGGGGAACATCGCAACTGAAGCCGTATTAGCGCAGCGAAGCGTGCATGTGCGCGCATGTGGGGAGCGCCAAGTAGCACGCGGAGGAACCTTCCTATTATAGCACCAGTCGCTTCCTACATCGTCTGTCGAAGATTCAAGTGCATAAGGAAATGGGATTTTCGTGATAAGTTCAAAAATGCCAACGCGCTATATGCGACGTGTTTTGAATGCAGTTTCTAAAACTTCAATGTAGTACTCATACGATAAATTTCAACACGTATTAGAAGTTCTGTTAATTAATAACAAGGGGAAAAATAATATTTTTGAACCTTTACTCCTGATAAGAAAATTTTTGAATGAAGGAGAAGCATATTATGTATTTTTACTACGCACAAATTGCTACGAAAATTGCTACAAATTGCTACGAATCGTATTCAACTACACTATTATTCATTTGAGTGCGCAAGAACATTATTAGTGTCTTATAATGAATTACTAAACCTAACCTTGATAACGTTTTTTTTTAATTTAACAATTAATTTCTTGAGAACATTCAAAAATACACATATAAAAGCAATTTGACAACATAAAACCTTGTCGGAAAGAAATTAAGTACTTCACCTTCCCCTTAGAAGCAGCAGTTGAAGGTGAAGAGCGCTGTACATTTGGACAACCCTGAAAGCCTGCCAGACGAGACACCTCTCGCGACGCGGCGAGAGCACGGGAAGAAGTGGTAGGCGGAGATGGCGGGGGAGGGGGGGGGGGCGAGGAAGATGACGCGGCAACCAACATATCCTCGCGGAAAAGGGGAAGACAGCTGAGGCACCGGCTAAGCGACAGCGCCCTGGGCGAGAGAAGAGGTGGGGGAGAAGGACGAGGGGAAGGGAGGGGAAGAGGCACAAACGACGCCGGCGACGGGACAACAGCGACGGTGATGACGCTGAATGCGCCGGCGACACCCGACACGCCCGCGTCCCCGCCCTCTGGCCCGCACCGCGTCGCGTCGCGTCTATCGGCCTTATCCGTCACCTCCCGCCCCTACCGCTTTCCAGACCTTTCTTCGTCTCGCGCTCGTGAGCTTATGGCTGTTTCTCAGGCCAGACCTTTTTGTAAGAAGTCTCCACCGCCAGATGTACACATACAGCGATTCCAGTCATTTGCGTATTTTCTGTTAGTAGATAATTGTCACCACCCTATTGAACCTTATTGGAAAAGCAATTACGTCGGAAATATGTTCCGCACAGTAAATGCGTACAAGAAGTGTCCTTGTTACTGTGTACCCATTGCATTTTAATCATCAAATTCATAATTAAAAGAACCCGGGTTGGTGTCCCGGTCGGAGTCAAAATTTTGTAAAAAAATTATTATTAAATACATCAATATTTTTACATTGTAATTTATCGAATTGCTTCAATGTACTTTATCGAAAATCATATCTCAAACAAATACTTTGCAATGTTAATATCAAAAATACTCAGTGACACGTGATTCACATTTAGTTTGAATTACTTTAAACATATATGCAATTTAATTCCTGCTGTCTTCATAGGAAACCACTTTACGAACAAAAATTAAATGATTTTTCTTTTAAGACTTTTTCAATTATACTTACTTAGTGATGTGATTTATATTAATATTTTAATACAGGATTAAAGTTGGAATATTCTCAAGAAACAGCTAGCACTCTAAGCCAATAACAAAAAGTGTTACAGATTCTATAAAACTGAATGCTTCAATCACGCCCCAGTTGGCCTCGAGGTTTATTCACTTACTTCTGAGCAACCGGGCAGCTCTGGCCTTGGCCGCGTCACGCGCGCCCACGTCCGGGACGTTCCCATTGTTTCAGTGCCCCCAGTGAACCCGGAGATGCTGCGATGCTGCAAGGTAGCCGCTAATAAATGCGTGCAACTCATTAATCTCCTTCTTCTTTTTCTTTGTACCTCCTCGGGCCACTTGTGCTCGGCTTCTTTGTAAATTGAGTCCTAAATCTTCGTTCAGCATTCTCTTTCATGATGTACAGAAAGTAATACAGATCCTGATTGCGAAATTAGTTTTCCCTTAACCGCACTAACAACGTCCCCCGGACACAAAATTCAAAGTTATCTATCGTAAAACGGAACTTTCATAAATAATTTTTTTATCTTCTGATCATTTTAATTTTTCTTGTAGGTGTATCTTAGAGTTGTATACCAATTGCCTAGAGCACTGCGTTAAAAAATGAACTTGCTATTTTTACAATATTGCTGAGAGGTTGAGAAAACTCAATGTTTCTATGTACACAGAAGCGAATTTCGAAACGAATGAAAAAATGTCTACAGAACGCTGGGAACAATGGCAGTACGTTCTCAAAAAACACAGTCGTATACCAAACAACATTAGGCTCTTATGCAAAGTATCTACAAATGCCGCAAGTTAATGATGGACAGAAATTCTTTAACTACTCTTACAAACATTAACTAAATGGAGGCAAATTTGACAATAATGCAAACACACTCTGAGAGGATTAACGCGCGAGACATCAGGTGTGCAGAAAACACAACTCCACTCCCCATCAAACTGAACAGTGTTTTGGAAAACCCCCCCCCCAACCTCCACGCGCGCGCGAAGCAAACAGGGCGCGAACGCGTCCGCCACTTCAGCGTTAGGCGCGCGCAACAAAACCCGCCCTTACTCGCGGGTCTTGCAACACCCAGCACTGACGCGCGCGGCGGCACGAGCGGCTCTCCGGGCGGGGGCGGGCCCGCAGTCGTTACTGGCGCGGAACGTTTCCCCCCCCGCAGCCGAGGTGCCGCGCTCCGCGAAATCACCTCGCCGGATTATTCACTTTCCGAAACGTTTTACGTACGACCTCTGCGCTCGCGCCCGCTGCGCCAGCGGGTCGCTTTCAGCTGCGAATCGCGCCGGCCCCGCCCCGCAACGCCCCGCTCCGCGTCGCACTGCTTCTAAGGGCTCGTAGCGGGGGACCCATTCGGCGGGCGCGCCTTCCCCGCCGCCGCTAAAGCCGCCGCAATCCGCCTCCGGACAGTATGTATCCGGGCGCTCACTAATAGGCGCTATAATAAAAATAATAGCAATTAACCTCAGAGTAGCGGCGTTTAATTTAGATTAATGCAATATAGGTAATTGCAGGCTAGTCGGCGACGGCGCCGGTTAAACTGCAATAATTATAACGGCTGGCTAACGGGCGGTGCTAACGGGCCCGCTAACGGCCAGGGGGCGGAGGGGGGCGTGATTAATACTCAAGGTGCGTAGTCGGTCGCTGTGCGCCCGTTCCACCCCGTCCCCCTCCCCCGGCTCCGTCCGCAGTCCTCTGTCCTCCGTCCTCCCATTGCCCTGTTTCAGTGAAGGTTAACAATCCACGTTCTCCCTGGGTCCCACTTAGTTATAGGATAGTTTGTACTCCCGAAACTGCCGCACACAAAAATGGTAACGCGCTCCCATTCCCCACAATTAAGTAATCAACCTGCTTATTTCGCCATGCTCTTATGTCATTGCGTTTACAATCTTAATATTACAACACAGTAGTTGTTAACACAGAAGCGAACGTTTGCTTCATCTGACCTTGGGAATAACTTTTCAAACATCGCATCATTAAATTCTCCGCCCTGTTCGCGACTGTGGAACTGACCACACAACCAGCGCATACACCTCGCAAGCAGCAGCAAGTGCTTCCTCGACAGTTTCCTCATCCACGGTTCCTCGTCCGCTTCCAGCCTCGCCTCGCGTCCTCTTCCCCGCCCGCTTCCCCGCCCGCTCCCGACCTCCCTCCCGAGGCCCCGGCCCTGCTCCCGCGCGAGCGGGGCTTTGTAATTAGGCGACGAATCTGTAATTTCTTATTCATGGGGCAATCATTGGCAGCGGCGCCGATAGCAGCGGCAGCTGCGCCCATTCTGCGTACGAGGGAGCAGCAACGCAGACACTCACAATCCGTGGCGCCGACACAAGGAAAGGTCGTTACGGGGAAAATATTTCCTTGTTCTCATTTCCTGCCCTGAATGTTTGTTAAGAATTCTCAATTACATCGACACAAAAGCGAATACTTACAGAAAAATTCATAACAGGGCATACACTCTGATCGATAAAGAGTAAACCGTTTCTTATTTAAGAAGGACAACTATGGTTCGACACACATACGAGCTCGATCTAAGGTGCAGTAAAAACTAGTACATCTCTTACTTCTAGAAAAAGGTGTTGAAACTATACATCTGCCCAAACGTAAGTTATAATTCATTGTATAAAGAAAAAAAATTAATCATAATACAACCTGTAATTATTATTGTTATTAAAGGAAAAGAATAAGAGGCAGGGAAAGCAATATTAGAATAATTTTCTTCACAACACGAAAGTTCATAAACTATCTTTTCCATTTCCATTTATTCTACCAAACATCTTGAGAAAGGGGACGCGTGTTTCTGAAGCCTTTCATTAGCGACGCTTATCGTTATAAAACGGAAGTGCCCATTTTCGACGGGACCGTGACATATTTCCGGCTTAATGAAGCAATTACTTCCGCGAAACCAGATCCCAGAGGCAAGACACTCGAGTGTGTAATCTTAATGCCTCGCATTACAACAAAATGTCGTCGGAAACGAAAATTTAACGATGCTCTCAGCGAACAAACGTGTTACGCCCCGTGGCTGCGGTAATACGCGCTCCGGGGACGGCGTCAACGGCGGCGGCGGCAGCCGGATTTCAGCGGCACTGAGGCCAAAGGAACTTCAAAGAGTCTTGAAATTAGGGAAATATCTAAAGAACGGTGTCTCGAAGAGAAATGGCGGCATAAACTGTTCCCTCCGTTCAAATTAAGACCGCGTCGCCGCAAGAGGTGGGAAGGACGCAGGACGGGAGAAGAAACGCGGTGCGGAAAGAAGGCGAGACGTGCGGTTTCTTCTAGACGCTAACAGCGGGCGTGGGCGGAGGTTCCAGGTAGTAATTGAAGAGGCGTCCGCGGTCTCGACAGGGAGCGCGAACCGTTTCCTCTTTTATTTTGCGCGGTACGTCACGGCGCCCGCCCTCAAAAGATCCGCGCGAATTTGATCATTAATTAAAACCAATTAGGGGATTAGCCTGTCATTAGGCCGCCAGCGAGCGAGACAGCCAGCGTGGGAGGTGTGCTCGGAGAGAGGGAGAGAGAAAGATGGAGGGAAGGAGAAAGGAAAATAGGGAGGCAATGGGGGAAGGAGAGAGAGACTGGCAGAGGCTGTTCATTATCCCCTTGCCTGGTGACGAGCTGCGTTCGATCAGAGCTCATCACATGCATTGTCTCTCACCGGATCAATCCCTTTCGCGGAACATTTTTTCCGATCAGATTCTATGTACAGAAAATCATGTTTAAAATAAAATGACATTAAAATACACCGTAATTTGTGTTTTAACATTTATTTTATATTCCATTAATCATGTTTTGGTTATAATTTCTTTCAAAATACGAACAATTTCTTCGAAGGTAAAACATCAATTTATGATACATAAAATTTTTTAATGCAAACGAACTAATTTAAAATATAACTTTAATTAATATTGTGAGTAAGCAGTTGAACTGTGTCTGGTTACTTTTACGCAAAGAGAGAAGAGGATTAGAGAATGATCAGTTATTGCCAGAGTGAAATATGTAATTACCCGATACAATCAAAGACGAAAACTACGTTTTATTAAAACATGATATTCTTAATTTAATTAAGTTAATTTAATTTATTATTAACTTCCCAAGATATAGAGTGAATAATTAATACTTTTTGTAGTACTACCTGGAATACTATTAATGCTTATCCTCATAATGCAAAAGAGAATTACCAATTTGAAAAGTTTCAAATGAATTAGGAAAATGTTTTGATATGATTCCGATTTCAACATGCTAATATTGCTATAGCTCTAATATTTCCGTGAACTCATTTAACGTAATACCCTTCTTCCAATAAGCTTCAGCTACTCTGTAATACTGCGTATATGGCCACGCCCGTGCAACATTTTTCCATCCAGCAAACACATCCTCGACAGTTCCGCATAATACATCATCTCCTTATCCTTGGGACACAGGAACAGCATACAGATGAAAACTTTAATATCCGCATGTGCGTAAACTCACGCACGCACACAGACACGCGCTAAACAAAACAAAGCAAAAAATTAAAAACGCGGGGAACGTGGAGTATTACACTTCATGTGCGTCACGGATTTAACAGGAGCGCGGGAGTACTCGACGCCGACAGAATTTCAAGCGGCGCATACTCCGATACGTGGTTCGTGGCGCGTGGGTGGGGGCGGTGGGCGAGTGGGAGGGCCCGCCTTCCGCTTCGACCACGCCTCCCGCCGTCCACGCCGACCACGCCGTCCACGCCCGCGCGGCACGCCGGGGGCATTATCCCGGCGGCGCTTTCAACGGCTTTACATGTCAATGTTAAACAGCGCGGAACGCACCCCGACAAAGGGCGGTAAGTAGAGGCGCGTTAGCCGCGGGGTCGTGGCGGCGGCGGTGGAGGAGGAGGAGTGGGCAGCGGGGGTGGGGGGGCAGCAGCCGGGGGCCGTTGACGGTGGAGGGGTGGGGAAGCGGTGACGGTGGTTGTGGCTATAGCGTTGGCAATGTTGCTGCTGGTGATGGTGGCAGTGGGCGTGGCGGTGATGGCGGGGTCGGCGAGGTCGAGGACTAAGTACAAGTGGGTAGACAGAGTCATGTGCGGATGACCCAGTGTCGGTGGAAGTGGATTCAGTCGCAATAGAGCCCAAGAGCTGATGGCGGGTGGAGGGTGGCAAACTGTGCAGTAGTAGCGATAGTGATCATAGTGGCTCTGGTCAAGAGTTGCGGTGGGCAACATCGGAAAGCATGCGGAGGCACGCTGCGTGGGAGCGGCAGTTTAATGTGGAAGGCATCAAGGCAGAGGAGAGCGTCCGTGCGTTGTGCACGCAATTAGAACCGTACGACATGCAGGGTATTTAATTAACACGCTAAAACCTTTTGACATAGGTTTGAAAGTTGAGAAAATTTCTCATGTCCAACAAGGGATAATCGACAAATTAATATCCGTTTACGGAATTTCAAAACCCGAGGGAGTTAACAGAAGGCTTAAAACATGCTCAACAGTTGAAGAATAATGATATTTATACTTAATTACTATCATCATTAAATTAAATGAGTCTGAGCCAAAAGTGAAGAATGGCGAAGGGAAATGTACTAACATAAAAATGTACAATCGAGAATCCACCCAAATCGAATTTATTACTCTGTGGACGTCTTTAAAAAAATTTCTGGAGACCACGTACACTTCGATCCTTCATCTATTTCAAGTGCTCCTGTTAGCACTACATTTTCCAGTTTGTACCTATTGTCAAATGAACAGTTTTTACAGCGTTTACTGTTTATCTCTTGATAATGAATTTTGCCAGAAACGACCTTTGCTACATTACTTATAATATGCCATTCAATCGGGATCTTACACGTCACTGCAGTGACGTCACTATGACGGCGTTTAACCTTCCGATTGGATGACCCCGTATCAGCTGATGCACGTCAGACGCAGCTTTGGATAAGTCCGTACAGTGTCTCTCTTCTCCTGTATCCCGTACACATTTCAACGATCGTCGTGTGTGCAAATATCTCGCGCGAACTGTACCGATCATCGCGAGCAGTCAGTGACCGTGGCCGTCAATTGGTCCGCGCGCGTGCGCGGGGAGCGACGCTGTGCTGATCGTTCGGGGAAGCCGCGGTCGGGCGCCAACGCCGCGGCGCGTGGCCTGGCTGGGCGCCAGCGCACGCGGCCATCGCTCCGCTCCTCTCCCCGCTCCGCTTCGCGCGCGCGTGACGGTGAGCCTCGCGCGTGCTCGATGTATTGGACCGAACATCTCTTCAACTGGTCGTCTCAGTCTGCATGTCTGGTCGATTGATTGATTGATTGATTTTTCATGTTTCAGGGCGCGTCAACTGTTTCGGTCATTAGTCCCGTTAGTGTAGTGCATGTTGTTTTCTCGGGAGGTGGCGGTGATCTTCCCCCGCTGAATGGCGAGACCTCCGGCGCTGACCTACCGTCGGCTGGTAGGGTTTCCCCCTAACCAGGACTCTCCCACCAGCGGGGCACCGCCCCAGTCGGGACAAGCTCTAAGCTCCCGACCGGTCTCCCGGAATATGTGATAGTGTAGTGCATGTTAGTGTAAGTGGGTAAGAGGAGAGGATAGGACAAGGAAGAGAAAGAACAGATCGCGCGCGGTCCGTGGCCCTTTGGTAGGGAACTGCTCCGGCATTCGCCTGGTGGTGATCGGAGAAACCACGGAAAACTACCGATCAGAGCAGCCGGCCGCTAGAATTCTTCTCCAGACAGCAGCTGAAATGTCTGGTCGAGTGCGTCGAAGCAAAATCGTCTGATTCGTACGGTAGGAAAGGAACCGCTTTTCATCGTCATTCTATCAACTAAAAGTTGATGTAGTGTTTAAAACATTGAGAATAATCGTTAAATTTCCAATGCGGTCACATTATCATCTACTGCAATATTAATATTACCATCACGGTTCATTTAAACTCCAGTCGATTTTTTTTTTCACTCTCAACTAAACATGTTCGGACGCAAGTACAAAAATGCATCGTCAGTGTTAAGAAATTTAATAAAAGGATTGATTATTTGCTTGAGAAGTGTTAATTTCTCTTGTTATCCATTAAACAATCCTCCCATTTTAACTTCAAAACAAACTATTATGTCTTTAGGGCAGTGAATTTACGGAATACATTGGAAAGCGAAATGTAGCAAACGGGGTAGATTTCTTATGCAAGATGTGACATCAATAATATGAAGCACATACTGGTAAAAGCTTTCAGCAATAGCAGTCATGTCCAAAAGCAATAATATTAGTATCCTTCAAAGAGATGGTCCTGGAAGATTCAATAATGTGAAGAGTCTTCTGTGTAATATTAATAACTCCGTAGATCCGCTTTGAATATAGAAAGGCATCAAGAATCTCATGCTAAGGTTGATATGATACGAATGCAACAGCAGAGAGTAACCAATCATACAATATTCATTTGACAGGTGACAGGGGTTTTTGCTAAATTACAAAGCCCGCAGTAAAATGTCGGGTTAAACCCTTCAGATTTGATAGTTCGCTCAAGCAAGAACACAAGCAAAGACAAGTGCACGGGGCAGAGGAACGCGGCGGGGGAATTCCAGCGTAAGCTTCCTGAGCGACTGGGGGTATCAGTTGCGGCGCGCGCACGCTAGAGGGCTCTGCCGCTGCGGTGGCGGTCGGTACAGAAGCTCAGCGCTCGTTGTGGTCGGCCGAGGGCAGCCTACTTTTGAGCCCCGCCCCCCTTTCCCGCCCCTTCCGTCCGCGGCCACTTGCCCCCGCAGCCTTTGGCGGGCGCCTCCGAGTTGGCCGCGGGCTGCCTAGAACAGGTTCCCGGGCTGGGAGGCTTAGGGTTCGAGGCTCAGTGGCGGAGGATAACCTGCCCCACGCTGCAGTTGGCTTTGAACGCGGCGGCTAAGGGGAAGGGAGGGGTCGGAGGGGCCGGCAGCTGTGGCGGTGGCCGTGGGGCGGGGACAACGGCAGCTGTGTACTCGGAAAACTCACAAGCTTCGCACTAATAAATTCGTCAGACCCCGAGAGAGGGTTAATCTCCCGACGTCTTCCACCTCAGCAAAGGTCACCGCGTGTAAGCTGTTGAGAACTTAGAATCCCCCTGCGTATAAATACTTGAGTACTTGAGTCAGCGAAGTTTGAGCTCTCTTGGGGAAAACAGTGAAACTTTATATATATAAAAACCTTAAAACCCAGTTTCCCTACCCCTTGCAGGAAACTACAGGTTACGTTCCTAATGCCATAACTTACAAAAAGAGACCTTTTTGGACTTTCCATTACGTTTTTAGAGGTTCTGGTGACCTCACTCCTCGGCACTCAAAGGTGGTCAGAAAAGATAAAAATTTCGAAGTTTACGAAAAATTAAACTATTTATTTTGAATGCAATTTAATTGCACGCCTCTAAAACATAGTACATGGTCTGGGGATATAAACTTCGATTCCAGCATCTAGGAAAAATCACATTTGACGTAAAAGATTATTATGATTATTACGTTTTTATAAAGTCCATTAATATGTTGAATTAGTGAAGTCTAATCATACATCTCTATCATAATAATAACCTAATAATATACATCATACTAGAAATTTTATCAAATTAAACAAGTATTTAATACTCAAAAAGTTTTCCAATTTTCATCGAATTGTGATCGATGCAAACTCGCCTTTTGAGAACAAGAGAGTTTTCCCTATATCTTCCGCCCCCAACAAGTCCGCATGAAACACCAAGGGAATCTTGAACCCCCGACACGACCCATGGTGGACAGAACTGGTTGATTTAATCTGGTGCTCCGATTTGTGCTCGTTCTGCGTAGCACCCGTTTGTATCACGAACCACGTGACCACAGCCTGGGTACTTCGTTTGAAAAGCCAGACGCAGATACAATGCATGGAGAGCGAGAAATGTTGTGAAACATTTTCAAACAGACACAAAGAGACAATTTTCGAGGGTAACGAACCCAAAACAACACGAAGGTATACAAGATACAATATTTAAAAGGAATGCTTTATATATTTGTTTCGATGACTTGCAACAAGGTGATAATTTTGGTGTCTGGGTCCATTGAAATTTCCCGCTAATACTGACGGAAATTAGCCACTAAAGCTCATTGACTGAAGTCAGATATGATACGGAATAGGTGACCCTTGTATTTCCATCATGATACGTCCTTAGCGTCAGGGCCCATCAGTGATCGTTTTCAACTAATCTTTTAAAAGACGTTATAGGGAGTTTTCCCTATGTCTTCCTCCCCAATGGGTCTGCATGAAACACACTGGGAAGCTTGAACTCGCGACACGTCCTTAGCCCCAGCGAGCCCTTCGGTGATCTATGCAAACTAATCTATTGCAACACGTTATACGAGATTGAATTCTTGGCTGTCCGGAATTAGCCGCGTCATGGTCGATGGAACTGACGTTTCGGCCATCTTGTTGTGGCCTTCTTCAGTGCTATACTGGTGAAGTATAGCTCTGAATATATATGCTGAACAGCAGTATAGCTCTGAAGAAGGCCACAACAAGATGGCCGAAACGTCAGCTCCATCGACCATGACGCGGCTAATTCCGGACAGCCAAAAATTCAATGACTCCAGCCGCGGAAGTCTAGGACGTTATACGACATTTTCCCCTATATCCTCCTTTCCGATGAGTCCGCATGAACTCTTAAGTTCTAGCAAACCCTCCAACGCAACGCAGCGGAATGAATCCGGGTGGCGTCAGGCGTCATCGCGGCGTCCTGCATATCCGCGCGGCGGCTGAGGGCACGGGGCTCGCGTCGGGGCGAGGAGGGACGGCGCAGGGCGGGCGCCGGACGGCCGACGGCGCGGCGAGGGCTGCAGAGGACAACGGGCAGCGAACCCCGGATAATCCGACACCCGACGCCCGTCACGTCCACGCGGCGCCGGCTGACGCTGGCCGGCGAGCCCTCGCCCCAGCCCCAACAGCCCCCACCCCCACCCCGCCCCCCGCCCCAACCAGGCCCACCCGACAGCGCGGACGCAAATCATGGCCGTGGTGGGCGCTGGCGGGTGGTGGCCAGCGGGAGCCGTTGATGGGGTGGTGACGCCGGGGAGCGGGCGGTGCTGGTGGTGGGCGCTGGCCCGGAGGCAGCACGCGAGGCAGTGCCGCTGGTAGTGGTTACGGCGGTGACCACCTCGGCGCTGGTTATGGCGTTCGTGGTAGTGGTGGTGGCGGCGGAGTGATGGTAACGGAGACGGCGGAGGCGACTGCTGTCGCGGAGACGCGATGGGGGAGGGGCGAGGGTTTAGGAAGAGGTCGCAGTAGTGATGGGCTCTTGTCCCGTCAGCGACTCGCTGCCTCCAACATTCGGAGCACCAGAGTTAAATGTATTTGATTCTCGATGTCTGCTCTTTCGAATCCACTGCCTCGACTTTGAAATGTTTGACTTTTCAGTTGTTTTATATACTTGACCGAATATGTCCGGTTGGATATGTTTTGTTTTTTATGACAAAAAAAAATCAAGGATTTAAACTTCAGGATATGCATATTGAATGAGAATCAAACAGTATATAATTTAATTAATTAAGATATTCATATAATAGAACAAGTAAGTAATATTTTCTAATGTAACAATAAGAATTTTGTAATATCTCAAATGAAAGGAGATATCTTTGTGATGACATCCTATTTGAAGGCTAGACATAGAAAACTTATTTGGAAACATTACGTTAATATAATTAACACATAATGCTTCCGCATAACTAAGAGTGAAATGCTCTCCAATTTCTACAATGAATTATCATTTAAACCACACAATAAATTTACCAATTATAAAATGACAGGGAAATAAAAATATCCTAAACAGACTTTTTCCAAAAATACAGTCAGAATAAAATAATACTATTTCAATATTTGATGACCCTGAGTCTTATTTCTAGGGAAGATGGTCACTGAAAATAAACACTCCATTGCTTCTCTCTTGTATGAGTACTTTAAATGAATATGATTGGTATATGTAAACTCTCCCACCTCGCTCGCCCTCCGCAGTGCGGTCTCCGGAGACCCATGTTGGAAACTAATATTAAATTACGAGTATTTTAGAAGAAACACACCAAAAAACTAATTCAGCTAGATTTCTTTATTACCACCTCCCCTCAGTGATTCCACGAAACTCGTTCCGTCGCAACATCGCTCGGCCTCTCGCCGCCTCCTCCGCGGAGGCTGCCATTCCTCACCCGCGGACACGCGCCACATGCCCTCACCCTCGCCCACCCACGCCCCGTCCCCCCGCCTCATGAGCGGTTGCCGACGTCGGACACGGCGACCGGGTCAGAGTGGAATACAAGAAGGAAACTGCAATGAAATGTAGAACAAGGGGAATAGAATAAAGACACGAGGGCAACTTCAGAAGGTCATGGGGCGCGGCTGTAGAGGGTTGTGGAAACAGATCAAATGCAGAGTGCACTTGTTGCAGTGCAAGACGATTAGAACTGTTGGAAATGAATGAGGAGGACATTATTAAGAGTAAGGTAAAATATAGAGTGAATCTTGAAAAGTCCAAAAGACCTACCCACGCCCACGCTCGCGCCTCCCCACCTCAAGAGCGTTTGCTGACGACGGAAATGGGGGTTAGGAGGATAGTGTCAAAGTGGAATATAAGAAGGAAACGACAAAGAAATGTAGAGCAAGGGGAATATAATAAAGACACGAGGGCAAGTTAAGAGGGTCATGGCGTACGTCTGTGATGAGAATTGTGGAATCAGGTCAAACGGAGAGTGGACTTGTTGCGGTGCAAGACGTGTGCATGGGAGGATTAGTGTAGAACTGATGGAAGAGAATGAATTGCTACGAGTAACGTACGAGATCGAGTGAACCTTAAAAGTCCATAAGACGTCTATACAACCTGATTCGAAAAAGATATAAAGGCGAGAAAGGAAAAGTGATACAGTAGGAATGAAAAGACACGAGGAGAATGTAATTGTATGATCAAGCGGAATGGAAAAGCAAGTCTCAACGCTTTGCGGGAAGGGGAATTAAGATAGTTGACTTTAGAAAACGACTTAATCTAACTGATCTTTTGGTAAATCTCCCTATATTATATTCGTGTTTACAAGTTATCAATGATAATTTAATATTAAGCAATGAATAACATTCAACATGGATATTCTTTATTTCGTAACACATTATACAGCACTTGTCTTAACTTTCCGAAGCGTTCGTTTAACATATTTACCCAAGCACTCAGAGTTCTTCCCCTGTCACAAACCACCTAAAAATGTGCAAGCAGCTCAGAAGAAGGGAAACGAAACTCGAGCTCGACGAACGTGCGGGTGGAGCGGAGCGGAGTGCAGGTGGAACGAGGGAACACTCGTCGACGTCCGCCTTGCTTCCTTCCTTCCGGCTCAGGGCGGAGGCCCGCCTCCGCGAGCGGCGGCGGCGGCGGCGCCGGAGTGCAAGATGGATGACCGGCGGCCGAGTGCGTGCGGCCAGGCGTGCCAACCTCGGGGCCTTTAATTACCCTCCGCGCGCGAGACAGCGCAGTGAAGGATACCCGCGCCCTGTTGTTAGGGAGCGCGGCTACATTCGTCACCGCGGTGGGGGCGGCGGCAGCACACCCCGCGGCCACCGCAACGGCGGCCGCGCGCGCCGCCCCCAGAAATTAACGTATAGCCGCTCCCGTATTTGTTTAATTAATGCGAGCCGCGGGACACGCGTCGCACAGACCCGGCCAAATCTCCGCGAGAATTATTAATTCGCTTTCCATTAACGCCCGCGCTTCGCGGTATCGTCGCGGGCAGAGCCGCCCGGTTGCGGGCGGCACGGCGGCGCGACCGGGCCCAACAGGTGAGCTCTGGGAAATGAAGGTGGCGCTAACTGCGGCTGCAGGACACTGCTAGTTGTTTTCTGGGAATAGAGGACGCCATTGTACATATTACCGTGGGTGAACTACGTGAACGTAAAGTAATTGGGACTGAAACGTCGGATAGAATTGTCATAATACAAAATAAACCTCGTAGTCCTAGTATTTTGGATTAGGGAACATGTCAAAGTGTGGTAATAAATTTACAAACTATTTTCTAGGAAAATAAAAAGGCATAAATACTACACCTGTCAACATTATTTTAATCGCCAGCAATTAGAGAAGATAACTGTTAAAAAAGTACTATGACTGGAACAGCCAGTACCGTGTTATTTTTCGACATCACGTTTTACAATTCTATAGAATTAGCATCATGAAAACCAGTCTAGATTAACTTCCGCTATCTGCAACATTGTGTTCATTGGAAAAAACCATACCGTTCTAACGACAGAGTTTGCTGATTGCATAATTGCATTGCAAAATAATGCCGTTTTACGGTGATCCGCATATTTGAAACGGTTGCATCTGTTGGAAAGAACAAACAATGCGATATAGGCGCGAATAGGTCAAGGACTTGCTAGGTTTAACAAAAAACAGCAAAAAACGGGAGCACACAAAATAGAATATATTCCCGGGAATCAATTTCATCGCAACCAACCTCTCGCACCAGTGGAACGCAGACACGGTCTGATTGTCAGGTATCTGTGTTAAATAGCGATGCAGGCAGCGCCGAAAAGGTGGGTTCGCCTGGGGAAGAGTGACGCGCGAAAAACCCTCAAGAGAACCGGCAGCGGTAGCTCAGTGCATCAACTGATGTCACTGCAGCGCTTCTGTCCGGGATGTCCTAGGTTCGAGTCTTGATGGCGGCAGGATTTCCGACACTATCTTTTCAGCTAGGTCGAATTCAGTCGCTGTCTGGAGGAGAATTCTAGAGACCGCCTGCTCTGATCGGTAGTTTTCCGTGGTTTCTCCAATCAACGCCAGGCGAATGCCGGAGCAGTACCCTACCAAACGGGCCACGGACCGCGCGCGATCTGTCCTTCCTCTTCCTTGTCCCATCCTCTCCCCTTACACACACTTACACTAACATGCACTACACTATCACATATTCCGGGAGACCGGTCGGGAGCTTAGAGCTTGTCCCGACTGGGGCGGTGCCCCGCTGGTGGGAGAGTCCTGGTTAGGGGGAAACCCCACTAGCTGACGGTAGGTTGGCACCGGATCTCGCCATCCAGCGAAGAAAGATCACCGCCATCTCCCGAGAAAAACATGCACTACACTAACGGGAATAATGACCGACGCAGTTGACGCGCCCGAAAACACGAAAAAATCAATCAATCAAAACCCTCAAGAGAGTTTGTGCCACGGTGCGCGCGCTAGCCTTGTTGGCCGTCCGCGAAAGGGGGGGAGGGAGGTGCATCCGCGAGCGCGCGGGGCGGCCACCGCGGCGAGGAATTAAGCTAATTATGACGGACAACGGGAACGAGAGCGCGGAACGCATGGGCGGGGCGGGCGCCGGGGCACGAGGAGGAGAGTGGGAGGATTGGGGTGAGGGAGGGTGTGGGCGGGGAAACGCTTTCGCCCGACTGACGTCCGCGCCCGCCCGCCAGACGCAGCTGACGCGTGTTCGACCGCCCCCGACGCCTCGCCCAACCCCGCCTGCCTCACCCACCGTCTTCCCCGCTTTCCCCCCTCCTCACCCTTCACCCACTGCTTTACCCAGAGCCTCACTATACAGCTTTAGCCGTCAGAAATCTGCCAAGTTTCGAGTCTGCTATTTCCGAATTAAACGCGTTGCACTATTGTAGATTCCTCCACAGGCACTATATAGATCAATAATTTAGATTACAATCTTCTGGTAGAGATTGTATGTTATGTAATTTCAGCTTCTTATGCACTTTCTTCTTCCTCTAGTCGCATTTCAATTTTCTAAAAGGAATTTATGATGATTATCATTTTTACGGTTTAGACAACCTAAACCGTGATATTGTATAATAGTTGCAGCATTTGTAGCAGCTTAATTTCGGACGGACTCACAGCAGGCCTGTATTCTGATTGCTTTGGACGTATCAACTCAATGTGCAAGAGCTCCTTCTATCCATACTGTTTTTCCTGCCCAGTTTTCATCAATGTAAATTCTAGCTCTACCAACGATGCGGGCCAATGGTTTCTCGCCGCTTCGTACTTCTCTTTCGCCTTCACGTTAAGAACTTCACGATGTTTTTGTTCTGCTCCCCGCGGTAACCCTCACTACTCCACCACACCTCACACCGCACGCAACTATTCCTACTTACGCGCTTCTGCATACGACGCTGACTAGAACTATGAAATATAAGACCTGATCCTTTCTCTTGGAGTTTTATCTCAATGTGGCGCTGGAGTGCTCCTAACTTTATTTGCATTCACTGAAGCAGAAATTAAGAATTAATATCTCATTTAAACTTGAAGAAATAATGAATTTTTACGATGTCAAGGGCACGTGGCTGTAGAGTAAGTAAAATTTATTGTAGGTTCAATAAAAATTAGACGAATAGCAATGAATTTGGCATTCCAAAATGTCAATCGGATGTGCCATTCATGTCTTGGACAGTAGAATTGGTATTCTAAACGAGTTTGGACAATACTCTTCTGGGGATAGAAAACAATCTCTCGGCTAGCCTTCAGCTAAAACGTTTTTATTTCAATATGTGATTAGAGGAAATAATAAATATTACATTTGATATTTATGCGAACCACAAAAAAATTGCTAACCTTCCCTTTGTAGCTCTTACGATGCATCTAAAGTATGCATTGTCAACTTCCTTGGAGACTTACTTTAAACGTCACGTGATTCAATAGCACAAAACACATTTTTTATTATTAATTAGATAAAAGAAAGGTTTTAGAAAAAAATATATATTCGGTGTTCAGTGGTTTTGCGTACAAGTTAGCTCTCCGCTGTAGTGAAATGCGATGACTTTACTTCCGATCACAGAGCTCATATCGGAGCCGGGAGAACTGGCGGCAGGGCGGTGGGGGCGGGGTGGAAGCAGATATGGTGTGGGGGGGGGGTCGAGAATCTCCGGCGGCGACGCGCTGCAGATCGGGGCGCGCAGGCAGCTGACGCACTGACGCGGAAGGCTGACGGTTGACACCCGGGGGGGCCCCCAAAAGGGGCCGGGCGAGTGACGGCGGGCGGGCGACGGACGGCCAGGCCCAGCTGCCGATGGGCGACGGACGGGCGAAGAGCCGATTTTTTTTAGGTGCCGCTCCGCGCCGCGTTGCGCTGCGTCAGACGTCCCTAGCAACAGTCTCGCGCAACCGTCGCATGTCCGTAGGCGAGGCCGTGGCGTAGGCGCCTTGCGCTTGTCGCCGCGAAACAATACAGGCAGGACACAGGGCATGACAACTGTCGTAGTTGTGAGGATGACTCTGCTGGACGTTCCAGTGACAATCTATTGACGATGCCTGCACCATATTAAGCGAAAGAGAACTCTTATAATTCTTTGGACATAATTGCTTCGATTATGAAATGAATCATCAATGAATGAGTCGTATTTTTCCAATGTCAAGTAAATGAAAGTTCGGCAATAAAATCGTCATAAGCATACGTCGATATTCCAAAAAGAATAAAATGACGAAGAAACGATGACGCTGTTTGAATATCCCATTCAATTAGATGCGAAACGTATCCAAGTATATCATTCTTTTTGTTCAATTACGCATAATTTGGTTAATTATTGTGCATGTTCTATACGAATGCAAAGAATTTTACTTTAAAATATTTCCGATAAAATATTTAATTAACAACTTAGAAAAATTTATAGTGCACAATATTTAATGTGATTGAAATTTTTTGCGTAGTTTGTCATATCAACGCGGTTTTGCTTAATGAGACGTTCACTATGAAAAGCACATACACATAAAAAAATTCATCTCTTTTATTCGCAATCACTTTCTTCTGATTTTTCTAGAACAGGTGAACCTTTATGGTCCCAGTCTGAACAATAGTACCCATTCTGAACCCTTATATAGTTGCTTATTTAGTTGTCGTTTGTAGTCGCTTTGGTTCTCCCAATTAATGCTATAATTGGATTCACGTTCTTCTCAACTCACATATAGTGTTTCAGCGCATCAGCACGGTTCTCCACAACCCATATACGGTGTCCCAGCATATCAGTAAAACACAGGAATTTTGGACTTACAAAACATTAAAAGAGTTCAGCCACATTTTCCCACTGTAAGCTTTCATTTTGGCGCAGAAAACTTCCGACAACCTGAAATAATAATACAAAAAACGAAGTACCGGCATACATCTTGTTCCCCAGACACAGAACCTGTTCTGGAACTGATCCAAACGCCGGAAGCGCGGTAGTCACCGACGACAACTGAGTTAGCGCACGCGCTCGTCTCCGCTTGGAGAGTCGACTCTTCGCTCTGTTTACGGACACACACACGCGCGCGCGCGCGCGCACACAGAAGTTCCGCCGGCTCTTCGCGTACGCATTGCGCACCAACTTGCGCCAACTGCCTCTCCACTGCTCAGCGCCGCCGCCTCAGGGGGAGTAGGTGGGAGGGGGCGTGGAAAGTGGAGACGCGGACGGCGACGCCTGCAGGTGAAGGTTCAAGTGACATCTCGGAGGCGTCGCGACGCTCACGGAACGACGTCGCGTTACGTCGGAAGAAGTTGGGCACAGAACAGGCCATCTGTGTGCGAACTTGGTGACCGACGCGGCAATGTGGCAATTTTGCGTACAGCACATGCGGCAACAGTTGCTGTTATGTAGGATGCTTCAAGTAGGCACCCTCAAACGAGAATTAATGTGACAAGAGAAGATGCCAATTTAACGTCAGTCTTGCCAGAAAAAGAATGCCAAAAATGCGCAATGTGAGACTAACGCAGCCTGCCCGCCGTTTAACGCCTAGTTTGAATTCAGTAAGATCAGCGTCGTCGATTGGTGATGACAGATCATGATATGAAAGACGGATTATGAATGGGCGCTTAACATTAAACAAATGATAAACAGCAGGTTTCATTTTTGAAAGCAATGAACACAAGTTATGATAGCTCAGATTAGTTATTCCCTCGGAGAAACACTATAAAGTTTATGGCGGTGATTATTTGATGTTTCGAGTATTCACGACTCAGTATAGTGTACGAATAAATACTTACGATTAGGACTACGTATGATTATGATTAGGTAATTACCTCGTCTCAGGCATTCAGATATCGCAATTATGTTATGACCTCCCACGGTCTCATTTTCGACAAAAAACTCTGAGAATAAATGAAGTGTTGAAGACATTTCCTAATACGAATAGGGAATACAAGCAATCGAGAGACTCGCCCGCAAGTTTTTTGATAAACTCTAACACATGACTCCTATCAATACACATCTTACTACACAGCCTTTTGACGTAACGCGACAATGCCATGTATTGTATTTAAAATACCATATAAAACCATCAACATATGCACGTTTTCAAACAACAATACGCGTGCACAGTAGAAGAGTCTAACTACTTTTCTGGGTTTCATTTTCATTAAATATTTTTATTCACAAATGATACATTTTACTCGTAAATAAATAGAATATAATACAAAGAGATTGAAATAACTTTAATAATATAATTAATAACCGCCTCTTCAAATGTTGTGTATCAATTCCCGAAATTATGAGCTTAAAAAGGGGAAAAATCAAGAATCGACCAATATTCGGAAATAAAATGGGTTATTAGGTAGAGTTACGAAACCGCTTTCGAATTTTTCAGGGGGAGGGCGTCACTTCTTTGGCCCCCTCCGTACTTACGCTTATGCAACCAACAAAATCGCAGCACATTCCCTCACTTGACGCAAGTCGGGAGGCCTCATCTTGAACCCCTCGGAGCGCAGACGGCGAACGCGCCGCCCCCGCTGCCGCCAAAAGGCGTGGCGGGGCGGGGCGAGGAGGGGAGGGGCGGGCGCGGGACGAGCACGCAGGCGCTGGCGCGGGCGCGGCGCCTACTCCAGACGGGCGGGCGCGGGACGAGCACGCAGGCGCTGGCGCGGGCGCGGCGCCTACTCCAGACATTAATTTAATCGCGCGCTTCGTAACTCCGCCCCCGCAGTCTGCCGCTTCGCGCAACGCGCCCGGCCCCGGCCCCGCCCCCACATCCACCCCGTCGGCCTCTTTTACATCCCACGGAACGCGTGTTCGGCCGGGCGTCTCCTCCGACCCCGGAGGCGATGCTGGAGCCGCGGGACGCTCCCCCGCGCAGGAACCGCCGCCGCCCCCGGCACGGGGCCGCATTTGAATTTTTAGCCCATTTCGGGGCCCTCTCGGCGCCGCACCACGGCAACGACGGCGGCGGCGGCGCGGGGGTGGCTGCTGAGCTGGCGCGGCGACGAGAGAGTGCTAGGGTCGAGGAGACGGGGGCGGGGCGGGGATGGCCAGGGGGTGGGGAGGGGCGAGGGAACCCCGGGCGCCGAATTCGCAAGAACGACCGCGGGGGAAGAGGCCCGGCATCGCCCAAGCGGCTGCTTTCGTCTCGCTCCTCGCTCGGCGCGCCCACACCGCCCGCGCCGGCTCCGCTCCGGCCGCCTGCCGCGCGCGCTCAGATTAGGCCCAGGGAAAAGGGAAGTTTAAAATTCCAGCGCAAACACGGGTTTCGTTTAGTTTCAGAATTTGTTCGCGAATTACTTTGTTCGCTTTTCGATCCTGCTGTAGTGAGCGTCTCTCCGAAGGAGCAGCAGGGGCGTCGTAAGGAATTGCACGCGGGGCTTTTAAAAAGGTAATTAAATCCAATACGCGCACAGAAATTCCAGGAAACACAGAGGTAAGCAAATCCGTAGTCATTTAATTCTAATACAATTTAATGAAGTAAAACGATCAATAACCCTTTATGTAAAAGACTAGATTCACATTAGAAATTACAGTGCTCTCTCCTCTTACGTAGTAAGGCGATAAAATAAGAAGTAACCTATGTGATATTGCCCTCTTCTTTATTAGTACATACTTTTCATGAAGTGTTGCTACGATGTTCTTACTATACTGAATGAAAGATGAAATTACATTAATTACACAACATCGTTTTCCATACCTTGTGTCTGTTATTTTTATGTTCTCGTTTGGCAGCGAACACTGTTCGGAAATGCTTAAAGGTGTTTAAGGGTTTTCATTCCAGGTCGCTCATCGTTCTCGACGTTCCTCAATTAGAGCCTCGACAAATAATGTTCATGATTCAATAAGACAGCGCAGTCAACAATAGAAACGAAGGTAATTACCAGATATTCAGTACAACTCTACCATTATATCCCTAGCGTGCGTCGGCAGGTTTCGTGTTTAGTTCGCGCATAATGTTTCCTCATTTAGAAGCCGTGTGTGCTTCTCATCACTCCGCCGTATTTACACTGCATCGCGAGGCTCGTGCTTTACACTATACGCGAGGCGAGTTGTTCTGCAACGTTCAACACTCCAGAGAAGCCGCAGGGAGGATTCCCGCACGGCGTTCCAGCAGGCTCCGACCGAACGGGCAGGTTTCGATTTCGCGTGCGCCTTCCCTTTCCCCGGGCGCCGCCGGAAGAAAGGGAACTGGCGAGAAGGGGTGGGGCAGGGCAGAGACAGGAAGGGGGGGGGGGGGGGCGGGGAAGGAGGGGCAGAGCACAGATGGGAAAAGAGAGCCAAGAGCATAGAGTAAAGAATTAGTCTATGCCAGGAGGGGGGCGGGCGGAGAGGGAAGGACCAGAAGCGGTGGGAGGGACACGGGGGGGGGCGGAGGCAGAGGCACGGCCGGGGGCAGGGCGCGAAAGAGAGCGATGGAGGAGTCGCGGGGGAATGCGGAGGTAGTAGCGGTTTTGGAGATGAAGCGGCGGGGGGGCGCGCGGCAGGCGAAGGCGTGGCCGAGGACGAGCCGTGCGCGAGCGGTCTGGGCTTCCAGAGGGCGTTAATGAGTGTTTGCGCAAGTTCCTGACGAGGAGCAGAAGAACAGCCATCTTCGGCGGCGGCGGCTACGACGACGTCGTCCCCGCTGGCTGTTGACAATTAATTAGCGTCTTACAGGGCTAATTAGTGCAGAATGCAGCGCTCGCCGGCCCGCTCGCCCGCCCGCCCGCTTCGGCTCCACCCCCTTTCTGGAAGGAAGCCGGGAGGCCCTGATGACTGCAGCCGCAAGAATACCGTTCGAGAGCGAGAAGGGCAGAGGGCGGGTGGAGGTGCCGAAACTGCTCAGTGGCCCGCCGTTCTAAAGCGCCCGCATGCCCCAGACCCTCTTCCGGCCGATGACGCATACCCCGACTTGAGCGCCGCCTGGTATCGGCTTCGGGAAGCTGCTTCGAGAGCGGAGATTGGGCGGCGTGGAAAACGGAACGCGGGTTACACTTGAGGGAAGGGTTATCGAAATGCAGAAGCACGGTGGGGAGTTGCTTCAGCAAAAAACGTTGGTAAGAGCCAGAAGAGTCCTTATGATTAGGTCAACTAGAGTTTCTCGATTGATAATAAATATTACGTGTGCCTTCAAAAACGTACCGGACAAAGATGTACTCGAACATGTTTGGTTATAATACCGAGTCAAAAAATAAGTTGAATGAAGTAAGTATCGACCCATCGACCCTAGAGTTGTAGATGCTAGTGCGGTACCGGACTAGATGTCACACACCTAGATTGTCATAGGAGGCACATCCTCACAGGCAATATCCATACCTATCTAGTAGTATCGTCGCTACGTGTCTTGACTGTCATGAACCAGAAATAATAATTGAAATTGAGTCCAAGCCCTACCTCCTAGTTGCAAGTAATTCCAAAAACCTTTTTTGTTTGGCTGGGATAGTACGGAGGTGACGAGAAAGAGGGAGGAATCTACTAGATGATTACAACAATTATAGTTATTTTTATAATCATAAATATATCTTGTCTGATACGTAGATGCAATAATAATCGTGATGGAACCTACATTTTCACCTGACAAGATTGAACACCAATCTACACACCTGTCAAGATTAAACCTGACCCCGCAACGAGATTTCCGTTGGAAGAGAGAGCGGCACGAAACAGGTACAACACAGGAACATCACAGACGCAGTTTCTACCGTACATCTCTACCTGGCGGCTTATCGCCAGCGCATTAATTACGCTGCTGGCCGGAACAACCGGCGCTGTTCCCTTCGGCGGGCGCCCGCCCCGCCGCCCTCTTTCCTGCCGCCCTCACGGCGCCCGCAGCACTAGCTGCTCCGCCGCTTCCTCTCGGCCCATCGGGAGAGCCAAGTTCGCAGCTCCCGATACGATACTACGCAAGTTTCTGCGATCGATGCGGAAAAACTTTGCAAACTCGCGAAACCACTTCTGCTGTTGCTGCTGTTTACCATCGGCATTTCAAGCAGTCTGGTACCCGTGCATTTCGCTCGACGGTGAATTATCAGTTGCGTTATACTATTCGAGTGCGCGGAAAATTTCCGCTGTGGTTACAAGAACGTTTCCAGCTGAGAAACACGCATTGAATACTCATTTGAAAAATGTTTGCATATAAAGAAACATCGCTTCCGCTCAAAACGCAAAGAGTGAGGATTTTTTAAATGAAATACGTTATGAAATAGAGCAAGACATAACTGCAAAAAAAGAATCATTTCTGAAGAGGAAATAGAAGTGAGATTTCTAAATTATTTAAAAAATGGAATTATGATAGAAAATAAATGAAAATATTCATCTTAACGTTCATTTTTTAGCAGCTCATATCGTGAAGAATTCTACTTCATTCATGTGGAGGAGGAGGGAGAGGAATAGGGGAGTGCGGTGTGATTGTTGGGCAGTGGCTCTGCTGTCACCCACAGTTTCGGCATCTGGTGTCAAGGGACGACGATGCAATAATTGAGGAAACGCCAATGAAATATCTTGCATTATGATGGTATTAAGTTTAATAAACTATGTGCGACTTCCTTTGTGCAACTCGGAAAAAAGAGAGAGAGAGAGATGCGAAGTGGAGGATGAGATATTGAAGGAGATGTGGGAGCAGGGGAAGAGAAAGGAGGAGGATAGAGAGGAGGGGAGGAAGGAGGCAGGCGGGGACGAGCATGACGAGAAGGAGACGAACGACGAGGGGGCGAGAACTAACGGAGGAGGAAAAGGACGAGGGGAGACGCAAGAGGGGGTTGCACCGAGTGACGGAAGGGCGGCGGCGCCGCTGTCGCCCGCAGGTTCGGCATCAGGTGTCGAGGGGGGCGCGAGGGTTGGGGGAGGCGCCAGAGCTGCGCAGGGAGGGCGTAACCTCGCCCCCCCTTGGCAAGGGGACTCGGGCATTGAGCTGCTCCGCCGATATTTACGGTCCCCGGGGGACGCGGGGCGCGCGCCCGCGATCCAGGTGAGCGGGGAGCGTCGCGGGGCGGCGCGGGGGCGGGGCGGGGAGCTACGTCCGGCAACGGCCCAGCCATCTCCCCGCTCCCTCCCCCGCATTAACACACAAGGGCCCGTGTTGCGCGCATTAATGGGTTAATGCCGCATAATTGCCTGCTCTGAATTAACATGATACATTGGCAGGTCGGGCAGCGGTCGCCGTCTACCTTATTGAAAACTGTATATATTAATAGAATATTGGGTTACTCGATGTCCGCTCTATCTGTCAGAGGATGACGCCCTCCCCCGCACGGTGTTCGATATTCATCGGCGCGCCGGGCAGCGCCGGCTGGCGTGGCGAGGTCTGGCAGCGTTCAATGGATGGAGGATTGGCGCAGCGGAGGGCAGGGAGAGGACGCAGGCGATACTGCATAGGACACGCCAAGGTAGCACAGAAGTAAGACGGAAGTGAGACATGTGGCGTCATTCTACGATAATTCTCTCCTTAATCCCTAAATTACCTTTTGGTACACGAATTCTTTGGTCCAAATATTCGTATAATTAATTATAATAACAATAAAACTTTATTATTCCAACAGATCTATTTAGGTGAATATTCTGAGGGGATAAGCGGCTTGTAATACGTAACAAAAATGAAAATAAAATCTCGAAAAATAGACAGAAGTCACAAATAAGATGATTTAAGAAACTTTACATTTAAGAAATTAAAATATAAAAACTATATTCATTATTCATGTTATTTAAAACATATTACAAACATACTGGCATATATATATATATATATATATATATATATATATATATATATATATATATATATATATATATGAAATTGATATGACGACTTATAACTAGGCAAGAAGCACAGAAAGCAGAGAGCACGATATGAAAACAAAACGAGAGGGGAAAAAATATTCGACCTCCTGATGGGAATCGCTAGAGCAATGGCAGCACGGAAGAAAAGGCAGGTGACTGGGGTGGCAGGACGACCGCGTGGCTGACCTCTGCTGCATTGCGCCTCTACCCGTCGCGTCGCGCTGTGAGGTCTCTCGGTGCTACCGGCGGCGGCGGCTGAAATATTACCGCGCCTGGGGATATCTATTCGAACAGCGATGTACCCGTCGAGTGTGGCAGGAGCGCGCCAACGCTGTGCACCACGGGGCTGGGCGTTTCTGCCCTTTGGGACACGATTCCCGCATACTCCATTAAGAAATAAAAATAATGAGGTTTTCCAGGTTCGAAAATTTTCTGAACCACCATCTCCTGTAGAAGAAAAAAAAACCCCATAGGACGTAACGGTTAATTTTATATAAAATTTTAAAATATTGTTGCATATTATCTGTTCCTATTTTATCTGTTTATTTATTAAAAACCGTAAGGTAGAAAGTAACAAGACAACAACCCAACCTACAAATTTTTTATTTAAATTTTAAAAAAAAAAATCAACAAAACATTAACCTATCTACATTCTTGCCTTGCACCCTCTTCCTGCAAAATCGCCTCGACCGCTGGAGCCGTTGACCGATGAAAAAGCTGCCAATGTGGTCGGCTCACGCGAGCAATATTTGTTAACTATGTTATAAATGCTTTTTTTTGCATCTTGTAAATATACATTTTGAAACTATTTCAGTGTTGATTGGACAAGTATGCCACGGCCGCCCCTTTTGGCTCTCTCAACGTCCTTTCATTTGAAATAATTCAAGGGTTTGTCTTCGCCAACAATATTGTTGACAACGCCGTGAATTATTTCAATTATTTAAATGCCGAAGACAATTCACCGCTAAACCAATGTCCTTTCATTTGCCTCAGGGTAAACCCCTGAAGCTCCAGCGCCCCCATGGAAGGCTCTAGCGTTCACTGGCAGGCGGTATCGCCCCCCCCCCCTTCCCGTCGAAAAACTATGATTTATATTAACTCCAGTTCAAAAACTCCACAATTATTTTTCACTCGTTTATATTTTTTTCTCCGGCGTTAACTTTTCTTTTCGTATACAATTTGTTTCTTGAAGCAAAATGAAGCGGCGAGAAATGAAACACAAAGCAGCAGCTCAACGGGAAAAATAATAATCGGAAGCATCGCGACGGAAGCGCGCGAACAAAAGATATTCCGAGAGGGTTGTGAATGAACTTCTTCCGATTTCCGCGAGAGCGTTTAATCCAGTTTTCGCTCGGGTTGAGGCGTTGTGAGGAGGAGCGAGCGCCGCCATCCGAGAGGCGGACACACCGCCGAGCGCGTCGCGCGAGAAAGTTTGACCTCTTCCTTTCCGCCCTCCCGCCCTCCGCCTGTCTCCCGCGCTTCTCCAACTGTCGGTTTCCGAGCGGGCGGGCCAGGGGCAGCTTATTCACGTGGAAAGCGGAGGGAGGAGCGCGGAGGCGGAGATGACGGGATGACTGAGCGGGTGGAGGAAAGGGGAGGGGGGGCAGCCGTGACGAGCGGATATCGGCGGCGATGCGGGGGGTTGGCGACGGCGATCGACGCGATTTCAAGGACAATTAGCGCCGTCGTCCAACTCGGGACGCGGCGTCGCCGGGCACCCAGCGTGCCGTCGTCCAACTTGCGGCTAAGAACTTGAGCCGCCCCGCGCGAACGAGGGCGGGTGGGCGAGCTTGCGGGCGCGCAAAACGCTGTGTGATTGTTCGCGCGAACGCGCTTGCAGAGCGCTCTCGCAGCGAAGCAGGGAATCTCCAAGAGGGAACGGGCGATTATCGAACGAAAGTTTCATTGGATATGCGCGAAACTTCCATGGTAGACACTACACGAAATCTTTAATGGCATTTCTTGTGAGTCCGACACTGGAAAGCGTTTCAGACTTACAATAAGCCCCATGTGTACGAATAATAATATACTAAACGAATATATTTTGATCCATAAAACGAATTAATTTTGATCGAAAATGTGGGATATTTTGCTGTAAACAATTTTTATAAATTTAATCCATCAAAAGATCTTTGTTTATCAAATGGGTTTCAATTTATTTTTTCTAGTTATTGTCCGTTTCTGCGTCTTTAGATCACGCTCACAGGTGTGTACACCACACTTCTTATGTACACCTGTTAACTTCTGATTCGTAGCTTAAGTTGAATATCCAAAACACACAAGAGTTGAGTGGTGGCACACCCGTGTTTACCCTGAACGACCGGTGGTTGCAAAACTCGCGTGTCCCTCGCACCCACGGGGGAGTTTTAGGGCTCATCTGCGGGTGCAGCCGCCGACCCGGGACGCCATTGACCGCGCGGGGTGGTCGCGTTGGCTGCAGCGCAGGACGAGCGTCGTGTTTTCGTAGGGGATTACCGACCTCGCTGGCTGTTGCTTCTGCTGCCCGCCGCCGCCGCCACAGCGACGGGGGCGGTGTAGTGTTATATTTACATTTCGCGCGAGGGACACGTCGGGGTGCGAGTTAATAGCACTGCCAGCCGCAGGCGTACAACTCGCCCGCTGTTCGCCTCGCCGCGCCCACGTTCCCGCTCCCGCCCCGCCCCGCCCCGCCCCGCACCCGCTACACGCCACGCCCCAACTGCCCCGCCCCGGTGCGGGCCCAGTCTCCGCACTGCGGTGGCGACCTGCTCGCTTGCAACCGCGACTGGAAGACACCGGAGAAATGTTGTTCGTTCACATTTGTATCTGCGATCCACTACAAAACGTTTCTGTGAATGTAGTAGCAACTTCAAGTGAAAAATGCACTTTTTTACCCTTGATCTGTTTTAGAATATTTTTGTAATTCGTTTTCTTTCACATATGTTCACTGGTACTAGAAGTTTCCTTCACCTAGAGGTACATTAAGAATATATACAGCTACTTTAACATCATGAAGACAATAATTTATTAATCAATTACAATGTATATTATTGTGTTGAAATATTCTATTTCTGCGGAATGATTGCCCCTTAATTTTAATTGACTAAATGTATAAATATTGATTTAATGAATAATTGATGGAATCAAAAAGATATAATCAGCTGTAGATAATGAATAGCATTCTTTAGACATCCCAGAGAATTTAGAGACATATCTTATTCCATTACAATAATGTTCCAAAATGACATAAGTCACTACATATTAAAAATAGAATCTCATCGATGGTTATTTGTGTCAGAAGATATAGTAATATAATTTCATTGGATCGCATAGCACGAGACCCCAATAATAGCAATTCAAGGAATCACAGCACGCGACTCTTCTGAACGAACACTTAGAAGACGACTTTACAATATATCTACAAATACAGCAGGTTTATAGGCCTTACCTGGCGACGAACATGGGAACGGCTACTGTTATACAGCGCCACATACGTTCGTTTTCACGTGAGTCCCAGAAAGTATCATACTGAGCACGAAATGTCGGCTAGCATAAATAGCACAGAGTCATCAAGGGCTTTTTTGGAGTATGTTATCGTGATCTCTAAAAATCTGAGTAACCGTGCGAACATTTCCCACTTTGTAAATCACTGTTTTAAAAGTAAAACCGACTCCATATTGAAATCCAACGTGGAATGATTCTGACAACGGAGTAGGGAAACCTTCTAAAAAATGTAATGGAACGTCCCTAGAGATTGCATTTAGTAGATTAAGATACAAAAATAATTCTTGTGCTTCCTGCGTCATGAAAATTTGATTTTAAGGACCTGAAACGTGGTTTGCGAGTTGTGTATGTTGGTACAATGTGTTCCAGCGTTACATATGTTGCGGGTTGCCAGTAAGCCTACCTCTCGTCCAGACCACGAACTGCGAACGAGTACTTTCATTCGAGACGGTGAATCTAAAAAGTAACCCATACTTACACGGAATTCAGGCAAGAAATTTCAACAAATTTCAACACAAGCCTGGAAATATATCGAAAGTTTTGTCTCTACTAGTACTGAAAGTATAATTATAAAACAAAATTACGAACCAATACCGGTACGAAGAAAACGTGTAGTATGTTCTCGTGATCTGCAATTAAATGTGTATATCACGTAGAAAAAAATGAGGTCTCAAATAAAATATTGTACATCACGCGGAAAAAGTGACTTTCCATGACCCGAAACTCTCCCGTCAAGTCATGTAAACATCAGTTTTCTTGCCTAGTGATGTATATTATTATTTTCATTTTAAATCTATTGCAAGCAGGTCTCAGCAAGCAAGTCTCTCAAGTAGTGGTGCAGTTAACGGTATTTTGAGTCGTTAGTTTCTTAAAAATTCTACAAAACCATCAACTTTTCTTAACCAAGTTTATATACAAAGAGAAAGAATAAACAACGAAGTGTTTAAATATCACGCCACGCAAGAATGGGAGAACGGTTTTGCTAATGTAAATTCACTGAAGGATGGAAACGAAGAGTGTCATCCTTTAAAAACTCGCCGTCTGAGGCCCGCTTCCATCCGTCCCTCTCGGCACTGCTCAACTATGCACAACTGACTCGCCGTCGTTCCACCAAAGCCAGAGAGACTATCACACACGCAGTGTGTGGCGCGACGCCCCGCATGAACAGCAGTGTTATTATTGCCAGATGCGCCCGCACACAAGAAATCCCTTTGGCGCCAGGCTGCGGGCGCCGACAGCGACAACGGGAACGGGAGGTTGAGGCGGAGACGGGGGCGGGGGCGGGGCGTGCTGCAGGGCTGCGCGCGCTCGCGGGGGCGGCATGGGAGGCGGAAGCTCAATATTCTGATGCCGCAATATCCGCACGGAGCAAATAAACTTTCGAACGGCGGCAGCGCTGGCGGCGGCGGCGGCGGCTTCGGCGGAGGCAGCGACGGCGGCGGCGACCGCAGCGCCAGCGCCGGCGGAGGCTCATAACGGCAATAACAACGACGCAGCGACCCGTGCCCCGCTGCAATGTCAACACGGGCGGTGCGACACGGTGCGGTTTGTTGGTGGTGCCACGTGATGCAGGGCTACGAAAGGCATGAATCGTAATGCGAAGTCTAAAAGATTATTCGGGCACGTTTTCATCTCTTTTTTTATTCCTGTATTAATGAGACCCTCTTCATATCGTGTATCTAATACGAGATGCATACGTGCAGTGCATATATGAGTGTAATGATTCATTTCCTGTCTTTTTTAAGTCTGCGAACCATGTCTAATAAAAGAACATTAAAACTGGAAACATTCGCGTAGATGCTATTTTGCTAATAACAGAAACTATTTTCAGAACTACACTATTATATCTTTGTCATTAAGGGTTGAAAAGTCAATACACTCTATGAATATTTTTGTCTCCGTACATTACGATTATTTTTATGGGGATAATTTTAGGAATTAAAATACTAGCAATGCAGTTAAATATTAACAAATCAACATGTAATGCATTACAATCGTCTAATACTCTTGTGCATATTTTCAATATCAAGAAAGAAAAATAAGAAAGAATTACTTAATAACGTTCTCTGAAAAATATCGTAATTTTTTATGAATAAGACTTCTCCAGAAAATAATACAAACACACGATAGAGAACTCCATTTATGATAAAAAGTATTACCACGTTATTCTGTACACTCATTACGACTGCAGAGTACATTGCAACAAAAGGCACAAATACAACAACCTCAGAACTCAGCGCCGGAGAAACAGGCTTGTTCTCGCGATATTGTGCGTTTACAAACGCACTCTAATTGCGCGGGAATCGAGTTGTTATTTCATGTCTGCCTCTGATTGACGCTGTGTTGGTGAAAAGTCTCTTTCTTGGCTACTCACACCGAATTATCCAGATTGATTTACTTGAATCATCAAGGAAGAAAATGTAAAATATATGTCTAGAAAATATTCAAGTAAATAATACTATAGATATGCAAAGGGTAATTTCGATAATCGTGAAAGATAAGGCTACATTTGCACAACTGCACTCCCAATAAAAACCGTACCATCAACACGATTTGAAAAGCACAAGAAGCGGATCGAGACCATTACAACCACAACTCAGTGCTAGAGAAACAGACGCGACCAAACGATAGCTACGGAAATGAAGAAAGGAACTTCAAAGTGCTATATCGAAATTTCTCGAGACAAACTCGACACCTCGTCTCGGAAATACTTCTCGGGAAGTCTCACGAGCTCCATTCCTGAACCAGCGCCTCGGCAGTGAGTACGGCGTCGGCACAACCTTCGAAATGGAATGATAGATTAATGGATGCCATGCGCAGTAGTTTGTAGTTTCTTCATCTTTGGCAGTTTACTTGATATCTATACACATGCTATGAAAACGGTACATTCGATTTAAGTGCGTAATAGTATTTTGGGGTTCTTCTGAAACGGTTTTGCCATTGCATTCAATATTAAGTACGAAACATACTCGTTCGTACTTAATATTGAAAACGGCACGTATTCACTGTGTTCTCAAAAAAACAAGAATAAGTCGGTCGAAATTTAAAGCGGAGAATTTGGATGCTTGAAAAGCGCACAAACCTGACGCCGATTACTCCCATTCAAGCAACAACACCGATAAACGTGTGTAATTTCCCACAACTCAAAACACGAATCTTCCGCGAAAAATTTCGGGATTCCCGAGTCACGTGACGTCAGACTCGCGAGCGTCGGACGAGATGTTTTCCAACCCTCAGTGACAATCGCACTCCCCGCGCGGGAAGCAGGATTATGTTTACACTGGGGCCCGCTAGGCGGCGCAGCGGTCGCGGGGCAAAGCGAGGGCCGTGCGGCGCGCGCGCTTTGCCGAATCGCGGGAGGCCGTGGCGTGCAGCGGAGCCGCCCTTATTATATTCGGCCCGGGCGGTCGGTGCTCGAAATTAAACCGCAATATGCAGGAAGAGAACGATTCGTGACTACGGGTTCCGCGCCACCGCTGCCGACCGCGTGCTCCGCGGGAGCCATATTTTCAGGGCAAATTACGCCGGCCAAGGTTCAGGGAAGCTAACGTCGACTTACTGTTTTGATAGGAAATGAATAGAAAAGAAATGTTTCCCTGGAATTGAGGATAATTTTGAAATGGAGTTATAGCATGCTGCTTATCGTTCCGTTGCAACAAATCCTCGGAGAACCCCAAAGTTCTGATTTAGTTTCGCCGATTGACTCAATTTGTAATAATCTAAACGCAGTCAACGAAGTGTAGAATCGACATGAATAATTAGATAATAGATGCTTTTAACGAATTAATGAACGTTTCTCGGATGTAATAGTGGCAAAAATGCTTCGTTTGAAACTAAATGTGAATACAACTCAATGTAATTTTATTTTCATTCCTTTCACAGCGTCAATCGATTGTTACCACATAAATGCGAAATTATGACGGACAATTAGACAGTTGCACAGTTACACATTTATAAATTATTTTCAGATTCATTATTATCAATACGTGTGTACTGACTATAAAAATAAATATTTGAATGATACTTTGGGGAAATTGAAATGAAACTGAATAAACAACATTCCAAATCCATGGTAGTTCACGGAACTATGAACATTACAATTTTAAGATGAAATAAACGAATCATTTACTCTAGTAAAGAACATATAGAACACTAGTATTTCAAGAAGTAAGGGACTAAACTTGTACAAGCTTTGGAATGCAATGAAAATTCACTCGATCTAAGTAGCAAACGAAATCCAAAAGTTTTAATGTTAAATTGAAAATAAAATAGTAAACATGTAAGCATGTCAACTTTTCATTATTTTCCACCGGAACTCTTGTTTTTTTAATACAAATAGTTTTCTAATTTGTCTTCAATAGCATTCTGCCGTCATCCACTCCCAACGCTTCCGTGCCCGACCCAGAAAGTCGGCTCCTCGCCTTCTGCCTTTCTCACTTCCTCTCCATTGCTCTTCCTCCACGCCTCCTTCCCACCGCCGCCGCCGCGGACGCCTGTCTCCCGCGAGCCGCAGGGGGCAATTTTCCCGCTCTATAATATTTCCATTAAACAACAGACACGAAACTTCATATCCCGACAACACACAGCCCCTGACAGCGACGCTAGAAATATACATCGGAATATTACAGAACCGTCTAGCTGTTCGCGCTGTGGCGTCATGCAGCGCGCTCGACGCCCAGCCGAGTCGGAGCTACGCCGCCCCCGCTCGCCCACCCCCGAGCCCCGCCCCCGCCCCGCCCCACCCCCGTCCCCGCCTCCGCCCCCGCTAGCGGCTCAGGCGGCGGCGCCAAGAGACACGCTGCGCGTCTGAAGGAAGTGGCAAACACTGCACAGGATGTGAGCATATTAAATTTGTACAGCGGCCCCGGAGAACGGGAGGGCCAGGGAAGGATAAAAAAAAAGAAAGCAAAAGAGAGAAGAAAAGAGGAAACGAAAACCCAGTCGAAAAAAGAACGAGTTGCTGCTCGTCTGCAGACTGCTACGCAGTACCGTTACTCTTTTTCGCGTTTCCACAGAGCTTTCGGGAGGTGGGACGTAACTTCACTGTCAAAAAATGCATCCTTTCAGAGAGTTTCTTTCACTTTCTACTTATGATCGTTCACTTCAACTGCATTTACTTACAAAAATAAAACATAGAAATGCTTTGTACTTAAATCTATTTAATAAGTTAAATCAACACATTTTCAATGTAACTTTCTATGAAATGTTATTAATTGTTATAATTATTTTAATATTACTTTGAGAACTCCAATGTTGTTTGGCAGTAACACGTTCTCAATAATTATATTTTTAGCAATTCAAAAGATATATTATTTATCGGACACCACACGTGCGTACATCCATTTCTCACATGGATTCATGCACTATCATCAAGAAAATAATATAAAGGCATTCCCGCGGAGCATAATGGCAAGAAGAAACGCGAGGAAGTGCAGACGGCACGGAGGCGAATGAGCGATGGCCTCCGACGGAAGGGGAACCCGGTGGGGCCAAAAGGAGAGAGTGAGAGGGAAAACCGTCTCCGGCGTAACGAAGGGGCGCCCGCACACGCCGCCCCCGCCACCGCCCGGCCCCCAGCCGCCGCCATGTGACGAAACTTGCGGAAGTGACAGTTGACAGGCGCGCCGACGGAAAGAGCGCCCGAAGTTCGCCAGAGTCGAAACGGCGTCGCCGGCGCCGCACCGCGCCGCGCCCGGACTGACGCCCCCGCTCGCCTCCGCCCCGCCCCGCAGCACACTTCCCCTCTCCGCCCCGCAACCTTTTTGCTCCGACCCACATCCACGCCTTGCCCTTCCACTATGTTCTGTTTCTCCGTGTCCGGTCTACCCAGACCCGGCCCTCTCTTCAGCTTTCCACACGATCTTGTGCGATCCAGTAATCAGGTGGCCAGGCGTGATCCTTATCAGCTTGGTATTACCACGGTTCTCTCTCGTCTTGCCTCTTTGTTCTTCGAGTAACAATGGAATTCTCTAAGTAAATAATAATAATAATAATAATAATAATAATAATAATAATAATAATAATAATAATAATAATAATGAGTTGGGGCCGAGTCCGATTCCTCGACCGGCTCTCCTGACTTGGGTTCTCTCAGTCATACAGGCGAATCCTGGGATGGTTCAGAAATGCCACGATCACCTCTCATCATCATCCTATCACCACATAAGTCATCATTCAAAGCCTAACAGGCTTGTCTTACCAAGGAGTCTAGCCGAAAAATAATCCCCTAATGACACACGTTAATCGCGTCGGAAGAGAATGTGTAGCGTGGTCAGAAATGGCTGATAAGCAAATAATAATAATAATAATAATAATAATAATAATAATAATAATAATAATAATAATAATAGCAACATATTTTTCCAAATTGTTCCTTTGTTAATATGTTGATTTAGCCATTTAAATTGATTGAAGGATCAAGCATTTCGATGTTTTATTATTAAATAGAAATGCAATTCAAGTCAAATTTTAGTAGAAAGCGAAAGAAACTATCGGAAAGGTAGCACTTTTCTTTTCTCTTCCATCGTATAGCTTTGGATCACCACTTCTAATACCACACATTCTACCACTCTCCAAGCATTCTTGATCTCACTAGGATTCGCTTCACTTTGAAAGATGTTTTGGTAAAAAATCTTTCCTACTTAAGAGACGCGTCGAAGGATCACGAAACCATACAAAATAATAAAAGAGGTAAAATTATCGCGCTGAATTCACCTGATGTAAGTTCTTCTCGCAAGTAAATTTATAATTAGTTACAAAGACACATGTTTCCTGAACTATTTGGAGGAAATGTGTGCATGAACTTATTTTCACAATGCATCAGGAAATATGGTTTCGATGCACGAGAGTTCAATTTTGAGTCGACCGCATTCACTGATATAATTTCACAAAACTGCGAAATGCGCATAAAGATGTACGAGAGGAAAAAATACAAACTTTGTAGACGTGGGATAAAAGTAACACATGATAGGGAACAACGTAGCTATTACGAAGAAGCGCAGCGGATACGGAAAACGTGTCAGACACGGATTGGAACCGAACAAGCATGGAAAATGTAAGACGTGCCAAGTGCAGAGAGATCTAACGGGATTGCGCGGGATCTGCACTGAAAAGGACTGTCCTAGAGCAGAACAGAGTGGAGTGCGCAGGGATGGGCCGGAGTGGTAGGATCTGGCGCGAAGTATCGGGAAGGAGCAAGTGAGCGTCTAGCAGCGGGCGAGGCGAGGAGGTGGCGGGGCGGGTAGGAGTAGGGGCGGGGCGGGTAGGAGTAGGGGCGGGGCGGGAGTAGGGGCGGAGCGGAGCAAAGCAGTCCGACGCGCCAGTAAACTTCCCGCGCGGAACGTGGCGCCATTAGTCCTCATCATCAGCAGAAGTCGGAGACATCTCGACGGGAGGGAGTGGGAAGGCGAGGAGCCCGCGAGAGGGCGGGGCGAGGCGGAGGTGCGCGGCGGGGCTGAGTGAACACACACTTAGTTGGCGAGTTTTGCGACGCCCACCGCGTCGGCGACGGGTCCGGCGCCGGTGTCGGGAGTGGGAGGGGGCGTTCCCGACAAGTGTATGCTGACAAGACCACCCATTTCCCATTGACGAAATTTCGATAAATCTTACTTCTTACACACTTTCTTCTCAAAACACCTAGGAGTTAGAACCCCATTAAAAATCGTGACCCTACAAATTATAACTAGGCACATCCTATTTATTGAAAACACTTAAGCGTTTCAGCGAAATTCTCGATTTTAACATTATTTTAAAGACAAATGGTTGATACACATACACACATCTTTGCTTACTGTAAAAATATCAGGAGCAGTTGTGATGAAACAAATGGCATATCTGTTCTTCTAAAAGCTATATGACGTTCAAAATCCCACTATGAATGATGAACCAAACACGCCAAAGATATTTTGTTTCTGTTTTTTGAACTCGATTTTGCACACGTTTGCCGAAGAAATATATAATCTCACAAATATTGATTTCACAATTGAGAACATTCCGTTAAGAGAATCAAGCGACATACTCTGAATATTCATAATATCCATTTCCTCACTCCAGAGCGCGCACACGGCTCTGAAACGCATACATAAAATACGTTACATTCCTCGTTATTTAACTCCGCCTAATGTTTGTCGTGAAGCTTCGCGTTCCTCATTTCGTCCACTCACTCCCCAGTCTCTTTCCGTCTCAGTCTCTGGCTGTCGCCGACAGAGAAAGCGAACACGAAAGCAAACAAGAAACTTCTGACGGAAACTTTTTGATATTTCAACAAAGAACAAGGCGCGGAGAAATCCTTGTTTCTCTTTACGAGAAGCGGGGGCGGGCAGTGCCGCAGCCGCTACCGCTCCAAGAGCCAATGCGGCGGCGGTGATGGTAGAGGGGGCAGGCGAAGCAGAGACATCGACTCTTGCCCAACCATCATAATGAAAAAATCGGTTATCTATATTCATATGTATAACTTACGTAATACAGAGTAAGATACGAAAATAATTATACAAGATATAAATAATAGTATATAACAATGCGATAAGAAACAGTATAATATTAAAATATAAAAATAAAGAGTATCAATACGAAAGTAATATTTTGAGTTAAAATGGGCTGAGAAAATATCTCAACTCAACTATTCTGAACTTAATGAACCCCTGTGAATGTCCAACAGATTGATTGACTTTGATTATTGCATGTTTCAGAGCCCGTACATTGCTATTGGCCGTTAGTCCCATAAGCGCAGTGCATGACTTTTATTATGGAATGGTCGGTTCAATTTGTAAATCATTATTTTAAAAGTGAAAATTGCTCCATACTGAGCACAACTTCTAATGGATACGCAATGAATATTGAACAGACCGAATTGCGAGCATAGGCAAAGATTTGTGATATTGTTATGAAATTATTAACAAAACAGAATGTCAAATAGCCAATTTAACTTCATAAAGGTTTCGAGATTTTATACGTTTGTGCCCACCAGTGCTAAGAAGGGGGATACCCTGACTTATTAAGCTGTTTAGTGCACTTCTGGAAAATAATTTCTCATTCTGCACAAGTACATTTACCGGATTTTGTACCGATCGGTTTTATAAATCGTAGAATATCATCTTGAAAATCTTACCTTCCATTCGATTGTGTACAGATTATACTCAGATGTGTAACAAGAGCAAGGTTTTTCCATTACGAGTTGTAAACTTGTTGAATAAATTACACAATAATGAATAAATTTCAATTAAATAGAATATTATGAGATTAAGAATATAAAGACCTTGATAATACTATAGAAAGATTTTCTTTTCTTCGGAATAATACTCTCTGTAAAAGAGGTTCAAGTTCATACATTATTTTGCAATGTATTTCATTCGCAGCAAAAAGAAAGAAAAACATGGCAATGAGTGATACTGAACGTTCGATACGACCCAAGAAAAGAAAAATATGGGCGAAAATAGATAACCATCATTATTTACGCAAAATGCATTTTTTTTGTTGGATTAAATTGATGTTTTGTGAATCATATGCCTACTTTTGGTGTGATACCTCACTTGTGCGCCACGCGGAAACATGGGAAAATGCTCCGGACAAAACTCTAGCGATTCGTTGCTCAGTGAGGAATCTCGATAGTGGCTCGGCGGTGGCGGTGGCAGTGACGCTTGGGGGGCAGGCAGGAGGCAAGTAGGAGCGGTGACGGTGACGGCAACGCGCCGGCGCGGAAACGCCGCGAGAGAACGCGAGAAATTGAATCATTTTTATAGATAGCTATATATATACATACAAGAAAACCTCTCCCTTTATATAAGATTTCCAACCCAGATTTCCCCGCTGTCACGCCACTCGCCTGACAGCGCGGTATCTTTTTCAAATTCCGCTCCGCTCCGCGCCGCGCCGCTGCCATCGTCCTTGCCCCTCCCCTCCCTCCTCCACCCCTGCTACTCCCTCGCGCACTCGCGCCGCCATCTCCCGGCCCCGCCTCCGTCACGGGCCGTGCCGTCTTCTTATATGGATGGATTGAAAAAAATGATATAAGACGTCATTTCCGCGCGGTGCCGCCGGTGGCGCCGACTCGCGGACGTTCTGGGAAACTGAGAGGGAGCGGGTGAAATGCGTGCAGGTGGCGAACTAGAGAGCAGTTCGACGGGAAGACGGTCCGCCCGCACGATACAATGGCAGGACGCGCTTGGCACATTGTGGGACGGAAGAGATGAGAGAATTTGAAGCAACAAGAGCCAGGTAAGAAATGTAGAAACGACCATATGAGTGACGGACGTACGGTGAATTAACTGAGAAAAGACAAAAATTTGGAAAATAGATTCCAAATATTGCGTTTTCAAATACTCAAATTGCTGAAAGGAAAGAAAAGTATTTCACTGCGTTAGGCAACCTGACAGATATTTGTTCTAAGAATCTAAATGATAGGGCGGAACTGCTCGCAAAAATACACGAGCAAGTAATGCGACAAAAAATTATTAGAATTAAAAAATTGGGCAAAAACATTTGTTGGAAAGAAACGAATATGGTCCGCTCAAGCAAGTTATATTCGTTAGCTACGTTAAAAATGTTTTTAATATTATACATACGTATTGGAAATATTTCAGTACTGATAGGACAGGTATGGATAAAGGATGAAATGGCAAGAGACGTCGCGAAGGGGTCACTGTAATTTTCGCGCCTTCGGACCTCCAAACACCAGCAAGATTTTATCTTTAAAGGGTGAAAGAATTCCTGATAATTTTTATCATCAATTTATTATTAATCATGGTATTAAAAAATTGCAAAGGTATTGTATGATGCGTGAAATAAAACATTGTGAGAATTACAAGTAATTATTAAGAACCTTGAAACGTACTACATTTCATAAACGTACTACATCATACACAATTCTATCATTTGGAATGTATTTTGTAACATTTCAACAGTCGAGTAACTTGAGAAAAATCGTAAGAATGTACTTACCTCTATGTCGGTTGGTCTGCTTATCGAACATAAGCATGGCATCCTCGATCTGTAACAGAAAAAATATTTTCATTAGCAGATATTATTTTAAAGAAAACACAGTTCCCACTTTTTAATTTTCTAAAAACTTAATAATAATGAACTCTGTACGTCAAATGAAGAGCTCATTCTCCCAAAGCTTTTTCCAGACTATTTTTCGGAATCAAACAACAATAATTCCATTTAAATAGTGTCTTATAATTAAATAAGCTCAAATAATGAATTTGTCATGTTATCTGGATATCAAGGTGAAGAAATTATATGAAAATTAAATTGAAGCAAGTTTCCCATGTATGAAAAACATATTTGACGATTATTTGAAAGTTCAGGAGTTGAATACAGAATCTAAGAATGTATTAAAATAATATACTAAGAATACCAATAGAATAAACACATCCTAATGAACATGATGTGCACTATTGAGACTCTTGGGGAAAGCACATAATTAGTCGAAAAAGAAACTTTCTCTCTCTTCCACACCAAAATTCAGTAAATTTATGAGAGGGACAGTTTCAAAAGCGAATATGTATTCATCAAACTTTAGAGGAGACCGAAATAATTGCAGACTAACCAATTAGTACGATACTCTTGAATAATCTGTGAAGTACGCCATTAAAATCTCCGTTACTCAAATTTTTGACTTGTCCTCACGGAAACTCGCAACTTTAGTATAATTACTTTCGCTTCCCAGTTTCTCAATTACATCTTTCATTTCTAAGAGCTGTACCAAGTCTTCCCTAAATAAAAAACTTATGAACGTAGTTCAAGAGAATTCCGCACTCAACAAACTGTAAAAACTGTATGACTCCAGGAAAATCTATAACTAACCATTTAGAACTAAATTATTTAATCTATCCGTATTTATTTTAATTAGACAAGTGGCACAGTGATGAAAACTCGCAATTGACAATTCAAAGTAGGCCGACACATTAACATTAAACAGGACTGCTGAATATTTTGCTAGTTGAACACATTCTCTGCACCATTCTCCCAAATGCAATCATTTTAGGATAAAAAATAGTACCGTAATATTTTAGCGAAAACAGCATAATTAGTTCGTCTATTGTTTTAAACGGATTGCGAATATCTGTTACAGTTTGATTAGAAATACTGAATTTTTGAGTGAGAGAAATGATTAAAGATATAGATTGTATTCTTTCTTTTGGTATTCGTAAACACTGTTAAAACTCATTTGAGTTTCGCAGAAAAAAGGACATATCTTTTCACTATTCAATACAGCACTGACAATGCCCGCTTTAGTTTGGGACTCGAAAGCCACAGGCCTTGGCTATCCCTCCTGACTTCCAGGAGAGAAGCCGACCGAAGCGCCGGGGCAGGCCTGTCCACTCTCAAAGCCACTTCCGGACGGCTGATCGAGACATGGGCAGCCGCCCAAGACAAAGCCGCGTGCGTTGACCCCGGCCCCCCGCCCGAGGCGTTTGATCCTCCCCCTCATCCACCCCTCGCCCCGCCCCGAACCTCCAGGAAATAAGCTCGTTCTCCGCCCCCCCCCCTCCCCTTCCTACCCCCTCTTCATCCGCCCCGCCCCCTTCCCCGAAACACCCAGCCCCGCGGGCGGTCGCGTATTAAAACAAACACTATATAAATTCATTCATTACGCTCATTCGCCGGTCAATGGGGTCTAACAAAAGGATTACGCCGAAGCGGGAGACCGTTTCATTATGTAAATAGCTCATTGTACTAAGGCGGCGAGTAAGTAGGAGGTGCTTTTATCACTAGAGCCGGCGGTTACGGCGCGCCTGGGGTGGCGGGGAGAGAGTGTGGTCGGCGGAGGGGGCGGGCGGAGCGGGCGAGCTCCAGGACAATCGGCCGGCGGTGCGGTCCGGTCGGTGGGATCCGAGCACAATCCGCCTTTTATTTTAATTTTCGTGATGGCCGTGAGGGCACTGAGCGGGAACGTGGCGTCCGTTTTGCGGCTTCGTTCCCTGTTACAAAGGCCTTGTGGGATCCGGCTTCGGTCGTGAAAAAACAGATATATTATTTGCATTGCGAATAGACGCCGTCTGATTGATAATGAGTGTGCTTGATCGAATTGATGGCAACGTTAATTCAGTTTTCTAAATTAACTCAAAGTTCATCCGTACTGAAAAATAATAATGATAAGTATTCTATTGTGATAAACTAGTCCTCCAGGTTGGGGGTTGGCGTCAGGCTGACAGCCGGTTGTAAAAGGCACAGTCAAATATCATAATGAATCGGAATAGCGATCCCCCCCCCCAACAAAAAATTCAACCCCTGCTAACTGGCATGAGGTTTAGAAGATGATTATTCCGATAACGATAAGACACCGATGAAATATTTCGCTAATATACTGATTTGACAACATTCGCGTACTCAGATTCAGTGATAGCCTTTTAACGCACATATGCGTTTATTTGTATGTGTGTGTATATATATATATATATATATATATATATATATATATATATATATATATAAATGCTCATATTTCAAATTTAATTCTTTATTTCTCCACTCTCAATTAATCAAAAAATACTGCAAATTTTTTCCTTTTTTTAAAGGTTAATTTCAAAACTTCCTATAATCTACCAAATTACAATGCCACTTGCAAATTTTATATTTCATTTTAAACTGTTTTCCTAGTAGAGTGTCTTATTACAAAAATAATCCATCAATGTCATTTAACTATCCTTCCATTACAGTATTTGGGACATAACCGGTATTCTCTGGAGAAAAGTTGCTCTGATAATGGATTCTCACGACATAGAAATAAAGGCCAAAGATGTCATCAATAATACAAATCTATTTTCGAATGTGATACTTATTTGACCCTTTATTACAACGACTCCATGGGTGCAAAGTTACTAAGCAACACGGAAAATGTCCATCTTCTTTGGGAAAAATAGCATCAACTCCAAAAGCAAAATATCAGAGAAAATCAGGGAAATTTGAAAACAAATTCCAAATTTTTGTTCTTTTTAAAACGTTTGAATTACTTTTAATATTGAGCTAATGATCCACCGAACTACTTTCATACAACTGATTTATTATTATTATTATTATTATTATTATTATTATTATTATTATTGCTGTTGTTGATGTTATAAAAATAAACTATTTTGTTGACTTTGAAATCAGATATTCCTTCAAAAACTAAATTTAAAAGTATGTATATATAATAGTATATATATATAAACGTATGTATGTATAATAATATATAAATGTCAAGATATTTATTTTTATTGTTTACATGACCGTAAGGATGTCATAACTCCAAACGTTAACACGATGCCGTGAAAAGCAACTCAAATCCTACATTACTTCGGGATTATAGCCCTCGTCACTATGAGTGCACGTTACTAATCCTTTAATCGTAATTTTGCGTTGCTTTTCCTTCTTGCGAGATACTCGAGCCACAGCGCATCTCGATGAGATGCAAGACCTTCGCCACAACAAGCGCATCATCCCCACCGCCAGCGCCATTTCTCTACGTCCGCTCCGCGCCGCTCGTTTGTCAGCTCGGCGCAGTCCATGCGCCCTACCGTGTTCGCGCGCAGTTTTTCCTTGAGCCACTCGCTCCCCACGCCCCTGCTCCACGCCCCTGCTTCACGCTCCCTGCTTCACGCCCTGCTCCACGCTCCCGGCTGCTCGCTCCCGGCCGCACGCTCTCGGCTCCACGCTCCCGGCTCCACGCTCCCGGCTCCACGCTCCCGGCTCCACGCTCCCGGCTCCACGCTCCCGGCTCCACGCTCCCGGCTCCACGCTCCCGGCTCCACGCTCCCGGTTTCACGCTCCCGGTTTCACGCTCCCGGCTCCACGCCCCGGCCCCACGCCCCGGCTTTCTGCTCCCGGCTCCACGCATCACTTCCACTCTCCACGTTCTACGGTCCCCGCTCCCTTCCCTCTCTCGTCTTCGGCTCCATGGCTTACGTTCTCCGCTCCCTGCCCTCCGGACAAGGCTCAATGCCCCAATTCCACGTTAGCTGCTCCCCGCTTCCTGACCCCGTCTTGGCTCCATACTCACTCCCAGTTCTTCGCTTCCCACTCCCTACTCCTCGTTCTCGCACTTACAAACTCCCCGTCCCTTCTTCCCGTTTTCGACTTGACCCTCCCGTTGTCCGTTCCTTCCTCCAAGTTTCACGTTCCCTGCCCCACTCCACACCCTAATTTCCCGCTCCCCGGTCTCAATTCCCGCTCTTGTTTCTTCGCGTTGCGCTGTTTTCGTCGCAATTCACACGTCGCCGTGATTTATTCTCGTTCCTTCTCGTATCTACGGTCCTTAGTTTTTATTTTCACTGAACTGTATCTCCATGTAACCACTGTTACCTCCCTTACATTATCGGGATCTCAACCCTCTTTATTCTTTCAACAATTAAATCCATTATTACATTATTATTATTATTATTAACATTTCCGCCACTAATATAATTATTATCTGAGGTGAAAGAAAATAACATGAAATCCAAACAATCCATACTTGAAACCTGATTTAATATCGTATCATGATCTCAGAGAACTAAATCCCTTAGCATAATTTACTTCACTCAAAGTGAAATCATCAGATTAAATAAATGTAAAGTGGATTGGGATTGAATTGGAAAATTCGAAAAATCAAATCCAGGTAGCTAAACGTAGTCAGTTGAATGAGTGGTTTCTATTACATTCCAACCTATCAGGGGGTCCTTCATAGCTATCGCCTACCTTTATGACCTTATATTTTCCAACACGGCCCACGCAACCTCTAACATCACCGCCACAAACTTTTCCTCCGAAATCCTCGCGGCAGAGGCCGTTTCCAACTCCACCCCCCCCACACCCGTCCAGCACAACTTCCTTCGCGGCTCGCGCGAGGGCCCTTCAAGTCGTCCACTGCGTCCTGATTAATGCGCTTTCCTGATTGGCTGTCCGCGGGCCTTCTTGTGCGTGGAGGAGAGAAGGGCTCGAAGAAGGAAAAAAGGAAAGGAAACCACAGCTGCAGAAGTAGACGTGCCCAGGCGCTGGTGAAAGAGGGCGCTGCTCGTATCGGACGCTCACGACTCTCGAGTCCAAGAACAAGCTCCTATCTATCTTTGGAAGTTGCATGCCAGTTCACCGAAATGTGATGTCTTTGAGAAAGAGAGGTTGTAGACACTACCGCACTTGTCTGTAAGATTTTCAGAAAGATGTGACAAATTTGCAGGTAGAGAAAACAAGCGGCTGACAAGAAAGATGTTAATAATAATGTAAATAATTCCACCGAATGTTAAGCTAATAACTCAAACAATAAGAGTACATTTTCCTAGTGGACAAGGAGCATTTGACAAAAGACTATTTTCAAATTGACTCTACAGTACAGAGATTGTAAGTCAAGAAATGGTGTTCCAGAGATATATCTTCAAACTCTGTTTGCTAAATTATTTCGGACAAGTTTCATATTATTACTCCTACAATGTCTACTCATTTTCCTCCCAAACTATCACTTTCTTCACAAAAACATAGCTCATCAACTACCAAAAAAGGAAGAAAGAATAACTTATGAGAAGAAACTGATCTTGGCTGTCCGGGTGACGCCGAGTCGAAGGCTGTGTTGCCGACGTTTCGACCATCTTTTCGTGGTCTTCCTCAGGGCTGGTCCAACGAAGACCACGAAAAGATGGTCGAAACGTCGGCGACACAGCCTTGGACTCGGCGTCACCCGGACAGCCAAGATCAGTTACATGACTCTGGCCGCGGAAGCCGACGACTGTAACTTATGAGAAGAGATAAAACATTTTTTCAGAAATGAAAATCTTCATCTGAGATGTGAGCAATCAATAAAATCGGGAAGACAAAGTGACTTCTGAAGCGACCCCTTCAATATTGCAAGAACCCTCCATTGCAGGAGGGTTCAGGAGGCAACAGCAAACATTCGACGAACACCCATCGAACCCTCTTTCCTCAATCCAACCTCTAAGGATTAAGGTGCTTCGATATTGCCTTTTCTTTTCGGAATCACTTAGTTCACGAGCGAGACCGACCGCGCGGTTGGCTGAGGATTGCAGCAGCAGCGTGTACTACTCTTCTCTGCAAACAGCCCGAGCGCCTGCGACATGGTTACTCCTCCGTCTTATGTTTTCGCTAGGTACGGATAAGGGGATGGAAGTAGTGGAGGCAAGGCAGTGATGGAAATGGGATGGGAAGAAAGTAAAGTGCTGTGGTATGTGACATTGAAGAACTAGAATCTCTACTCGCTCAAGCTTTTTATCAACAACTTAGTAGTAAAAAGGAAGTGTAATGAGTATGGAAGTGGTTAGGAGAGGTTTGTTACTAATGACCATAATGTGTGGCAGTAATGATTGAACTAAATACACAATAATTAATAAGGAGATATTCAGACTAAATAAAAAGAAACAAATGTTGAGTTTTCAAGACAAATAGAAAAGACAGAAGCCCAGAGAAGAGATAGTATGTTTTGGCTTTCGTGGTTAGGAGTTGACGAGAGGCAGGTGATGAGTATCGAATTGGTGCCGAAAGGGAAGAGCAGCCAGACGCGCAATGCGAAAAGGGAAAATCTGTAGCAATTCTTTCAAGTAAGGGTATAAAGGTAGCCACAGACTGACGCAGGGAACGGAAATGGAGGAAAACACTGCAAGTTCCCAGAGAGGGGAAAATGTGCATCTAACCAAAGAAAGAGTTGGTTTGACACGGAGGAAAGAAAGGGGCTAGACTAGAGAGTAAGAGCGACGTAGGAGAGGAAGAAGGGGGAGGAAAGGGGACAAAGAGCGAAGTAAGATAATGCAAGGAAGGTGAGGGGAGACGGTTATCACACATGCAAGCTGAGATAAGGGCGTGGTAAAAAGCGAGAGGAGCAAGAGTATAATCGCGACGGAGAAGATAAGGAGAGGGAAATATTACAGACAGAAGCTGGGATGAGGGCATGGCAGGCTAGGTAAGGAGCAAGGCTGAGAGCAAGGGGGACGGAGGAAAAGGAAGGGGGAAAAAGCGTGGCTGGGAAGGTAAGGAGTCAAAGGTTGAGAGCGAAGAAGACGGTAAGGAGGGTGAGGGCGCACACAGAAGCTGCGGTGGGGGCGTGGGCGGTCAGGTGAGGGGGCGGTCCACGAGGCTTCCGAGCCGGGCGAGACGGACAGAGAGGGGCAAGGTAGAGGCAGAGAGGTGGGGGTGGCAGAGGCGGGCAGCAGGGGGTCGCAAGGGAAGGCAATCGGCGCGGGGGCGGGGGTGTGGGTGCTTCCGCCGAGGGCCCCGGGGCCTCGATCGAGGGCCGCGGCGGCGGAAGCAGTTCCCGTAATATCGCGACTGCGCCCTCCGCGCCACGCCGCGCCGCGCCGCGCAGCGCAGCGTTTGCCCTTCCGGCGGCCCCCTTTCGGCCGCGGCCGGCGGCGCTCGCCGCCTCATCTGCCACCGGCGCGGCGCGGCCCGGAACCCTCCGTCCGCCCTCCGAAGGGATATTGCCCTTTCTACGACCACTCCCGACGCACACACGCTCATTGCTGGGGCCCCACGCCGCCGAAGGCATGTTTACCGCGAACCACAATGAGAACCACGAATGAGATCTGGTATGCACTCCAAGGGAGAAGAGCTCTCCGCAAAGGAAAGTGCTGGCAACGTTACAATAATTGTAGAGCGATGGGTGAAATACGTTTTTCTCGGTACTTGGCTACTGGAGTTATATTGAATCAATATTGCTATGTAATGATGGGCATAAACCTTTGTTTGGTTCTCTCAAGAAATTGTGAATTATGATTTGTTTATCTTTTATCTATCAACCTAGATAAACGCGCACTCTCAATCACAGAAAAGAATAATCTACATCTAATCGGTGTTTAAAAATTAGAATTCTGAAGGTCAGATATTATAAAAAGACTCGGAAATGTAGAGAATTCTGATCGTTCCAAGCGTTCGATAAAGAAAAATTCTGTATAACTAGTGAGCCTCGTCAAGCTTCCTCAAATTCATAAACTGTTAATTATTGTACTAATTTCTTATTTGTTAAATTGCCAGAAAAAACGAGCAACATTTTAGTGATGAACCCGAAATGTAATGTGACTTTCAGAATGAAACCAGAAAACGAATTCGAAGGGGAGAGCGTGGGAAGAAACCGAGATTAATTCGAGGTTGGAGAGTCCCAACACTGGTTCGCTACAGGTGAAGTAGGCAGCAATTGCGGTCCAGCGTCGGCCACAATTCAGCCTGTTGGCGAGGAGCTGTCTTTGCTTTCGCGGTCGCGGCGCGCAGGCGAGCTATACGCGGAGTTTCCGGGCGATTGCTACCTGCTGCGAGGCGATTTATTGCGTTGCGCCGCGCTGGGTTGCGTGAGCTGTAGGGAACAGAACCGGTAGCAACAGCGCGGGCAAGGGCGGTGGGAAGGGAAATAACGGCGAAATCTGGGACGGCGACGGCAACGGCGGTCGCAACGGACTGCATATATTTTCTCCCTATATTACTCTTGCTGTCTCTCAATCTAATCTTCCATATCCAATACAACTGATTTTATGTAGTTCCAAACACATTTCCCAAAGTTAAAGTCTCAATTACAGTCTCTTATGCAATAAAAACTAAATATGCAAGTTTACCTAAAACAAATATATTTTTTTCTGGGTTGCATAGGTGAAGACAATGCTTCACCTATGAAGCATTGGCCTAACATCTGTTGTGCTCACCATACATCATCCTGGTGCCGACGGTGACGAATAGGTGGAGCCCTACCTTCACATCGGTCTGCGTGCAATTGCACATGGATACCATTTACCTTTTTTTAACGGGACTAAAGACCATAGTAGTTGACGTGCCCGGAAACTATCATTCCTCTATCAATGGTACCAACGTGTCCAGGCTGCGGCGTACAAGGTCGCTCCCACAGCGGCGCGGCGGGGCGGGGAGGTTCCGCCATGGAAACAGATGTATGCGAGAGGCGCGGCGCGGCCCACGGCCGTCCAGAATACCCAGAGACATTCGTGCCGCGCCACGCCGCCCGGGTCGGCCCATCCGCCGCCGCATCCCGATCACCTCCGCCTCCGCCCCCGGCGCCGCGCGCCACCCATCGACGACGGTAATGCATATTTAATGCGCGTCCGGCCGCGCGCTCGCGTGCCACCGGCGGCTGTCTCCGCCCCTCCCCCTTCCCGCCGACTCGCCTCGCCCATCGCCTTACTGTCTACCGCTCCTGTTGCACAGTGGGTCGAAACGGGACACTCGAAATGAAAGACGAAGCATCGGAAAGAATTAAGGCGGAAAAATTATTACCTACAAGAACACTTTGCGGGAAAAGTATTATTATTATTATTATTATTATTATTATTATTATTATTATTATTATCATTATTATTATTGCACTGTACTGTTTTCCCCTTATCTTGCTTACAAGATTTTTAACAGCATTCGTTTTAACAGCTACAGAATGAGAAATTAATTTAAACTGTAATAATTGGATTTTCAGATTTTTCTAATTTAATTACTTCCGAAACGCATCTCTTAAACACGACGTTCAGCATCGCAAATCTTGATAAGACAAAATATTCGACAAATTAGGTTTTTCATTTCAATAGTGAATATCGTACTTTCATTGGGAAAAGACAATAAATTCCTAAAAGAAAAAGAGCACTTCTTCATAAAAGTATTGAAAAACAAAAGGGAGAAGGATTGGAGTTTTGTAGCGAAATTTGAGATGCGTGCAAACAGAATATTGCTACAATTGATATTCGAACCACACTAACCAAGAAAGTACATATTTATAGGAAACAAATGATTACAAAAAACGAAATGTATACAAAAATGAGTTTCGTAGTATATACATTTTACGTTGTTTTATTCACGACTTCAAGAAAACTGTGTTATTTTAAATAACCGACGATTAAAAGAAATAAGAGCTTTCGATGTAAAACCGGGACTCGTTGAATCATCGACTGTGTGTTGTCGGAAACAACGGACACAAAATGTCGGAAGACACCAGGTAAGCGGATGAAAGGTGAGAAAGAAGAGGACAAATAGGTGGAGGAGGAGGGGGTGGAGACTGGGAGAGGTGGGGGACGACGCTGACGCCGACGCCAAAGCTGCACGAATCGAGCTGGAGTAGGAGTGAAGTGTGTGACAAAAGGCGGAAGTGGAGGTATCGACGATGCCGGAGAACTTTTATATATATGTCGTGCTCAAATTGCTCCGTGCCAGGTTCGGACCGACTCTCCATATTGAAATATGAAAAATACATCACTATCTTGAATAACTCGGGAATAACACTGCAATAAAGCAAGCAATATATATCTAGAAACTCACTCTCTCCCTCCACGCCCCCTCCTCTTCCCACTCTCACCCACGCCCACGCCCCCACCCCCATCCCATCGCCTTCCACTTCCCATCCCGACCTACAAGCGGCCGGGAGGCCCCCATTCCTTTGTTTTGTTGTTCTGTTTCGTATTGTAAACCGCGAAAGAAGAGGGGAGAAAACGAATTTAAACATCTCGGCGACGCCGTATATATCTATTTATTTTTAGATTGAATCTCCCCGCCCATCCCCGCCCCCCCCCCCGCCCCGCGCGCTGCGGCGGCCACCAACAAATATGCAGAGCGGCGCGCCGCGCACGGAAGGCCTTTAACTGCAAAACGGTTCTGAGCGGGCGATGCTATCGCCCTCGTGTATTGTTACCGCGCGTCCCAGTCCTATGTCTGCCCGCGACGCGACGCGCAGTACAGCATGGCCGCAAAGCGCACTACCGGCGCAGATCACTGTAAGCGACGAAGAGATGCGATGCGGCGCGGGCGACAAGATCAATGAAGTGCCGAAGCGACTGCGTGCACACAAATGTGTGATGTACAAACAAAAGTAGAAATGCTAAAACATCACGTACATTCTCGCCCGTATTTTCACGAAAAATTACGCGAGAAGTAACCAAATTTTCGAAAAATCGTACATGGCCTTATTTGAAAATCTGTGTTTAAGGAACAGATTTCATTAAGGGAATATATATATCTTTAATATTTTAATTATAATAAGACGCTGAAAAAATTTGGAACTTAAGCGATTTTCGAAAAATCAGGAACTTCAACGAACATGAGACCTGCACCATTCTCTTAAACGTTCTTCGCACTATCTAACAACAAAATTTAATGAAAAACGATGGAGCTATTTTTGTGAAATTTTTGAAAACAGTTAGTTTAGTTATCATCCAAATCTCCGTCTGGTTCAATGGGACAGACAATACGGAAACAGAATTCACACACTGACATAATTAATTTTTCATTCTTGAACCATGTCATTTCCAACATTTTTGACGACGCGTGAACTATTGCGACTGCACAATTTTATTCCAACTAAGCAAATCTTCTGTCCTCACATCGTAGATCCACTCGTCAGCAAGCACTCACACGGCTCTGTTGACGAGCCGATCCCGCTGAATCTCGCGCATCGCATTCGTCCAGCGGAAAGACTTGCTCTGCGACGTATCTAGGTCGCTCGGCGGAGCTATGGAGGCGGCGGCGGCGGCGGCTGCAGCGGAAAGAGCACGAAGGGGGGTGGGAGACGCGGTGGGGGAAGCCTTTCAGAGATAATTAGTCCGAGCGCGGCGCGTTCTTTGATCGCTCTCCTCGTGGAACTCCAAGCGCCGCTCGCGCACTCTATCCCTCATCGCTTACGTCGCGTTCTCTCCGGGAGTACTCCCCTAATCGCCGGCCCCCCTATTCCATCTCACAAAGAATTTAACTCTTATCTGCAATGTTCTTTCAAAGCCTATACGCTGTCTTCATTACACGATTTCGTATTTCCAAGGAAATTCCGCGTTTAGTCCGATCTCTTTCCTCCGGCCAAGGTTTTCATGAGTCCCTCTCGCCCGCGCCCGACGTCGCGTCGTACCTTCTCCGCGCGCAAGTCCCTGGCAAACCCCTCTTTCAAAATGGAAACTTAACCGCAGGTTCTCGGAACCAATCTCGGGAGAAATGCGGTGGCGGTGGCGGCGGTGAGCGTAGGAGACGACAAGGACGGGATGGGACGTCTTCTTTTCGATCCTCTCTCGTCGTATCACGTAAGAGACTGCTTTCGGCGCCAACTCCATTGCCCACGTGCCCCCTACCACTACTGTCCCCGATCCCTCCCAAAACAGCTACACCGTCGCTGTCCGAAATTCTGCCACCACCACCCCCGCCAACCTCATCGCAGTTTCCGATCACCCCACCGGTCCTTCCTTACCCCCCCCCGACCCACCGCCGGCCCCCCCCCGAGGTCGAACCCGACCCAGCTTCCATTACAAGCATTCCCACCCCAACCGCCCGGCTTCGTCCCCCTCGCCTCCGCCTCCCCACACCCATCTTTCCCCGCCGCCCGCCCATTTTCCTCCTCGTCCTCCGCCTACGCCGCCTGCTCGTCTTCTGCTCGTTCGCGCGTCATCGCCCCGAGCGGCGCGCGCGAGATGGCGAAGAGGCGGCGGGCAGGCGCGCGCTGCGGCGGCACCGACGAATAATCAAAATTTTCACTTAGAGATATGGATATTTCCCGGCGGCGCAGGGCCGGGGTAAGCTTTCCATTTCCATCCGCGAGCGCCGCGCAGCGCGGCGACGCCAGCGACGGCAGCGGCGGACGGTAAGAGAGCCCTGCGCGCGGGTGATACGCGCGGGGGCGTCAGGCCTCCCCCCCGCCCCCCGCCCCCCCGCCCTGTCGCCGCTCGCGCCGCCCCAACCGCCGCCGCCCGGCTCGGCACCGGCGCGGCGGCGGGCGAGCGCTCCAAGCACCCGCTATGGGCCCCGATATAAGCTCGGCAACGGCTGGAACCCTTGAATATATGTTTACAGAAATGCATTTGAACGCGGCGCAAGCACCGACTGGAGAGCTTCAACGCGGGGCCAGGCCACGAGGCGCGCGGCGGAAGAGGAGAGGGTGAGTAGGAGCAATGAGGGTGGAAGTGAGAGGAGGCGCGAGGCCTTGGCGGCGGGGGCGGTGCGGGAGGCTACGTGGGAGCGCTTTAAGGTTGATAAAGTTATGAAACCATCGTCGCTGGTGCGCGGAGCAGTATCTCCCGCGCAGTTGTATAAGCTTTTATGAACACGCGCCGCTGCAGCGCTCTACTTCTTTCGGAAAAAATATACGAGGTAACCCTAGTGGCTCCTTTTTTTTTTTTTTCGTCACCCACACACTCCACCGCCGAACACACACAAGTACCACGTACACACGTTGGAATGCAAACACACATACACGTTCACACATATATACAAAAACATATACAAGCACATATGTATGTATATCTAAATATATACACACGCAGTCACAGACACCATGGCTGCACACACACACACACACACATACACACACACACACACACACACATACAGACAGTGGCATGCCTCCTCGTGGTGCACGCGCTTACGTCGCTGAATTTACGGAGACAGTGAAACTTTAGGTAATCATAAAATGGAAGTACCCGCCATAAACTGCGAATCCACTCGGAATTGGGAAACATTTCATCCCGCGAACAGGGACGCGCGGGTGGGTGCGGCGCAGGGGATGGAGTGTGGGCGGAGGTACGGGGATACGGGCTTGGCACCGACGTGGCAGCGGGCAAGCGAGGGGGTGGGGGGGCGGTCTCTAATTCGTCGTAAAAATATTACGCCCTCCTTGTCGGGGTCCATCATTTTCGCATCGGGCGAAGGACAGGCGGGTGACGAAAAAACGCGTTCGCTCACGTTCTTCCCAGGCCTCTGCGAGCGACCGCCGCCACCGCCCCGCCCACACCCTCACCCCCCATCCCCACCCTGCCACCGCTCACGTGCCGAAGCACTTTCCAGGAACCGTGCAAACGGCGCAATTTGCCTTCCAAATAGTGCCAACCTGTGCAAAACACACTCCTTCCGGCTTCCAACGCCGGCGGTGCCGCCGAGGAAACATAATATAGTATATCCTATTTATTGTGGCGCCTAATGGTTTTCAGATACGCGCGCCCGCTCGCCCGCTCTCTCCACACGAGGCGAAGGCGCGGCGGGGAGAAGGACGTGGTGGGCGGGGAGCGGGGAACGAAGGACCCGGTGGGGGGGGGGCGGGTTGCGCCAGCGAGGGGCCGAGGGAACCCGAGGGGTCGGAGTGGGCGCAGAAATATACGGGCTGTCGGATGCAGTCAAAACTAGGAGCCGCAAAACCTTGTTTATAGGCGCGGGTCGCGCCGCGGTGCGAGACCACGCGGGTAGGAGTGGAGCGGAGCGGACCGACGTGGAGGGTGACGGGCAATTCGGCGGGCGCGGTGGGCAGCGGGCGGTGAGCGGTGGGCGACGGCGTCTGTACCAAACGAGACACACAAGCTCGTGCGTGTGTCCACGCACGCACGTACGCGCGCTCACGCCCCGACCACACGCGCGGGCGGGGGCCGTGGCTTTGACAGCTCCTTCCCCTCGCGCGACCCTTCCCCCCTGGCCCTGCCCCGCAGCAAAATGGGAAGTCGACTGGGACACGCCCACTTCGAGCGCTGCGGAAACAGTGCTGCTTTACGATGCACATAAAACTAAGAGGCGAAGACACAGGAACAAATTGCTGCCTGCACCAGACGCGGAATGTTTACTATTAGCATTTACGATCTGGCTTTCCCTGTTCCATAATTTTACTCGAATTAAAGACCCAATATTTACAATAAAGTTTTTAGGAGAATAAAAGCGTTTATATAAAAGATTTTTGGGCCGACATTTTTGGGCCAATATTTTCTTTCGCAAACATTACGTAAATACAAAGTTATCTCAACCGATTTATATAACGACGAACATCCAACGCAACCACAAGAAAGCACTATCATATCCAGTTGCCCCAGTTCTCTTGCGTTCGCCCATTCGTCCGGTTCGATTCCATTCTGCGGGGAATCGATCCCTGCCATCAAAAGTTCGGATGGAAGCCTCGATTCTGTCTCTATCAATATTCAACGGTCACGGCAGGCATCGTTGCAGCAGCTCAGGAATTAAAATATACAGGGTGGCACCGGCGTGTTTCAAACAGGTTTTTGGAGTGAGATCGACGAAGTTCATTCCGATTCTAAACGAACACGATTGAAGAAGAGATGCGCTTACTGGTCGTCACAGAAACTGCCTATCTTTCATCAACCCTCACGTCATCCGAATACCACCTATACCACGCGAAAAAAAACGAGACAGATAGCATGTCGTGGTCGCATGTATACATAAAACGTCCAAAACAGGTTCCCAATAAAATGAATCGAATTTTAAATCTGGAGGAGAGAGACACGCATGCCGTCGAGGTTATTTCATTTCTGGCAAAAAAATATTCGAACATTGTGGCGTGAATATCGGCCAACATGGGTCGCGTTATTTATACAAAGTCGGAATCGATGTAATGAATTCAGGAGGACACAAAGGAAAACGTTGGGAAGGTGAGATAAAAGAGAAAAACATAGCAGCAAAATAAAATACATTCCTACAAACGCAGATGTATGTTAGAGGCGGTGTTGACACAAACCTGAGAACTACTTTTTAGTGTGTAAAATAATTAGCAGGGCAGCAGGCATTTATAGCAGTTTTGAATTCATATTTGCGACGATGGCTTTCCCTTAAGCCTATCCCCTGCCCCGGTCTAATTTGGTTATAATATAAAATAGTCATAGCACCAGAGTCAATGATATTAACTTCATCACGACTATTAGAGTATTTTACCACTTTAGTTGCTTGTGTCAATGAAATACATACGTTGAAAGACAATTTATTTCAGTTTCATGACTCCGTAACAATTTTGACAACACATAAATTACAGGATTTTTAAATGAAATTTCTGGATGTGAATATGTCAACATTCGAAACATTTTTGGAAAACATTCTAAGTACAACGTACTTTAAAACTCGTTAATTACTTTTTTTACAATTTCGACAATTGGCAACCTTTTACCAACACAGCATTAAGCTTAAGGGAATACGCATGTGACTGGACGTTTCAACATCGTGTCGCCATCGCGCAACGCACGTACATTGTCCGCGGGCTTTGTTTGGATTCCATTTCATATTGGCATGCGCGATCATCACACGTGCGGACGCCGATGCTCGATTACAGCGCTCTGGGGGCGGGGCAGGCGGGGGGGAGGGCGACGCGTGACATCGAGTCGAGTGGTGCACGGCGACGCGCTCCCGCTAGCCGGTACACGTTCGAACGGAACACGATGACGTGTCCGATGTTGTGCCCCTGCCGTATTTGGCACGGTCGCAGCATAGCCGCGGTGACTCCGGCAGAATTGTTAATGCGAGATACAAGACACAACGACGACTGGTTCGCCTTCACCAGCGACCGGTGCCAACTACAAAATGTTTTAAGTTGTAGCGAATGAGATGAATTTTAAGCATACAATTCAAATATTGAGTGATACCCGTTTCATTGGACAATAATCAAAATTCCCTTCGGTACGTTTCACGAAAATTTGTGTAAAATTAGATATTCGACAGTACTAGTTATATTACTATAATACTTCTGCGTTAATATGAATGAACAAATACGAATATGAATATCTCCTCCAATATAAGATCAATAAAACATTATAAACACGAATTTCGGATCACAAATATGTGCCAGAGAACATATGATAGAAATATTAACTTATTGCCCTGCACTTCGTCAGGAATTCCACAAATACCGCCCTGTGAAAACTATAGAAAAACTGAAATAATGTAACAACAAAATTCTGAGTGCACCGAAATTCTATGTTCTATATCAGTTTTATCGATGTCTCTAATGAAAAATACTAACGAAACACAAAACGTGCTTGGTGCCGTAAAAATCATGTGCAACCAATCCATTTTCATTGTTGGATTTCAAATCGTTGATATCATAAATTCCTTCCAATGAAGTCTTGTGATTGTAATTCTACGTTGCATCAGTTTGTTCTTGTCACTGTGCGCCTCAGAGAACATAGTGTAGGAAAAATATGCATTGCTAATTTCATCGTGTTTCGTCATGAATTTCATATCCTGTGAAAACGAAAGATAAACTAAAACAATGACTGCAACAACAAAACATGCATCACAATTCTAAGTACTACGTTCGTGTTCTCAATGTTCCTACTGAAAAATACTATACAAACAATACGTGCTTGGTGCCATAAAAAGAACCGTGCGGTCAACCGACTTTCATTGTTGCATTTGAAATCGTTAAGATTGTAAATTCCTTCCATCGGAAATTGTACGAGCACGATTTTGTAATTTTACGTTGCACCGGTTGGTTTCAGTCACCGTGTGCCTAGGTGCTTTTGAGCGCACCCGAAAACTCAGAACTTCGCCCCGTTTCAGCCCCCGTCCTCTCCCGACCACGGACGAGAAAGGCGCCGGCAGAGTCTCGCATCACATCCCTCTTCCGGAGAGGGGTGGTTTTTGTCCGCGTCCGCGACGGGGAAGGTTTAATCTGGGCACCGGAGAAAGAAGCGGAATAAGCCAGCACAAAACACAGATTTAAGTTTAAATACCGCAAACGCAAGGGTATTTTCATAAATTGCCCCGTGGTTTCCCCCGACCCTGGAAAAGAGAAGGCGGGGGGAGGGTGAAGGGATGGAAGGAGGGTTGTGCGACTGTGAAAACACAGGTGGAGGAGGTTGGAATTTGCTTTGAAAGAAGAAGCTGGAGCAATAGAAATACAAGCAAGAGCACAAATGTTAAAGAAATCTTAATGAGAAACATACTGAAGTATAAATAACATGCACATGACGGTATTACATGTATTGCGCAAAGGTGAATGCTAGAAAAGTATGAAGAAAATATACTTACATTAAGGAAATGGATACCGAGAAGATACTTGGCTACGTAGGAAATATGTGACTACAACAACATACGTTCCTACCTGTTCCTTCATAACCTACGTGTAAATATACAATAATAAAATCCTTTCCACTTCGTACACAGCCCAGATAATAATTCACAATAGGTTAACGTTGCTCCACACAGCTCCAGGCGACAATGAGATACCGAACCACAAAATAGAAGTTCACTTAAAATAATCCAGCCCGCACTACTTTCATTATTCCAAGGATCGCGTGTAACCTTACTGCACACCGCAACCTTAGAGGAGTTATTCGAAGAGGGACCAGCTTGACAGAACGGGAAATGAATGTGCTGTAGAGCGATGAAACCCATTTACTAATGAGCAAATTAAATGAACGCATTGACGAATTGAGTGTTTGGACACGGGGCGGATCCAGCCGATATTTTTTTGTGAGGGGGGGAGGGGGCATCATAGATTTATGTTAAATAATAAACATATTTGTTGGTATTTTGTATATTATTTATGTGCTGTAGATATGATACTTTACAATATTATTGTTTAAAAATTTACATAATTCGAACATAAATAAATTTTGCCAAATGAAGGATGGTAAACGAAAACTAGGCCTTTCTTTGGAGGGGGGAAGGAAGTGGCCCCCCTGGATCCACCGGTGCTTAGACACAACCCGCAGATACGTTGTCAGCAGAAGCCAAGCAATAGCTGTTAAAGCGGTCCCTTCTTATAAAACTCTCTCAACCACACTGCAGCTCACCGGCTGCTGCTTCAACTCAAGGCCTTCAACCCTCCATCCTTCAGCGTGCCTGCAGCGCATCGGGCGCTGGCTGTCGAGTGCACGCAGCAACGGATCCGTCGCCCGACGCCGGGCAGAAAGAGCCCTTTATCGCGGAGGAAGTCCTCGAGCCTGGGCACGCGCACGCGCTCGCACGCGGCTCGAAATATCCGCCGCTGACGCGGGACGGGCCGCCGACCGCGCTGCTGCGATAACGCGGGCGCGCGTTGATAAGACGTTCGCCCTCCGCGCTCGACCCGTCGGTGAACTATTTCAAGGCCGGCCACGAGTTATAAGTAGACCGTGGATTTTTAGGTTTTAAACTATGCGTTTTAGGTGCCTAAAATAGGGTCTATCAGTAATTGAGTTAGACTTTTTAAATGGCATAACAAATCAAACCGGAAACTTACAAAAAAACAACGAATTTTTACAATTTATTACATATATTTTTCAAAGATAAAAACATAAGTCAACATCATACAAAATCAGTAGTGTATATTTTGCGATCATAGCATTTATTAACAGGTTTAATTTCTGCCCTGTAGTTATTTATTCGTACCGTATTTTGCCTTACAAAACATTACTAATACTTTCGTTGAGTTTTCAAGAGAAAATGTATGACTCTTATTGGTCAAGATCACTTTTCTTTCGCGGAAATTCCGTCGCTTTATCGTAGGAGGCGGAGGCAGGATTTTTCGAAGTCGGGAAATAGTGGCATGGATACTTTATGGTAAGATCCTTGTCCAGTATATTCATTTCTCGTTATCTTACAGATTAACGCAACTTAATATTAATATCATCCTTGTCTATTGTGCCGACACAGAAGAAAAGAGTAAAACAGTAGTCACAGACAAAAGAAATTAGTCTCATTTTAGATTTTTAAAAGTAAAATAGGCACCAATAGGTATTAATGTTAAATGAGCTCTTTATGGCCCTATAAAATTGATGAGTTTTAGTTCAAAAAATCATAAAATGTGTACATAAAACTTCAATTACAACATGGTATCCAGAAAAAATAGGTTTTTACCTAAATATCAGCGGTCTACTTTTAAGAGACGTAGCTGCAGGCAGTGGTTCATTTTTAGGCACTTATTACCAACCTATTTCTCATAAAGCTGCAGCCACAAAAAATAAAATTACAAACGTTACGTAATAAGAAGAAAACTGAAAAATTGTTAAGTTAATTTATTACCACGTGACTTCTTTTGTTATACAATTAAAAGAGCAGTTGACGATAAGTGCGTTTGAATGGGCCAATATTGAGCAATTCACTTGTTTTCGAATCAATTATGAATTTCGAATCAATTATTATGTATCGGTTGTTATTCGGTAACCTGTCATCAAATTTTAAGTAACCAAAACGATTTAAAGGTAAATTATCTTGAAAGAAATATGTTAAGAAATTGACTGTCGATATTGGTAATGTGAAAGAATTATCAATTCGTTTTCTTACTTTACATGACGAAGAGAAGCTACAGAATATTTACATTACAATAAATTATTCGTTACAAAGGCGTTTTAGTGGGATCAAGTTCCAAACTTACATATACGCACGCACTTTCATTAACTATCCGCTTTTGGGGCCGTCACGTGTTGCTTATATCCACAGAAGATTGTTCTTCACAGTTGTACACCAATACATCCTTTATTATCGGAGTCTTACTTCTTTTAATGATTACTAATTTCGATAGTTATTCTGCAGGAAAACAACCAGTTATCACTTACAAATCACTTTTATTCATGTGTAAACCACATCTCTGAACACTTTGGAAATTATATTTTGTTATTAAAAACATTATTAACGATGTTTTCATAAAAGGCAAACGGAAATATTTCCGCATAACATTGCTGCAAGAAGAGAATGAGAAATAGGGCAACGTCGTGCAATGCGATATTAAACATTTAAACAATATTTTTTCCAGATGGATAATTAAAAATTCGTTTGAGGGATCACAAAAAAATGTTGAGACCATTAGGCGTCCATTTTAGCGTGCCAGTCAAATTAAAAATTCAAATGAAACAGAGCGAAACATCCGCAGCATTTTACAGACAGTGCCTCATCCGAGCGACGTTCTTTCATTTTCGGCGACATACTCGGAAATTCTGTTTCCTGAATCGCAGCGATCTACATTCCACGGACGACAAAAAACGGTTTTCGTAATAAAGTTCAGTAAAGTTAAAAAGTTCTAGTTATGATTTTCTTTGCTTTAAATTATCATGGAACAAATGATGATAAATATGATTTGAAAAATATTACAGTTCAGTTTTCATCAGATTCTGAGGGGAAACTGACATTTCATTTGTCAAATCATTACTTTTAATTTTACGAACGGAAGGGAAGAGGGCAATACAGTTCTGTACACTTTTATTTATCAATAACGATGTTTTGAGGGTGAAATTAATTCTATAGACACAGCCTATCATGTCTCACACAGTTTTAAAAATATAGTTTTAATGCACAATTTGAAAATGCGAAGCTTTGGAAGGAAATGGGCCTCAAAAAGTACTTAACTCTGTTAGAAATAAAATGCAAATGATTGATTTACATGAAGAAAATGTTAACATTCGCCCCCCACCCACCCAAGTACCAAAACGGACTATAAATACTATTTGAATGACACTCCAAGTTCTGTGATAGTTTACCTTCCTTGCCACAATGGGGCAAAATCATCTATTCTTTAAAAAAAAGGTCTCCAACCTTCGTTTCCGCGCTAAGCAGTTACTGTCTCACCTACGCGTGTTTCGCACGTCGACGGAAATTCCGCAAGACTTTAAAGTGACACGGGTGAGTCACGTATATGACAATTCCCATAATTCACTCTTCTTACCTCTCCGCGTCATACGCGCATTCCGCTTGCGTGCATACCTCAACTGGCTCGAGCGTCGCGCGCCGCGCGCGCCTGCGAACTATATTTCACTGCCGCTTCCCTTCCGCGTAATTAAGGTGATTACTCCAATAGCGGCGGGCCCCGCCCCCAGGGGGGCAATGCAAGCACCTCCCCCGCGCCACCCGCCGGCACGCCCCGCCCCGCCCCGCCCGCGTCTGGCAATGAGCCGCATTGACGGCCGCGGAGGCGGTTCCTGGACAGCGCGGAGCGGGCGGGACGGCGGAGTGGGGTGAGGGATGCGAAGCGCGGAGAGGCGGGGAATAGATTGGGAGGGAGTAGAGATGGAAGGGTCGTACGTTACAGGTCGCGGCATAGCGCTGCAGTGAGTGGGGATTCGGGGCGGGGCAGAGCAGGGCAGAGTAGGAGTAGGGCGGGGCGCAGCAGGACAGAATCGTGTGGAGGTGGGTCGGAGCGGAGCGGTCAGTGTGGGCAAGGTGGTTCGGGGCGGAACGGATAGCGGGGCCGCTAGTGGGCAGGGCGTGGTTAGAGGAACAGGACGGATTGGAAAGGATTGAGGTGGGGTGTGGCGGAGCGATGCGGAGAGAAGCGCTGCAGGGAGGAGTGAGGCAGTGAGAGGTGAGGGGGGGGGCGGGGGGAGGCGAGGGGGGGGAAGGGGGGGGGGTGGGGGCGAGCGGGGAAGGGGGTGTTGGGGAGGGGGGGGGGCAGGACGAGGAGGAACTGAGAGGCGAGCGAGGCAAAGGCGCGGAGGGCGGGGTGCTGCGGAGGTCGCCATTAGATGCGCGCCACGATTGCGGCGCGTCGTCCGTCAAGGCGAGTCGACACCTGCACCGCGCGCGCGCGTCCCGCGGGGCCCGTTCGACGCGCGAGGGGCTGCCGGGTCATCTGCGACCGCGCGCGAACACGCGCACGCCCTTGTTCAATGAGCACGCCCAAGATTCACGTGATGCATCGTCTCCGGCTCCATGTTTCTTGTAGGTTAGTGGAGTCCCCCTCAAACGGGGAATGTTGCAAGAGGAGACTAACAGTGATACTGCATCGGCACGATTGCACTTCAGTCTAAATAACACGTTGCTCGTAAGTTTTACTTCAGCGTACTAGAATCTCAAAGTCTGTCTCAAAGAATAATTTGGATAAACCTCACACATGTCTGTGAAATAATCGTGCAATTTGCATTATTGATACACAATGCTCACACATCAAATTCTGAAGCTATAAAAATAGATGTATGAAAATACATGAGACTTCAATCCATTTAGAAATTATTTTCAAAAAATTAATAAATAAGAATAGGTCTCTGACCACGAAAGGATAAAATTCCACATTCAGAATAACATGATAATAAGTAATATGAATAAAAACATCAAATGAATTGAACAATTCGGCATCAATAAAAGAATGCAACATAAGTAGTTCATGAGATATGAAAATAAAAAATGGGGGACTAACTATTAAACTGGCCAATGGCAATTAATATATATACAAATACATCTCACTACCTCAGTCATATTAAAAAAAAAAAACTTTTGTTTTTAAAAAAAGTTTTGGGGGCATAGCGCCAACGAAAATATACACGAAGAGTTAACCAGTCAGTCGTTGAACAGCACATTCCTTCTACAAAGATGTCGAGTCGATAAAGTAACGACGAGGAGCCGAGCCTTTCCCAAATGTTTGTACTCGCGGAGAACGCACACCGACGGCGCCCGAGAAGGTCGCCGGGGGGCGGGGCGGGTAAGACGGGGTCGGGGTCGGGGCCGGGGCCGGGGGCGAAGTGCCGGGGGCGGCGCCAGCTGCGGTCGCCCACGCAACGGCGGCGCTCGAGGGAAAGGGCGGAGGGAGAGGAAGAAGAAGAAGAAGAAATCATTAAAATTTCACGCTCGGCAGCAGCCGGCCCGGATTAAGAATCGCTTCACCGGGACACGCATTTTTCTTTCTCCTTCTGCCCTCCCCGCCTCTCGCCCTCCACGCCGGCCGCTCCCGTAATGCAGCAGCAGCGGCCCCTACCACCGCCGCCGCCGCCGTTTCCTTAGGGTTTCCCTGGCCTGCGTTGGCCTGGCCTGCCGATTTCTCCTTCCGCTTCAAGGAGCAACCAGCAGAGCTTTCCAACGAGTACCATGAACGCGGGGGAGGTCGTCAACGGAGGCGGCTAAAGGAAGTCGAGATTGAAATACGGTGAACAAGGTTGGGGCAATGAAGCTTTAGAAGTTTCGGGAAAGAAGATTTAGAAATAGAATTCCTTGTAAGGAATTTTCCTTTCGATTACTATTAATTTTCCTTTCGATTTCCTTTCTAGAAAAGCAACAATTGAAATACTTTTCTACACGTGCACAACTCAAAGTCACAATACGCGATTCAAGAAATGAGCACAAAATACTACAACAGTAAAAAACAGAATCAAATCAGAAACACTACAAAAAGTAATAGAATTATATCTTTGAAGAAATAAAAATGTGTGAATGATATTCTAACACATACATGGATATAAAAGTTCAAGAAAGTACAACTCTGCAAAACTGAGAATGCACCCAGTTAAAGATGGGACAAGAATTTGTAATTTGTAAGTATCTCCTAAGACGTTCATAAACATTACAGTTAGCTGGACCTCCTATACGTTTCTGGGATGTGAGGTAACGTCACCCATATAGCCAAGAGTAATTCCATGAGTTCGACAGAGGACGATTTCTTATTCGTTTACTAAAGTTTTTAAGCATAAGTTTTTTAGTAAAGAAGCCATTTTATTGTAGTAACGTTACTAAATTGAATATAGATGTTCAAAATTGACACATCGATGTTAATAATAAATCTGCTAAAATTGTCCATGTTTTTAGACATCGACGGACGAGCAATGGACATATTTGAGTCTCAAACCCTGAGAGTCCACGAACATCTCAAAGAGTCAGTCTATAAATCGCAGATGAAGAGTACAGGAAGAAGAAGAAGAAGAAGAAGAAGAAGAAGAAGGAAGGAGGAGGAGGAGGAGGAAAAGAGGCAGATCTTCGCCAAGACGCAAGAGATGACCGCCCTCCAGGTGAAAAATTGATGCAGGATGATGTAGAAAATATCAGTTTATCGTGGTCATCTCGACCAGAGATAGGTCTGCTCGATCAAAGGACAATCTTTCATTTGGTTTGAACACAAATTGACAGTGGTATTATAAGTTATTATAGCATATTCTAACTTTTACAACAAAATTGTGATTATTCGAACTTTTCATCCTCAAATAAAACGTCGAAAATAAAAATATCGAGCACAAAACATCGCTGTTAAAAACATCGGCTTTAATACATCAAAGATTAAGACATCGATGTTTTGAAAACCTCGATATCGATGTCGCATGCCAAATACTTGCCAATCCGCTCGCGTGCAATGCCCACAGCTCGCGTGCTCGCATTCAGAATATCGAGCATCAAACATCGACGTTAAAAACATCGGCTTTAATACATCAAAGTTGAAGACATCGATGTTTTGAAAACCTCGACCTCGATGTCGCATGCCAAATACTTGCCAATCCGCTCGCGTGCAATGCCCACAGCTCGCGTGCTCGCATTCTCGAAAACAAGAATACCGAGAACCAAACATCGACGTTAAAAACATCGGGTTTAATACATCAAATCTTTCGAAAGCTCTAAAAATATCCCAAAGGGTTCTTCATTTTGGTGTATTGATGAAGCAACATCATTAATAAAAGAAAAAATGTGAGTTCCATCAAAGTTTAAGACATCGATGTTTTGAAAACCTCGACATCGACGTCGCATCGCAAGTGCTTGCGAATCCGCTCGCGTGCAATGCCCTCCGCCCCCGGCGCCACCGGAACCCGCGTCGCTTCCGAGTGCCGTTAGACGCGCGACGCGTGACGCGGCGCGTGTGTCAGCTGGCGCACGCGGCGGGCCGAGGCCGAGGCAGGGGCCAGGCTGCAGGCGAGTCACGCGCACGCGTGCGTGGGTGGACGGGGTGCCGCGTCCGGTGCGTGCGAGGAAGCCGAAGCCTCGAGGCGCCCCGAGCGGCCGGCGCGCGAGCGGCGCGCGCAAATGAGGCGTCGCGCAAGGAGCGCACGCAAGCGCTAGCGCCGGGAGGTGGCCGCGTGCGTCAACATGGGCGCCTCGGAGCCACTGGCGGAACCAGGGGGGGGCATGGGGGCCATCCCCCTCCCCAGAGAGCCGTGAGTTTTCGTTTACCTTCCGTTACTTGGAAACATTGACTTAAATATTTTCGAATTGGGTAATTATTTAAAAATAATATTTATAGTATCTTATCTACAGTTTATTAATACAGATCGATCGATTGATTGATTGTTAGTGATTCTGGGCGCGTCAACTACTATGCGCGTCCCGTAAGTGTAGTTCATGTTTGTTTTTGCTCCGGAAGTGGCGGTGGTCTTCCCCTGCTGGATGGCCAGATCGCTGGATGTCTGGGTCGCCGTCTGTTAGCGGGGTTTTCCTCTAACCAGGACTCTCCCACCAGCGCGACACCGCCCCAGGCGGGACAAGCTCTAAGCTCCCGACCGGTCTCCCGGAATATGTGGTAGTGTAGTGCGTGTTAGTGTGAGAGTGTAAATGGTGAGGATAGAACACGGTAGAGGAAGGAAAGATCGCGTGTGGTTCGTAACTCGTTTGTTGAGGTACTGCTCCGGCATTCGCCTGGTGTTGACGGGAGAAACCACGGAAACTACCGATCAGAGCAGCCGGCCGCTAGAACGCTCCAGACAGCGACTGATTTCGACCTAACTGAAAAGCTAGTGTCGAAAATCCTGCCGTCGTCGGGATTCGAACTCTTCACGAGAAACAAGATCATGATATTCTTGCTCCTAAACTCACAATCAGATTGACGAAGCAGCTTGGAACCTCGTTCGGCCACAGAATTGCAACTGGTCCCCGATCCCGTCGCAGCCACTGGGGCCGCGCCATTGCGGGGGGGGGGTCGCCTGAAAGTTGGCGAGAGCGCGCGCGCTCGACACGCTGGGAAGGGGTGGTGGGGAGCGGCGGCGGCGGAGGCGGCGGCGGCGGAGACGGGTGCAGGGGTGTAGGTCGGACGCGGTAGCCGGCGCTGTCGCTTCTCTATGCAAATGGGGCCGGCAGTGGTGGCGGTAGTGGCGACGGCGATGGCGGTAGCTGAGGTGGCGGCGGTGGTGACAATGGTGCTGGCGGCAACGGTGGCGGGGGCGATGGCGGGGGCGGGGGCGACGCCGGCGGTGGCGGCAGTGCTAGCGGCGACGTTGGCGGTGGCGGTGGCGGTGGCGGTGGCGGTGGCGGTGGCGGTGGCGGTGGCGGTGGCGGTGGCAATGGCGGTGGCGGCGGGGACTTGCCGTGCACGCAGGGTGTCGGGCAGAGGACACAACGGGCGAGCAGCGCATGTATATACCACCGGGCGGGCCCCTTGCACGCACGCCGTGCGGCAGAGAAAGAAGGTCCCGACAGGTGGCAGTGGAAGAACGGGGAGGGCGGCACGCGTGAGTTCGCCAACGCAATAAACAAAGGTCATCAGGCCCATCGTGGAGACAACGGAGAAAATTTGTGGTACTAAATTAAATGAGATGTAGAACGACATGGAGAATTACTTCAAACAAGTATAATAAGCATAGATACATAATTTGCATATCTTGAATCATATGAAGTGTCATACATATCATGTTACACGAAATCGGCCTAAGAAATAAATCCACGAAAATCGAAGTTTAATTTTTTAGGGAATTAACGATCAAACAAATTTTTAATTAATCACACTACAATTATTTTTTTAAAGACCAGAGAAAACACTTATCTGCTCTCCAAAAAAAATTATGTTTATCCGAAAAGAAGGAATGATGTCAGAACACTACAAAAATACAGCGTACTATAAATAAAGATGGCCGTACGGACGAGAACTTTTTTGAAATTATGATAGTTTATAGTTCGTTCAAATTACTTTACAGACCATTCCACGATTTTTTTGAAGAGATTAAATATTTATGTTTTTATAAAATGTTCTTCAATAAATAATAGTTTTTAGAAGAGTCATTTACTGAATTTTTATTTCATAAGAATGCCTTCACCCTTAACATTTAATAAATCTCAATTTTGAATGTTATATAACTCAATATACATTTTGCAATTTAACGTTCTACTGATCATAATAATTCCACATGATTTATACATTTTTTACGAGATCAAATTATAGCAATAATAATTAAATGCAAATATATTTTTATATGAAGATTTTTTACAAACCTATACTGTTTTACAGTGCATATCCATGCTTAATTAATGTGCAATCTTATACAAGACATAAATGACGAAGGGACAGATGAAATATTAGAAAAGAGAGAAAAACAATACATTCAGTTTTGGAAAACACAAATTGAAGTAAAATTTGAACACCTGTCCACTCACAGAACAATACTGCAGGAAAATGAGTATGCTGGAGTCCTAACTTCCTTTCATACGTATGACACAAAGGCGTTCAGCTACAGTTTGAGACAAGGTCGGCGAGGTGGGGCTTGTCAAACGCGACCGCTGATCACCGACGCCCGTGTCGCCCCTTCTTCGCCCTTCCCCATTCCATCTCCCCACGCGGATTGGATCGGCGCAGTTGGCTGCCCTGGGCTCATCCCCTTGACGCGGCCGCGCGGGCGAATAAGCTCGGCCGGGTCAGCACTTCTGCATATTCTATTCATTCCTCAGAGGCCGCTCCGCCGCCACCGCCGCCGCAGCCTCAGGCCGAGATTGAAAGCGCGCCGCCGCTCCGCGCTGCGCTGCGGCCGCGGGGGCGGGGCGGCAACGCCGGCGGTCGCGTAAAAGGGGTTGCGGCAGGGGGCGGGCGGGAGGGGCGGGGTGGAGGCGGGTAGGCGGCGGGAAGGGCGGAGAGGGGCGTGGCGGATGTGGGTGGCGAGAGTGGGAGGGCTTTGGCGTAGGTGGGTGGGGTTGGAATGAGTGGAGGGTGGGTGGTGGCAGCGGAGGGGCGGGGTGGGGAGAAACCGCGCTGGCGTGTAGACTGCCGGTTTTACGGCACGTACCTGGGCATAAAAAGCATCGTAAAGCTCGCTATTATCTGTTGAGGCCGTCCGCTCGGGCCGCGCGGTCTCGGCGGGCGAGGGAAGGGGTCGTGGCGGGGAGGAGGGATAGGACAAGACGGCGACCGCGACGGGGGGAAAGGGCGAGCCAGAGCGCGGGCCAGGCGGGAGAGGAGAGATGCGGGTCGCGCAGCGGCGGGCGGAGATGCAAGGGCATCGTCGGGGGGTGGAACAGGAGGAGGAGGAGGGAGCGAGCAAAGGACGAGGGGAAGAGCAAGCAGCTCATCGAAGCGTTCTGGGTGCCCGCGGCTCCGCTCCCTTCGCCCCACCGCCGCCTTCACGCCTCTTTGGATGCGCTAGCCCCCAGCGAGCGAGAAGGAATGAGGCGGGGAGGGGGCGGGGTCGTCTTCGTGCATAAATAGCTCCCCGCCCTCTAGCGATTCCCCCTCCACTCCCCGCACCGCATCACAGTCTTTCCCCTCTACTCCCCGCCCCGCCTTGCCCCCCCCCCTGGCGCGCCGGTGCTTCAAATATTAAGCGAGGGGTTTTAAATCCATATAATCCGCGTTCTCCGAAACGTTGCTACTGCGGCCTCTTTCGCCTCCTCGTTCTTTCTCTTCGAAAGAGCGGTGTATTAGGTTAATGGCATATAAAACGATACAATAAAAAGCTGCCTTTGATTGTAAAGAATCCTGTCTTCAATTGTAGCACTTTACTGCGTTTCCTGAAAGTTAGCCACAGATCTTCAGCAGCCGCTGTAAAATACGTCATTTGGGTGCTCATGTGCTCGCGCTTGTAACTGCCTTAAAATGTATGCGCATGATTTCAACATTAAAGGCCAAACACTGGAATATAACTACCAAAAAAAAATATCTTATTCTTTGAGTGACTCCTCCACAGGCAGTTTGTTTGCAGAAACAAATGAAGTTAGAGAACAACGGTTTTCCCAAGAGTAAATTGAAATCAATGGTAAATTCCGATAAACCAGGTGCAGACAATTGATTATTTTAAAAAGGGTTGAATTATTTTGTCTTGCTACATTTATGAGTGGGTTTCGAATACTCTTCTAAATACCAACATATTGATAAATGCAGATAAAATATGAAACATCTATTCGATTTATTAATTAATAATAGTTTCCTCTCGTTTATCCTTTCCATCCAAATGCAAAAAACATTGATTTGTCACTCCCATACAATCATTTTTCCACAACACAGTTGATTGCAATATTGCGTAAAAAGGAAATAAAAACACCTTTTAATAATTTCATACTGAAGGTCAGAAGTTCATGAGGTCGCGTTTTTAGAGGTATATCCACAAATGCTGCGATACTTGAGGAAGAGATATTATTCTTGTTTCAAGATTGCTAAATATTATTTGAATTACGATGTAACTCTTTCAATTTTGAGTTAATAATGAGTGGTGCGCAGTAGGTTGTGTAAAACTAATTCAAAAAGTAACTGCTTCGAGAAAGGTGGAAGAGAAATTCTGAGACAAAATCAGAAAGAAACGACAGCCACAAGAATCATGTAATGGTTTTTAACATTTCAGTAAATGACTTACAACATAAACACAAAATACGGATAAGTGAGATCAAACAATACAATAAACATTAAAGTAGAAGGGGCAGAATGAGTAGGAGGGGAATTTGTGAAAATATTTATTTATTCTGTATCCGTGCTGTTCTTATGTATTATGTTTTGATTTTCTTTAAAATGTACAACAGTAGTAGCTCACAGAGTACTATACAAAACAAACAGCATAAAGAAGTCATTCAGTTCAATTCCTCTAGATCACAGCCAAAATTTAAAAAATAACTTAGAATGTGCAACAGTTTAAAACTCAAACGCTTCTCAACGGTTCTTGACTGTGTTTTGCTCAGATAAAGGGATAATTGGTGAATATTCGACATGCACGGAGAAAATTTAAGAGTTGACTTTATTCCCTTTTAAAAGCTTTGTGGTCAAACTTTGGTCTTCCAGTGTAAATTATTTTCAATTAATTGAGGTGAATCCTAATTTCCTGTATCAGAGAGCTACATGAAAAACCTAAATGCTTCACAAAAGTGTGGAAGCATCAACTTTGCATAAAGATAGGAGTTAGAATTCCGCATAATATTAAAAGGCTGGGATGAACATCCACGTAACGCATCGTATTATGTAACTCAAAGAACATTATTTCACCAATGCCCAGTAAAACCTAATGTTTGGACTCCACAGCATTTCTCGGAGTTATTGAAGAAGAAAAAGAAAAAAAGAAAACTAAAATCGCGTGTAAATCTACTGCATCACATGTTTTGGGGGCAGAGTGAATTCTCCTGTTATACTTCATAATCGTTATAACATTTATCACATGTATTTATTACTTATACACAACTCTGCAATCAAATTTACTTATATATACTCAGTATTTATGCACAATTTTACTCGACTTATTTAAAAATCAATTATTTCTTTCATTGTTTAAACAAATCTCTTACTTGTTTATCTCTTTCGACAACATATTTTCCAACATTCCAATATAAAATGCAGCTCGCACAATAGATTGTTTTGAAGCATAGAGATACTTTAAGACAATCAAATCAGGTTTTTTTTCAGATTTCTTCCCGAATATCATAGAGGAAACGGGCTAAAAATTGTCCTAATCGATTTATCTGGCTGAGAGGAATCGATTGGGCTACTGATCACATCTGTAGGTGCCGTAAGTCACCCATAACCTGATTTAGTTAGCTATTAATCACAATACACACGTTTTTAAAGAAACTTCTTAGAATATTCTCAATGAATCCACAAAAAGAAATGATGAGATCCTTTCCCCTCCGGAAGACCAAGACGCGTCCAGTGACACATCATTTGTCCCGTTTGGAGGAACCAAAGCGATCTAACTGTGAGGGAGACAGACTAATGGGCGGACGCAGGTTACTCGATTACTACGTAAGGATATATGTATTAGCACACGAGGAAGTTTCCAATACTAATTAAAATATTCTGAATTTGCGATTAACCCGCCCAGTTTCCAAGAGCTCTTTCCAAGACCCTTCTTTTATACCTCTCCTCCTTCTTTTCTTTCTTCCCCTTCCAACACCTTCCCATCACGTTTCTCTCAGTCTCCGACCATCTCACTCAGCGAGTCGGCGCTGTCCTTGCAACGCCTTTCGAATCGACGCCGCGCCGCGCCGCACCGCGCCGCGCCGGCGCGGCTGCTTACTAGCGGGGAGGCTCATGTTTTATGGAACGCGGCAGAATCGCAGAGCTGCCGGTCCCCGCTCCTCTCGCGTCGCGGTCGCTGACCATCGGCGGAAGCTCCCCGGGGGCGTCCCCCGCCCCCCCTTTCCCAGCCCGCTCCGAGCGCGACCTCCCGCGCACGGGCAAAAATTGGAGCCGTGCTTCATATGGAATTACCGCGCGCGGAAAAAAATACCCGCCGCCGGAGATGCGGGGATCGTAGGCAGACACCGTGTTGGAGGGGGGAGGAGGGGAAGGGAAGCAAAGTGAAATGGAGATGCCGCGGTGGTGGTGGTACGCTCCGGTGCGTCGCGAAACCTACCTTTTTCGCCCTCTCCCTCTCTCTTTCTCTCTCTCTCTCATCCCTCTCTCTACCTTTCTCTCTCCTGCATCTGTGCCTCACTCTCCGCCTCTGTATCCCTCGAACCAACTCACCCTGTCGCTCCTATTCGTGGAGCCTCCTTGTCAATCTCTTTGCGATATCAGTTTCTCTCTTCTTCACTGATGCAGTCTCTGCTCGACTGATACTAGCACCTCCCCTCCAGTCACCTCCTCCATCCCTCTCCCTCTCTCTCCTTCCTTTTCTAGTAAACTCATCATCCGTTCTCCCTCCCTTATTATCTCTCGATTTATTCTTTTGAGTTAATTTTCTTCCCTGATTCATTTACTTAGATTGATACACCATTCTTAAAATTGGACTCATGATTTATTTCATGTTATATTGTCTCTCCTTTTCGTATGAGGATTTTCTTCTTTTAGTCGTACGTTCCTCTTGTTTCCTTCCATTTCCGCACCACCCTCGCCTCTGCCCTGCTGCTTCACCGGAGATCCGTTGGCGATTAATTTACGAGTTAAGTGCGTTTTTGGAACCCTCGGAGCTTTGCTGTGGCGAAAGCCCGTTTCATCCCAAATCCAGTGAGCGCAGAATTACGTTCTTCGTAAGCGCCACCAGGTCAGAAGTTCATTCCCACCTGTCTTCCGCCCTTCCAATTAAAACCCAGGGCCATTTGGCATTTAAAACTTTCTCTGTCATTAGTTCTCGGGAAAATATTCATTAGAGTGACCTCAGAAACTGGATAGTCAAGCATTTTATTGCACTTTTCCTTATTTCCATATGGTTTATTTGCTGATTGAACTAAATTTAGATTTTAAAGAAAAGACAATGCACTGTAGCTTTTATTTCGAAAACCTTTTGTTGCGAAATTTTACATTATGAACCTTGCTTTCAATATGAAACATCCAAAATAATAAGTGAGTTAAATTATTAGCTGCATAATCTTTAAGGTAAAACCTTCACATATTTACGTTTGCAAATGAACTTAACAGAAATTACACTATCCAGACGCGAATGTTTACAGTTGCAAACGGAAAATATCTAGAATATCATTAACAAGACATTTCAAACGTGAAGTTCAATGCAAGGCCCCAACAAAATGCTCGACAACACAACTTTGGCGCAAAAACACCATCAAGGCGAAGAAAAGCCGCTGCCGAAAAATCTCTGGAGTCTTGCGCTCCACGTGATGGCCGCGGGCGGGACTTGCGAGGCAGGCTGTCGTATGCGCGAGGAAAGGTGGAGGCAGATAGGGGCCCGTGGCGGGGGCGGGGGCGGCATTACTCATCGCCGCCGCCGGCAACGCCCGCAGCAGGTCGCCAAGAACGCACTCGCGTCGCCTCCTGCCAAATCCCGTTTTTGTACGGAAATTTCTAGACAGATATAAATTGGTACCTTTATGGGAAGTAGGGAAAAAGACAGATATGGGTCCCGCGAGGGCGGAGAAAAAGGACGGCGGGAGCGCCGCGATGAGGCGCGGGCGGGGAAAGGGGACGAGAGGTGGCGGGGACGGGCTGAATACGAGATTTGCAACCCCCGCGCGCTGCTGTAATGAGCGACCAGGGCGCCGTGGCGGGGACAGCGGCGAGTGGGGTGGGGCCGGCGTTGGCGAGAGTCTCGGCGGCGAGGACTCGGGAGGGGGAGGGGTGGGACGACGCTGAATGGCCGAAGGCGGGAGGCCTCGCGTCGTGCAAGGGGGGCGTGCCGCGCTGCCTGTGGTTGCCGAGGCCGCCGCTAGGCAGCATCCCCTGCACCTCGACGCTTTCGCCGACGCCTCCCCGTTCGGAAGGCGCAACTAAGCCCCTCAACGCATCCAACGCGGAGTTTGCTCATTGTAAATAAGATGCACAGCATACAACTGCTATGAAGAATCTTAGAAATGTTTAATATTACTACGATAACACACCTACAGAACACCCAAATAACTGTTTTTCTTGTCTTTGGAGAATATTTAACCATTTTCATGATGTTTGATACATTGTTCTGTAAAAGGTTTAATAATTGTAAAAGAGCGTTGATTTAACGTATGTAAAACAGTGTAGGTTGTATATACTAGAGAGTTAGCAGAGAAATTCAGAACAATGTGTTCACCTTTAACCCCGCCGAACATTATGCGATGTTTTCATTTTCTACGAAGAAAAAACGTAATGTGTAGTTAAATTGAGATACAATAATTAATGTGTTTAATATAATAACTACAATTATATCCAAAGCAGAATACACTATATTTTAAATATTGCCTGATTGTATAAAAATGTAAAAGCACTTGAGTACGAAGACAAAATGATAAAAATACGTACGACAAAAACCTCAAACATAATTCCAGCATTTTACGTTTTCGCATAAATTGTTTAGGCGATTATATTAAACTTCAAATAAATACCACATGTTTGTTACAAAATGTATATCCTAAAACTTATGCAGATCATGAAATATTAATGTTACGCGTGTACGTCATAAACGACGCAATGGACACCGAAATTTGTGAATCCTAAAAATAAAGCAGAACGCGTGTTTATTTTCCTTCCAATGAATCAAAGCGCTGTCTTCCACTGTTTGCCCTGGAGCGCGTTCAAGCGCCAGGTAGAGGAGAAACCGCGCTTCTTCTGTGCTTCCGCGACCTCCGCTCAATGGCAATGGCGCGAGGTGAGGCCGCGGCATGCAGAGGCCGCGTATAAATTCGCGAGTGCCGACCGGCGAAGCGAGCGGGAAAAGTGGCGCATCCCGCGGGCGCGAACAGGCAGCGAGGAAAAGTGCTTCGCGGAGCTCCGCGACATTCGATATGAACGGGAGCATGGAATGGACGGCGGAAAGAAGCCCGCGCGAGTGACGGAGACCTTTGCGCTTCGCGATGGCTCAGCCGGTGCGCGCTCGCGCGCGCGTTGGCGAAGTGCCACGGCCGCGTCACCGCCGCTCAAAAAGACGCCGCGCTTTTGGCTTTGTCTCCGCCACATTTCAACATTCTCCGCGAGTGCCGGGCGAGTGACAAGTGCGTCCGGTTGCCATTTGGAGAACGTGAGACAATCGATTTGAATCACAAATGCTTGGGCATCAAACCCAAAGTTAAAAAAATCACAAACGATTACATCATTTGAATAAGAAAGAATTACATTATCTTCTTTCCATTTTTTGTCCGAGCAAGTCAAACATATTGAAGTATTTTGAAGACATCGTTTGGAATTCCACAATTATTTTTATTGTTTAAAATTTTTTAAAAAATTATAAAATTAAGCTGTACAGTATTGACTTTTTTAATTATCTTGTTGATCATATTTATATTTGAACAAATATGACGATATTCTTTTTGGGCGTTCAGATACTTTTGCATTACTTCAGAAATTCAAACAAATCTTAATATTTTTTTATTCTCTTAAGAAAGAACAAAGGGAAATACGGTTTATTAGGCGGCTTGATACGATCTCCAGAAAGCACACGAGAGCGCGTATGTAAACTAACATATTCGCGAGCAACGAATCAATTCCGTCGCGTGCGTCCAAAATAACTCCTGTTTTCCCAACCCACCCCGTGCCTGCCTGTCCATCGAGCTGTGTCGGACCTGTCGCCCGGGCGGCAACTAGAGAGCACGCGAGGGCTTCCTGCGTCCCAAGCGCAATCGCTGCCCGCCACCGACGCATCCGCCGCCCCCGCCGCCGCCGCCGTCGCCAGCACCTCGCCACCATCGCCGCCCCCGCCCCTGCCAGCACCGCCGCTCCCGCCGCCGCCACCGCATCCCCACCGCCGCCATCGCCACCCTTGCGCCCCCCCCCTTCCGGCCCATCCCCGGACACAATGGCGCTTTGTTCCGGCGGCGGAGCGGGGCCAAAGAAGGACCTAGGGGCGGAGCGGGGCGGGGCGGGGCGGGGCGGAGCACGGCAGCCGAGGGCGGGGTGCGCAGCAGGAGACGATGGCTCCGCCGGGGCGCGAAATCCCCTCCATCGACGCCGCCGCTACCGCCCCCACTGCCGTCGTCGTCGTCGTCGACTCCTCTGCCCCCAACGCCGACGCCTCCACCTTGCACGCACTTCGGCAATTTATCACGGCGACGCCGGCGGCGAAGGCTCCACACAAGCGCGCTCGCCTGGAAAATATGTTGGCTCGGCGCGGCCGCCGTGGCCGCCGCCGCCGCCGCCTCCGCTTCGCCCCCCACCCGACGCCGCCCACCGACGCCGCCCACCGACGCCCGGCGCGGCCCGGCCGGGCCCAGCGACGACGCTGCTTCGGCGCCACGGAATGACGCGCAGGAATTCCCAGCAAGACGCCGGCGATGCTGAGCGGTTCCATCGGTGCGCGCGCACGATCGAAAACGAACCCCATGAGAGGGGATGATGCGAGAGAGCCGATATAGTACCGCGCGGCAGTGGAGAGTAAGGTAGTCCCAAGTACATGGTTAGTGCAAGTGACCTCGAGATAGATTGATCGTCAGATAGATGGCATTGTGAAAGTGGTGAAGGCGACATCTATGCAACGATATGTGTTGAAGATGGGCGAAACAAAACGTAAAGCTCTGTTCAAGCAGTATTGTAGGTTTCTCATAAAGGATTTTGCAAACAAACTCGCATATCTGATACTTCGGAGAAATATTGTAATAACGGCCGAATGAGGTAAACCTTACAACCTACCGGACACGGTCCTTCAATCGACAGTGTAAAAGGAGCTACTCAGTAGTAAAATTCACCACAAAGGTATGGCAAAATATTTAAAGGAAAAATTGTAATTTAAATAAGCAATATTACTTTAAGGATTTTTAAGATAAGCATATTCCTTCTGTTAACATGTATTTTAACTTTCATTTAGGAACGTACTTTTTCCATATTTTACAAAAATTCTGAGAAATATTTGCAAAATTGCATTATTTTCTGTTTACGTCTATACTCCGAAATAAAATATAAACTATTTTACTACATTCAGAGCCAATCAAATCAAAGCAAGTTTAACAAGTTCAACCATTAAAAAAATAAACGCTGTGCTATAGATGCAATTTCTGTATCAGTAATGAACTCGAGGATGGAATAACGCAGCGAGCGTTCTAAAATATCATTTCCTCTCTCTGGGACATGGAACAAAAAAAAATTAATATGAAATGTGAGCCGCACATCTAATGCAACTTCCCTTTGCCCAATCGCGAGCGAGTGTAACGCAAGGGCTTTTTAAGCCGTGAAATGTACCTCGCTTGACGGCGGGATCCGAGGCGAGGAGACGCGCAGCTAACAGTAGCAAGCGATTCGCTACACCGTGGTATAAAATCGTCTTCCGATCGAAAAACTCTCAGTACTGAGAACCCATGTAATTTCATTTAAAATTACACGTTTCTGCTCAGAAAATATGCCCACTACGTAAAGAGCTTTAATATGCCACATTTATTTCTCAAACTCGTTTAATTTATTTGTTCAGCTGGGCCCATACAGCATTCTTGAAATACTTAAATGTTAATTTTCTGGTAGTTAAGCCACATAATAATAAACAAAATTCATTTCACAATTAAATGGCATTAATCTTATTTTCAAAACTGATTAATTTCTCCCACGAAACAATTTGGAAAAAACATTATTCGCAAAATGGCGTTTATTTTCTCCTACACGCTGCGCAAAAAAATACGTAAAAAAAATCCGACACGGTGATTCAATTCATGTCTTTCACGCAATGCCTAGCTCCTGAAGTACAACTGAAAACAGGACATACAGTATTTTATAAGACATTGTTGATTGAGTTTCTTTAATATTACGTTCAAAAACATCTATCACCACTTAAGCTCTTTCCCACAAGTATAGCTCCTGCGAACTGTGTATCAGCATAAATCACTTTTCACGGAACAATTTCTGCTCTCCTACATTTTACTGCAACAATTTTTGTCGAAGGAACTTTTCGCGACTTGCCGTTGCTGGCGGAGCAGAGTGTAGCAGGCGGCACGCGCGCCAACCCTCGCCGTGGCAGCGGTGTGTCCGCCCCCATGTCACAATCTTTTCCCTCGGCCGGTGTCGCCTTTCGATGCGGAGCCAGGCCTGCATCCCCGCCTCCCTGCGCCATTATTCCTCTAATGCAGCGTCCGTGATTAAGTTACATCTCCCATTTTTCCCCCAGAAATCCACGGTTAAAATTCGGACCTCGGCCGCCACTCCGCTGACACAACTAATTATTCACCCTCGCGAGGACGAGAGCGGCGACGGGACGACGATGGGGGCGGGGACGGAGCGGGGACGGCGTGGGGATGAAGCGGCATGGCAACGGGACGCCCACATCTCGTGGGAGGTAATTAGATGAAGACGCGGTAAGTACAGCGAGCGAAAAAAAAAGCCCCAGCTGAAATCTCGTTACAGCTGGGGAAACGGTGCGGTGCGGTGCGGTGCGGAACGGAGAGGAAGGGCGGTGGACTTGATGGCGGCGAAGGCGCGGGCGATGACAGGACAGCACGTGTTTGAATGGAAGAGCCTCAAGTAGCGTGGAGGAGGAGAGGGAGCCACGAGAGGAAAAGAACGAGTTATAACGTACGCAATGATGACAACATAAGATAAAAGTAGGTTGAAAAGACATGAGGGAGGTGGAGCTTTGGAACTCAATATTTGACAAAAGGCCAGTCACCTTCTGAAGATTGAACAAACAAAATTATCGTGTCGTATTAGATAGGTGGGAAAATCTCGAGAATGAAAAAAAGAGACAAGTTTTCAGACATGCAGAGATGTAGAATAAGTTGAAGAACATATCAAGAATAGAAATGATTTTTTGGCTTATATTTTTTAGAAGATTTGTATCAATCAGATTCAACCTCATCAAATTATCAAAAGTTACACTAACGTAAAAAGGAAAGAATCTACAAGCACCAGAGAGTTGTTTGAAAACAGTTTAAAGAATGTTCCATTATTCATCGTAGTAAATGCTAATACATCTTAACAACTAATAAAATTTAGCTACTAGTAAAAGAATGCTTGAAGCTGACAGACAGATCATTAATATTCTTGTTCTAACACTCTTGGCAGTATTATTATAGGTTAGGGCACCCAAGAACATCCTTCTGTAGTTTTTTGTAATATGTTTCGCATTCTGAAACATGCAGCACAACTACAGAAGGAAATACTACAGCTAGCAAAAGTTAAAAAAATAAAAAAAAAAAGCGCGAACTCAGACGGCTGTTTGAAAGGTCGAGTGAAAGAGAGGCGAAAGGGAAAACGCGAGCGCCGCCGCCCTGCCGCGAACCGCGGCCCCCGAAGCGAGCGGCCCGGCCGGGTCGCGCCAGCTGGTCGTCAATTATTTATTGCGGTTGCCCGGGCAACGCCGGCGGGCCTCGCGCTGGCTCCAGCCCCGCCCCCTTTCCTCCTGCCGCACCGCGCTCACCCCTCACCCTCCCCTCACCACCTTCTTCCACTCTCTCTCTCTCTCTCTCTCTCTCTCTTCTCTCTCTCTCTTCTCTCTCTCTCTCGCTCTCTCTGACCCGGCAGTCGTTCTCACGGCGCCGCTACCCGCCACTGCACTGCGTTCTCGCCACGGCCCCAACAGCCTGACCTATCGCCCACGCATATACCTGTTAGTGCAGGAATCTTCAAGACGATAAAATACAAACCAATAAAATCATGTTCACATCTGCAAAAAAGGTTCTCCGATAAACGATGTCGATAATACGTTTATGTACAATGTATTTTTAAATTTTCGACAGTAATGACAAATTATTTAATTTTAGAAATTTTGTTCTGTTATATCGACATAACGCAAGTCTAAGAAGAAATTGTTACTTTTAATTGTCACTGTTCGTTAAGGATTTGAGAGTCCGCCATCCTTTGAGAACAATCGAAACAAATGTAGGTGAAAATGCGGATGAGTGTCTCCTACTCTTTTTTTATTTGTATATTATTTTTCTTATAAAAAAACGAAATTCTGTAAAGGACTGCCCACAAAACAAAAACTAACGAACTTGGCCAGATAAAAAACCTCGGTTCACGCCTCAATTTACAAACATCAACCCCGTCAGTTATCTGTTCTCTATCGACTTAATGTGGTTAATAACTACAATATTAAGCGTTGTTGCATGAGATACAAGTGTAAAAACAAAACTCAAACATTCATTAAGAACTTATACACGAGCTTTGACCGGATATGTATGCCATTCAGTGTCTAAATGTGAAGGCGGATTTAGCTAGTTTGACGTTGTGCTAGTGAAGGGCGCCTCGTCAGGTAGTGAAACGCGATGCGAGTACGACGTAGCAACACCAAAGCGAACAAGAAGAAACGACTCCCCAGCTGCGCAGCAGTGCCGCTTTGCTTTGCGAACTTCCAAGAACGGAATTCGCCATCATAGAGAGCTCGGCCCACGCAGGGCTGCACATTTAATCGCGAAAGCACTCCGGGAGATGCACTGCAACGGGAATCATTGCCACGGGCTGCACCGCGCCGCACTCGCCACCCACGCCGCCGCGTCGAGGCCATCTCCTCCGGCACGTTACCGAGTGCCACGCCCCTTCCGTCGTTTCACTATCGTACTACTCCGTCATCTCTTAACTCCCCACGCGACCGCATCTCCCCCCACCGCCACTCTGCATTCCTGCTATTCACAACCACAGCCATTTCCCATTCCGTATCCTCACTTTCCCGTTTATTTCCCTAACAAACTGGCCATGGACCGCGCGCTACATTTCCTTCCTCTTTCTTTCCTCACTCCGTACTTCCACACACTTACACTTACATGCACTACACTGTCACACCTGCCGGGAGACCACTCGGAAGCTCAGAGCTTGTCGAGACTGGGGCGGTGCCACGCTGGTGGGAGATTCCTGGGTGGGGAAGAAACCGCAAGTCCACGGGTAGGTCGGCGTCAGATCTCACCATCCATCGCGGAAAGACAACCTCTCGCGATAAAACCATACACTACACTTACGGTACTAATGACTTTAGTCCTTGACACGCTCAGAATTACTAATCAATAATTTACATACCGCCCGACATCCCGACACTCCACACCTGCGTCACTCTTACATGCTACACAATATCCCAGCTGCCAACATGCCCATAATTCTACTTCCGCGTAGTGCCAACAACTTCCCCGCCATTCCATTTCCCACAATTCCACGTCCTTATACTCTGCGTTCTCACCATTCCACTTTCACGACTTCCATCTTCCCCAGCGTTCCATCTCCATAGCATTACACGTCCTAGATATTTCACTTCCCCGCCATTCAACATCGTAGCCACTCCAACTCTCCGCCATTCTGTTACTCCGCCGCCCTGCCTACCCCAGTTCCCAAAAAACACAGCTTACACTGCCCTCCTCCGCCTCGTGGTATCACCGCCTCCGCCACCCATCTCTTACAACAGCAGTGCTTGCCTTTTGCCTCTGGGCACGGAAAACGCATTCATACTGCGCCCGGAAACAGCCGTACGCCGCAGCCCAATGACCTCCTAAGCGCACCTGGGGAAGTTCTGGGCCCTGTATTGCCGTTCTGATAACCCGCGGGTTACGCTGGATCTCCTCGCCGAAAGTTACTCAAGAGCGCTTTTGGAAACGTTATAGACTCGTGCAATTTCGCTCGCGCCATTCAGTTTTATCGAGCCTCGTATTCAAAACGAGCTACAGAAGTTCTACAAGACGCATTCAATGTGTACATAGTTATTTTGCTCTGTAACTATTACGTTTTACGTGGGAAAACATCTATCTACATTTTGGATCAGCTTTATTTTGAAACAGCGTCCCATTTTTTAATAAGGTAATAATTACGTAATTTAATGTTTCAGCACATATTTGTAAGGTTACGAGTTCTCAACGCCAAATTATAACAAATTAATTAACTGTAGGTAAGAAACTTTTACAGAATTTTGCCAAGCATATAATTCACAAGAGTCAATCGTTTAACAACTTTTTGAAAATATATGTATAAAACATGGAGTAGTGTGAGTAGCTTAAAAGATAAGCGACCATATTTAATAACATTTTAGAAGAATTATCACTTCTGAGTAAGATAAGTTGTTTGACACATTATAAAATTTTGCACAGGTGTTTGAGAATGACCACTACTGCGCCCATTGGAACTGGAATTCTATATATCCCACAGCAGCATCAGAAATCTAAACGTTCCGCTTGCAGAAACCGCCCTCTGGTTCTCGGCTACCTGCGCTCGCAGGGGATGCTAAGGGGGGGGCCAGGGCGAGGTCGGGGGGAGCTGTACGGCGAGTGAGAGTAGGGGGAGGGGGCGAGCGGCCTGCGGCGAGGAGACAGAGAGCACGCGCCATAAAAGCCGCTATTTTTAAAGCGGCCGGCCAGCGTGACGTGGCGGGAAGGGAAGGGGAGCGAGGAAGAGAGGGACGGGGCAGCGCGGGAAGGGACGGCGGCGAGGGCTGGGGCGGTGGGAGCGCACGGGCAATTGGTTGCACAGCGGCGATAACAATCGAGCCGCGACTGCAGGGGGTGGGGCCGCTTTAATTCGATTAACCCCGACTGACCCGCGGGTGAGGCGGGGCGGGGAAGCCGCAGGGAGGCTTGGGGTTGGGGCGTGGCGAAGCAGGGGGTTGGGGGTGGGCAGGGATGGGCGAGGTTGGGTCAGAGCCCCCCTTCCCCCCGTGCGATCGCGGCGAGGGACGCAGGCGCTATTTTATGGAAATTTAATAAACAATAACGCCGGCTGCCCTTTGTCTTCGTAAATTCCGCTGATGCGGCTCGATTGGGCCCCGGTTAGCGGACGCAGCGGAGAGGAGGGAAGGGATAAGAGAAAGGGGAAAGCCACGACAGGTTAACGCTAGAAATGTTTCAGTTATTAACCCAGAACATGAAGTTCGAAAAAAAAAGGCGATGTATACGGAACGACATAAAACAGCGCAGACGCAATACAACTCATTACTAGAGAAAAGCCCCGGGGCGAAAGTGAAACGAGACGAAACAGGAGTGAAACAGGCGCGTGCGGAAGCGAGCCATTCGAGAGGGCGAACTCGCTCGTAATCGATTCCTCTCGCGCACCCGCGCGCACGCGAGCGAACGCTCTGCGCCGCGCAGCTTTCTTTTGTCCGCGCGCGCGCGTCTCCGGACGCCGGATTGGAAATAAATATTTTAACGCGCGGCGCCCTCGCGATTAATTATGCATCCCGCGTCGGCGGTGTAGCCCGCTACGGGGGCGGGGCGGAGGGTGGGGAGCGGGGTGGGGTGGCGTGGGGTGGGGGGCGAATGCGGCGAGATGCCAAGCGATGCGCGGGCGCTTCCTTGGAGTCTCCGCTAATCTCTACTCCGCTCTCGAGTCTCCTCTCGACTAGACGCGGTCGATGCTCTGAGTTACCGACGCCGCAGCCAGCTGCTATCCTCGACGCAGGTATTCCGTTCTTATGCCTGCAAATGCGGCGACCAATGTGTATTCGTGCAGACTCCAAGTACCGGGTTTCGAAGTCAGGTCACTCACCGTGATTTGTGTAGTGAACAAACCAAATAAACAACACGTGTCTTCGGAAACCTCTCCTTTTCTTCCGTAACTCTCATTTCGTCATGGTTCCGTCGCATTTGAAAGTTCACCTCTCCATGTGCTCATTTTCATTTCATGTCGACTAATTTTCATGGTAATGATGCGGTTATAGGAAATCATCAACAGAAACTATCCTCCAAATTCTAACATTCCTCTTCACGCGGTATTGAAATTAAATTCCAATAATACCCTGAACTATTTCAATAATACCACAAATTATGGGAATCAGAACACATTTCAACACTAAAGCAAAAATGTAACGCCCTTCAATGCCGACATATCTGTAGTCAAAAAAGTCTTGATAGATTTCCACTGCAAGTAAAATAACGAAAATGATGTGAAGAACCGTCGGAACAAAAAAAAACAAAAAAAACAAACAATGAGATGTAAGTAAAGAAATATGCAGACAGATACAAAGACAAATGACAAAAAATGTTTTTAAATCCCCAAATTAAAACAAAATAATATAATTTCATGTGGGGAAGGGGACGCCTCTCGACCAGAAGGGCACGTTGGCACCTGCAAAGTGCGCTGAAGGGCCGGGCCGCCCCGCCGCTGCCCGGCCGGGCGCGGGCGGGCGCGGCCTCGGCCCAGCCCTTCGGCCCGGCCCGGGATAAACTTCCGCGTCACTTTGCAAAGGGAACGCGCGCCGCGCGGCGCCGTGCAGCGCTGCGCCCGGAGCCCACACTTCATTCTCGTTGCCGTAGGCGGAGCGCGAAGGCCTGAGGGGAGGGGAGGGGAGGGGGAGTGAGCTCAGAAGCGGGGGCGGAGCGAGGGAGGGCGGCACGAGAGGAAGGCCGTGGAATTGGGCGAGGGCCAGTAACTGACCCGAGACGGCCCGGGGGCGCGCACGGGCGGGCGAGCGGAGTGAACGAGCGAGCGGGCGAGGGGCGGAGCAAAGCAGGGAAGGCGAGGCGGGGTGGGGAAGAGGGGGGCGAGGGGGGAAGGGGCCGACCGTGGAGGCGAGGGGGCCGGCCAAGGGCGAAGGAAGACGCCCATTTAACGATTATCGGCAACGGGGAGGAGAAGAGCGGTGGCAGCGCTGGGCGATGGCGGGGCGGAGATCGCGGCTGAGAGGACGACTGTAGCGACGAATCGCGCGTACAAAACATGATGTACCTGTCATAAATAGTACATTGTTCGTAGGTTTTTTAAGATATAGTTTCAAATATGTATCTGCTGCAAGTGATATTAGCTTACCTACACTGTTCTATTCTATTATAATACCTATTCTCTTGTACAAGATATAGTGTAAGAATTGAAATTACTCTTAGTGTAGACATTTCTCTTTCTTCTCTCTCTCTCTCTGGAATATTATTTCCTGGAATATTCATTATTTTTAATTTTATTTACATACAATTAAAATCCTTTTTTATCTTTACAAGACAATTTTTAAATACTTCTAAATCTTGTTTGATTAATCAAACAATATATTCGAGAACTCAGTTTCATCCACATGTAAAATTCAATCTCTTCGTTCTAAATAACTTGGCGAATTTTAACACATTTCTCTAATTGCTGAAAATGGACGTTACGCGCTCAGACCAGACGACGAGAAACCCTCCCGCAGAGATGACGCCTCATCTCCGGGCGCTGACGGAATACAACATCAAAAAGCGCCGGCGACCGCGACGCGAGTAGTGCGGGAGGTTGGGCGGGGGGAGAGCATTGCGCTAAGTAAAATGGACGCCAAAAGGGTTCGGACTTCGCGTTCCGGAAAGGGAAGTAAAAAAGCGAGATGGCCGGAACCGGGAGAGCCAGGCAGTCGCCGTCGCCGCCCCCGTCGACTCCGCCTCACTCCCCCCCCCCCCGCCCTTGCCGCGATTTCTCAAGGGAACCTAGATAAAGCGGCCCTCGCCCGGCCCCCGCCGCCCACTTTCCTCTCCCCTGCAGGGTCCCAAACTTCCCAAGTCGTTAGAGACTCGCGCGCCCGCCTGGGCGGTCGCCTGCTCGCCCATGTTTTAGCTCTTATTTATGCCGGGGTCGCCCGTTGACCCCGGAGCTCCAATCGCTTTTATTGAACGATATATCTCGACATAAAGCGGAATTTAAAATGTTATCTACGCTGCGACCCGTTGCCGCCGCCGCCGACGGCGCCCGGACATAACCCGGAGTCGCGGCCGCGTCATGTCGCTCCGCGGGAAAAAACGAGACCCTCTATTATCGCGGATTCGGCGCTAGTTCAGACTCCGGAATTCTGCAGCGGTCGAGGATTGTGCTCTGCGACGCCCGCCTTGTTATCGAGTGTGAATTGACCTGAAAGCGTTTTACCAAGCAAATATAGGATATGTGTGAGTTGAGTGTTGGTCATTTCAGAATGCTTCCTAATCAAACTACGTGAAATATTAATAGAAACAAATCGTTTTCTCTACAAGAGAACAAACAAACTTCTTCTCTTAACAAATTTTAATATCCTTCATTATTTACAATTATTTTCTGAACAAATGTTAACAAATCAAGATCTAAATCTTGAAACGTCAAACACAATTTTCGTGGACTTGTGAATTAAATTTCAAATTGCAAACATCGTTATTACGTAACGTAATCATATTAGTATTATGTTATTTATGTTTTTTCATCTTCTTCTTCTTCTTCTTCTTCTTCTTCTTCTTCTTCTTCTTCTTCTTCTTCTTCTTTGTCTTCGTATTATTATTATTATTATTATTATCGTATTATTATTATTATTATTATTATTATTATTATTACGTATCGTTTTCAAACATCGTTTATTACATATATTCTGAAATCAAACAACTCAGTGAAATATCCCTATCTTCATTCTGAAGGAAAAGAAAAAAAATTCAATAGTTTTCATGATTGTTTTGCAAATGAAGAAACTACGATTAATTGATAAAAGTCGAGTTATAAAACGTTTTCGTAATTACCTCTCTCAGAACATCGTGTCACCTTCCAACACTCTCACACATTCCCGACAGGTGTATCTACGAACCCCACAGCAACTACGGCAGAGTGTTACATCCGGTGAGCGCGTCGCCGGCCGCGGTGACGCGTCCGGTCGCGTCACCGGGCGCGGCGTCGGCGGGGCGGGGCGGCGCGGCGTGCCGTCTGACCGAACGCGCAAATAATTCCGGGGCAATTCATTTGCAGAAGGCGCGGCAATTAATTCCCTAATCAGCCCGGTGGCGCGCATTTATTACCGAGATTATGCACATGACGTCGGCGGCGGAATCGTATATTTCAGCCCAAGAGTTCATTTTTAGCCGGTCGGTGCGCTGCTGTGCAGGCAGTCACTGGCTGCCCCGGCGCGGTGCGAGCTTTGGGCTTAGATAATTCTGGCAATGAATGAACGGCCCTGTCATTATTCGAGAGGACCGGCAGGAGGTAGCGTGACTGAGGAGAATGTGACGTGTAATTCACTCCCCGGTCGAGAAATCAATCCTAGAATTAATACTATACTACGGACGCTTCTTTTCTATTTCACATTCACAAGCGCAGATGATTGAAAGTCACAATATGCTACATCGTCTTGAACATATTGGTTAAATATATTAACTTGTTGTAGTTTCAAGATGTCAAAAAAAGTAAACTAGTAATTATTTTTTTCAAATACACTCTCATTAACACAATTACACACAGAAATCTCAAAGTGCGGAACAAAATTGATGATATTGTGGATAATCGTATTCTTATATCTTCCAAAGTTGTGGTCACTCACTGACCTACCATGTTCTTTTCTCGAAAACAGATGAGCTTTTTTTTAAAAAAATGGGCTTTTCCCATACAAATATTTTTATCTGTTTCTCTGTGTTCCCGCTAGTTCCGTGTGTGTTGAGTCGGGAGTCAAACTAAAGTTGTGGTCGCAATCTGAATTCCCATGCTCTTTTCTCGAAGGTTTCTATTTTATCTATAGTGTGTTTTTCCACATTTAATTTGATCTGTTTCTACTTGCTACTCCTGTTTCTTCTTTTTACGTTGGATCAGGTAGTGAAACTCAAATGTTAAATAAAAGTTTCGGCGAAAGCAACACTTTAGGAAGGATTCTCTAATCAGAAATATTGGGAACAATGTTCACAGCCGACTTTGCCCCAAAAGTCTGGCGCGTATGCGACCCGCAATACTTCGCCGTATGACGGGGCAGCATCTCGCCCATCTGGGTTACAAACTCAATAGTGGGGCCAGGAGCGCGCTGGCAGCTTAGTTCTAGGCGTGCGAGATACCGCACATCCCAGCCCAGAGATGGCAATAAAGGAACTGGCGATGGCGTATGGGATCGCACGCATCGACAGCAGGGCCTCATTCACCCTCAAATTACTCGCGATTGCAAAAAACATGAGGTTGAATTTTCATGAGGCCTCGGCCCGCGATTTGCCTTGCGCGCGGCAACAGGCGTATGCGATTCTCCATCATCCGAGATCGCACGCAGCCGATAACGGAATGAGCTTCGAAACAGAAAGCTATTCCGGGCTGCAATATGGGATACCAGTGGTACCAATATACTGGGCGCACTGACAAAAGAGTGCTTTGATTCTGGATGGCGTATGAAAAAATTACTTCGATTCGCTATTGCATTTGAGACAGCCACACTGTTTTCAAGCCACACAGATTTGAGAGAGTCCTACGATAAAATATAATTTCCATTTTATCAATTGTACGTTTGTCTAAGACATTTAGCCTAATATAATTGTTCAAAAGACGAAATTAACTTGAAATTTGTTTGGAAGGGTACACATATTACACACGTTTTTGCCTTGACATGCCTTAGGCTCTTACATTGAAAAATTCTGACCTTTACATACCACAAAACAATAAAAATCTACTTAAATTATCATTTGAATTCTACTGCCAAAATACTCTTTTGACTTTGAGAAAACTACTCCCAAAAATAAGTCTTGCAACGGACACTATTGCCATGTAAGGCCATGAGCAGGTCCTCAGAGGTTTCAAGAAAGATTTTAAAAACTTCGAAAGCACCAGAGTCGTCCTTGCAAGCGACGTTACGTTTACGACCCGAGACCAGAGGTGAAGTCGCGAGTTCGGAACTCGTCGGTTGCGCCAGGGGTCGCGGCAGAAAGTGGAAAGGAAAGGAGATGAGACGGAGGGCAGGAGGAAGAGAGGCGGAGGCGGGCGTCGATGTGAAACGGCGCAGGGGGACGATACGGAGCCGAGGGAACGCCGTCCGAAAAGGGGACACGGCGAGGGAGTTAACACGGAGCTAGCCGAGAGACGAGCGGCGGCTCAGAACGGAGGCTGGAGATTCCGCCTTCGGGACCAGTCGTCCCGCTATCTGGTTCAGTAACCTTTATGGAGCACTTCAAACTGTGGGGAAATGCCGGACGGTAAGTGGCGTTAAACAGCACGAAGTATCACAGGCAACGCAGTATGCCTGCTCGTTCGCCCTTCTCTTCCTATACCACCGCACGTTCACATATGCTCTTCGGCTCCCAAGCATGGATATGAAAGACTCGTAGTGTTGCACCATCTCCAAGGTGCTGACGTACCAATTTATTTTAATTTTTCACCCTTTCTTAAATTTAATTACACCAGCTCGTCTTATAAGAAATCAAAATGCAAGGTTTGAATTTCATTTCATTACATTTTGTTACATTTCTTGAAGAAAGGTACATAAACGAGTACACGCGACAAACTTACATTGATGAGAAAACTTCATAAAATTCTTAAGGATTCATGAAGAGCTGCTTCATGTACTGTCGGTTTTAACGCATAATACATGCAGCAGTTTAAGAAAATGTACACAGACCGAATATAAACTCGCGGACGGGAAATTCTGTTTTAGTATGATTCCATCTAATGCCCACAATGCTCGTAAAACTGTGTACACATCCACAGTGATCCATTAGGGAAGCGCTGAATAAGTAGGTTAGCCTCGTTATTTATTGGCGATATCAAACTCTAACATTGTGAGATACCTTCAACACTTTTGGAGGAGTTTTTTCATTGTATAGTTTACTGTTATTGCTTTGGAAAGTTTTAAAAGGTTATTTTACGACATTTTAGCCCTTAATGGCAGCAATAAAGCCAAGCAGGCATTAGAAATTTCTTGAGCGGTGGCAGGGCCGGGAAGCGCGTGGTGTGGGGGGCGGGGCGCGGGGCGCATGCGGGCAGGCAGTCGCGAGCAACTCCAGAAATACGAGGGTGATTAGTGAGTGAGCGAAGCCTCTCCGTCTTACGGAGAGATGCAGCAACCGCCGCCTCCAGCGCTAGCGTCGCCGTTACAGACATCGTAGCTTCGATTCTGCCTTTTCTGCCGGTTATGCCGACACCGTTCCCTCCCTCGTTGTTCGTATTTGCTTTTCTACTATTTCTGCACTCTGTGTGCCGATATTCGATCATCAATCTCATCTGCGTTCTGTGAATCAACGTTAACCCCTGAAGAAAATTGCAAAATTAACCCTATATGCATATTGCATATATAGTAAATATGACAAAAAAATTATTAAATTTATTCCAGGCAGAAGATGGTAGATTTTTGATAATCGATAGTATATTTCAGAAATAACAAACAGTATATTCTGGTCGATTTCTAAATTGTATACTTTACGAGATCTTCCTTAACATAAGAGAAACAAAAACAGCCAAGTTCATGGTAAAGGTTTTAATGAATCTATCGGACTTTAACAGGAAATATGATTTTTCCAAACAAAATATTAATATTATTTTTCACTCTCAAACATTTTCATTTTATTCTAAGAGGGATTCACACGTTTGAAAATTAACCGACTGAAAAATAAACTAATATCGATACCCATCGCGTTAATTTCGTAGCATTTTTTAATGTCTTTACCTCTGCAGCTTGGAGTTAGCAGTCAGTTTCAACTACAAACCCAAAATAATTTCATCCTGCCCTACACGTAGGTACAACTAACTGATGGTCGACGATCTATCCCGCACATGTCCTCATTCGTCAAACGCAATACCCCCTTCGGCGCAACCCTCAATACACATCACCTGAGCGGCACACTTGTTTCCTTCGCAATGTACTTCTGTCTCGCCTTTTCGCCCTCGGGAGCCGCAGGTTCCTAACGTTTTCGTAACCGAAGCTTCTTCCTGGCGCCCGGACAAGTGGCGACTGTCAGAGATCAGAAGGCTGCCATCGTTTAGCGGTAACGAAGCTCACGCGAGAGAAATGCGCTGCGGAGGCGGCTTGCGCGAAGGCGCAGCCCAATAGAATACAATTTAGACTCACGAGAACAGCGGCTGCCTTGTGGAGGCACGTTAGATGCTCCAGATTGTCAGAGAAGAATCACGTAATGATTATATAAACTATTTAATTATGCTATAAATGAGCACTTTCTGCAATGTACAACAGAGGTCCTTCAACCACAAGAAATATACTCTTGAAACAAATATGTTTCTAACGGATAGGTTCGTGGATGAAAGAAAAGCTTTAAGAAACAGATCTACGAAACGGAGTAATCCAAGAAGACTGTCGTCCGAATTTGGAGATAATACGAAGAAAGAAGACTTGCTTCAAAGTGCAACGGTGAACCTTGAATCCCAAGAAATATACACTTCAAACACAAATATTTCTAGCGGATTGGTCCGAGGAAGAAAGAAGAGCTCCATATAAAACACTGAGGAAGCGAAGGAGTCCAAAAACAAGGAATTTAGAGATGATATGATGAAAGAGAACTGGTTTTTCTATGGAGCGTGCGATTACAATTTCAACAACGGTAGTCTTACTGGTTTACTTTTGCGGCCAAGCAAAGAAATTTGGTACATAAACTTCTCAACCCATGGGATTCAAAATATAATACGCGAAATAATTCTGAGATATAACCGGATTCCGGTAGAAAAAGAAACAATAATTAGAAACCAAATGGAATCTCCCGAGCGTGATCGGCGACCCGAAAGTGACGAGGAATAGATTCCCAAGGTGCAATGGTGATCTTTGAACCCCAAAAAAGATACTCTTGATATGATCCAAGAAAGAAAGAAGTGTCCCAAGGAACGGAGGAGTCCAAGGAAACTGTCCTCCGAATTTGGAAATGATATGAAGGAAGACCGAGTTCTCCATGGAGCGTGCGATTAAAATTTTAAAACCGGTGATCTTACGAGTTTATTTTTGCAGCCATACAAAGAAATATCGAACATAAACTTCCAAACTCACGTATTGTTAAATATATTATGCGAAATAATTCTGAGATATAATCCAACTCCGGTAAATAAACAAAAAAAAAAAAAAGAAACAATGGTTGGAAGCCAAATGGAACCCCCCGAGCGTGACCGTCGACCCGAAAGTGACGTGGCACAGACCATCAACTCCAGCCGCCCCGCCGCGTGCTCGTCGCAGCCGTTACCGTCCGTTCGGCGCGGAGTTTGGCGCCATCCACCCACAGGCACCGCGGCGAGGGGCGGCTCTCAGCGGGTCCTATTTTGCCCCACCCACCACCCCAACTCCCGCACGACTCGCGTCGCGTTTTTCTCTTCTTCTTTCGCCTCCCGTGCACTTTTCTCTCTTCCCCTCACACCACAACGCCCTCCGAGAAACTTGGCAATTATGCAAAACTGGAGACGCGATCTCCCACCACTTCTGTCAACTTTCCTCTCTTCACTCTTTTTCTTTCTTTTACTTTGCCACTACATTTTCGCCCACGTCTCTCTCTTTTGCCCGTGTCCTCCCGGCCACCTCGCTGTGTCGGCCGCTCCGATTTCTTTCTTCAGGTCCACTTGCAGTGAACCGTCCGTTGCCAACATTGTTTCCTCGGAAGAAAAGTTTAATTCTCATTATATCGAGAGAAATTTCCAGGCGAAAGTAATGCTGCGCTTGCACGAAAATTTTCTGTGTAATCCTAAGGAAAACTCGCTCCCTCAAGAACGCGCCCTTGCTCTCTCCACTGGACTGTGAATGCCTTCTAGTTTGCTCTGCACTTCTGTGCGGAATGTGACGGGACTCAGAATGTTCTCGTGTGCAATGAATCCTAATTATTTGTTTTTAACGAATGTATTAAGAAACATTTTAATCATTTGACAAACGGACAACACAGATGACGTACATTTGGACACGGGTGTGATTGAAATATAGTGAAAATTCAAAAAGAGAAAAAATTAATGGATAAACATATTCATAAAAATTATCTTTCCACACTCTCATATTTAAACGTTTATGAAACGAGTTTCTGAATTTTTCTATAAATCCTCCCAATATAAGAGAAAAATCTAATATATAGAATACCTGTCAAGTACAATATTTTTCGATACCACTTCCTTAATTTTGCTTTCTTTTAGCTTACATAAACATTATCAATTAGTCTAATCTGTGTAATAATTATCATTCTTTTACGATAGGAGGCGAACTGAAGCCTTAAAATACATAGTCAAATACAAATATCATTTCGTGACACACCGCAACAACTCCACCATGTTCTTGTAGATCTCTACTCCGCAATGTCGGTAGAGTTCTCAGGAACGAAATATAACTAGGTGCAGAGAGTGGAGACTGGCAAAGAAGGGCGTGGGTGGAAGGGGGAGGGGGGAAGGAAACAGCAGGCGCGATGGAGAAGCGTCCCGCGCGCCGAAAAGTTGCTCGCGACTCTGGGAAACCGTTTTTGCGCGCTCCGCCGCCGGCAGATGTCTGTGGCGCCGTCGTGAGCGTGCCGGCGGCGGGGGCGGGGCGGTGACGACGACACGACGCGGGGGGAAAACTCGGCAAAAACCCGCTCGGCGGAGTCTGTAGCAGCGGCTCCCGTAAGTGGACGTCTCGTGTCGGCATGAATATGCAGGCGACAGCCGCGCTGTCTTGTGCGGGGAGGAGGAGAAGGAAGAGCCAAGCGGTGGCGGGGGCGGCGGCGGCGGCGGCGGCGGCGTCCGGGAACGTAATTAGACGCACGCGCGGCGCTGCCTACGCCTGCCAGGGGCGGGAGTGGGGGCGGGGGCGGGGGCGGGGAAGAGGCAACGCGAGGCCGGGATGTCGGCTTCATAACACCGCAGCGTCAAGAGGGAGACGTTGCGAGAAGGTGCAATTTGTATGAGCGCTTCCACTATGATAATGTGTCATTACGGCGCGAGATACTGACGCCCGACCTTTTTTTCTACAATACAAAACCCTTACGCATAACTAGATTATACATTTGTTAGGATGCGTTTTGTCGACTCTATTGAACAGTGAAAGTGGGGTTACAACATGTTTATTTCGAGAGGAAATTTAGACACAAAAATATTTAAACAGTGGAATTGAGAATGAAAATGTTATTATCAATATTTTTTTTAAAAATATATATAGTGAATGTGTATCAATTGAAATTGAATTTACATTCAATGTGTGTAATATTCTTCGGCTATGAAATATTATAATTGGAACTGAGGATTGTTTATCAGAGGTACATAATCACTATCAAGCAAACTTCGCAGGATTATACCTAGTAACCAGTCAGACATGAACCAATGTTTAAACAAGATGACAGTGTAACAGAAGGAGAGAAGACGGGTTCAACCTATGAACTGGAGTTTGCTTAATATGATCGTGTTTACCTCAATGTGCCTTGTTTGGATTCAATAATGAAATATTTGATCCTCTTAAGGTTTAAGGAATTAAAAAACAATTGAAAATGTTTAATTAAATGTTTTAAAATCCTAATACAATCTACGTAGAAGGATAATATTACCATATATATAAAATATAAAAGAAACAGTACGACATATTCAAAAGTATTTCTCCAAGATTATATAAAGAACACTGACTAAAATAATTTCAAACTGTTTGCATTAACATTCAAAAAATTGTAACCTATAAAATGCATTTTACAAATGATTTTTGTTGATCGTGTTACAGATTGAAGAATGTGCGTGATATCCGTGGCGCTCTTGTTATATGGAATATTTTTCAAAATTCAAGTAATATTTCAAATCTGGGAGACTAAATTCGTGGTGGAAGCAAGCGCTTCACTTGCTGCAACACACTCTGAATGACTAGTGCAAGAAAGGTAAAAGTATGGAATATTTTCCAGTCCGTAGTTAATCTGACTGCGGCTCAAAAAATTTAGCTATGCCCGCTAAAGTAATCTTCTAATTCTAGTATGTTAGCATCGTTCGTTTTCTACATCTTTTTACTCTCTCGTCAGAAGACAATGAAAAGTAATCCAACGATCCACATTTACTAAGTTCTTTTGGAAATGCACTGTGTTTAGAACAGTGATTATTATGCGATTTCACTATACCTTCCTTATTTTGTTCAGTAAAAGCTATTTTACTCAGTTCTTCACCTCAGCTCTTTGTGCGACATGTACCCTGTTCGAACTTCTACAACTGCATAACTACGCTATCAGTAATACAAAAAATTGTTGTTTGCATTTCTTGCACTTTTCCTATTTTATGCCACTTTCTGTACACATATTAAATTAGCAAGATTATGCAGAATAATAAACTTCAATTTTAATATAGAAACTAACTAAGAATGTTAACACAATACATGTTTTATAATCTTTTCGTGCACGCATTGATGTAACAATAACAATGAATAAATGTTTCAATCTTCCCTTTATCGCACGGTCTTCGCCAGCTACGCCATCTCTCTCCCACACGTGGACCTCTTGCGGCGGCGGCGGTGGCGGCGGCGTCGACGCAGGCCGGGCGCGTATTAGCATTCCGCGGGGCGCCATTTTTCACTCCCGCCCATCCCTCGCCCGCAGCGCCGCCCGCGCCCTCGCCACCAAACGCGTCAATAAACTATACGCTATCCCGCGCAAAGCCGCGCTCGCCTGTCAACAAAGACGAATGCGCACCCGCCGAGCAGGCCTGCTCGCCCGGCGCAGGGCGTCGGCGCTGCTTGCAGCGCTGCCCGCGGCGGCAGGGCGCGGCTTTCCGAGTGACAAGCGCCCCAAAAGCAGAAGGTAACTTTTGGTTGATTGGGTAGTGATTCTGGGCGCGTCAGTAGCTTAGATCACTAGTCCCGTAAGTGTAGTGCATGTTTCCCCCTCGGGAGATGGCTTCGATCTTCCTCCGCTGGATGGCGAGATCCGGCGCCGACCTACCGTCGGCTAGCGGGGATTCTCCCACCAAGACTCTCCCACCAGCGGGGCACCGCCCCAGCCGGGACAAGCTCTAAGCTCCAGGAGGTAATTGAAACCAACGTCTCGACAGAATAGTACCTATTGCATCCAACTATGAAATATAATTAGACGTCTTGTGTATTAGATCAAGAAAATGTCCACAAGTGCGGGGAGGTAGATACACAAAGCGCCGTTGCGCCCTTCTGTCTAGGTCCTCACAGCCAACTGTCAGCGCGAAAACAAATACAAAATTTCCAGAACGGACATTGTGAACATTAACTATGCGTTAGATATCACTTCGGTAACAGTTATGAGCTCAATTCTCGACTGACGATAACATGAGCATATTAAGAGAGAAAGAGAAGTTTATTTACCATGCTTCCCTTGTTCCAGCTGCACATTGGAGAAATAGCGTTAAAGGCAAAATACTACGCATTTCCACCCGTCATCAAAACGTGACCTAATCAAGTGATTCGTTACGATTTTACCGTTAATGAATATGCAAGATGCCAATAATTTTACGTTTTAAATATTTATCACTTTTTTAAAAATTGATGTGACAATTACAGTACATATTCAAATTTTTATTACTCAATTTTTATTCCATAAATGAAAACTTTTAAAGGAGAGTAAGACATCGGATGTAAAAAAGGCAAAAACTTTCCTGAAAAGCAGATAACTAGATGACACACGTTCTACCAAGAACGGTTGTTTTAACGCAGGAAAGCAAGATGAAATGTTAGTCTAAAAAGAACAGCATAATTTGAAGAAGATAAGAGCAGAAAAGAGAATGAAAAACATTCTGATATGTCAAGATACTGTGGCAGGTCGTTCATCTCAAGTAATTGAATTGCCACCACCTAACTTCTACTGTTGGTGCAAACTTTCTGAAAGTGACTAGAGAGACGCCATATTACATAAGCGTAGTTTCATTTTTATTTACGTTTTATGTACGTGTTTATGAATTTTACGCCATAAAAAGGAGAAAAAATCCTAACGATATATTGTAGTAAGTAATTTATAAATAGAGAATGACAATGAATCTGAATTATTTTAAGCTTTCATAAACAATATTTTGGGATAGATAATGAAATAATGTTCCAATATTATCAGTATTTCTATAAATCAAAATGATCGTATGGGTTTCCTGAATTTGAATTTATATACAAAACAATAATACCAAATATCTACCTTCTCGTACGAGTAATTAAGTTATTGCAGGGCAACACGAATAATATGAGTGTTTTCAGACATTTTTTTCTCAGGACAACACTGTAGTTTTTCACTGGATTTGTTTTATCGTAACTTTAAACTTACTTGAATTAAAGAGAAAGTCGTGCATTCCTGTACGTTTCACAATTAAACTTAAGAATACGCAATAATTTCTTTCTCCCATTACCAACAATTACAGTTTCATTAAGGCAGTTTGATTACTCTCTAAAGTTTCTTAGACGAATAAAGGATACAAGCCGTTGCAAAGTTACTTTCATTCGTGTTTAATGAAGCACGTCACACCCGCGTCTCCAGTAATGCTTAAAAAAAGTAAAAGGTAGTTGAGACGCAAAAGAAACTGGATTCAACCATAAAATTCCCGCACACAGATGTCCCATAAATGTTAAGTTTACGTTAAAACACTCCTTGCGAACAGTATATAAAAAAAGTATTTTTTATTGCAACTTATTAATTACCAAACCAAAAACTATTTCGAAAAAGAGGAATTAAAATTTGTTACAGATTTCATTATTAGGACAAAACCTACGAAATTCAATTTTGTGTTTCGCATTTCACTCCTTTTTTAACACCTACTTATCTACATTCTTATAGTAATTGGTTTTAATATGATATTTTCCACTTCAAAACCAAAAATACAACTATGGCTGAATAGTTAATAAGAAATGTAATTTTTAGCTCTTAATATGACAGTAGTTAAAACACTGACTTGGTTATTGTGCCTACTCTTATAACGTATCCCCAATGTACGCATAGTTTCTGAATGAGGATTCCAGCCACAGCAAACGATGTTTCCGTAAAAGCGTTTTTGTCGTTATCGAAAACATTCTACCAACTTTATTGAGATCGCTCGGTTCAGTTACAATCAACTAAAAGTTTGGACAGAATGGTGAAAAACATGTCCATAAAGGCAGGAATCGGGCAAACTCCTCCTCTCCGTTCTTCGCCACGAACGTAACAGTTGAGGTGCAGATTTATCGGAGCGAATGACACCGTTGCCCGTGAGTAGTCCGAGAGTTGTCTAACGTCAGACTTCGAGAAGAAAGAGGTTATTTCGGGGGAAACAGTCTGGAGAACTCGAAAACACCGAAAGAGGAAGAGTGATGCCAGTACTACTTTTATTCTTTTTCCTCACGCTATCTTTAAAGGAACGCGGGTAGGCCTTTCCAGAAATCGTTTACTGAACCGTAATTGTTCAATATCACACAAAAAAGTACATTTAGCTTTGTACTCTACTAAACACACTTCATTTTCTGCTTTTTTATTTTTCATCGTATCAGCTTTCAGCAAGAAATGTGGATTCTACCGGTGTGTGCTCGTTGTAAATATGTGACTTCCAAACCTTAGACCGCAGCACAAAATTTTCTTACGGCATCTACACTCCTGGTTGAATGCCGGTCTGCTTCCTACAAAACCATTCCTCTTAGCTACGAAAAGTCGGAGAATCTCCGTGACTCGACCTCATGAATCATTCGAAAACTTCTCTTAAGGGACCGGTACCGGGGTTCTCGACAATCGATTGTATAGAGGGCACAGTAAATATCGTTACGTGAAAACGAAAGAATGGGATCTATGCAGGGCATGCATAATGAACATATTTCGCGTTAGGGCTTAGTCCATGATGTTAAGTTTAAACTTTGGCTTCTATTTTAAACTCTCGGCGCGAAGAACAAAAAATGAAGTAATTTGACTTAACTGAAAAATCTGCTAAACTTACAACTGAAAATATAAACTGCTCACAGTATCCACATACAATTCCACACCACTGATGACGCAAATTAAACTCGCACAACGGAAATTTATTTTCGCACAAATTACTTATTAGCTTAAAAATTCCTCTTCACTCCCTTACAAAACATTGAGAAACTTGTGAACGCTAAACATTCACAGAAATAAACGTTTCTAAAATGTCCCTCGATTAACTCCGCAACATATTTTTTGAAAGTTAAACATAAAAAAGCAACCCATCAGAAAACTTTATCCTTAGGCGCGAACTCCGCAACCAGGTTCCGCCCCTCGGGTGCCGCCGGGTGCAGTAATTCACCGCTGGAGCGCTCCCTCGTCACAGCCTACGGCGGTCCGCGCTCGCACACGCTCGCGTCAGTCACTCGGCGCCTGTCGCGTCGCCCTTTTTGCCCGGCGATTCGCAGCCCAGCAGCGGCGCGGACGCCGGACGCCTGTGTTAATATTATCGCGAGCGGCATTATTGCTGTTTTGTGCTTTTTCCGCGGGAAGCGCTGTGCGCAGCTCGGCGCCGGGGGTTCCCCGTGGGCGCTCAGATAACAGCGGACGAGCGCCGCCCGCCGCCGCCGTAATAAAATTATCGGTCGCGTTATCCCGCGGGTGGTGGCGCGCGCTGGTGCGTTGTTGGTGCGCTGGTGCCACGGCACGTCGACGGCCGTGAGGAATGTGTTGCTGTCCCGCTTGGGGTTGACCGTTCGGTTCACAAAACAAAACAAAACAAAACAAAACGAAAGTGACTCCTGAAGCTGATAACTGCCAATTGAAATAATCACGATAATAGTTCATTACGTTGCGTATACATATTTTTAAATCAAGGTAATTGTTCCGAAATGAGTCTCGGAAAGAATGCTGATTCTTGTAAAAATATTTCTTTGATTATAGACGACATATCACAAAGGCCTTCAACAATTACAATAAGGACACAGTTTGTTAATTTGATGTAAAGATGAATAATTGAAATAATGGAGTTGTAAATAAATATAAATTTTATAATATAAATTTAATGATATAAATTTTCCAGCAAACACTGTGTTAAAAACATTAAAATAGCCTCCTTTTCTTTACAACAAAGAATCCATCGCACATATAGACGTCAACAACACGCCACCTGGGTACATCCCCTGAACGTGGACGGTAATTCAGATGACGTCTGTTTAAAGTGCGTTACATACAACGCTGCACTCCCCCATGGCAATACGCGTCGGCGTTTGTAAAAGGAGCGGCGCAGCGGCGACTCAAAGCGTCTCCCTCATTGTGATCCACTCGTCTTCGTCATCAGTCGGCGCATCGAGTGCGCCGCAGCGTTCGCTCAATGGCAGGGGGCGTGGCAGGGCGGGGGAGGCGGGACCGCGGGGGCGGCCGCCACAGTGGCTGCGCCCGCAGATCGAGCCGCGACCGCGGCGGCGGCGGCCGCGTTTGACGTGCGCCGCCGCCACCGCCGCCGCCGATCAAACATCGGGGTCGCGGGTTCGAGTCCGCCGCCACTAACGAGGGATCCGCCGTGCGCGCCAGGGGATGAAGTGCCCCGACGGCGGGGGCGGGGCAGGGCAAGGGGAGAAAGACTGAACCCGCCGAACCGTGTGGGGCTCTGAGCATCACTGCGCGTGCTGGACACTGGAGAGGGCGTCGACTGTCCGTACACCATTCCTCTCGCCCCGCCCCCTCCCCAACTCCTCCCACCCGTCCTCGTCCGTCCTCACCCCATCCTCCGCCCCACCCCCCAGCCTCTGCCCGCGCGAGCGCCCTGTTTGAGCGGCAAACATAAACCGGATTATACAGCGCGGGCGGCTTGATGCGGGCGCGGCGTAAAACAGGCCGTTTCGGCCAGCGGCGGCGGGCGCCGCTCGTCAGAGGACACGAGCACGGGCGCGCGCGCTGGTAATGAGAACGGCGCAGCGGGCGCTAGTGGATGGCGGTAACGGAGAGGGAGGCACGGACGAAGAAAACGACGACTGCACAGGGGATGGGAAAGAGTGACGAAAATGAGGACGGACATGGTAAGCGACAACTTCAGTAAATTAACGTTGAAGATTATAACGCAGAAAAACCGTGAGGGCTGGAGAACACACATATAAAAACGAAAATTGAATATTCTTTACACAAAAGGGAAAATCAACAAGATGCATTTGCGTGCATATTGAACCCAAATACCATTTCAATGAGTGAGTAAAATAAGTTTTACTCTGTTTAGTTAAAAAAAACGCTGTGATTGTGTAAAAATGAAAGAAAATACTGTGATTAACTGGAGTGATTCCGAGAATATTCGCGAACTCTTCCGAAAAGTCACGACAATCTACTTGATGCAAGCCGAAAACATGCGCCGACAAAGGGATACAGCCAATGTAAAGCGAGTGGTGGGCGACGGACGAAGCGGTTGAGGCAAGCGGGCGAGCGACCGAAGAGGTCGGGGGCGTTGCGGTTGCCAGAACCTTCTCCGCCTCCACAACTCCACGGGGAGCGCCGTCTTCTCCGTGGAACAGCGTCGTTTCACGGCCGCATTATCTGGAGCGACGGAGCGCGTCGCAAGACTCGGCGCTTCACAGCCCGCCTCGCCTCGCCACTCCATGCCCCACTCTCGCCCTTGTCACCATTGCCCATCTCCAGGCCCGCCATCACTCCGTCATCACACTTGCCCTGTCCACCCCGCCACACTTGGACCGTCCTGGCCCCCTCAGCACCCTCACTACTACTCTCTCATCACCCAGCCCGCCCCGCCCTGGCACGCCAAGCCCCGCTCTGCTGTCCTTGCCTCGACTATTCCCACCCCGTCCGTCCCAACCTCGCCCCTCCCCGCCTCGCCCCTCCCCGCCTCGCCCTCCCCGCCTCGTCCCTCCCGCCTCCCCCTCCCCCCCGCCTCGTCCCTCCCCGCCTCGTCCCTCTCCGCCTCGTCCCTCCCCGCCTCGTCCCTCCCCGCCTCGTCCCTCCCCGCCTAGTCCCTCTCCGCCTCGTCCCACCCCGCCTCGTCCCTCCCCGCCTCGTTCTTCCCCGCCTCGTTCTTCCCCGTCTCGTTCTTCCCCGCCTCGTCCCTCCCCGCCTCGCCACCCCCGCTCAACCCTACAGAGCTTCTCCCCGCCTCACACCACACCACACCTTCGCCTCTCCCGGCCTCATTCAACCTGCGCTACTCTCACCGCCCCCTCCACTTCTCTAGCTGCGCCTGCCCACTCCTTACCATCTCACCTACTCCCCATTCCACCACGCCATTCCGCTTCCCCGCATGCACCCCGTTTCGTCCACTAGCTGCATCTACACGTCCCCTCCGTTACCACCACCGCCTCATCCACTATTATCGGCCCATATCCCCGCCCCTCCCACCACCGCGCCCCCCTTCGGCGAGCGTAGACGGTCGCGCTTTGCGCGGGGCATTTCCGCCGACGCCGCACCTCGTCGAGCACCCTGTAACGGGGGTTTCGAGCCCCCCAAATGAAATTCGGCGCAAGCCCTCTCGGCATTTACAGGGAACGTGCATGAATTTGCAATTTTAGGCGCATATTCGCCGTGCGGCGTCGGGAGCTAAGAGGGAATGCTAGCACTAGCGAGATATACGGCGGCGCGGGGCGGTCTGAAACGGCCAATAAGGGATAGCGCTGATGGGGTCGTGCCAAAGAGAAAAGTGATTCCTCGACTAATCTCACTAAAGACTCTAACTTACTTCATAATCCGTCATTTTGCTGCCATTACATCTGTTAAGTTACCAATGAATTATCAAAAAAAAACCCTGCTAAATTATAAAAATAAAAGTATTTCAGTGCGACATTTCCGTCCTACATTTTACTACAACTGATCCACCTTAAACTTTATTTTTCTGATGATTTCATGCTAGTTTCTCAGCAATCTTGTGAATGCCAAACTAAGACCAACAACAATAAGTAACATAGAATACTATTCTCATACTCTCTGTTGCAAACATGATTAGTCTTTATTTTCTTCATCATGAGAATTTAGACATGAATTCATGAACAAATGTTTTCCTACAAAACGTCTAAATGAAAGAAATCTCATTACAAACATATGGATTCATTTTTGATTTAATTTTACTTTATCTACTATTAAATTTCATAAATTGGTGTAATTTCATATATACATCACATAATTAGATTGTATCATGAAAAAGCTCATTTCTGTACTAAATAATCACATTATAAAGAAATTAACTAAATTCTGATATAATCGTATTAACATGAAATGTAAAGAACTCTTCGGATGCCTAATATGGAATTACCGTTCTTATTTAGTAACCCACTATCATTTCAAAACCTACCACGGAAATGACATGAATGTTTGTTTTGCATGTTACATCACAGTTTCAATACTTCAAATGCCATAGATTTTAAAACATGCACGTCAATACACATTACTGATCAAATATGGAATTGAAATAACATTTCCTGATAATTCCGTAATCCATAAAAAGAGACAATGTTTAATGTTTTAAACCGCTGAAAGTACAGAATTATCTTCAAAAAAGAATAAATAGGCGAAGTGTGAAGAGATGTTAGACTTTGTTTTCTAAGCACAGAGATTACATTTGTTACCGCGCAGACTGGTTAACTCTAAAAGCGGGCGCCCTAAGGTGGCAAACGCGGCTTAGGAGACGAAATTCGTCTCGGCGCCGATGAGATCCAGTGACATCGCCCGCCAAGCGACACTCGCCTCCGCCTGCGTATCCTCCCCGCCCCGCTCCGCCCCGCTCCGCCCCGCCCCTCACCTTGCTCCGTGAGCGTCTGCGGGGGCGCGAGATTAAGCCGGCCCAAACGAGCGTGGGATCAGCGTCGGCGAAACCAGATTTGCCCCGCGGCAGCGCTGTAACCGGCTCGCGACGGCTTAGCGGTCGCGCAGAGGCTTCTTCCCAGCCCACCCCGCCCCCGCCCCGCCCCCGCCCCGCCCACACACCCCCGCCCTCCTCCCGCTGCACATCTCGGATGCCGCCGTCTCGCCTTGCTTCCACTCGGCCGCCGCTTCGGCACACCAAGCCTGCGTTGCTTGTCCCGTACCATCAGCTTGTTGATCTGGTATTTTCACATATTTTAAAATAATCTCTATATTTTAAAATGACAAGCTAGATATGATTTTGTAAAACGGTATTACTAGAAGATTGCCACTCATCTCATGGAACAAAATTTCCCTGACTTTTCCCGATTTTGCAGTGCATTTTTTCCATTCGTAAGATTTATAGAGAACTTCATACTATTTAAAAAAAATATTAAAGCAAGCCTGATATTCATTTGTCAGCTCAATTGATTTTACCGTTATAAAGTACAAATTTAAAAAATTCCCCAAAAAATAGAAATTGATTCACTAGTTTTTGATGGACTACTTTTTTTAAGAATTAATGTATCTGGCTATGCAACCATGTCAAACTTATCGCTGACTTCGAAATATTCCTGATTTCCCTGACATTACCAGAGCAACGAAGGTGGCTGGTTTCTCCCAGTTTTCAATGGGTTTCCATAAAGTGGCCACAATAGTGTGGCTTAGTATGATTTAGTATAGACTAAAGGTTACTTAAGGAGGAGAAAACATATCTTCACAGGAACACTGGCTCATTCCAAAGACGGCGTCACACATGTAGTATCCGGCGAGTACCAAGCGATTGCATGCCGAATCCTCAGCAATCAGAATAAATTGCTCGCTGTTTCCTGAGCGTTCATCGTCGGCGCACATCAAAGGGAGCGAACGTTTACCGAGTACCTCTGCCAAATGAGCTTCAGTGAGTAGTCGCTCGGTACTCGCAGAATACCGTATGTGTGGCACAGCATTTATAAAGAGATGGGACTAAGACTAAAGCTGTACATGGTATTTTCTTTTAGAATTGCTTACGAAACCCTCGAAAGTACAATACAAAGTTTCATTTTAGTACCAATAATTTTCTGGGGCAACGTTTTACGGTACTCAGTCTTACAGTTGGAGCACCATCATTAATTTCAACGTCGCATTCCTTATAATTTGTTATCGCGAATCATAAATATGACGTGAAATATCTGACCTTAACTACAGATTTTTTTGACACAATAATTTCGTAAAGTGCATGTGTTTTTTTTTCGTTAAGAAAATGTAGCATTTACTACGTGCGAAAGGTAACGAAAGAGTTATGCACGTGTTAATTTACGGATATCATGTTTATCGAGAAAATACTCATAATCATAGCAATTGAAAACTCGAAAGCTCCAACGTTATCTGCAGCGTTCTCGAAGTAAAGAAAAACTATAAACTGTTAATTTCTGTTCTCTTGATGAGAACGTGACACAAAACAGTGAAGTAAACATAACCGAAAACGATATCCAATAATGACCGCTCAATCAAACGCCCAAGGCGCGCTACAAAAAAAGGAATTATTTATATCCAAGGCTCTTTTAAATTACTACATCGGATAAATCGCCATCGTTTAGCTCTCATAAAGTGGCGGCGTTCCCTCGAAGGTTTAGCAAGGCCAAAACATTCAACCCCTTAACACCACGGCTTCGCTTCAGCGCTCGTCTCTCCTGCGTTGCGCCTCGCCCACTTTCTCATCCCGCTATGCTCCGCCCCGCCCGCCCTTCCCGCTTCGCCACTCCACTCCACGCCCCGCCCGTCACGGCCCCGCCCGTCACGGCCCCGCCGGCCCGGCCCGGCCCGGCATGCCCGCCCCGGCCCGCCCCGCCCCTCCCCCTCGCCACCCGCTTCCAGGAACTCTTCTGCCGCCTGCGCCGAACCCACCTCGGTTCCTGTCACCACCCCGCCCCGCCTCCGCTCACGTCGTCACTACCTCCTTCCCCACCGCCGCCGCCTCCTCTACTCCGCCAGGCAATTATCTGGCCTGGAGGCGGTGCGAAGGCGGCACAAGAGTTGAGAGCGGGGCGGCGCGGGCGGCCATGGCGTCGACGGTGGCCATTAATCCCCGGGATTACTTATCGACAGTCGCGGGTTCGCTGCCGGGGTCGCCGCCTGCTCCGCTGAGCTCTTCATATTTTCCGCCTCTCGCTCGCTCGCTCGCTTTGCAGGCCGCCTGCGGCGCCGTGGCGCGGCCCGCCGTTGTGTACACTCGCGTCCGCAACAAGTTGCTCGCTCTTCGGATTACTAAAGGTAAACGGACATTTGCTTTTCAAAGCCGAAATTCCTTTTTACTCCCTCCGCAAAGAAGATAGAGGAAACGCTACCGCAAATATTTCAATAACTAGGTTAAACAAGTCTTCTATTGCTAATTCTGTTTGTTTCGTATTCAATGCAGTAATAGAAAGTCAGATATTTGACTTGACAATTTCAATGCAGAATTTTGCTACGAGAGCTATACTAATTTATGAGCGTTTGTAAGGGAGAATACTTGAACCTTTGTGATCTACCTTTTCCTGATCGACTTTAAAAATGCAATATTGAGATATAAATATATTACCCATCATGTGTGCCTTTTACGAAACATAATAAACATCTTTGAAGAAATTAATTACTTCTGTTCATTGTTCACATTCACATCAAGGATTCTGTAAAGTATGGCTTCTCTATGATCAGGCAAGACCTTGACTTCCTGAACTTGAACAATTTACTTGTGTTAAGAAGTTATTTTTTTTAAATAAAAGAATATCAGTAAAGAAACAACGGGAAGAACATTGGAGACATAGCAATAACCTTCCTTACTCCAACATGAACTAAACAACCTTACGAATACGGAATAACAAAAAAGGAAAAATAAATACCTAGAACACTGTTGCGACTGTTAGAAACTCATATCCTGTACGTATTTATCTATTAACCATCCCAAAAACTCCCGTTACGACCCATATCCAGTCCATTCAGTTCTATGCTGCCTGCTGGCCGGCGTTGCGCTCTACCAAACTCGCCAAGCCCGGCATCACTAGGAAGCAGCAGCTCTCGCCGCCGTCGCCGCCGCTGCCTCGTATCGGTTTCCGAAATGAAGTCGTCCCCTCGCGGAGCGGCTGCGAGGCGGCGGCGGAGGGGGTGGGGGGGCGAGGAGGGCGAAGGCGAGGGCGGAGGCTTATTTAATATTTAGCCCGAGCGCGGGCCGCGGGGCGCCCGGCGAGAGGGAAAATGGAGCATCGGAATTGGACGACGGACCTCACCTCGGCGCTCGTCCGCGCTCTTCCCGGGCACCGATGCGTCCGCATCACCCGGATCTCTTCGCGGCGTCGTTGAAAAGATTGCTGGAGCGTCTTAGCTTCCTTATCCCGCAGGCTTCTTTACTGTTCGATACTCGAATACTTTTCTCGAGTTACTCTGTAGTTGAAGCATCATTTTTTAGCATGACAAAAACGAACCACCACTGCCTAAAGTAATAATGATTGATCATTTATTATTATATAACTTAACACACGAGCGGTTTAGGTAAATACTTAAAAAAAAATTACCAAAACGGTGTACATTTTTAAAATGTAAATACTTTTAAAGAAGCCTGTTATAACGGCCATTATTTATAATCACTCAATACGAGAACAATTATTGCCTAAACAAAATTAAAACAGTTTAATTTTTGTTAGAATATTCCCTTCTTTTTTGCACTCGTTCAAGAAATTCAGGCTAAGAACTTCACCTAATGATAGACGTTTTAATGTATTCATGACGTGCATACAATCCATTAACATTTACAAAAATACCACCATTACATTCTCATATATTTTCATCAGATTTTCAGATGATCATTCACTCTATTTTCATATTACGTCCAAACCTACTCATCCAAGTCAATCCCGTCTTAGCAATGCCTTTCCGTTCCTCCGATCCACTGTATTATCCATAATATGTTTACTGCCTCCCTTCCCCCAAAGAAGTCAAGTCGCTTCAAACACCCTTCACCCACTTTCCACCGCAATCACCCACGCAGGTTCAGCGATTTCCACCCCCAAAGGGGAATACAAAGATCAACCCCTCCTCGCATTCGAGACGTCATTCCCTCAGCTATTCTCGGTGAAGGCTTCCTCATTCGTATTACCCAGGTCGTCCCCACAGGATGTTTTCGAAAATGGAAATGGTATATATAATACGTACGAGAGACGCAACCACCAGAAAATAACGGTTTCGTCTTACAATACACGAAAAAATCTTCAGTTGGGACACATCCTTTCCTTTGAGAAATTTCATTTTTAAATATAGAGTCTCGAAATACATATTTCACCGTCCGAGCTTTTTAGAAGCATACTATAATAACACTTCTAGATAGAAACCCTTGAGTTGTTTGATAGCTGTTTTTCAGATAAAGCGTCATCATTCTTCTGATGTGTGCAGGATGAGTATATTATCAATAAATCTCATAATGTCAACCTCATAATATTATCAATAAATAATCTTTTTCTTTTTTGACCTCAAAAGCTGTAATTTTTTCGATTTCGTCTCAGTCGCATACCACCGAAACTTCATACTCATTTAGAAGCGGTCTAGTACTCCAAGAAGGTCAAAAGTGTTATTCTGGAACAGCGAGTGCACTGTCATTTTGACGGCTGGCTGGTGGGATAATGTTCTGACTGCCTAAAATGAGGCGCAATCGTATGGCCGCGCGAGATACAGGGCAGTCGTAATTTGCACCCCAATTTCAATTCACAAATTTGAATTTTCCTTCGTTTATATCCGAAAACATTAAAAATATCTTCAGCAATACTTGGAACTAACGTCAGTGATTCGACTCGATATAAGCTGTACTTTCTGAACGGCATACGTATAAATTGTCCTGAGAAGCAACGAAACGTTTCTCTGCGAAATTACATTACAACTATTTGTTCATCTAATTGAGGAAAAGACGATGTTGATTTCTCACTCAACCCCAAAAAATGACTCCTCCTGTATATTTTAATTTACAAAATTAATAACTGTAAACGTATCAAACCTAAAACTAAATCAACAACAAATAATTTCTTAAGCACAGCTGACATAATGGATTGTTTCATTTCAATAATATTTTTACACCTAAGATCATTTTAAAAACGACACTGGCATTCTCGAATAAGCCATATGCCCTAACATATTGTACTAGTTAGAATACTTAAGTCACGGTAAGAGTTAAAGCGCGAATTGAAATTTAATAAAACTGCGCGGGAAGACGTAATCTCCGCCTCTTTCCGCGCCTCGAGGCACCCGCACGCGCGCAAATCCCATCCTTCCGCGTCTTGCCCCGCCGCCGGCGGCGCGGCGCGCGGGCCGGCCGCCTCGTCCCGGCGGACTGTATAATATAGCAGCGCCTTCTGGCTGTGACGTGTAATCACCGTGTTGGCCCCGGCCGGGGCCCGGCCGGGGGCGGGGCACCGCGTGTGAGGGCGGGCGAGTGATAAAGCGACGACGAGACGTGCGTTCGCCGACGGCCGCTGGCCAAGCCCTTCCCGTCCTACCGTCCGTGCAGTCGCTGTCTTCGGATATTTTATAAGCAGATTGATTGATTGATTGATTGATTGTTTCCGGGCACGTCAATTGCTACGGTCATTAATTCCGCTGGGTAATGAGAGTTTGCCCTCGCGGATAGCTCGCGGTCAGCGTGCTTACTTTCCATGACCCCGGGTTCGATTCCCGGTCGGGCAAGATTATAGTGGACGTTTTCATTGCAATGTCTCAGTATATGTTGCTGTGTGACGAGGAGAAAATTTACTTCTCAGGTTGAGGCGTAGGGATGCCTACGTGCTAACCATACGTTCCCTGTAACCCATGGCGGCAAGGCCCGGGACGCCTCTGGTAGGTCCAGATTTCGGCAGACACAAATGCGTTGCGCCGAAAAACAGACAGTGAACGGTTATTCTAGGAGTTGGCGGAGTTACTCCCTCATTGCGTGGTGAGATCCGGCGCCATGTACACGTCGGGTTAAGAGAGATTTCTTTTTTAGGAATCTGACCCAGCGGGGCACCACCCCAGCCGGAACAAGCTCTAAGCTCCCGAGAGGCCTCCCGGCATGTGAGGGAGTGTAGTGCATGTAAGAGTGAGAGGGTGTATAAGGGGAGAGTGTAGGTGAAGGAAGCGGAACAAAATATCTGGTCCGTAGCCTGTTTGTTAGGTTATTGCTCCAGCATTCGCCTGCCATTGATCGGAGAAACCACGCAAATCTACCCATCAGAGCAACTGAACGCTAGACGTCTCCAGACACCGGCTGTTTCGCTAGTATCGAAGATTCGACATTTTCTCCACACAGAAGTTTTAGGTTTCTCTACAAAAACCTCTTTAATTGAATATAGTATTTGTATAACTCGAATATAAGTATTTTAATTTTAATTTTAAACTTAAACAAAATGACTACAACATCATCATTTCCATTTCAGAATTACCTTATTCGCGCTGTGTAATTTGCGACTCTCGTTTCTCGTTCCTTTAAATAACTGCATATTCGTGCTGTACGTATGGTCTTTCTAAATGATTTCATCCATCTTATTCTTACTAAAACGTTTTCATATGAATTGCAAATACAAAACCAAAGTATTTCTCATTCTAAAATCGAAGTAGCGTGGAGATATACGTTTCAGATGAATATATAACATAGTACTTTTATAAGATTATTAATACTATCAGTATTCACTCACATAACCGTTTATAAAATTCTTCATTATTTTTGAAATATCGAAGATATAATTTTAAAAATTTCAATTTTCCGTATTTTGCATAAATTTCCCGTCCACATGCAATGAATTCGCCGTTACAGAATATTCCCTTTATTTGAAATTCTATCGCTGTTTTCATATGTTCACCGTCTATATTGCAGTACACAAATTGAAAACTACATGGTCGAATAATATAAATAGAACCGAATGCACTGAAATGAGTCAATAACATATAACCAATATTTTCTCAAATAAATTACATACTACAACTATGATTATTCAGACATTTCGCGAACACACACAGAAGTACGCGCGTTTTCTAAAAAAAAATAATAATAATATATGCCAGTTAGATTCCCTCTCTGATAACGAGGAATCTCGCAAAAGAGAGAGAAAACATACGGCACGGAGCACGCGATTCACACTTTTCTGAAAGCGAAGTGCGTGTGAGCATCGCCGGCCGGCCGCGGCTCAAGGGCGGTCGCACACGCCAGCGCCTCATCCATCACGACGCTGCGCCCACGCGGCGCGCAGCACCCGCCGCCCCGCCCCCGCCCCGCCCCCTCTCACCCGCGCGCAGCAAGCATTTCCCATACGCCTGCTTCATGCGGACGTCCACCACATGTTACTTAATGCCCTATTCTTTTAACCCGCCGACAATACACATATACGTTTCTTGTATGTTCTATGCGTCAGGATCAAATGCGTGTAACCGGGGTGAGACAAACTATATTTTATTCCATTATTTATTATTTATTACATGTATTTATTCCATTTTTATTATTATGGATGAACAAAATTCGGCGGCAATGTGTACATATTTAGGGAGGAATATATTCTCTATTAAATAAAAAAGGCACCTGAATTATTTATTACATATTTATATTGGACTCAATAACCTTGACTTTTGTACCTTTATAAGTGGCACCCAATGGTCACCTACCTCCCCACACACACAACCTCTGCTGCCCTTATTTCGCCTTGTGATTTATATATCTACTAAGATGATACAGAAAGCAGTTTACTGGTACACTAACACCAGAATAATTATTTCTTAATGGGTCTGCTTAAACTTGATGGTTGACAGTTGGTCGGCATACTTTCAGGTTAACAACTTTACTTTTCAAAATAAAACATGTCCATGGAATTTTTGTGCACGACATTACCATTTCAGGTGTGCAAAGTAATAAATTTGCCTAATGAAGTCCACAACCCATTTTTGATACCTGTATCCTCAACGAAATAAAAATATTATTTCGTATTCCCCATATTTTATCATCTTCCCAAAGCCATATTAAAATTCTTCCCAAATAAATTTTATTAAAAATTCAATTAATTTAATTATAATTTAATTCGTAACTGCGTCTTCTTGCCGATTCTGTTCATTCTTTACAAATATTCCATTATTAAGTCTTTCCTCATCTCCTATCGGCATAATATACATTTGTAGACATTCGTAAATATTCGACAATTGCAAAGCAAATTGTCAAAGATGATTTAAACCTTGTAACTTGAAATAAAAGAGCGAGTAAAAATAACGGTACACGTGATTGCATTAAAACTGTCAAGCCCTCATCTCACGATGACAGTACAACAGAATATTAAGCCGAATATTCCATTTCCTAAAGGTGACACTTGTATAATATAAAACGAGTTCACAAAATAGTTTTTTTTATACGAGTGATAAAAGGACATTTTATTTTACGAGTAGGAAACGCTGCGATACGAGGTCAATACGCCGCGTGACGCAATCCTACGAGAAAAATAAAATTAATTTTACCTTGTGTGACCACCTTTTAGCACATGTACCACTAAATTTTACACACACTTACCGATGATATTCATTTATTTTAATTCAAGTATTAAATCACTTAATTGACTACTATTTTACATTAAGTTCAGAAGTAGCTCATGCGGCCAGACCAAATTATTTGGTTTCCTTTGTTACTTTTACATATTTATTTGAACGTTTGCGTATCGTCTCACGTTTAGCACGAGATAAAAATTGAACTTTTAGCGCTCTGTCCTTGCCTTAAGAGTAACCGCTTTCACTAATCGCTGTCTCAAAAAAACTATTTTGGAAAGAAGCAACCAAACTGGAAATGTGTACGAACAACCCAGAACGGAACTCCTCTGCGCAGGCGCGCGACCTTCCCTTTCCTCTTCGGGGCCACCTACGCGCGCCGCAGTCTCAAACGGCGGAGGCGGCGCGGGGCGATGTGGGCGACGGGGGCGATGGGGCGATACGCGCCGCATAATCAAGTGTTGCTCCTCAGGCGCCCTCACGCCCTGCGCGCCATCTATTACTGCGCCGCCGCCGCCCCGAAAGGCAGGCAGGGGAGGGAGGGAGATGCGAAAACAACGGCCAAACACCCAACTCGCGAGCGCGTTCTCTCGCTCATTCGCTCACTCGCTCACGCGCGCGTGCTTAGGGCGGCGGCCGACTCAGCGCGCGCCACTCCCTTGTTGTTCTCACCGCCACGCCCCCTTCCTCCACCTTATAGCCCAGCCTTCCACGCACACGCCCCCCAAGTCCTCATCACCCAAACGTCCTCGTTTCCCCGCCCTCTTCATTGCCCCAGCCTCTTCACCGCACAGTCCTCATCGACTCGCCCACCTCACCGCCCCGCCCCTCATCCCCCTCCTTCTTCATCACCCAACTCTCTTCATTGCACCGCTCTCTTCGCCGCCCCACCTTCCTCTCCGCCCACTCCTCCTCACCGCTCCGGCCGGTCCAACGCTCCTCATTGCTCCACTTTCCTCACCATCCTCGCCCTCCCGTCCGCCCCGCCCTGCCTTCATCACCTTCGTCCTTACACTTCACGCCCTCCTCACCGCACCTTCCAGGAAGACTGTTGAATGCGCATCAACGCCAACTCTCTCCCCTTTTACATAAATTTCAGCTCCGCAACCGAAAACCGAAAACTTAAGACGCCGCTCTGAATAGGCAATAATTTGTTCCTTCTAAGAGCGAGTTGCGGCGGCGATAAACACATATTTCACGCGGGCCGCGCACACCGCTTGCTTGCCGCCCGGAGGTGGGAAACCCGGAGGCTACTTTTAAGTAAAATGAGTTTATTATGTATGAGTTTTCCTAACGAAGTCGACAGCCGATAAATCCCTGCTCAGGGCTCGCGGTGTGGGCTCAAGGGAAGTGGGAGGTGGGGAGAGTATCGGAGGAAAGAGGATTTGGACGTCGGCGTGTGCGTGCATACTGGTTATTTCTAAACACGTGTAAGGATAACAATTACCGAGAGAAAATTAATCTGACCACAAAACAGTAGTACATTATAGAATACAAAAACTGATCAGAATCTTCTTTTGTAATATATTTTTGTACTGACAGTAATGTGGTAGGCTAGGCATATTGCTAAATTGTTGTTCTCACAGATTATACACTTCTATTAATATTTGCCCAAATGACGTGGCCCTTTTGCCAAAAAAATGTCTTTAATCTGGTTTCAGGTGAATGAAAATGTAGCACACGAAGATATAAGAAAAAATCGAAACAAATCTCAAAAGAACTAATAACCATATACACTGAGAATTTTAAATATTTCCCATGTTTGAGCTGAAAATATTTAAGTAAATTTATCTTATATTTTATAGCCTTCACGCGGTTGCTGTAAATTTGGCTTCTCTTGTATTTACATTATCGGGATCAACTTGGGAGAAACAATACAGAGTTGCTATTTTTCAAATGTCATCAAAACAACATCGCTCGCAATGATTCCTTTTTGAATTACACTTAAGGGTTTTAACCAAACATTCAATTCGGGCATAAAAAATCTTCAACGCCATTATAAGCGAATGCATTTACTTTCCGAAACACGTAGTACCTCCGTCTTGCATGGTAACCAAGGGTACTCTTATTTCTTTGTCGTCAACTAGCGCAGGTATCGCTCGCTCGTAAAACTTCCCTGCCAGCAGCCGCGCTAGTTTCAGCGGTCGAAGCGCCTCTCGGCGGCTGGAGCGGCGACGGGGGCGGTGCGGGGGCGGCGACGGGGGCGGCGGCAGCGCGCGAAAGATGGAGCGGGTCGATCGTAACACGATTGCGCAACAAAACACGGGCGCCCACCCGTATCGCCGGAATCTCCGTCTCGGGCGGCGGAGGATGGGCGACGGGCGTTGTTTTAGGGCAGGCAAATTCTTTCACGACCCTAATACGTAAATCAATAGCGCTTCTCCGCGGCGCAGCGGTGCGCCAGTGCCGGCGAGGAAGGGCGTGAAGAGAGCAGGCCTTCGCACAGGAGAGGTGCGCGTCGCATCACTGCTGTTTCTGCTTGCAGTCAGCGTCGTCCAGGTTCCCCTCGCGCTGGAATTCACTGTCTAGGTACTTTTCTCTTTCCTCCATTCGTCCCACTTCCTTCCTCCCTTCCTTTCTCGTTTTCGCGCTGACTGGGGTATTCTGTTCTGCACGCTTATCCCATTTCGGTCCGAATTATTTTATCACCCATTATAGATTCCTATAGATTTACTTCCGCCACGCGTTTTTAGTGCTTCTATCTATCCATGTTTATATTTCTAACCATCGTCATCTAGGTTACTCACCATGCTCTAGAACTCATCCGTCTAGATGCACCGTTCACTCTATCTTCATCGATACTACTCCCCTCCCCCCAATTCGATTTCTCCCCCCTTTTGGAACCCGTCGGTTTTCTACTCTCCGTTCACTCCAGAGCGTGCGGTTCACTCAACTTGTCCGCCCATTCTTTTCCTAACTCCGACCCCTTCCCCGTATACAGTCACCGGCGAGCGAGGAGGTGAGGTTTGAAAAATCTCGCATAACCCGCTCGATGCGACGAGACGAGGCGAGAGAACCCGCTGCGCTTTACGCTTTCGAGAACAGCTGAGCGTCGCTCTCGCGCGGGCACTCCGCTCCGAAAAAGTCGAAGAAAAAATTGATTACGAAAATATACTGCGACGAATTCGAGATTCAGCGGCTTTTACGAGGCCCGCATTTTACGCGCTCAGGCGCGGTGGGCGGGAGCTTCATGAAAAGCGGTCGCCGGAGAGGCAAGACTTTTTTCCCATGACGCCGCAACCACACGCTGCTGATATGAGGATGTGTGACAATATATGAAAGTGACAGTTTGTAAAGATTTTTTTGAAAGTTTGGATCAAATTAAGAGTAAAAAAATAACCTGGTCGTGGATCACTTAGAAAACATTTTGACAGTTTGGGATTATCATTAATGTAATGACAAATAGCGCCTCTAGTCAACGCAACAAGTCAAGAATTATTCCTACGACTCCGCCCGCACATGTTGCAACAATGACAGTAAATATTTCTGGAGAAAGTCTGAGTCAAATGAATTGATAAAATAAAATAATGATTTCCCGATAAGCGGGAAATCTAATCAGTTTTATTTAATATGAAGGAAGAGGAGAGCTAAAAGACACTACGATCAAGTAAATAATTTCTAAATAGGCTGATAATTTGTTCTGCTTTTCTAGATCTTAAACTTTCAGGGACTTCCTGTGTTTAGGTAAGTAAACGTTATTTGGATGTCATTTTGACCTTTCATTAGACCTTCTTCAGAGCTACATTTATCTGAACTCTATCTAAATATTCATATCACAAAATACCAAAATATCGGTATCTAAATAAACAGTGTATTTATTGACAAACAAGCGCTATTTAAATATTTCAAATACATCCAATTTGAAAATAGGTCGTTGATTATGAATTTTAAAAGTATATTTCAAATCCGAATCTTGCATTTTTTAATATATATTTTTGCCTCACTAAAAATACGTTATTTTTAATTGTTCTTATAACTGTACCTACCACAAACAATATACTCATTTAATACATTCGTCGATCGTCTCAGAATCCGTCACAGGTCGATCGTGCTCTGTCCTTCGGTCTCGGAAGCGGAGAGAAAGTAAGTCCGCAGCATCCCGGAGAAAATACAGAGGCGATATTTATTTTTGCTGAGCTTTCGCGCGTGGCTTGTGAAGGATTCGCAAAAACAAACGCGCGAAGCCCACTCGCCACAAGGGACGTGAGCGCGCCGGAAGGGAAGCCCTGATACAAACGACAGAGAGAGAGAGAGAGAGAGAAGACAGAAGAGAGAGAAAACAGAAGAGAGAGAAGAGAGACAGGAGAGAGAGAAGTGGGACAGGAGACAGAGAGAGAGGCAATGAAAGAGGAGAGAGAGGCAATGAAAGAGAGGAGAGAGAGGAATGAAAGAGAGGAGAGAGGCAATGAAAGAGAGGAGAGAGGCAATGAAAGAGAGGAGAGAGGCAATTAGAGAGAGAAGGGAGAAAGATATAATGGGGAGTATGAACGAACTAAGAAAGCAACCGGCGCTACTTGTTACAAGGGTCACTGTTGAAGTGTATACAACATGCACATAATAGATGTTCATATTGAATAAAATACGTTATTTAAATTTTTGTTTTCCAATATAAACACTTAAGAAGCAATATTCCATGATGGCCTTCATCTCTTAGCATGTATTTTACTGAATAGTATTAAAGTAATAAGCTATTAGCAACTTCATTTTTAGGAAGGCATTAAGAATGTCGTTAAATTCAGCGAATTATATTTTATTGTGTTTTCCTTTCTTTGCAGTATTCGTTAACGGATCAATTTTATGACATTATCATACTAGCTGAATTATTAGTATAACAGGATAACGATTCGTACAGCTTCACAACATCTACATGAATGCCATCAATAAATAAAAATTGTTTCTTGTGATATTATTCAATTTCAACAAAAAAATTCATAAATTCGATAATATTTTATCATATTACCAATAATATGGATAGTGACAATAATGTTGACTTCTAAATTATCAAATATTTACCCAACTGATGCAGCCCTTTTACGAAAATAATTGTCTTGCATCTGGTTTCTGGTCAATAATGTAAATGCAGTACAAGGAGATATCTTGTCTCAAAAAAAATAATAACCATTTACAGGGGAATTTTATATATTTTCAATGTTTGAGCTGAAAATATTTAAGTAAGCTCATCTAATATACTAATAATAACTCATCGATTGTAGGGCTTATAGATGTTCCTAGATACTCAGAACTTTATTCCTAGATAATCAGAAACCTCTTCTAAAAGCTAGTAATGTAATCGATCCTACAGACACACACAACAGGTCACTCGGCAACTCGTTTCGACCACCTTGGCCGTTTATCCCCGTCGCCAACGCCCAGCCAGGCTGCAGCCCCTGCGAATCCGTGCGGCGCGACTCGGTGTCGTGTGCACTGCCCGAACCAATGCGCGCCTGCGTTACCTGATAAACGGACTAAATTTAGCCACCGCCGTCGCCAACGCCACCGCGTCGCAACCGCTCGCTACCCAGTGGTCGTCGCTTTCATTTCGATGCCACCGCCGCCGCCCCCTCCCCTGGCCCCTCCTGCCGGCCAGCAGCCCGCCATGTTTCGAGTCCAGCGGACTCGCAAAAAAAATAAAAGATACGGGAGATGACGCGCGGATTGAGATAAGCAAATAGTTTACGTTCATTCCCGACGCATATTTCAATAGCACTTGTAGTTTGTGTGGTCGCGATTTTATTTCGCAGATTAGATTTTTCGTGCTAGATTCTTGCACGAGCTTTGATATGTTTTGTGAATGCTTTTGTGTTGGCTATAACACATACAAAAAAGCATTGTTTCCAACCAAAACCGTAAGCCATGAATTTATTTTATTCTCATTTCAATAAAGAATGAACACATATTATTTTAAAGTTTTTTGTTCAAGTACGGTACAATTTCACTGATAATTGTTTAACTCATTTGTTGAAATAATTTGGCTTGTACGTAAGATGATTTCGAAACATTCGTCCAATGAAACACAGGAATGGAAAACAAAGAGAAAAAGTTTACGGTCTTGAAAACAAAAAAGTGCCAATTTGTGTATTTTTAACTAAACTACTATTAAAGGAAGTAAATCAATGGATAACTTCAAATGTTTTCATTTTATTACACGGTCTTTTATATTCATATCAACAAATGCTTGTGGATGCTTTAAACCGTTTCTGACGTACACTTACATCGCTCTAATTACGCGTATTGGAATCGCAGCGATGTACGTCGCTCTCAGAAGAGCCATCAAGCAAAAGATAAATAAACGGGCTGAATAACAGCGTCACTCTCCATTTGACGAGATCCGCCAAACACAACAACGGATATGCATCGTGATTAATTTATGACAGGGAGATCAAAACTGGCATTTTACGTTAGCAGTATCTAATCCCAGTGGAAAACCTATATCACATAAATGCTTTTTTTTATCTTGCATAAAGCAAGAGAACTCCGCAGTACAGACACGGTTAACATTTAAATGGATCGAAAAAACTATGACATACTGGAAAATAGTTTCCAAAATGATTGCTATAATTGCTACAAAACACAAAGAATACATGTTTACATACATCAAATTCATTTTAGAGGAAATAATGCAACCTACTGAAAGGAGAAACTCAAACAACGAATCTATCTGCTTGCATACGTTTACCCAAAATAACATCTGAAAAAGAGTAAAAATGTGTGCATTCTAACATTCCCAATTTTAAAATTATCTATGAATGTAAGATCTATTTGTACTACAACAAAATAAATCAAAATCTAACATCTCTCACTTTTCATTGGGCTATTACTTTCTCTTTCTATAAAGTAATAATTCACAAAATGTTTTTGATTCATTGATTTCTTCCGAAAAAAGAGAGCATACAATTTGAGTTCAGTGAATCCGTTTAAACAAACGCTTATTTACACCAGGTGAATTATCCATTCACGTAGAAACGCCTCGCGCAGGTACCAGAGGCAACGCTGTGCCGCTACATATTTCTCCGCACACGCCAAATAATTCGAGGTTCTCGCAAGACTAGCGATAGTGATTCTCTATATTTTTAACCGCACGGCCCCATGCATCACGCCGGGTTGAACGCCGCCGCCCCCGGGGTACAGCGACGGGCGGCGGGGCGGGGAGAACGGGACGTCGGAGCGAGGAGCGGGAAAGGGCGGGGAAACAGCCAACGAAGAGGAGAGGAAGCGGACGGCAGTGTCCACCGGCACGCAGCGTGCGCGCGAGCGAGTGCGCGTGCGTGTGCGTGCGTGCAGCCGTGAGCTCCACGCGTGATATACGAGGGCTCAATAACACGCCAATTGGAGTGCGCATTAATCCTTAGCCTCCCTCCCCGGCCACCGGCCGCGCCACCGCCGCCCCGCACCGCGCCGCGCCGTGCCGCACTCCTGTGTACGCTACGGCTCCCTCTCAATATCCCCGCCCTTAATTTAACCATCAATAGTATGGGACACGCCTGCTCTATATATTTGTCAAGCATTTATATATAGAGCTTCCAACGCAGCCGGCCGGAGAGACGGAAAGAGCTTACGCAGACACAGAGGCGGAGTTTAGAAAATTCATCGTGTTCGAGACGAGATTTTTAATCACGCAGAAGCGCCAGGATTAGACCAGGAGACGGAACGAGATAAAGCGCGGAACACGAAAAGAGACGGAGAAAGAGAAGCGCGTGGGAAGCAGAAAGAGAGAGAGAGGGAGAGGGCGGGGGAAGGGGAGGGCTTAATCCACACCTATCAAGATTTAAGGTGACGCGAACGGAATCAATTTCCACTCAAACTGCGTCTAATTAACTCGGCAATACGAGCTACGCTTTCGCAACAATGGCGGCACCGGCCGCCATGTTGACAACGAGAGCGCTCCGCGCGGCGAGTTACGTGAACTACGCGAGCAGCCGCTGCCGTCGCCGTCTCCGCCACACCGCGCCGCGCCGTGCGTCTTGCGTGCGCCCACGTAGGCTTCAACGACAACAGCTGCGAAGGCGGCCACGCGGGGCGAGCGAGAGGGGCAGAGCGCGGCCGGAGAGGAAGAGAGTGAGAGGGGGAGAGTTATTTCAATGCATTAACTGATTGCTGCCTTATAGCGGTGTTAACGCGGCGCGTGACGCGCGCGCAGCTCTGCAATTGCGCCGGCGACTAATCCCGCTTTCGCCGCCGCCACCGCCGCTGCTCCGGGGCGGAAGGAGACGCGGCCGGTGCGTGGGCGGGGCGCGAACGGGGGCGGGGCAGGCAGGCACGGCGCGGGCGATGGACGAAAGAGGCCAGATTGAAGCACGTGCCGATCAGGGCGGGGCAGAGTGGCACATATACGTGAGTGAAAGGTGGGCGGCCCGAGGTTCGAGCAATGGATGACTGACTGGTCGAGAGGGGAGCGGGGCTGAAGCACAGATAGAGCGAGGGTGAAGTGGGGATGAACCGAGAGTGGAGAGGGGATTCGAGAAGGGAGAAAAGCTGGGTAGGAGCGGTGGGTAGAGAGGGAGGTGAAGTGGGATTAGAGAGGAAAGGATCGGTGCCCACCGAGCGGACTCGTGCGGAATGAAAACATAGCAATACCGAATGGGGGAAGGAGAGGCGCCGAAGAACGGTTAAAACGTTTTCAAAAGGAAAGGCAACAACAGTATATCGGTGCCGAAGCGGAGCGGGGGCGGAGGGAGGGCGTGGTGATATCGGCGGAGCGGGATACAAAACGAGAGCGGTGACGACGGCTGAAGAGGACAGGAGCGGATTCGGAAGAGGAATGCGTGGGTGGCGCGGGAAATGGGGTTGGGGAGGGGCAAAGAAGGGGTTGTGGAGGGGAATGTTGTGTTTCCTCCTGTGCACAATGCGTTCCTTCCTACAGCCGGATGGATTGGCTCGTTGGAACGATGGGACGCGCGACGCGGCGAAGGACTCGTAAACAATGGACCCCTGTGCTTCAGATGGCGATTAACCGAGTGAAAAGGACTCAGAACCTCTCAAATTACCCACGAGTGGCAGTTTTCATATCCCACTTGGGAGTTATGGCACTTGTTACTCAGTGTTCATGTATCATTGAACATCTAATCCCACTTGAACATCAATTATTGATACGAAAAACTCCCAATTCGTTTTTGTAGTTTGAAGACAAAATAAATCACTCTTGAACTTCAAAATATTAATGGCATGAACACGAAATTATCATTTGTACAGCTAAGTTCACACTTATTTAAACTCCATTTTATAACTGATTTCAGCACACAAAGGCGCTAAACTAATACAATTTTTGAGTGACTTTTCAAAAAATCTTGAGAATTCACTTTCCAAATATCGCAGGCGCCAAGAACTTCGTGAATTTGCCACGTCAAACGTATTTGCGGTACATATTATTTTGCCCCCAACGCCTTTCTATCGTGCGGGTTTGGTTGGCAAACCTCTGCCACTTGACTACATTCCCAGTCGGACAAAGGGCCAATGGAGAGTTACTCAACAGAACAGGCCGAGGTTTCACGCTTCACTTTGAATCTCCGCCACAACTAATGTTCGGCCAGCGGAGACACACGAGTGAATGGGCAGATTAGAGGACGAGGCGTGAACACACAAATGCCCCAATCCCTCGCATGAGCTTCTCCGGCTTCACGCCCTCATGTTCTGTTAGTTGTATACGCACGCTGCTTCATTCCCGCATAATGGGTCCGTTTGCACAGCGCTCCCTCATAGTTTCTCTTCTCTTTCAATGGTGACACTGAGCCCTTTAACCACAAGACATTTCATCCCTTACTGCGACTCTACAACATCCACAACAGAGACATACAGTTATGCATGCGTTGCTTTCGGAAGAATAAAAACACATTCAGAGCTACGCTTACAGTAGGAATTTGAAAAAAATAATGTGGAGAGACAGCGGTGAGTACTCGACGCGGTACCAAGCCAATCGAATGTCCCATACATTAATTACGTTTTATAGTAAATATAATAACAATAATAATAATAATAATAATAATAATAATAATTATTATTATTATTATTATTATTATATTTAGAACCACGCACACATGAAACTGAGACTGTGAAAACTAAAGCAGATGCGTTAGTTTGTTTCCGTAGGTGTGATACTAATGAAAATGTTTGTGATACATTTTCATTAGTATATACTGATATTTTGATAAGAAAACAATGAAAGGGGAAAAGAAGCAAGTCAACCGACATTGATGCAGGTAAGGACAAATTTATATTTTATCATGTCGTCACCATTTCAACTTTTTGCAGTGTGATAAGACGCAAATTCACAAATGGAAAATATGCCCAAACTTCTGGAAGTTTAATACCATCATCATTACAACGAATTAATTATTTAATTTTGATTAGCCCTTTTTATAATTATCTTCATAAAGGATTTCCCCTCACAACTGAGGATTTATTTCTAACATTATCGCTTATAATTAAGGAATCGCGGACAACACTACATCAATGGCAAAGAATACACCTTTGGTCCTTTCGATGTTTTACCCACATAATAAGCTTGGCGCACAAGCTAATTAAAGACCGTGTTTCCGCCTGGTAACCCTCACTTTGTTATCGAAGAGAATACTCAGCACATTGACCTCCCCAAGGTTTCCATTGGAGCACTTCAAACCACTTTTCCTCGTAGTGCATTATTTATTCCCCGCACAAGAATAGGATTTACTCTCTTTGATTCCTCCACAAAGTGGCACAAGGGGTCACAGAGAGAGACGGAGCGAAGGGAGAATTGCGCGCGCAAAGGGGAGATGGGGGCGGCAGGATCGGGCGAGAGGGAGAAGTGGGCGCTCAGACGGTGCTGCCTCCGACGGCGGGGAAGGGAAGTAATCTCCGTAGAGCCCGGACCTCCACACGGAATTCGTAATTCGATTTTTATCGAAAGAAAGGAAAGCTTGTATGATTTATATATCGGTAGGCCGGTGCAACGAGTGCGAAAGAACGACCTGAGTGAGCAGAATAGAAAAAAGAAGCAATTGGTGAGTGCTGGGAAGATAGAGGCGACCAAGATGAACAAAAATATAGACGAGATATTTGGCGAACAGAAGCGAAAAATACGAGACAGAGCGAAAGATACGAACTCGGAGTAATAGAAGCGAAACTATCGCATGTACATAACTAAAGAGTGAAAAAAGTATCAGAGTGCGTGATACAGTAAATACAAAGTGCTTTCAGGATTTTAAGCAAAAAGAAATATTGCAGGAGGAATTACACATACTTTTGGCCGTTGTTGGTTTAAATACTATACGTAAATGATTTCTTTGGTGTAACGGAAAGTGACATAAGGCAACTATTACCACAACTATCAATAAAAAGTCGATAGCAAAGTTTTACAAGAAGTCACCAACAATTATTTAAACTGAGACATAGATCCCAATCACTCACCTAATGGCGTCTAATCTCCCTCCTATTCAAGTTTCCTTCGGAAGCTAACGACAAAGTTTTCTTAGTGTTATGTAGTACATACGGGCAGACATTTTTATTTCTTTCTCAACATTTTTCGCGGAAAGCTTACGACGATACAGGTGCAATATTATATCAACTCTTGGTTCCCATAATTTTGATTCATACAGGCGCGTCATGTCAGTAGAGGATAATGTCGTTAAAACATCAGCAAGAAAAAACATCGAAATTGAAGTTGGATAAAAAAAAACATATCGATCGTGATAAAACCAAAGTAAATGAAGTTTGAAGTTCTCTTTCATTCAGCTCTACAAATCTCTTTCGTATGTAAAAACAGCCCAATAAGAATTATTTCCTCTTTTTCCACATTTCGAATATTTTCACTTTAAGCCTAAAATAAATCAAAATCCTTTCCCACTTTCTCTACTCCTGCTTTTCCCAAAAGCAACCGGATGTGTCTGAAAAATCCCGCCGAAATGTCAAACGCCGCTTTTTGCTTGGGCTTCTATTTGCCTGGATGAATGGCGTAGCAGTTTTCTCGCGTCCTTCGAGCAGAGGGCGGGGGGGGGGGGGGAATTTCGCCTTCCGGGGTAACTGCTGAGTCCCAACGGGGCGGAGCGGTGCGGCGCCTCCGCAGGCACACGCGGAGCCCCGAGCAGCGCGGCGTGGGTGGAGGGGCGAGGGCGGGGCTCCGTGGAAAGTCGGCCAAGGCAGCGCGCGATGGAGCCATCCAGGGCGACCTGGCCGGGGCAGGGGGCGACGCATCGGCCTACGGGAGGCGGAAACCGCGAGCGAGGGGGTGAGGGGGGACGGCGGTGGGAGGTCGGGAGAGGTACCGAAGAGAGGCTGGAAGGCCGCGCTCCACGCGAGCGCGTATATATATTTCTCCGCAGCCCCTCCCTCCTCCTGTTTTCCCTTCCCGCGCCCCACACCCCCTCTCGTCCTCCCCCTCGCGCCCTATCTCCTCCACGCCGTCGTGGCGGGCCGTTCGCGTTCGCTCTCCAGCGTCGCGATGAAGTATGGGGGGACACGAGTCGCAACCCCCTAAAACAAGATATACGGCGGCGCGGGCTCCTGAGGCGGCGCGCCGGCGTTTACCGAGCCGGAGCGCGTCTCGGCACGGGACGGCGCGGGGCGGCGGCGGACGTCGCGGCGCCACCCTCTCTCCCTCTCTCCTCCCCGCGCTTCGCGTCTCTTTTCGTCTTCGCCGTTCCCGTTCCCGGGCCGTGGCTCGCTTGCTCCGCTTTACGAGCCAGTCAAGAAAACTGGCCCAAGCGACGTCTGGTCCAGCGCAGCGCGACGCGGCGAGACAGACTCACCGCCGGTGGCGCCGGCCTGGCCGCGCTGTCGCACCTCCGCTGCACTTACCTGGAACACGAGAGAACATGGGAATGAGATACGGACGCGCCGGGCGCTCACGGCGCGATGGGGGGTGGGGTTCAGACTGGTAACAGTATGAGAAGGGGCAAGAGAGGGTGAACAGGTTGTTTCGAGAATGAAGTTGGTACAAGGTAGAACTGTTCTTTGAATATTCAGGGCTTTTTATACTAAAGACTTTACATTATGAAACAGTACTAGTAAGTTATAATCATTTTTTGTTGGAAATTTTGTGTGTAAGTAAATTTCAAAGACTCCGAACCATTGTTTTCTAAAAGGCAATGGTGAATTTTAACCTATAGACGAAGGTGAATTGCTTGCAAGCATCATATACACAAAGTAAATAAATATAAAACAAAAAAAAAAAAAGAAAAAGAAGTAAAAATGGTAAGAGTGTAAATGGATGAAATATAATAAAACAATCCAGCAAAAGACATCCAAAATAATATTACATCGATATATTTTTTAAACCACATGAAGTATTTACAATGCTATTTTTTTCTTCCTTTTCTAAAATAACAGACACACACGATTGATTGGTTGAAGGCAGAGAAAATATTAATCACGACTTTACTTCTCTTTTTAAGAGACACTTTTCCACGAAAGCTTACACTTTCGGAAGTTGGCACTATTTTTTAAGTTCATTAATATGCAAATGAATTCTATGCACCAGAAAATCCTTCCTGCCCTGCTTCTTACTCGAAGTGTTTCTGCGAAAATGAACTTAGAGAACAGACCAGACGGTTCCAGGTACCAGACATACAACATTTACATATGAAATTCTTCAAAAATCGCATATAAAATTCGAAATTGCTTCTGGGTATTTTTTTCTCGCAATATTCTACATTCATTTTCATCTTCATTTATGGAAGAGTACATACCGTTTTATTTTTGTCATCTTTTAAATAAAATCAATCTGATACTCGTCCTATTCATCGTTAAACATGAAAAATATGCGTACATATGATAATAAAATTGTAAAAAGAACCTAGAAGCGAGCAACGACTAAAATTTGACAACGATGTAACACAAGAACATTTAAGGCATGACGAAAGGTTTCTAGGGCACGTGTATAATTCTACTGGATGCGATGACATCAAAGCCTTTGAGCCAAACTCCCGCAAAAATACACCTAAGCGAAAAAGATGCACGACAGCCACATTAGAAAGGGACGCTATAGAAACAAACCCGACTGGAGGGCGGAGTCAAAGCACAAGGACGAATAAGGCACGGACGCACCTAGAGTATCCCACCAAGTGCGGTGACGTAGTGCCGGCGCGAAAGGGCGCCTCCGGGCGAAGGAATCGGCCTCCTCAGGTAGGCGAGGACGGCCGAGGGCGGGGGGGCGAGGGGCGAAGGACGTCTCTTGTTTGCGCCCTGCGGCGCGCGAGGGTCACACAGTGCAGGAGGGGGAGGGGCGACCGCCGCCGCGAACAGGTGAGTTGACTGGAGCAATTAAGTGGGGGTCGGCACAAAGCGCCCGGGCGGGGGGAGGGGGGCGGGGCGCCGCGCGGGTGGACAAAGCAGGTGGCGACCGACACAGCGCCGCCCAGGCGGTCGGAGCCCGCAGCGCCGCCTGCCTGATTAGGCGCGTGGTATCCGCTCCCGCCCCGGCGATTGAGCCTTCGCCTCGACCCTCCTCCCCTCCCGCTCCGTCACCACCCAACCCATCTATCTCTCTCCCACTGCCTCTCTATCAAACTCTCTCCCTCTCGCTCTCGCATGCTTTGCCGTCGCCCACGCCCTCGCTGCCGCGTGACCGAGACACCCTCGCCGCAGCCGCCGCCCACGCTCATATTGCACCTGTCCAGGTGCGGTCGCTCAAGGGAGAAGGCACGTGAACGTACGAGAGGCCGATCTCTGAATAACGGCGCTTGCCTCAAGAGAAGTACGAGCCTCTATTAATTAACACTAGAATGAAATTATCTACGGAGTATCAAAACTCGTTAACTCATAAAAACATATAACTTACAGTTAACAACTCATTCTATGTTTGTAATATTAGAAGCTCTTGTCTTTGAAATTTTTTTGCAACGCCTCAGATGTCAATTTTCGATCAAGAAACAGATAAGCGGCTAAATTTCTGATCTTTCACACACGAGAAAACGCAGAAAAATCATTACGGATTTGACACGAAAGAAACAAATATCATATTAAAATACAATATGAGTCGCCAACTTTTCGATATATCTTTCAACGAATTCTGTAGGAAATCACATTTATCGTCTCTCTTACTTAAAATGAACATCACGTAGATCTAATAAAGTTATTCCCAAGTCTTGCCAGAATTCAATACTTGATACCTCATAAAACATCCACGAATCACTTCGCATCACGAAAATCTTCAAGAATTCGCTTATCAGAGAGGTCATCCTTCGCTCGAACACACAAGAATTCTTCAAATAAACAACCCAAACAAAGATATTTCTGAGCTCTCGCTAACGTATTAGGCTCCGTCGAAGTCCGCCCGACCAGTGTTCGATTCGTGTTGCGCCGAGGTCCGCTGCGCTCCCCATCACTAAGGCATCGCCGTCTCGACGCAGCAGCCTTTCGCCGCCCTCTCATTGCGAATTCCGAGAACAATTTCGCATGGATTCGGAAACTGAATTACATATTCAAGAAGAGAGAAGGCGCGGCCGGCGGCGGCGGCGACGCGGCGGAGCGAAGCGGAAAAGGAGACAGCCGAACGTCTGAGAATTTTAAGTCTGGAAATCTTAACCGTATAAAACGGGGAGGAGGGGACAGCGCACAGCGGGAGCTGAAAGTGGTGGTGGAGGGGGCGGGGCGGGCAGAAGCGCATGCCGTCCGTCCGACCGACCACCCGCACCCAACCTCTCCCCCCATCGCCCCCTCGTCGCACCGCGTCGCCGCCACGCCGCCAAGGAAAGTCGTAACAATATGAAATTGACATTAAAATTTCAACTAGCGCCGACTGAGCCCGCTGGGTTAAGCCGGGGCCACGATGAGAGAGGGCCGAGAAAGAGACAATCGGAGTTGGAAAGAGAAGGCTCACGCGCGCGAGTGCGCAAGGGAGGGACGCGTTGACGCGGCGCGGAAGCGGGGAGGTGGGGAGAGGGGAGGGCCACGAAGAGACGGAGCGGACGGAGTGGGATGAAGCGGAATTGGGGTCAAGTAGGACGAGGCGGATAAGAGTCCGTGAGTGAACAGGCTAGGGGCACAAACAGTGACAAACGGGACGGAGCGGGACGGAGCAGGACGGTGTGTGATGGAGTGGAACGAAGCGAGGCGGGGTCTAATAGGGCGATACGGATGCGATTACACAAGTACGCTGGATAGGGCGGAACATAGAGGTCCGGAGCAGGACAAATAGGGACGGAATAGGGTGGATACGGACGGAGAGGAATGGAACTGAATTTGGCTGGACGGAGCGGCCCGGTGCGGGGCAGAGCGCAAAGTGGGCGGAACGGGGTGAGGCAGAGCGGAGTGATATGGCTGGAGCGGGCGGGGCGGCGTGGCGGAACACAATGGAACGTGATGGATTGGAATGGACCGAGGCGAAGACAATGGAACGAGGGGAGGAGATTGTGCAAGGGGAAGGACAGGATGTGGCGAGACGTAAAGATCGGAGCGGGACGGATAGGGACGGCATGGAGGTACCGGGATGAAATGGACTGGGGCAGAACAGAGCTGGTCAGGGCTGAGAGGACGGGTGAACAGAGTAGCGAGGGAGGGTGGAGCGGGGCGAAGAGGAGGGGGGGACGGTACGGAGCCGGAACGAAGCGAACCGGAGCAGGGCGGGGCGGGACGCGACGCGGCGGGCCGGAAAGAGGCCGCGGGGCAGAGTAGTACTATTCTTTAATTATAGAGCGCGGGCGCGGCGCGGAGGAGAGTCCTCGCAGAAGGAGAAACTCATTCGCTTCGAATTACAGCGCTGCAGCCGGCCGGCGCAGGCCGCCTTCCCCAGCGCCCGCGGCGGACGAGGATGTGCTCGCGCCGCGCCTACGAGGGAGGGCGCCCGCGGCCGGGAGGCTGCTGGAGGGGGAGGGGCCCGGAGGTGCAAAGCGCCAAGGACGTAAGAACACGCGAGCGTCGCCACTGCAGGCCAGACGGCGAACACGACAAAAGAAAATATCAGAACGCTAGGGATGAAGGATGTGAAATACATGCGTTTCAAAACAAGTGAGAAAAAAGAAAATGAGAAGGCGAAATCCAATTAGATGCAGAAAGGATGCGAATTAGTCGAAAGACACAATTTTCAGAAGGCAATGCAATAAAATGCGAAAAAACTAATATTTACTGAGAATTTAGTAAAGTCAAGGGGGACAGCACACAAACTATATCGGTTCTCCATAAGATAGTGACCAGTCGCATCAAGAAACAGACATATCAGAAAATAGGTATCAGAACCAATAAAAAGTTAATGTACCTAGTACTACACAATGTGATTGATTGACTACTTGATTTATTGATTATTTCGTGTTTCCAAGCATGTTAACTGTTATGGCCATTGGTCCCGTAATTTTATCAGGTGGCAGTTTTTCTCCCGCTGAGTGGTACCGGCGGCGCCGACCTACACGGCTTCCCCATCAAGGGATTTCCAACCAGCGGTACAACGGATCAATCGGGAAAAGATCTAATTTCCTGATTGGTCTCTCGACACGTGTGGTACTGTAGTGCATTTCCTTATATGTGTAAGTGGTAAGGATACAACAAGGAAGAGGAAGATAAGATCGCGCGTGATCCGTGACCCATTTGTTACGTTACTGCTCCAGCATTCGTATGGTGCTGTACGGTGAAACCACGGAAAACTACCGATCGTAGAAGGCGGCCGCTAGGATCCTCCTAGAGACAGCGGCTGAATTCAGTCTACCTATCTAGCTAGTGTAACACACCGTGCCACCGTCGGGACTCAAAACTCAGAACTTCAGCCTTAGCCTGAACATATTACGACAGAGCATTCAACTAAAACGATTCGCCTGCAGTGTAAACGAACTAGACAGGAATTTTAAAATAAACACAACTGAGTGTTAGACAGAAATAAATATCCAATTTATAATATGACAAAACATAAAAAAGAAAAAAAAATTACAAAAGATACAAATTCGGCTAACAAATAAAAATTTCCGAAACCAGAGGAGAAGACCAGGGCCAAAGGTGGCTGCAAAGGCACTGCGAGGCGAGAGTCGACAGGCGTGGGTGAGGGCGTGGGCGTGGGCGAGGGAGAGGAAGAAGCTTCATTGCAGACGTGGCGGCGACGTCCGTGGAGGCCCCAGGGAGGCGGCGCAGCCGGGCGAGATCCGCCGCCGGCAGCTGAGCGTATGATAAAATAATCAGCTCCGAGATGCGCCGCGCCGCTGCGTCCGCGCCACCCAGCGCACGCTGCGCCACCTGCCTGCCCCGCCCCCTCCTCCCCCCACCCTCCCACCGCTCCTCTTCCCCCTTGACCTGCCCTGCAACGCGCTCTTGAGAAATCTCACGGCTTCGCACTCCAGAATGGAGAATGGAGAAACACAGGCTATTCGTCCAAAATTCACAGTGAAATATCTGGAACAGTGTAAATGGATGTTCTTTTAAACGAAACAACTGCGGAAAATGCTCTCGCCCATCGCACTGTCGTACACACGTATGAATTCATAAATAAATACATTTCATACGTACGTATAACAACAGACATATAATGTATATCATGTGAACGCGTACGTATTAACACAACCTTATAACGCAAGACTATTTTCTCTGCCAAGAGTTGAAAAACAAAATTTAAAAACAATAATTTTCTAAAGAAAGAATAGTGTTTTATTTCCTGATATCTTAATATTAAACTTTATTTCATATTTGTTCCGAAATCTTTAAGCACCTGATATTCGAATAAAAAAAATTACTAACTTAATTAAACATATCTCAAGGTATTTTTTCAATACAAAGTAATGTCATAATGGATAAAAACGAAAAGAATTTCAGTGGTTAGTAATATGAGACACACCCAATCTAGACCGGATAGTCCTCCACACCTCGGTCGCGGGGTCCGCATCAATTACTGCATGCGGGGCCAAGGCGCGGCGCGGCGCGGCCCGGCCCAGTGCGGCGGCGGTGGTCAGGCGCCGGGCCCCACGAGCGCTTGCCCCATTAATAATAGGGGCGTCATTAATCATGAGGCTAATGGCAATTACTATCGCGAAAGTGATAAACATCGACGCGTGCTCCTCCTCTCCCGCCCCGCCCCGCCCCGCCTCGCTTTCCTCAGGCCAGTTTCATCCCTCTCCGCGCCCCTCTCAGCCCCGCTCCCTCACCCTCTTCCAGCGTCCAGCGGAAGAGCCACCTGATAGCGGTTGCGGCGGCGAGCAGGGCGGCCGGGATTATAGGAGGGGCGGAGGAGAAAAATTCGTACGCGCAGCGCCACATAGCGGCAAGATAGAGCGCCTGCGGAACAAAGGCGGAATAAAAGGGCGGGTAATGAAGAGAGAAGTCTCTGATGTGGCATGGGGCGTCATGCACGAGACGGGCCCTCTACACATTGCGGCTATTCATCGATAGAATGAGGCCGCATGAAAGGAAAAAAAAATCTATTGTATTCTACGTATTGAGTGTAAGAATACGTTTCGAAGAATAAGAATGAATAAAAAGCGTTTCTGATCTTGATTCAACAATTTTAAACAGTAATAATGGGTTGGTAATGGAATTAAGTACAAAAAACATTTGAAAAACTGAAATACAGCACTGAGGCAGCACAACATTGAGTTGGAGAGCAAAGAGATGGAAATGATCGCAATCTGCTCAAATATTATTAGAACAGGTAAACATGTTTATCAAAATAATTAATATAGTTACAAATAACAAAATAGCAACAAACGTTAACACATGTTTATATAAAACACGCAAAATACTACAGATGTGTGTTTTCTGTTTATCTGTATGACGAGTCACGAAGCAAAGCAAATATTGAACTATCAAGGGTTTTGACCAGAAAACTTTAATAATACAAAATATAACTAATCTCCAAAATGTATTTTGGCTACTGGGAGGATGTATTAACGACTTCGCAAATGTAGAATTATTAACCTTATTAAAATGGGCAGACGTTCACTAAGTTGAAAATATAAACTAAATAGACTTGAAACACACAGAGCTAAGCGCGAGGAAAAATGTTAGGCTAAACGCAACGCTCAGCCATCGAATAGCAAACAAACACCGAGAAACAAGCTCGAACACAACGACGAGCGCCAGCGAAATCCGCTAGGGCGCATTTGTCCCGCGGAAATATTGATGGAATACAGTGCCGGCATGCAGACGCGCCGGAACAACTCCCCCCCCCCATTCCCCCTCTCCCAGCGGTCCGGAGCGCGCCGGACACTAACCAACAATAATTAATCAGAACGATAACGATATTTTGCGAAAACAATTCCAGCAATTAGTGGCGCACCCGGCGCCGAGAAAGCGCCATGATTTCTTCTAACGCAATTTCCCCGGCGGGACGCAACCCGCACTTTTAATGATGCAGTCGAGTCCAAATAAGGGCGATTCATTTGCTATCGCGCGCGAAATTATATTGTAATCCAGGTTAATAGCACAGAATTAAATAAAACTTGGCTCGGGCATCACTGTTTTCATTACGGATACTCACAACGCTAGCCGCTAATGCCTCTTCTTTTACTAAATAGTTCAACCACATTCCACATTCTACGTGAGGACATGAATCCCTTTCGCGATGCAGTACGGGCGTAGATTTCGAAATTACAGGGGATACGTGAAATAGATAACAAAATAAAAACAGAAAAAATGAATCTAAACGAAGTAAAATTTTGCCCGAACCCGCATATTCCGCATCAATTGGAACAGCGTCTGTCAAACGCAACGGAAAGTGAATCACTCATCTCCGGCGCATAATTCATGCACTCCGATGGCAAATTCACGTAGGTTTTCGGTTAATGCATAGCGGGGAATCAGCGCCAGCCAAACATTTGCGCAGCAGCGCGGCGCTCCCCGGCGCCCGCCCCTCGCGATGTGTTGACGTTTGCGGGCCGCTTCTAAACATCCGGGGCGTGCGGACCTACGCACCGCTCCGTGCGCCCCGCCCCCTGATCGGCACGCCTCCAACCTCCCATATAGGCCCGCAATATCCCCGCCCGTCCTACGGCCCCGCTACGCTACCACACTACACTACCCCCTCCCCATTTCGTCGCGGCAAGACTCCGATTTGCCCCGGCCCCGCATTTCCAGTCCCCGCTTCCCCCCACCCACCCACCAACTTCGTTCCGCCACCTCCACTGCCAGCGACACGCCATGCCACTAGCCTGCCTCGCCATCAACCCCGTCTCCCATCCCTCCTCTCGGCTCACCCCGCTACCTCGACCACCACTACACTACCCTCTCGCTACGGCAACGCCCCACTTCGTCGCGCAAGACTCCGCTTTCCCCGGCCCCGCACGACATGCCATGCACTACCCTGCCTCGTCATCAACCCTGTCTCCCATCCCTCCTCTCTGCTCACCCCGCTACCACCCCCCAACATCAACACCATCACCGTCCTTCTCCACTCCTGTCCCATTCGCCTCCTGCACCAACAGCGCCACCCACTTCCCCCTCGTCCCGCACACTAATCCGCGCACACTTTTCCGTGCGGCCCGGAATTATGCAATTTGTCACTGCGTGCGCGCGCTCGCGCGCGTTTCGCGTCGCGCCTGACGGGGCGGGAAGAGCGAGGAAGGGCGGGGAGGGAGGGGAGGGGACGGGGCGTGGAGCGGCGGTGGGCGTTTGCGTGGCGACCGCATGATGATACATTAATTTAGCTTCCCGGAAATTATATTCATTAAGAGGAATTAATTGGCCGCCGGTTTATTAGAAACTCTGTGACGCGCGAGGATCAGCCGCGCTGGCCCGGCAGGCGCAGCCGCACGGCCGCGCTCAGCTGCTGAGCCGCTCATCCAGGGAGCCACGCCCACCGGTGCGGCGCTCAGCGATTTGGAGCCTAGCACCGCATCGCGGGAAGCGGTCGCTGCGACAGGCAGTAGACCTGCGATCCACCGGCGACAGCGCCAATTAGAATCTTCGGAATGCTCTCCAGCCAAACAACAGACACAGATTTTTAACTTCTTGGATTGTCGTAAAATGTAGTAGGATTTACATTACTGTGTGCTGAGTTCCCGTTGGAAGAGAATTCTCCAGTCCATGCTATTTTCTTTCGCCTTGATTTCGCAGTTTTGATGTGGGGTTTGACGCTTGGTGTGGGATAGGAGATGAGAGGAGAGTCCCTAAATAAGGACGACAATGAGTTACAAATTTAGATTGCCAACATTGTAATTGCCCCATGATTCTGCGGCCTATTTGAAAAGGATGCTAGCGATGCTGAGGTTTTATAAGTAGAAGAATGTTCATACCATTACAATACGTGAGACAGGTTTTTTACAACAAGACATGACGTCATGACATGTAATGTTATTAGCAATCAACATTAATTAAAATCACATGAAAAGATGATTTTTTTACGTTGAAATGTTTTCTTTCATATACAGTTGCCCATTCGGTAACGGGAAAAAACTAATAGAGGGCAATATTGAAATGAAATACGAATATTACTAGGAAATTGAAATTATACTTCGTAACTAGTAATACAAATGAATGTATGATAGATAAATACAATTTTACTCCAATTATGCATGCAATTGCTAGAGCAACAAATGAGAATTTATAAAACCTAAAATGTGAATAAATGTGCAATAGAAATACACTTTTTTTCATGAAGGGAAACATTTTGTCGAGAGTAATGAACTCCGAATCACGCCCCAAAGCGATATTATCTTTACATTTGCACTCTACAAAATATATAAAATATAAAAAGTACTGGGACAATGGTGTCGGGCAGTTTATACACTCAACACTGGGAACATGGCGCATACAGTTTGGTTCAAAAGTTAATAACGATTAATACAGCATATGATAAAAAGGGTTTTGGATAGTGGTAGAAATTTATTGAAAAATAAATGAATGTAATTGGCCGAAACGAAACAAGGATAGAAATAACGTATGATTTCGGTTCGAAGAGAAAATGACATTCTTGCAATGTAACAGGAATTATGGAGAAAGTTAAGATAAATTAAAAACTGTGTAAAAAGGATATATTTAAAAAAATGCAAAATGATAAAGAATGCAATGATGACGACGAAAATCAGAGAATAGAAAGCGTAGAGATTCAATGTGAAGAGTGGAAGCAAAGAGAAAGCCCAATGAAGAGAAGGACGAAGTGCGGCGCAGTAGAGAATCACGCTCGCTGTGCCCCACTTCCCCCACCGCCCGGGTGCGAGCCCTATCTCCCGGCGGCCCGAGTCACAATCATTAAATGCTATTTACATTCACAGCCGAGCTTAACTCTAATCTCGGATGATGGGATTAAAAACGAGGACTGGCGATTCGAAAGCGCGGAGCCCGTGGCGGTGGCGGTGGTGACTACGGCGGGGGTGGAGCGGGGGCGGGCGCGGGACGGGGAGGAGAGGAGGGTGGGGGTGCTCGGTCGCTGCAAACGCCTGCGTGCCGGAGCCAATTTCGGCTGCCTCGCTTCTCCTACCCCCGGCCCTGCTCCCGCCGCTGCTGGGCGCCCGCGTGGGCCAACGGCGTGTTATCGAAAGCTGCGGAAAGGAGCAGTGCGGCGCCCGGTCGTTCCGTTCCAAGGGCAACCCCGCCACCCCGCTTCTCGCCTCTGCGCGCCCCGCCCACCCCGCTCGCGTTCGGGAGACAATTTGCACGCTGCAAAACTCCACGGCTTTCACGTCCCCCTCCACCACCCTTTTCGGCCGTCCGATACCTTCACGACCTCACTCGTCCTCTCTTCTCTCGCCGTCCTCGTTGTTTCGTTCTCCCAAGGGCCGTGCTCACACGATTGTTTCAAACACGGGTGTGACACCATAGCGCCAGAAACTGAGAGAATCCCAGTAGATGGCAACAATGTAAATAAAGAATTGGTGGGAAGAATATTATAGTATCACATGAATGCATCACAAAGGAGAAAATATCAAGACAAAATATTTGGTGCGAACGTGAAACGGAAAACCGTGTTAGACATAAAAGATGAGCGCACGTTACATGAAAAGAACTTTAATGCAAAGAAGTAGCGCAATTCTCAAAACACAGAAATACGTCTCACACAAAAATGATAAGCTCAGTGTTAAAATGAACGTGTAGGATTCGTCGAGCACCACAACACCAAAAGCAGCGCAACGTGCGAAAGAGGAGGAGAAAATGCGACGGCCAAAGGACGTTCCCCGCAAATGGGGGGAGGGGAGGGGCGGAGGAAGATCAACGCCGGAAGGGGATTGGGAGCGGGTGGCGCATCGGAAGCAGGCCGTGGGATTGAATTTGTGGCCCCGGGAACGTGCGAAATGGAGGGGCCCGGGAAAATTTCCCAGCGCAGCAGGTGGCGGTCGCGGCTGGCGGACGGCGGCGGCGGCGGCGGCGACGGCGGTGGGGGTGGGGCGGTGGCGGCGGCACCATCGGTCTCTTAATGCGTCCAGCTGCTGGAGGGCGCTGTCAGGGTGAGATGGGAGCACACGAAGTGAGAGAGGGTTGGAAAGAACAGGCAGCGCATGTGGGAGTCACCGACTACTGGAATTGTAGAATCGACGAGAGAATCGATCGCAAATTTTCACTTGAATTAAAAAAAAAGAGTGGACGATAATTCCACAGAATTGACAGATTTATGTAGGGGATTGATTGAAGTGACGAATAAAGGAAAAGTGAGGGGGTTCAAAACGTGAAGTGAGAGTAAAAAAGTAGTCAGAAGTGAAAAATAAATCACGGACGAAAGGAGTAACTGAGGGGAAACTTACATGGTTTGAGTCGGTTAAAGGAGAACAGGGGAGGACGAGGAGAAGAGAATGGAAGGTAAATGACGTATAGGGGAGAAGAGAAGGTGGCTGCGGTGAACTAGTATGACGACGAAGGCGGAGGGCGAGGACTACGGCGAGGTCGGAGGGTGAGAATGTTGAGGGTGAAGACGCAGGACGAATATGGAGAGCGAGGACGGAGAGGGAGGGTATGGGAAGAAGGGAGTGAGAGTACAGAGGACGAGGAGGGAGGACGAGAACGGAGGGCGAGGACGGAAGACGAGGACGAGGACGGAGAACGGAGGACGGAGGACGAGGACGGAGGACGACGACAATGGGCGAGGACAAAGAGCAAGAACGGAGGACGAAGGGTGAGAACGGAGGACGAGACGGACAGCGAGGACGGGGAATGAAATCCAGGATGGAGGTAGTGCTAAGGCCGCCGGGTGGTTCGCTCAACGCCCCGCGATTATCCGCCTCGCAGCGCACCGGCAGCAATTTCCCCGCGAATAAAATACTTCTCGAACGTTGCTGTATCTGGTTCGTGCCATTGCTCCCAATTTGTAATGCGAATACTTCTGGATTAATGCGCCCTTCGGTGACTAAAGAGAAACGAAATGCGTTTCCACAGTCCACTTGAATGATAATATCGCGCTAATTTTTTTAATGTGCACTGTGGCCATGCGATGAATCAGGAGTCACTTTCGTTCTTTCATAACAGCAACATATATGAAATTTCGAATTACATTTTGGTTCTAAGAATTGAGGGAATCCTCGCCCAGTCGAAATGATATCTACTAGGGGAACTCGCGTCGGAATGTTTCCGCTTTCAAGTTTTCCGCTGGTTGATGCTTTTATACGGTCGCGCGCAAAAAGGAAGAAAAGCTTTTTACTCTGTTAACAGGGAATTCTCCCGAAAATAGTCGAGCGAGTTCACATGAATGAACGCGCTATCTCGCCACTCTCTCTTCATCAGACACATGCGGCGCGTTTTCTGCGACACACGCCATACCAAAATTCTGCGAAACGAAGTAACAAAAACGCAATTACCCGACAAACGCCATTCAGGAACGCAAACAACGTCACAGGCAATTTTAAGGCGCTTTAACGAACCTGACGAATAACGAAAACAAACAAGGCTTTCCTTGAACGCACGCCATTTTCGGTCATTGACGTGAACATCCAGAATGTATTATTTTTATTTTCTCATATACGTACGTATGTACTCAGATCGTCCGTCTGTAAACATCAATAGCTTCTAAATTATTTGTAGGATTTTTTTAAACGAATATTGCCCGATCGATCTGGTCCGACTTTAAATATTTGGGGTACCTGACATGAAGCCCATAAGATATTTTCACCCCTAATTCACATTTCTTTTATAGAATTATGACTATCAATTATTTGGTAAGATATAACAGTAATAATTTTTTATGAATGAGACCACATTATTTTACCACATTCCATAAGTCTCCTTCGAATGTTGATATTTAAATACAAATCAATTTTTGCAGTTATTTTATAGAAGAAGCGGGAAAAGAATTAAATATATTAAATGTTTCATTTCACAAAATTAAAAATTCGGATGAATTTAACTTCACGGGAAAATCATTGAAAGTTATGAAAAGGAACTACGTTACATTCATCCTAATTTTACTCCATCACTGGAAGAAAATACGTTACCTTACGCTTTCCTTTCATTCAAAAGTCAATAACAAAGCCCACCGACAAATCGAATCCGTATTTTGTACACAAAACACAGCATGATGCATTACGCATCTATCGCCGAGGTGAACGAATTAGTAACCCCAATCTACACTTGTGCGTGACTCTTGGTGTTTGCCAGCACCACAAACTCCCCGTCGCGACGTCGAGATATGCCCCGTGCCGCGTCATCGGAGGTCGTGGCCTCTCGCGCTACGCAGCGAGCACGCAGCACGCGTCGCAAAATCATTTTCGACCGGCGACCGGGCCCAGCACTCCCGCTCCGAGCCGCGCGGGTTTTTGTTTCGCATTTCCCCAGGGTGCCGGCAGGCGCGGGGCGTGGGAGGCGGCGGTCGCGGCGGTGGCGGGAGCGGCAGCAGCGGACGGGAGGATCGCCGCGTTTTTTTTTTTTGTTTTTTTTTGTGAAATGTGGCCTATGAATCATATTTTAAATACATGCAAGATTCCCGTTTTATTTTATTTGCGCCCCGCGTATTTACAAGCGGGCGCCGGCAGGGATGGCGGGGCGGGGGTTGGCGTTTCGGTGTGGGAGAGGGTTGCAGCTGATACTGCGCGAGGGCGCGCCCCTCCCTCCTCGGGTGGGGGCGGAGAGTGGGAGGAACGAGGGCGGCGGCGGCCGCGGCGGCAAGTGTTTGTGTTGTCCTGATTTATTCGCGGGCAAAAAAGACAAAGTGTCGCCATGGTTTTTAGCGGGCGCTCCGATGGCTCCCAGGGTAATTAAACCGTGTATTAATTGTTGCCGGGCCGCCGGCCGACGCTCGTTATTTATCGAGAAGGCGTCGCGGAGGGCGGTCGCGGCGGCGGAGGCGATGGTGGTGGCTGGCGACGGTGGTGGTGCATGATAAAGAATAAGAAACGAGTGGCGAACAGAAAACACAAGAATCTGCGTTCTGAGGCGGGGGTGAAAATTAATATCTTAATTTTGTTAGGAAAAAACGTAAATAATTCTGAAAATTTAACATGAGATTGGAGAATGGACTAGGAGAAAACAAATGCAGGAAAAGGAAACTGAAAGGTCAGAAAACAATGAAGGAAATGGCATCGAAATAATTGGATTTATGGTAATTGGAATATCAAACATATATTTTTTGTTGAGAGCGTGAGGAGTACTACTAGTTTTGAAAATTATTACGAACGCTCAGTAAGTTAATTGTAGAAGTATTCGCTAATTACTAATTAAATTAAATTTATATTACCCGAGAGTTCTTACCCGAGTTGTTATTCAATACGATAAGCACCTTATTATGTGATACGAAATTATAACATAATACGATACGATTGTTCCGTCACATTTTTACGGACATTTAAATTTCGCCAGTGCAAGCTCCTCCGAGCTCAGTACCTAATATGTGCGGCCTAGTTTTAGCAGCTGCATGTCCTCCGCCTATCGTCCTCCATCCTAGCCCATCCTAGGGCTAGGACCACAGCCGGCGCCGGTGCCGCACCGCGCAGGTATAAAACTTCCCGGGGCGACGTCGGCCGCCGCTATTTATGATTCCGCGCGCATTTTATCTGTGTTTAGCGGAGGCGCTTTATCACAGTGTGAGATATACTGGGCGGCGCGCGCTCCTAGCGTCGGGTTTACGGCCCTTGTCCGTGCCCACGCCCCTCCCCGCCACCTCACCCCACGTCTCGTCCCCGCCCTTCCCTCCCCCTCGTCCCCGCCCCCCTTCCGCCCTCGTCTCTCCGCCTTCGCTCTCGTCTCCGCTCCGTCCACCCTCCTGGCCTCTCCACCGACCTCTCTCTTTCCACGCTGTTCTACTCTTGTGTTCATGACGCAGAATCTCCAGTGACATGCCTGCAAATACTGGCTTTATTCCTCGCGATATCTTTGAAACATGACCCTCCAAACACGGTACGTAACTTAAGCACAGCACGAACAGGCAGATTCATATATAGTGTTGAAAACTATAGTGAGGCGGTGCATTTTAATGCACGGCTTTCAGTCATAAATTACGACATCATATTTCGTACAAAAGGGACATCATAATTGTGCAAATTTCACACATTTACCTATTTTTTATTATCTTCACTGCCAAACATTTAGCAAGATACGCATTGTAATGAACTATTTTCTTAAAGAATTTTTTGACTTGGTATTTTACTGTTAGTATTCAACGGCAATAGTTGTTACTTTGTTTTGGATGATTATGGCGATAACAGAACTATTCCAATTCCGCAATGGTTTCCAACGAATTGTGATGATGAGTGTACTTGTCCGATACTTGGGTCTTCCTTTGAGTTGTAGTAAGCACACGTGAACCCCTTTAAAATTGACATCTGCATCAGGCAGCACAGATGAGTTCTGCGGGTTGCTTCCTTTAAGAGTGAATACTCCGTTACTTTTGAAGGTCTAATCGATGAAAATAGCGTAAATTAGAATTCATATTTCAACAAAGAAAATTATGAAGGATATTTACACAACGAGGTCCATAGATGTTTGAAAGGCATCATTTACAATATTTAACTCGATAGAAGAAAAAAAATCTATCCCTGAGCTTATCTATCACATCAATATATCGAGTAATAAAATGATGTGTTAAAGATTCACGAAAAATTTCGAAAACTGACATTAAAGACAACAATCTACATGAAAATATTTTGAAATCTTCCTTCTTTTGTTGCGTTTATCTTCCCGTCGGACAACGTAAGACAAAGGGAAACGCCAAACCTACTGCAGATGTTACAGATAAGCTTAGCAATCATGTACGCCGCAAGTGCTTCAACACATTCCGCAGTTCGTAGAGAGCAAGTGCTTTTCCTCGGACAATATCCCGCCTGCAGGGGTCATTTTTCGCGTGGGGGGGGGACAGGACAAGCCCCAGCTGTAAAAGCTCTTGCGCTCGCGGGAAGGACATATATCCCACTCGTTGCCTGTTCAGGCAGACCGGGTAGCGACGCCCACATAACCTCGGGCGGGCCATACGGCGTGCACAACGTTCGGAAGGCGCCGTATTAACTGTGCTGAATCTCGGATCGTTCCACGCGTGGTTGCAATGGAAGCGGCGAGCGCGGAGAAGGAGGGGTGAGGGAGAGGCAAAGAAGGAGGCGTTTCGGTCTGGCGTACAACGCAAGGGCCGGCTTCTAAGGGGCTCGTTATTATTCTTTGGTGCGGCGCCGGGCGCTGGTTCGTTGCAGACCACGCGACTGGTGTTCGCACTGTTCTTTCCTGCCGCCCTTCCGTTTCCATCAACCTCTCCTTCTCTCCCTTTCTTTGTCCCTCGTTCCTCCATCTCGTCGTCTTGAGCTCGCGTGTATGCCACTCGGGCACGGCTGCTGGAGGAGAGTGTATGTCTGAGTTAGTGTGTGTGTGTGTGTGTGTGTGTGTGTGTGTGTGTGTGTACGTGTGTGTGTTGCTGCGACTGTGCACACACTGTTAAACGTGTTACGAGCTGGCTCGAAACTTTTACGGCAACTCAAATTACACTAAGTTAACCTGCGCTACATTAAGTTTATACTGTTCAAGCATACACGACGCTCGGTCTATCATATAGAGCAAGCCGCTGCCGCCGGCGGAGCCCGGAGCCGCGGGGGGGGGGCGGGGGCGGGGGCGGAGGCAGTTATTGCCCAGGGGTACGCATTCTCTCTCGGGACGGCGAGGCGCGGCGCGCGCGGTTCTCCGAGTCGGGGATTTCGAGGAACAGACACCGCCACCGAGAAGAGGAAAGTGCCCTGACAGGCACTTCACAAGAGACTGCCAGTTCGCTCGCTGTCGACTCGAGGGGTTTACGTATCGGGTCCTTTCAGGAGTTGAAGGCAGCGCGCAGTGGAGGAGAAGGAACCATCGAACTGGTTTTGAATAATTTTCAACACGCGTAATGAGCCACTAAAAAAAATTTTTACATTTGTCTCCTTTCCTTCATCAAGCAAAAGTGATATACGATTTCAATCATTTTTTAAGAAATCTTCGCGAAATACTTCTCATTATCAGCTGCCTCTGTTTGTTGCATTAGGAAACCAAATGGTCGGTACGTCTAAAATGTGTACCGCTTTTTAACTGCGAAAACACAAAGATAACCAGAGCTAGTCGGACATATTCGCATCCATAAAATCATATAAATTTTTATAACTTTTAGTTTTATTCAGCATGCAATAGAATTTTTTTTGAAATTTTCTTAAACCACAATGGTTCCCAAAACATGCACCATCAATTATTACTCATCTCAGTATCATAAAATACAATCATTTTCACGAACGATCATTTTCAAATACGCCTAGCACTCAGTATTTTCACTTAAGTCGCAATTCGAGAAAAAGAACGCAGACTCACAGTAGGTCACCGTTGGAATAAATCGCGGAGACCAATCCGGGACGGAACATACAGCTCGTTAAGAGGCGGGGGCGACATAAAGGCAGAAACGGGGGAAGAGGCGGATATGGGAGCGACTGAGGCGGAGACAAATGTATATTTAAGGGGGGGAGGAGGAAACTCATGTAGAGGCGGGGTAGAGATTGAAGCAAGGTCGGGGATGGAGACGGAGGTAGAAACTGGGCAGTGGCGGGGCTGAGGGCTGGAGTAGAGACTGAGAGTGGGGACAAACGGGGGCGGGAACGGGGGGCGAAGACGGGAGCGGCCAGTGGCGGCGAGTGGCGGCCGGCGCTAGCCAACGCCGTTGCCCCAGGAACGACCGTTGCGAGAGGAGGTGCAGAGCCCAGGCATACAGGGAAAAGCTTTTCCCCGGGCGTCGGACGCCTGTGCGAGGAAATCGCCCGGCGTTCAAATGTTTTCCCCCACGCCACCCGCGGTCCCTCCACCCCTCCGCACCTCCACGCCTCCACGCGACGCGGCGTGACGGACGAAATCCTACAGGTTCTCACACTTTACCCTGGAGGCGTGAGCCCCCACGTAAAATCCGGTCTTAAGTAACAGGTTGCGAACCCACTTGTCTGGGGACTGTAAACCTGCGGAATATTCTCATATCGTTCAACTAGAATTCTTCCCGTGGCCGTTCGTACAAAAGGTAGTTCAATCATAAAGATACGTAGTCATGAAAAGTAGTAAAGTTCACACCACGAAGGAAATAGTGCGAAAGAAGAGCACCTCTATTTTATATCGCAGTTCACTCCAAGAAGTATCTCTTCGTAAGTCACCATTTACGAGACGCTCGCTGGCTGAAAGTATAATATAGCATCTACTGGATATCTTTATGATTCAGCTAACGCACAGAGCAGGTGCTGTGCTTCGAAATAATTTGATGTGTGCACACCGTTAACTGCAATTTAGAAATTAAATATCTTTCAAAAAATACCGGACTTCCAAGAGTAAAATATTTCCAAATGTGTTCTGAAAATACCATTCAGGGCGTTGTGCAGCGATCGCTATGTCAATATACATAAAATATGAATGATTTGTGTTACTCCTGTGATATCTGTTGCACAGTATTATCCTCGTCTTCAATATAAGAATATTCAATTATTGCAAGTATACGAACACAGTAAAACGTAATAACATTGAAAAACTATCAGGAAGAGCCCGAAGACATATACAATTAACGTATTTGTCACAGTACACGACGGCGCTACACGTTCAAAAATACCAGTTACAATAGCTCAGCGTCAACATCGTTGCATGTGCAGCATTCTTGACCGGGAGACCGTAAGGTTGTAGTTAGGAAGGCTGCTGATTTCTACTCTAAGTCGATCTCAACCACTATCTGGAGGAAAATTCTAGTGACCGGCTGCTCTAAGAGGTAGTTTTTCTTGATTTACCTACCAATACAAGGAGAACCTTGGAGCAGTACACCAACAACCAGTCACGTGCCGTGTCTTATCTTTCCTTCCTCATCCTACCCTCCTCTTTTCACCTTTCATCTACATGCAGTATACTGCCACACACGACGGGAGGTTACGTATTGACCCGGCTGGAACGTTACCTGTTCGCTCAAGATACCAGGAGGGATGAATACCCACAAACCGACCTGCAGGTCGGCGACGAATCTCACGTTCCAACAGAGCAGGAACGCCGCCACCCCAGAGACAAAATATACACTACACTTACGGATCTAAAACTTCAGAAATTAACTCGCCCGGAACCATTCGTCACTCACACAGCACCATAAGTCCGTCCTCGGAGACCCAGTAGCCAACGGGTCTCATGCATGCGGCAAGGGGGCGCCCGGGCTCGCCGCGTCGCGGGCGACGGCGAGGCAAGCGTCGACTTCTCGGCGCGGGGACGGAGCGCGCTCCGCAGAGGCCGCGCATTGATATTCCGGCGACGACGCGCTTCGGCGGCCGCCCGCACTTCCCCGCCCCCTCCCGCCTCCCTCCCCACCCCGCCCCGCGGAACCCCGGCCGGAGAGCCAAGGTAGATTGAAGCTATCGGGCAGCGGGGCGGTGGAAGGCCGCTGTTTTACTCAACACACACACACACACACACACACACACACACACACGTACGCCAGCGAGAGAGCGTGCGTGCGTACGCGACCAGCGCGTCCCCGCCTTTCCCCTCCTTCGCGAAAGGGGAGACACAACGGAGGAAAAGGCGAAGGCGCCGCGTGCGACCGGACGCTAAATCGAATCCCGCGCTCCATCTCGGGCGGCGGAGGCCGCGAGGGCGACTCGCGCGTGCAGCGGCTGGGCGTGGCCCGCGAAGGCGGAGGGGCGGCGTTTCGGGGGGCATTGGAGGCAACGCGGCAAGTGCTGGATGGAGGCGAAGGCCCCATGTCACACAATGGAAGCCCGTACGACGAACAGAGAAGAGAGAATGAAACGTCTACTTCGAGGATGGACTGTAGAGACTGAGAAATTGAAAGAACGTATGACAAAACACTTGATGATAACAAAAGAAAGAAACTGAATCTAATATTGCATTTACAATAACAAAATATTGATTCTTGCCACAGTATAGCGTTTTATTTAAACCGATAGAAGAGTTACGTTTTAACGTTTGCACTTCTCTCGTTTCATACAGTGATAAGTTTATAATATGAAAATAAAATAAATCGTGATTCGCACGTAATTTATAATCGCCGTTTAAGGCACGAAGGACAATTTCTTTCTTTTTACATATCCAAATAATATTTTTTCTTTTGAACAATCAGAACTACAAAATTAATTTTTTTAAGGAATCATTAATCCAATTGACACTGATTGTGATATAACTGTCGATTTTTCAAATTTCGTCCATCGCCTCTGTCTTCGTGGGTCTAAAGAAGAAAGCGTGACGAATACACTAATAGAACGGGGGAAAATAAGTCTTAGAGAGTCAGACAAATGCATACTGACGTCAAGTTTGATATCCAAATATTTCCACACGTCAACGTGCACACAACATTCAACACTTCACGGGTTTGCACTATTCAACTCGTTGCACCTTCCAGCGCGTAATTCGGCGTCGGCCTGCGCAATCCACAACCCCCAGTTGCAAGGGGCGCAGAGCGCGCGGCGCAGCCGGGCGTTGCGCTCTGCGCGCGTGCGGGCGCAGCACCAGCGCGCAGCGCCTCCCAGCAGCGCCATTAAACATGCACGCCGGGCCGGCGGACGCGATGCTTTACCGAACGCTGCATCTTTTATGAGCGGCGGCGCGGCGGTTATGGTCAGGCCGTGGCGGCGTGGCGCGGCGCGGGGATGGTGAGGAAGGGGGCGTGGCGCCGGAGGGGGGAAGGGAAGGCCTCAAGAGGGCGTGGCGGGCGGAGCGAGGAACGAACGCGTTGCGCTGGACGGCGCTTCAAGGCACTCCTCATTCGCGGGGGAGTATACGATACTGCTCTCGGCGTACACGAGCCGTCCTTTACGCCGAGGATAATAATGGCTTGTAGCATATTCTAGCGCAATATAGAGAAACCACGCTAGGTAATTTCTCAGTTTGTGGAACGTCAACAACTGTGCCAATTTTAACGCTGTGCAATAGATCTTAAATATCTTTATGACGTAAGGACAGTGATTCGGAGGAGTGATCGAATTTTTTCGGACGTCTGCATCTGCAGTTATTTTGGTGTTTTTTCTCATTTTCTGACGAGTGCGCAGAGATGGTACTGACGTGCCATATATGCTTAACGTTAATTGCCAAAGATAATTAAATATTAGACAAATTTTACAAGTACAAAAATGTATTATAAAATTAATAGGGAATAATTTATCAATGAATGAATATAATATGGAATACCTGAATTATAGTAATATAGATATATTTGAAAATAATAACTATGGATCCATGGATGAACAATAAAATAAATGGATCTATTTAAACAGTATTAGTACAAATGACCCACATACAACAGTCGTAAAGGCCAGCGGGTTTGTACCTAAACTCTCTTTTGATGTCATTGTTTGTGAGTGAATTTTGAATCGGAATAATTCAATAGGCTAATATGGAAAATACCAGTTGTATGACTAACAATCCGGGAACTAAACCGAGAATAATGAATATCAATATTGTTCCAAAATAACACATTGGTTAATTCAAATGCTTACGTTTCACTTCATTAAAAATAAAAACGTGCACCGCCGTCCCAAACAGCGTATCATACGAGGCTGGCAAATCAAATGATGCAAACGCCATACAAAACGTGAGATTATAACGTAGACCGTATCGAATAGTACGCGAGAGTAGAGCACAATTGCGCGTTCATGCAGCCAACTCGGAATATTCCGCTACAGTCAGAACCGTCGCCACCCCCCTCCCACCTCCCCGGCAGCGGCGGAACTCACAATGGCGAATTCCGCCTCCTCCGCCCCGCCCTCCTCAGCATTTCGTGCAGCCCACCCCCGCCGCTGCAGACGTTCCGAACCGCCTCGCCACCACTGGCGCGCCACCACCCCCGCTGCCACCGCCGCCTGCGCCGCCGCCGCCGCCCGCCTACAGCCCTTCCACCCGCTCTCGCTGCAGCAGTGCTAACGAACGGCCGCGGGACAATGGGGCGGCGGCGAGGTTGGGAGCCGCGGGCAGGGGCGGGGGCGGGGGGCGGAGGCGAGCGCGCGCGCGCGCGCGACAATGCGTCCGGCGGCAGAATCTTAATTGCATCTCGCGGCGGTGCTGTTGGGGCGCGCCGCGCCGCGTCGCGCGCAGCACCCTGCCAGCCTGCCTGCCAGCCCGCCCGCCGGCGGCGGCGGCGAACGGCTGGGCGGGCGAGTGGGTGGACGAGCATGACAGTGAGTGGTTGGAATAGCGAGTGGGCTGGCGCGTCACATGCGCAAGCGAATGGCAAGATGGGGAAAGTTAGTGAAAGAATGAGTTAGTGAGTGAATGCGTGGGTGATTGTATGAGTGGGGGGTTGTATAAGTGGGTAATTATATGAGTGGGTGATTGTACGAATGGGTGAGTGAATGAGTGGGTGAGTCAATGAGTGTGAGAGGGGGATAGGAGAACAAATGCGGTAAACAGACGTTCCAGTGTGTCAACAGGTAAACTAGCGAGAGCATGAGTGGACCGTCGAGCGAGCAGGGTGTTGGGCGGCTAGGCTTAGCGAGTGAGGTAGTATGCGATAAGACGAGTGAAGAAGTGAAAGCGAGAAGCGGTGAGACGGGCCAATATGTACGGAGATCATACTGCTGTGCGAGTGTGACAGAACGCGGACGTGTGGGTGCAAGAGTGCGACGATGGGTAAGGCGGTTTCCAAGAAAATACCGACGAGTGATAGGGTCGTTTAAAGCGGCGGAAAAGTCAAAAGATGGACGAATAAGACAACGCACGAGCCAGCCGGTGCGTACGTGTGACGAGAGTCGAGAGAATTGACGTTCTGGTGAGACTGGAAAGTGGCGAGGGAGGCTTCTGTCTGGAAAGGCTGACCAGTAAAAGGCGGTTAGCTATATGTCAGAGGAGTGTCAATCATCAGTGAGAGTCAGCCGATGGGCGATTGAGAATACGAACAAATAAGTAGGCGAGTCAAAGGCCGACAAATGAATGGGCGTGCTAGTGAGCTGACGAACGAATGATGAGGAAACCTTGCGAGTCAAAGGACAGACGAGGAAGTGAGCAGACGAGTGGGAGCACAATACGCGGTTTGTTGAGTGGGTCGTGATGGACAAATAAAAATGGTAGTGAACGAGCAAACGGAGGAGTGAGACGGCCGGCCAGCGAGAGGGCGAGCATGCTAGAGAGCGTGCGAGCGAGAGGCGGAGAAGGCTTTTGAATAAAAAAAAAAGGCCAGTAAGCGGACAGACGAGTTAGAGCTTGGGCAGTTTCTTCTTGAGTCAGCTGGTGGACGAGTGCGAATGCAGGCGAACAAGTCAGCGAGCCAATGATCGAGCGTTCTAGTGAGCTAGCCAGCGAGGGAGAGGGGGCTTGCAAGTCAACGAAGAGGCGAGTGAGCGGACAGACGAGTGAGAGTACGAGGACGGGCGGGTTTATTGAGTGATGGTGAGTCGGCCAGCGAGTGAAATAGCATGCTAGTGAGCTAGCCAGCGAGGGAGAGGGGGCTTGCAAGTCAACGAAGAGGCGAGTGAGCGGACAGACGAGTGAGAGAACGAGGACGGGCGGTTTGTTGAGTGGTGGTGAGTCGGCCAGCGAGTGAAAGATCGTGCTTGTGAGCTAGCCAACGAGGGGAGAGGAAGGCTTGCAAGTCAACGAAGAGGCGAGTGAGCGGACAGACGACCGAGCGCAAGAGGATGATGCGGTTCGGTTGCGTGGGTGGAAAGCGGGCGCCGGGGTCCGCTGCGAGCGACAACATGCGCGCTACGCTGCAATCGCTGCCGTCTAGCGTCGTTACACGGCTATTACATTTTCTTTCGCGCCCGTTTGCCCTTGTTCTCGCTTCGCTGTGGGGCCCCTCTCGCCGCCGGGCGCGAGCCGTGATGCGTACGTAGATCGCGGCGGCAGCCCGCGTGCTTGCAACAACTCTACGAGGCGGGTAATGGCGTTCGACGCAGCCCTGCGTAATCAATGATCGGTTTCTCTCATGTTCTGCCTCATCAATGCCGGCGATATTCATAGAATTATACACGACACCACCAGAGAATCGAAATGAACTCTGTACGTCAGATAACAATCCTTTGTGTAAAGTACAACATGGAAATGAATGGTTTTCATACTTGTGCATATGAAGCAGGTACTAACTCTCGGAAAGTGTTCGCTTCGTGAGCAATCAACCAGCTCCGCATTACCATTTTATATTCGATACTCTCTTGAGAACTTCAATGCATTCTTGTGAGCAGGTGCAACCTGCAAAAGAAACATTCTACCGAAACTGAATAGTGAAGGATAATGATGTGAATGATGTGTCGTGTCGACCCTATTATAATGACTATTTGTGCACGCGATTATTCAATTACATGAACACTATTATTATTTCTAAGTAAAAACGCAATACTTATACCTAAATGTGAAATGCATTTTGTAGAGTATCCAAGCGTAAGTTAAATCAGTACATTTCTTCTCGTCATTGAAACAACGGGCAACTTTAAAAGAATGCGATCTGATTAAAACTGTCACTGAGGTCGACAATGCATCCAACTACACCTCAGAACATTACGTCGGAGATATTAAAAGTGTGCATTTAATTATTTTTAAAATGGCCAAGAAAGTCTTACAACGATATATTTTTTTCTTCCCTTAGGCAAAGCACCCTCTTGCGCGCCATGGTAACGCCGATCTCCCCAATGGGAATTTCCCGATCCCGTCAACCAATTTCCTACCATTCCGGGAGCAGATCGCCTAACGAGACTTCGCGCATGGCCTGGCCGGCAACGGGATCAAACGCCTCGCTAAAGGGGTAAGCAGAGGGCGACGCTCCGCGAGCCAAATCCCCTAAGCATCGCCCCTCATCCGGCTGCTCGCTCGCCCGCCGATTTGCTCGCCCCCTCGTTGGCCCCAGGGAAGGGATCTGCGCACGGCACAGAGCCCAATATTCAGAACCGTAGGATCCCGAAAATGTCTATGTTACATCACAAGAACTTACTTAATGTTTAGTAACAGTAGGCATTTGTTTTAATTAAACATTTTAGAAATAGGTCCTCCAATGGATTATGCTCAGTGAGCTGGTTTTCATTGGTGCGATCCCTGATACGATTCCCGGACGGGGCAAAAATAGAGTTGTAGCGTTCCATTATAATCGTCTCAGTTCCAGTTTCTGTAGCGGTATGACTCAACCTGGGCAAGTTTGCTGGATAGGGTGATGGGAATGCCCGCTCTTACCCCCAGGCCTGGGAACGCAGCTCGCTGGCAAAATGTGGATTAATCTCACCCTAAAATGCCAAATACATACATACATACATACAAACTACAAGTTAGAGATTGTAATGTCACTCTATACCCATAAGACACACGAATCTGGAGTGAAGACGATCTGCGCTTTGGGTGTAATCATTGTGAGGATGTATTTAAGTGATTATCATTATTTTACGTAATGTGAAGACAACACAATTTCTCCATTTCAAATAGCATCCAGTACATTCAATTACCTTGTCTATCTCCTCACACCTCACTCATTTTGAGATTGATATTCCGTATTACTGGAACATATTCAAATTATTGACTGTGCCTTAAAAAAGATAAAACTTATCTACGAGTACCTTTATGCTTCGCCAGAGAAGTGTCAAGTTCATAGAGTAAAAAAAATCGAAAGCGCTCTAATAATCATTACACACGTCTTCTTCGCATCGTTTCAATTTCACAACCACACTGCGTTATCAAAGCCCTGCCAAGGTTTCGTCCAGTCCCCCGCATCGCAACTACGTTGACTACATTACGTGGACATTTCTTCATAACCTCTGACTCCACCTCGACTACCGCGGTCTTCATCGCTCCCCTCCCCAGTTATCCCTCCTCTTCCTAGCCTCCCTGGCCTCCATCGACACCGTCGCTAACTCCGCGCAATCAATAAGGAGCGGCGTGGTCAAAAGATTTGGCCGGGCCGGGCGGCAGCGCGAGCAGCGCCGCAGGGCCGAAAGAGGGCGCCGGGAAATGACGCAGCGGAACCGGGCGGTGCGCTAGCGCCGACGCCACCGCCGCCGTCGCCGATGACGCCGCCGCCGTTGCCGACGGCGCGCGGGCGTCGCGTCGGGGACAATGAGGCGCCCCAACGCCCGCGAGCGCCGTGTGGAGAAGAGAAGAAGGCGCGGCGCCCATGAGACGTTGCGCGCCGCTGCCGATGCTGATGGCCACGAAGGAAGGCAAGAACGACAAAGCGGGACGCGGCCACGCTGTGTCAGGAGCGAATTCAGCCGATCATTTTCGCGGGGGGGCGGGGCATCGCAGATTTTTTAAAATAATAAACATAGGTTAATTTAATGCATATTATTTATTTACAATAGAAATTTTACTGTAGAACATAATTTTTTAAAAAAATTACACAAATCAACCATTAATGTACATTTAAAACAATTTTGCCTAATATAGGAAGACAAACATAAACTCTAGGTCTTTGGGGGAGGGGTCACGCCCTCTTCGATCTGCCAATGCGCGATGTGGAAGCGACGGTGGTTTGGGGTTTTGCATTGCGGCGGGAAGGATGGCACACCGGTCACCGTGATAATAGGCACATACGTAGTGTGGTGTCGCTATTTTACCTTCGATATGAAGCATTCTTCGTTGCAAAATTGCAAACAAGAAAACAACGTTTTATTTTGTGAAAACTTCTAGTCGTGCATAACAAAATCAAAGAGCATAAATCTGATAAATTTAGAGTGAAAATGAAAATTAATGTGATATACGTAGATTTTAGATATCAATAATTCATAATAGACTTCTGAAATCTCTCCGAAACCTTAAAGTAGTAAAACAGAGTGAGATAAACTTAGCAATAATATTTTCGTTCTTGGAAGCATTACAAAATTTTGTAATATTTTTTCTAAGCGTTTGAAAACGTGTTTCTACAACCATGTTCATATAAAAATGCAAATAACTAGTAAAGACGATGTAATATAAAGTGTGAAACACGTCTAGGAACTTGAGTGACTGAGAATTGAATGAGTCTTTAATGTTCCCGGCGTGTTAACTACTCGCCAATTCGTCCCGTGAATGAAGTGCATGCTATAACCAGGAGTTGGTGGCATTCTTCTCGGCTAGAAAGTGAAATCTGACGCCGTTCCACTCGCAAATCTTCAAATTCCTCTACGTATCTTCCTCCGCGGGCAACTCCTCAGTCAGGACAAGCTCTTAGCTCCAATCTGACCACCGATATGTGTCTAGTATAGTGAATTTAAATGTGAACCGAATGTATGAAGACACCAAATATCTGGTAAGTGACACGACTCTACATTTTGACGCGAGCAAGAAGAATCTCTACTGATATGCGACAATCAGCCCGGAACGGGCAGTTCATCTTCCGTCTAACACCGCGATATGTGCCCGGCGTAGTGAATTCAAGTGCAATCCGAATGCATGAGGGCACCAGATATCTGATAATACGAGAGACATCTCGGCAACCACGATGCGAGCAAGGAGATGTGCTGCTGAAACGCCACAAACAGCCCGAGCGGAAAGACGCACGAGGCCCGAGGCGCGGCAAAGGGGACGAAAAAGACGACGTAGGGCGACTGCGGCACCTGACGGCGGCGTCCTTCATTTTTCTCGCGACGCACTTCCAGGCCGCTCCCGGGCGTCGCATCCGTTTCGGCACAAATAAATAAAGTTTGCGCCGTTCATATTTCTCTTACGCCGGAGTTTCGGCGCCGTTTCCGTGCGTTTCCGGACGACGAATCACCGAGAGCGAACGTCAAAGGAGAGGGAGGGGAGGGGAGAGTGGGAGCAAAAGGGACAAACACCCAGAAATAGTTCGTCGGAGGAAGAGGAACGGAGACAGAAAGGTCGACTGTTGCCCGCTAGACAAAGTACGTCTGTTACTTTTTTCCCCTTCGCTGCCATTTGATAGCCGCCTTCGTTTTTCATCCTCAATGTCATTACAAAGCTCAACGCGCCGACTGGAAACTAGCGCAAAAACAGCAAAACAGCGCACGCGGGTGGGGTGGGGTGGGGTGAGGGGAGTCATGCGAAGCAGAAGAAAGCCTCGGGCGCTGGAGGCGGCGACATAGGGGGAGCGTAGGGGAAGACGCGCTGTCGGGTTGAATAGAGGGCGCCGCATAACGGCGTAGCAAACATCCGAGGACGCGCCGCGACGCATACCAGTAACTTGATGCGCATACTTCACGATGGGAATGCGTCGCCGCAACCCCTAGGACAACCACTCTTCTAAATTGCATTTGCAACACAAGGGTGTGCAGAACAGACTGCACCCGAGCACGGAGTAGTAGCAGCAGGTAATTAAATAGTTCTTCATTACTATTGCTTGAGAACAAAAATTAGTACCTTGAACGTTTCTAAATTGGCAACACGCCTTTTTATGAGCACTAAATAACTTCGTATGAAAACTGTGGATTTAATACTAACTACTATACTTCATATGAACGTAAACATCTAATGATGTGGCTTAGGTATATTCTCCTCGTAAACATACATTTAAGTTTACATATATCGAAAAAAATCTATGTCCCATCAACATTTTCACGTCCTTTTCATTCCTAGTCAATTTGTGGCCAACTGATTTGGGATTGAATTGTTCCACAAAATCTTTCGCAAAATTGAATAACAATATACCTAAAATTTGTTGTTCTTTTCCACAAAGTTTACAAAAATTATAGGTTCACTTTTAAAATAATTTATCATATTTTTCGATTAAATTTTGGAATATTTGTAATATCGTAAAAGATCTAAGGAAATCTACAGATATCCTAAAATGTCTAGGTCTACTAAAGAGAGACAAGAGAAAGAAATTTTTGCACGAAAACGTAGGCATCTGCGGGTGGAATCAGTAAAATCTTGATTGTTTGAGAGACACCACGACCTAGGTATGGTGCCTTGGACGCGGTACCTTACTAATAGCTAAGACTTCAAGATTTCTTTGGACAACTGTACCTCCTAAACCGTTCAGCCGATTTTCTCCAAAATTGGTATTTCCTGATCGACCTGAACGGACTCGACGCTTTGGGAGTTTCTAGCGAATATTTTGATTGTTGATGTTTTTTTACGTGAATTAGCTATTTTTTTATATCTCTACCCGACATCGATCCATACGGCTCTTGTGTAGAGAAGTGATATGAGTGCCGACAATTTAACTCTGAGGTACTGAGATCGGGTCTCGGAGCGGAAAACAAACTTGCTGGTTGAAATCACTTTTGCTGGTTTATGTAGTAGAATAATATTGCGGAGCATTTACAATCAATACGTGCTTTGATAGCAGCACTATTTTATTCAGTACGAGAACATTGTACGTAAACAAATGTAATAAATAAAATAATTTCTTCATTTCTAAAATTAAATTTAAAAAAAAATTAGAAATAAAATTGGCGTAGGGTGGTACTCTACAAGTGTCCGTCAGCTGCGCGTTCGCAACGATCCGACGCGGCGAAGCGGTCGCCCGCGAGCGTGGGCTTGGGAACGAGGGTGGGTGGGAGCGAGCGAGCGCCCGCGCGCGCTCTGGTGCCGCGACCGCGCAATTAGCGTCCGCCGCGAGCGACGCGGGCCCTGTGCTGCCCTGCGTTGAGGCGGGCTGGGCGGCGCTGGGGGCGCTGGCTGGGGGCTGGGCGCGCGCCATCGCGGCTATCGATTGTGCTCATCTGCGTCAGCCGGCCCGCGCTCACATCGAATTACTGTCGTCCCCGCCCCCTTTCCCTTGCCTCCGCCGCGGCCCCCCTTCGGCCACGCCCACCGCTCGCAGCCGTCGCCGCCGCCACTGCCACTCGCGCAACGGGCGTGTGTTACAGGATTGCTTCGTGCGGAATATGTGAACGGTTTTCGCTCTTCTGTCACCCCCACGACAGAAGCATAGAACGGGAAAAATTGCTGAAATAGAGAGTAATAATTTATGTTGGAATATATTATTAAACGGCGAGTAATAATATACTGCGATGTAAATGTTTATCTCACATACACATTAATGAGAAATGCGAGAAAAACCATTATGTTTAAACGTATGGACTGAAACTACATTTAAATTCTCAAACTAAATTTATTACAATATTTTACTTCATTGCAGCACTTCACACTACATTCTTTTTGTCTCTAAGCAAAATAATTAACTGTATTTTCTGAAAACGATTGAGGCAGTTGTCTCAGTGTTTTAAATGATTATTATAGTGAAATGATAAAGATTGTTGTGTATCTTTATTTTATTTCCAAGAGGAGGAAGTAAAAATAAATACGGAAAGAAGTCGAAAAGAAAATGTAGGAAGTCAGAACGTTTAGATGTCAATACGTGGGTTATTCAACTAAAACACATATACACGTTTCCTTGATCCTCCATTAAAAATCCTGAAATTTCCGTAATTTCTATAGTGAATAGTTGAACTTACAATACACAGAACTTACAATAATCTTTCAGTAAAGCTATATCCGCATTAGAAGAGCACCATTAACGGAAGAAAACGATATATCAAACTTGTATGGATGAAAGAGATGCATGATTTTAAAAATAAAATGACGCGAGCGCTTCGAAGAAGCCATTTTGTGTTGGCAGGCCATCTCTGAAGGCGTTACGACGCGCCTGCGAGGAAAGATAGCGGAAAATCGCGGTTAAGGAACGCTTTCCCGAAGGAGGTATAATAAAAACCGTGAGCGTCCACGGCTACACAGAGCAACGAACGAAGACGGGTGGGAGATGGAGATAGAGAGAAGCAAGGAGGCGGAGAGGAAGAGAGAAGAGGACGGAGTATATAAGAAGCACGTTCAGGCCGCGCTGCCACCGCAGACCGAGCAAGCTCCGCCAACAATGTAATCAGGCGAGCGCAGACACGCGGGATATCAGCGCAGAGGCCCTAGCAGCGTGGCGGGCAACGGGAGCGACGATGGTGACTGAGGCTCTGAAAGCACACATCATTCGGCTCGGTTCGGTGGATCAGTGCACCTCGGGCAGCGTTGTCATGGCACCGGTACTTAGCTGAAGCGGGCTTGACGTGATAATAAAGACTAGACGCGAAGGAACTGGTGGTAGGCTTCAAATAGAAATGGCTAGAGTAAGGTGGAGATGGGGTCACTGTTGATAGTAAGGGTGGTCATGGCGATGATCTAATGAACGATAATGATTGCTCTGATAGTATTGTTGCGAGTAATGCCCAGTACGTAACTTGTAATGCAATGAGAACGGGTACTTGGCGATTTTAATTCGTCTCAACTAAGATGAGCCGACAAAAAGCAAATAATGGAAATAAGTTCAAGGGAACAGTTCTTAAAGATATTCATTCTTAAAGATAGCAAGAAACTCTACAGGAGGAAAATTAAGAAATTAAAATAAAAAATGAACTTGAGAATATTGTCAGAAACATTTATACTTTTCGATGCGTGCGGAAGCCGAAAGAAAACAATAGGAGGACTTTCGCCTCAATATGCTAGTTTTTAAGACCCTAAAATGCATCGTTTAAAAGTTATTTAACAATATAGTTTCAAAAATGCGTCACTGTGTGGCGGGTTGCATTTGAATGCATTTTTTAAAAATGCTTTCTCTTAAACAAGTACTTCATATTTTTAGAGTCAAAGTCCGATTTGGCACATCTCTGTGAGATTCTCTTTCTTTAGAGACCGTATTTACAGATATTGTCTGCCTGTGAGAGCCGCAAAAGGTATGTCTGTATGTATACAACGGAAATAATATAGAAGACGATTGCAGTGTTATACCAGAGTATTTTATTTGTTGTTCTTGCGCAGTGTCCATGTACTTTTTGGCAAACCATTTTGTGTGGTTTTCTTCATCAGCATTTTTGCTGTTGCAGGCCACTATAATGCTGTTAAACATAGAGAAATAAAAGTCCCCGTAGGTGGAACAGGCGTCAGAAGTATTCGGGATATTAAAAGAAGAAAAAAGGCAGGCCTGAAGAGAAAAAATCGAACGGGGAGTGAAAGAGGCCGTGAGCTGCGCGCGTGGGGGCGCGGGCACCGGCACGGGCACGGACGTAGCGTGGGCGCCGGCGCGGGCAATACGCCGTCGGCCTAATGAGCAGCCGGAGAAGTACAAGTGCTTCGTTACCGCGGGCGGGCGGCGCCAAGGGCCGGGGGGGAGAGAGAGAAACCAGAAGCCCGGAGCTTCTATTCACCACCGGAAGTCTTGCGGCAGAACTGGTCGAGCCACAGAAGGTTGGAGGAAAGAAAGGTACGTTGAGGCGAAAATTTACACAAACATAATATTCGGGTAGACGACGAATGTAACGATGCAGACTTCTTACTGACAAATAAAAACATTCTATATTGTAATCCTTAAACGATACATTATTTCCAATCCAAACCTTTTAACACGTATAAATATACTTTCCCATAAAAACTAAAATGATTTGTTTTTTCGAGTAAAGTACTTTCAAAGAAGAGCAATGTGTTAAAATACAATTATACCTGGATGGAAATAACATTTTCTCATATAAGAATATGACTTTATACAAACATCAAAATATTCCAGAACCAAATTCGATGAACACAAAGAGAAACACATCAATCATCATTTTACCCTGACACTTCTAAAAATCGCTATTCATCCTACAAAGTCAGTAAAACATCATAAAATGGCAAACGAGTCCGGTACAGCAACACGGGAGACATAACTTTCAACACAAAGGAAACCAAACGTCACTCTAAACCGAACGACACGTCGTATGAAATCGACACAACACGACAGCGCGCTTTCAAAATCTGGAAAATCTCAGACTACTACTCAAAGCGGGTTTTCGAAAAACAACAACGCTGAACGCCTCTCTCGGAGTACATCTGTCGCATTGCAAAACGTGACGCGGCGATGGTTGCTGACGTTCCCGGGCGGCACATGTATTTTATTTGTTGCCACAACGATGGTTTAATCCATCCTATCCGCCCCGAACCGACCCGCTCAGTCCCGCTCCGCCCAACTGCCCCTCCGCCCAACTGCCCCTCCGCCCAAATGCCCCTCCGCCCAACTGCCCCTCCGCCCAACTGCCCCTCCGCTCAACTGCCCCTCCGCCCAACTGCCCCTCCGCCCAACTGCCCCTCCGCCCAACTGCCCCTCCGCCAACTGCCCCTCCGCCAACTGCCCCCCGCCCAACCCCCTCCGCCCAACTGCCCCTCCGCCCAACTGCCCCTCCGCCCAACTCCACTCTGCCACGTTCCATCCCACTCCACTCTATACCGCCGCGCTCCGACCCACCTCGCAGACATTCCCCGTTCTACCCGGGCCTACTCTGCCCCGCCCCCTGCAACGTTCCCCGCCCACTTCGACATCCGTCCCCGCCCGCCACCACGGCCGCAGCTACCAGCGGCGGTATCGGCAGATAATCGTGCGGTCGCCCGTAACGGCCGTAATAAAACACAGAAAATATCAATGTGAACGATTCTGATAAGCTGCAGCGCCGCGTGCGGTGGCGGCAGCGAGTGGGTGGGTGGGTGTTTGGGCCAAGAGCGCTCGCTGCGCTCCGGTTATGGGGGCGAAGCGCTATCCGAGTCACGTCGCGCCCGCGGTGGGCGCAGAGGCGAGGGCGGGCGCGCCTGCGGGAGGCGGGGGTTAGAGTGGCTGTGGGCGGTGATATTACCTCCCGCTTTTACAGCCGCCGCTGGAATCTGACGCGCGAGCGGAGACGCCGGCCAAGGACGCGCCGACGCGGCGAAGGTGGAGCAAGTGGAGCGGAGGCGAATGCCCGGAATGACATGACAAAAAGAAGACGAAGGAAGACTCTATGGGAAACGCATGGCAGATATAAAGATTGAGGACGGGTCGCAGTGTCAGTAACGGAACAGAGCGAAATAGGAAAGTAAACGAATGAATGAACACACGTAAACATTATATGAAGTTTCAAGAAACAATGGAAATGTCTGATGAGCGAGGAACAAGTGAATAAAAATTTAAAAAAAAGATTCCAGTATCAGAATAAATGTGTGAACAAATACAAATTCCAACTAAAAGGGATTGAAGACTACTGTGGTGAAGAAATCTACAACAGAAAAATACAGAGAAGCCGAATTCTTAGCCACAAATATTGTACCTAAATCAAGAATAAATCGGCAGAAGACAATACTGAAAGACACTGAAACATGAAATTTATTGAAACACTAACAAAATAACAAAAAGCAAAATCAGTCGTGAAAAGATATAAAGCATAAACTAGTGACCTACTTTTCGTTTCACAGTTTTCTCAAGACAGAAGCGGCGAATACGCCTCGCCGCAACAGCCGGCAACGAGGCCACAGCGACATGCGAAGAGGCAGGCTGGCACGGGGCGGCAGCCGCGTCGGCGGAAACTCGGGAGGCGCCCGCGCGAGGCAGCGGCTGTGGCGGCCACAAGAGACGGCGAGGCAGGGCAGGGCAAGGCGACGCGGACGCGGACGCGGAGCGGGGTCGAAGCGGGGACGAGGCGGGAGCGAGGCGAGGGAGAGGCGAGGGAGAGGCGAGGGATGAGGCGAGGAGAGGCGAGGGAGAGGCGAGGGAGAGGCGAGGGAGAGGCGAGGGAGAGGCGAGGGAGAGGCGAGGGGAGGCGAGGGAGAGGCGAGGGAGAGGCGAGGGAGGCGAGGGAGGCGAGGGAGAGGCGAGGAGAGGCGAGGAGAGGCGAAGGAGAGGCGAGGGAGGCGAGAGAGGCGAGGATGGGCGATGCGGGGCGATGCGGGAGCGATGCGGGGGCGAAGCGGGGCGAAGCGGGGCGAGACAGGGCGATGCGGGGCGATGCGGGGCCGAGGTGGCGGTGAGGCGGGAGCGTGGCGGGGGCGAGGGCGATCGCAGCGGTGGCGGTGGCGGCGGCGGCGGCGGCGGCGGCGGCAACCGCATACGGAATGACGCCGCGCAGCGCCCGATGGAGGTTTTACAGTCGCCAGGCGGCGTTGAGACAGCGCGCTGTGGACGCCTGGGGAGCTTCATGACGCGCGATGTGTGGAGCGACGCGCGAAACAACGGCGTTAGGGTTGACGGCCATTCAAGTCTGGCGTGCACGTTCCTCTATGGTACACGTTCGGATTCACTCAGCGTGGAACGAACGATAATAGCAATGAAATACTACTTTATTTATTAATTAGTCTTTCCGGGAGCGATACCTGCTATAATTATTAATCCCGTAAGCGTAGCTCGTGTTTTATCGAGGTGGCGGTGATCGTCCTCCATTGAATGAAGATCCAGTGACGATCTATACGTCGATTGGCGGGGTTTTCTCCAACAAATCTCTCCGAAGAGTGGTGCAACGTTCCAGCTGCAAAGTGTACTAGGCTTCCGACACTTGTGGTAGATACACTAATTTAGTTCAATAGAAAGTATATAGTTGCAGTTAATGATTTCAATGCGTATTTCTAGAATTCACTGACTTTTGCATTGCGATAATACCCACATTCGAATTGATAAAATTGCTACATTGATACAATCCGATAAGAAAACCCTATTCCATCCTCTAATCGTCCAGCAACATTTCCACTCAGTGACGACAATAACTTGCCTTTTGGACAACAGCCCTAACCATCTATCTAGATGAAACGTGACATCTGCTTTTAGCTACATTGTCAGCAATATAAGGTAACCGATTGATCTCAATTTCTCATTGTAATTTTACGCATGTATCCTTGAAGGTTTTGCGTTCGTGCAAACACGGAATATTTTTCAGATATTAGCGATAGATGCGCTCAAATTTGTTGTCCTTTTCGTAGATCTGATGCTTTAAAAGCAAACTTTCTGAATACCAAATGTTCACTACCAACCAACGTACGATGGTATTCATTGAAGTTCTCAACTTATCCGTTCTTGTTCTAGAGCTTGTAATTTTGCTTGTAGTTTGAATCATAAAAACAAATGGTTGGCCTGTGTCTTATTTTATTTCAGCGCCCGAAAAAAAAACACTTCTTCATCCAATTCAAATTTTCTATTTATTGTATGTACCGTACTTTCTTTTTTATCAGCAATAAATCAATTGTTGTCATTGTTGACAATGACAACGCCTTCAATCATTCCAATAAATCAACAATAAACTATGAACTATAAAGCAACTATTACTCGTCTAAAAATTATATCCTTGTAAGATGGGATTATTTCTTACTCTTCTCTCATTATAAATGTGTTCATAGTAATATATTGCATCTTTAAACAGTTTCACACGACATAAGTTATAAAAATAATATTTTAAATTATGAAATTATAAATTTCAAAGTAATGGCAACGAAACAATGATCCAATGAATCCTAATATTTCTACCCTATGCAAGATTTATTTTGGAAAAAAGCGGAAACTCAAACATTATTTACTTGGATGTAAATATTATTTATATGTATATTGTGCTTCAGGTACTTTAATGCTATTAGCATTTAACTTAACTTGTACTTTTAACTGTAATTGTATTTGAATTTTAACTAATAATTCTTATGAAACTGAGAATAGACAGTATGCATTTAACTAAAATTTGGGAGCATAAAGAATTTGTTTAAAAAGGAAGACGGAAAGAAACTATAAGAAACCTATAAGAAATCAGTAGCAATTTAATAATTTGTAATACGCAAATAAACTGTTTTTTTTTTCAATTGTATTAAACATTCGTTAGATATGTTGCAAAAGCGACTATTATCAGGGTAAACGTAGAGATATAAAAGGTAAAGGCCCTAGCTTTCTCGCAGGAACGTGAATTCGTGTCGCCTGAAAATTTAATCATGGCTATTCGTATAGGAGTATTTCATTATTCACTCTTGAGAATGTGCCATAATATTTCAGTTGTTTACTCATTCTTCTCCTGCAATACTGTTACAAACCATCCTCTTAAATATAATAATATTATAGGGGTTGTTTTTCACTAATATTTTGTTAAGCCGAAGAATTAACACAAGTGTTGAATTCTGGGGTAATTGTACGGGACCAAATTTTGAGACACAACATCGCGGGCGGAAAGGGCAAGCCGGCGGGGCAGAACTACGGAGGCATCCAGAGGGTTTAACCCAGCGCACGTGGCGCGACCCGCGGTACTAAACTGTAACTTCGCCGCCGCCATTCCCTGTACCCGCCCCATCCCCGCCGCCCACCCCGCTACGTGCACGCGCATTTGGAATTACCACCGCACGGCCCCACCCACGCAGCCCCGCCCCGCCGCGTCCTGGAAGCTCCCGAGTTGCCGGCTGCCTGCCGCCGCTGCTTCTCCTCTGTTTAGCCTGTTTGTAGCCCCATCTCTTCTTTCAAGTCTTTGTCTCGCCTCTGCTTCCATTCTCTCTCGGCCTTCGTCTCCAACCGACTCAACCATTCTCTGCCTCAACCTCTTCTCCGCCTAAACCTCTCTTCTCCGCTAAACCCCTTCCCGCCTAAACCTCCGTTTCCCGCCTAAACCTCTCATCCCTCCACAAACCTTTGTTCCCCACCTAAACCACTGTTCCCCGCCTAAACTTCTTCCCCCCTCTCTCCGCTTAACCTTTGCCCTCTTAAACTTACTTCTTTCCCGTCTCAACCTCTTCCACGAGACAGTCTTTTATCTGCTACGTCATCCCGGCATTCTCACTCGTTCAACTTTACTTTTTTCTTTCCTTTGCCTCGCCTTCCCGCCCCATCCCCAACTCAGCTTCTCACCTCAGTGTCTTCTCGCCTCAGTCACCCATCTGCTTCCGCCTCAGCTACGCCTCCATTTTCTAGCGCAGGCCTCCCTTCTACACTCCTCCCTATGGGTCCTCCCCGCTTCTGCCTTTACCCACACTCCACCAGCCTTCCTCCAGCTTCAACCCCCTGCTCCGGCCTGGCCTGTCTCCGCTTCCGCAACCCCCTCCCCCGCAGCCCTTCGCGGAGAAAGAACAGCTTTGCTGTCTTCCGAAACTCGCGCCAAGATCCGCGTTTTGTGTTCGCAAGCGCGACGGCACGCGGCGCGGCATGTACACGGAAGCACAGAAAGCACGTCCGAGTCAAGCAGGGATGCAAAGGAGTACGCCAACCGCTCGAAAAGAGTAAAAATGGTGAGCAATAGAACTTGTGCTTCAAATACGGATCATGAAACATAGAATGTTCCAAGTACGGGGAAGTATATCACATATAAAGAAATCATGAAGATATAAAAGAGAAAATGAACATTCCAACGCATTTGTCTAGCATCTGCAAACGTATTTCATCTTTCAATAAATAAAAAGTAAAAACAACAAATTTACCGATCGTCTAACATTTATCTATCTCTATCCCAGAAGCCTAAACCACTTGATACGGAAGCAGTACATAATACTCGCAGATACAACTGAATCTTAAACCCTATTCCATTTAATTTTCCTTTTCTTTTAATGTAATTTTTATTTTATTTTTAATTTTATTGTGTAGGTCTTACGAGTTTTTCGATTTACTTCCTCCAACGTGGGCACTGCAAAAAGTAAAAAAATGTTACAATTTTTCGGGGGGTTAAAAATTACGATTATCGCTGTGGTCCAGGAACTGCGCGGAAATATTAAAAACGGGGATTCCCCGGCGTCACATGGCCTGTGCATCGACCGCAGCACCTGCGACCACGCGCAGCCTAATAGATTAAATGCAAACCACACACGACAGATCGAGTTTTGCGAATCCCACATGACTAGCAGAAGACGGATGAACAACATGTAAAAAGACTGGGATGTATTCACATTTGCATAAAATACCGAAAAGATAAGAGAATTCCAAAATTGTAAAAGGATTGAAAATTACATGTCTGCAAATAGTATCAGTTATCATTCAGAAGTAGTTCTTTAAAAATCAAGCTAAGAATAAATTATTATTATTAGACATATGCAAAAATGATAATTAAACGATTTCATTGATTAAAGTTTTCATAAAAGGTATACGATTCGAAAATACAGAGTCACCTTGTAAAAATTCACTTTAAAAAAGAATGGTTTTGAAAACATTGTTTGTACTCACGATATCACGTCATCGAATGCGGAGCAACTTCGAACACGAAAATACTCACCTGAAACACAGAAAAAGAAGTACATTAGATTCATGTTAACAACCACGTTCTTACATTTGTGCTATAAAAAAACAAACAAGTTTTTGATTATCATTTCGGCCAAGAAAACAATGCTACAAACGTGACAAATTGAAATTTTGATACTGAAAATATGAAAAAAGAAAATAGATCACAACGACACTGAATACAGAACGAACCCATTTAACACCTTTTATTGAAACACGGGAGCTGTTCGCCGGCTCGTGAACATAAAGCACTTGACCACGTCGTCGAACGCAAGGAATTACCGCCTCGCTACGCAACGCGATCGCGGGGAAGGGAAGGGCGGCAGCGGGCACGCCGGCACGCGCCTCCTTTGCGACCGCTCGACTTTATTGGCCACTTCACCAAGCGGCGGAGCCGCCTCCCATGCGCCCCGCCCCCTCCACCACTTCCGGTACAGCACTCACTACCTCCACCTCTCCTCATCATAGCTCCCGGGCTGCCGTCGCCCTTCCCGCCTCCACCCGACTCCGTGTCCTTACCCCGTGGCAGGTCCCTGAAACACACCCCGCTGCCGTCCCCGTCCCAGCCTCCCCGCCTGCCCACCCTCGCATTCTCCGCCTCCCTCGCCTGCCGCTGCCGCCTCCGCCACCCCCGTGTGGTCTCCTTCTCGTCGCGCCGCCCGGCCCGACACGTGTCCGGCCGCGGACGACTAATGGGACAGCGTTCCCCACTTAGACGCTGGGCGGGCGACCCAACGCCGGCGCCGCGTGCTACCGCCCCCGCATCGCGCCTTTCGTGTTCAGCACGGTGGGCACTACGCCGCTGGATAAGAGAGCTTGCTCCACAAATTGCAACATTCTTGGGTGGAAATTCATGTGATAAATTTTATTTTCAAAGACTTGCAAAGGAAATTTATACGAAAATTTCAGGAATAAACTTAGTAATTTGTTTAGAAAAAGGAGAGTGGTCGATGACGTATAACTTCCATATAACTATTAAAACTAAATAAATGAACACACAATTTGTTTCACAATTAACAATAAGAAAACTTTATAACGAAACTATTTCTATTGCAACACAAATTTTCGAAATGAGGTAAGTGGTGCTCTACTGAATTATTTTCTAGTATTCATTAAATAGGAGATATAAATATAAAAGGCAAACATTTTTCTATCGCACTTATATTTTGTGTAATGCAAAAAAAGGTGCAATAATTATACTACGGAAAACGATAGTTCGTTCCTCAGAAAATGTAAAATTAAAATTAACAAAAATATGGTGTCATCAGATACATTTTTTAAGCAGAATATACAACCTTAACACTTTTTTTTTAAAAAAAAGTAGTAGCTATTATTATTAAGAACAAAACTGAGCAATGCTCATTAGTGGTAGTCGCATGTAAACACCAACACAACGAACCAGCCATAGTACGGGAGCGTTAATTTTCTGAACCGTGCTCTCATCCAGCAGCGTTTTCGCCCACTGCTTACTTCCACCCCCGCGCTTCACACGCCTGACGGCGGCAAACCCGCGCGCCGGGTCGCATACGCTCGCCCTCCCTCCCCCTCACCCCACCCTCCCTCTTCCAGCGCCACCGCCACCGCTCATTACCGCGACGTGTTCTTTTTACTGCGGATCTTGTAATATCACGCGTCCCGCTGCGCGCCCTCGAGGGCGGGGCCCGGCCAGAAGGACCGCGGGTCGGGGAAGGGGCGGGGGTGGCCAGGGGGAGGGGTGGAGAGGGGGGGCGGCGGCTGGTGCTAGGGGGCAGCCCGGGCAAAAACGGCGGCGTAATCGCTCTCGACGTAGGGCGCTAACCATTCCGTCGCCGACACGTGTACCGCGCCGCGACAACCCAGGCACGTGTATACACGCGCCCCGCGGGGCGGGAAGGACACGGTCAGCGAAACTCGGAAAACGAGCCTATGTTACGACCCTCCACTCGTATCATTGTTATTTTCATGTTAGGATAGTCAATTTGATATTAAAAGAATTTAAAAGTTAGTAAATTATCCCCTTACTGTCTAAGGTGTACAAGAGTTGAAAGTATTTTGAATTCGTTTCGCCAGATTTCATGCATTCTTCACGTTTTAATTACAAAAACAAATTATGTTTATTGATTAGATTGCCTTGAATTTGTTGAGATGAATGTTGGACAGTTTTTACGGAAGATACAGAAATTAATTAATCTGATAAGTTGCGAAACGTTTTTACAAGATGTGACACAGTAATTTTAGTCGCCAAACAAGCTTCAGTAGTTCACGCTCAAAATTGACTCCCGTTCAAAACCGAATACAAATAAATAGTTTGGTGATTGAAAGAAATGTATGAATCAATATCTTGAAGAAAGAAGATCTCATTACTTTTATGCTGAAGAAACCCATATGAACGTTTGAGTGTTACTAGTAATTGTGAATTCATTTCTGTGTTGGTTAGTACTTACGCGGAATAAAGTTCTAGAGAACCCTACCCCTACACATTAAGTGTAGTCCCGATATGCCAAAAAACACTTTTTGTACTCAAATATCTTACCTAAATTTCACATTGCTAATGAGATATTACACTGAACTGTACAATCTGAACAAATGAACTTAAGAATTGGTACGAATAATATATTTGATGAATGAATGCCAATTTCAAGGAGCTCAGTCCAAAATAATAAAACTTCAACTTCATTTGCTCATACCATAGCGCTAAAGTATGTGGTTTACAAAAATTAATAATTATTCATTACAAACCCTATGCAATTTGACCCTCGTGTTCATCCACCAGAAGGTTATAATCATAACTCTCACAAAGGTGAAATGAAAGACACATAAGAGCTCAACTTTGAAAGGAAAAAATTAAATATTGAGACCTGAACCACAGCGCGTTTCCAAACATAAGTCCCCTCGCCGCGATGTGCAAACCGCCTGTCGTGCACAACACGTGTACCGCGTCCCCACAATCACAGACACGTGTACGTGCGCGTGCCCCGCCCCCTGCCCCACCCCGCACGCCCCTGGAGACGCTCACACGTGTAACTGCGACAGCGCGACAGAGGGGCCCACAATGGTCGCTGATTAGGGAAAGCAGGCGCGGCAATGAGGCGGCCGGCGCAATTAGAAGTTCTCTGATGGTAGCGCCTGTGTGCGAGAGGAAATTGACACTAAGTTAGTCATCGCGTTACTAGAAACAGAACAGATAACGTTCAGTACCACCATTGGTACCTGGAAAATAAACCCATTATGCGCGTTATGGAAGATTATGAAATATTGCACTCAGTGTTTGGGAAATTGAATTCTGATCTGTAAGTCTTGACAAAACAGAGGACTAGCATGTTTTACTTGCCTTGATTTCTGAGCTTTACCACATATTATTCAAGATAGTAATAAAGGCACATGTAAACATTGGTCATCTTTTTCATCATCAATATTCTCTGGGCAATTCAACTATTACTATTTATTTCCCTTTCTGTGCTCAACAGAACAATGCATTTTCATTTACCATACGATCTTCTTCGCAAGAAGTCTCGAGAGATATCGATTATCTTTAGAGAGTCGAAACACAGGCATAGCTTCACAACATAGCTTCACAGAGTATAAATTGAAAATTAAAATCAAATTGAAGTTATCGAAAAAAAATAAAATATAAAAATATGTCAATACTGAATATTGGAACATATTCCTTAGTTTGCTATTACCGGATTTATTATGTAGTCATTTTCCAGCAAAGCTTCACTTTATAAAATTATAAAATGACATGTGCTTCTTCCCTGATTATCAACGAAATTCTGGGTTAACACCGATCGCAAAAATAATTGAATTCTCAAACGAATCGAAAAGAAAGCAGTTATATCAGATGGCAAATTATCAATCTCCATATATCCCTGTTCAACATCCCTACCCTGTCATAGACCATCAATCTTCAATCGCGGTCGCCAGCACGGCGAAAGGCGGTCGCATGCACTATCAAGCCGACTTGCCGCCTCCCTTGCACGTCTTCCATCCTCCGCAACGGCACAGAGCAACGGCGGGGCGGGGAGACGGGCGTCTCCGAGTAATTACGAGCTCTCCCGAAGGGTAATTGCCCCCGAGGCCCCTAATAACAAAGTCGCATCGAGTCCCGGCGCCGGAGCCGGCGCCACCGCCTCCGCCGAGAATGCATAATTCAAGCGACGGCCATTGTGCAAAACCCGCGCGCGACCGCGCTACACGTGGGCTGTTCTTGTTAAGAATGCAATGGTCTAAAATCCCTCTCCGGCCCCGCCCCCTTCCACTGCCTACAGACCTCGCCGCGCCGTCCTCACCCAACAACCTCACTCCTCCGCTCCAACTCCCAACACTACCGCAACGACGTCCTTCCCTTTCCGTCCCGCCGCTCCCGGAGGCATTGTATATTTTGCTTTCTTTGTTCCGACTGCGTACGTGGAAATAAAAAAATACACACACACACACACACACAACAGACCAGCCACTACACACGAGATAAAAATGCCAGGACCCAGGGGACGGGCCGCGGTGGCGGCGAGGGGGCCACGGAGAGCATGGCGCTGGGAGCGGGGGTGGCGGGGAGGGGGGGGCGAAGACTGGCCGCGCTTTCCGGTTCGGGTTGCCCGTAAGAGAAACCTCAACGGCGCCTCCTTCCATTTTCGGCGGCCGCCGCCAAGAAGAGAGGGAGGGAGAGGTCATGTGCAGGAAGAGAAGCAGCTCGCGCCAAGGAGCTCTCCCGACTCCGACTCCTAAAGAGTGTCGTAATGTCTCAAATTCTGGTCTGCTGCGGCCTTCCGGAAGGCAAACAAAAATGCTTTTCTCCTATTTCATCTGCGATTTATTTACTTTAAAGCGGGGGGATGGAGCAAACTAAGCTATATTATATAAGTCGAATATTAAATATGTGAGACATTCAGTGCCAAATATTTCGATATACACAACGATCTCAGTCATGTGTAAATATACTATTTTCGTCTCACCTTTCTCCAAACTTTAATATTTGTAAACAAAACAAAACATTCTAACATTTTACACGTTTTCTTTCAGTGTGTTTTTTTAGTGCTTGATTTAAAAAGAATACATTAAAATTTTCAATGAAAAATTCGTTTCTTCTTTCTTCGAAAGAAAAAGGAAACCAAGAACACAAGAAGGACAACAAATTGCTAGAGAGAATGAAGTGAATCGCAGACGAGACAGAAGGTAGAGAAAAAAAGTGAAAAACGAGCGAAGTGTAAAAGGAAGAAGATTTTTTTTACCGTTGGAGTTGAGGGATTGGCAACGCCGCCATCAGCGCGGGCCCTCTGGGATGGCCTGTCAGTGCGCAGTCATCCGCCAGACGCGACGTGAAAGCTTTCGGCAAGAGCTGCTCGCCGAAGGGCTGAAGAGGAGCGCGGGGCGTTTGCCACTCACGGCATTTGCCTATTTAGAGCCGCGCGGCACTTTTTTAAATTTATAGATGCGAATTTATTAATACAAAGTAAACGGCAAACAAAAAAATCAGATTTGGTAAAAGAAAAGCTCAACTATCGGAATCCCGACCGAAACTCGAGAAGTATTCAATTCATGTGTCAAGTACGGAGGGAAATCAGAACTTTTCTATGGAGAAGTCTGTAGGTGCCATGTACGCAGACGATGCTTTTTCGTAAAGATTTTCTCATTTATGCTTTTTTTAAATGGTTTTTATTTTTATAATTTATAGTTACATGTTTTTTCAATAGAGAATTAAAAGCTTATTCAATAGAGGTATTGAATGACTTTACTTACTGTAGGAAATTATTACAACTTATTTTGGGCGTTGTTATATAAAAGCTCCCCAAATTGTAAAAATTAAAATTAATGATTGGATTTACTGGACATTTTGCACAATGCAGGAAAGATATAAACCTCATTTGAAACTATTGCTATCTATGATTAAAGAAAGCATTCTGCGTGGTATTGCCTGTAGAGACGAGAGTAAAAGTATCGTTTTCTCACAATACATTCAACATGAGTTGGTCTCTGCATAACACTATCTATTTGTCAAACTGTGTCATCAGTTGTTGGGAAAGATTGCCTGAAGTCCGACACCCACATTCCTTGGGTGCTCCATTGGACATGTAATCAGTACTTTCGCTTTCTTCGATAGATGTTCAAGCAAAATAAAAAAAATGTGTACATAAAATTTAAAATGTAAAATAAAAGTTTAAGAAAACTAATTTAGTACTTATGTAAAATTACAAGAACTCAGATCTTTTCGGAAGAGAAGGTAAATTTCCTTATGGATTTTAAACAACTCTGGGGAAATAATACGTCAGTTGCCATATATCATAAAAAGTAAACAGTAAAGTAAAAGTTCGAACACTTGAAGTGATGTGAAGGATGAAGAACACGTAGAAAAGGATGACCACCAGCTGTCATTTCGAAATCAGCTTATGAGGCATAATACCGACCGGTACGCAAATTATTTTTTTCATCAAGGGCAGATATTGCGCCGCGATGACGTAAAGGAAAATCAACACCAGGCCACGTATTCGAGAGAGAAAGAGAGAGCGTTCTGTGCTTCACAAGCCAAATGAGAGAGCCCTCGTGTAAACAAATTTCCGGAAGGATGCGGTCCGCACCCGATCATAGCATTTGCGATGGAGCGAAGCGACGCGGCATGGCGCACAGTGGTTCAGACTGAAAGCAACATGAGGATAAAAAAAGGAAAGCAGATAATTTATATTGAGTTTCATGGGATATATTTTAGGCGTTTGGCAAATTAGGTACCTTAACCCTAATATTACTTCAAAATATCAAAATTATTATTCTCGCAATAAAAACTCTAATAGGAAATAAGTTGTAATAAGGCTTTTTTGTCACAAATCAAACGTTGAAAAAAGACATTAAATGACTTGCAAACTGATTTCGTATGATGGAATTACGTTTTCGTACTCTTCAACTGAATCATAAACTAAATGCAAAGAATAAAAACAATTTTGAGTACGTCGAATCAGATCAACCCCACTTAGTTCCGAAATTATGACGATGCATTCAACTTCAACTCCCTACGATAAGGCAAATTCCCTCAAAATCGAGATCATGTAAGTACCCACATCGCATATTTATGTCTCCCTCTTTCTTCTCTCCTCACACACTGTGCAGCGTGGGCGTTGCGCGACAAACTCGGATTGCCCCGACAGAGCCGCAGCGCCGATGCCGCCACCACCACTTCTGTCACTGCCGCAGCAGCAGAGCGGGGCAAATAAACGCGCGTCGATTTCACGCGCGGTGAGTCAAAAGGGGACGCCGAGAGCGCGGCAGGCAGCGGCGTACTGCGACGGCGGCAACGCGGCGGGGGGAGGGCATCGGACGGCGCGGCGGGGAGCGGCGGCGGGCAATGGCGGGGGGGGGGCGGGCGGGGAACGGGGGCGGAAACGGGTAGGGGGGGCGAGCGGTGGGGAGTGGCGGTGAGGAGCGAGCTGTGGGAAATGAGTGGGGCAGGCAGAGAGGAATGAGAGACGGGAAATGAACGACGGGAAATGGGTGGGGGAGCGGGCGGTGGGAAGCAAGCGGTGGAGAACAAGCGGTGGGGAGTGTGTGGCGGGGAGTGTGTGGCGGGGAGTGTGTGGCGGGGAGTGTGTGGCGGGAGTGTGGCGGGAGTGCGTGGCTGGGAGTGCGTGGCTGGGAGTGCGTGGCGGGAGTGCGTGGCGGGAGTGCGTGGCGGGAGTGCGTGGCGGGAGAGGTGGAGGGACTGTGTGGCGAGGAGTGGGAAGCGGGAAGTGGCAGGCGGGGAGCAAGCAGGCGGCATAGGGAGTCGGTGGACGTCGGGGAACATCATGGAGCGTCGAGGAGAATCGAGAGTCATCGAGAGGCGTCGGTGGCACCGGACAGTAGCAGCGTGAGGGGGCAGATAATGAGAAAAGGGGGGGGGAACCCCAAGGGTTGGTTCCCAATTTCAATTCGTTACTTCAAAATAGTACGGTAAAAAAAGTAGACAGCATTAAAAATTTCCTTTCGATATTGTAAACAATAGTTGTACTCATTCACTTGCTAAGATTTCTAAGACGGTATAACCATTACATTACTTTGGACAGTATTGAAACAATGCATTATAAAGAGCAGGGACTATCTTGGTTGTTCTTTCTCAAATCAAACGCAATTTGAGATCTTTTTTCCAATGACGTGTGTGTCTTTCATAAAGCGCTGCGCATTACGGTGGCGGAAGCCCGTAATGACGAGCTGTGAATGTGGCCACCAATTGCACTCTACGAGCTCGCATCCTTGGCGGCGGACGGCTGGCCGCCGCCCGCCGAATAGGAAGCGGCGTAACGCGATACCCCCCCAACCCTGCGCGCGATGCTGTGTATTCCTCGCGAACAAAGAGCGCTCGCGCATCGCGGCCCGCCTCTCCTTCCGGTGCCGCCGCCATCGTCGCTTGCTGCCACGCCCTCCCTGACCGCGGCTTCGCTGTCGCCGCCGGAGCAGGCATGGTCACCGTGGTCGTATTTACAGGCACAAGGGTAAGCGGTGGACGCAATGGTAAAGATGAATGCAATCGTGGCGGTGATTGTATGGCTGTAGTAGAATCACGGTGACCACTACGATGGTAGTGGGTGGTGGTAGTGATGGGGGTGCTGGTGATGGAGTTGGTGGTTGTGGTGATGGTGTTGGTGGTGTTGGTGGCGGTGGTGTGGTGGGGTGCTGGTGGTGGTAATCGTGACGATGGCTGTGAAGTGATCGCGGTGGTTTTCGGAGAAACAGCGGCAACGGCTATACAACAGCACTAGCGATATTGATGTTGATTGATGATAGTGATAGTGGCGACTGTTGCTGTACTGGAGGCTGTCACTAGTCCAAATGGTGGTTATGTAACAGTGGCAGCTGCAGTGTCGGTGGCACTGGCGCTGGAAACCAAGGCAACAGCGCAGCGGTTGCGCTGACGATCGGATCAATGACAGAAGAGACGGTTAAACCGATGGTGACGATCGCATTTGTTATAATGATGTTTGCTGCGACGGTGACTGTTTCGATAACGCAGAAGGCAGCGGCGTCTTTGTTAGCGGCGACGGCGGCAGTAATGTTGGCCGCGGTGGCATTGGTGAAAGTTGTGGAAACAACGGAGGAGGCTGCAGCAGCGGTAGCAGAGTTGCGCAGGGACGCGCGTTTGCCGGGTCGGACGCCATAAAACAATAACCGGCCGGCCGGTCGTCCGAGCGGAGCGGGCTGGATGGAGGGGTGAGGGGTGGAGGGGGAGGGCGAACCGGGCGCTCGGGGAACGACCCCGCGACCCCCCGGCGACCTCCGCGCACCCACTCGGCCGCCAGGGCTCGGATCAGGCGCGCCAAGCAGGGCTCCCGAGAGACACGGGAGCGGCGGCGGCGCCGACGGTGGGGGGAGGCGCCAGAGAGATTGGGCGTGAAAGACGATCCAAGTAGAGGGCTGGTGGCAAATGGTGCCGGAAGGAGACGGTTGGCAAAGAAATACGACGGAGCCGCTGCCAAACGGAATTTGGAAGATTACGTCTTCCTTGCAGAAGTTCAATCAGGGACAAATGTAAGTACGTGTGGAATTAAGTCCGATTAAATGTAAGAATGATAAAATGTAATTAGCATAATTTACATTCGCTGTAGATCGTTGCAAAGCATGACATGGAGGTGTTATTGTCATTGCAGTGTCTGCTAAATAACTTTAGTACACCATACATTTACAAATAATGTAAATGGCGATCTACTCCACCACTACCCATATATGGCAATTTCTTCAAGGTTCTGAGGTTACTGTCCGTCTCGTAAGTCAACAGTTTCTAAATGTAAAAGATTACAAGAGTAACAAGAAAAATGATAACCCACTTGGTGAGTATTTCAAAAATAAATTCAATTCACGCGATACGTCAGAACTGTGAATGATTTTTCAGGGTCCACACCCTTTACTATTCACTCACGGCACACTATAAGGCTCTCTATGCATGAACAAAATGCACGAACACACGCACACAACATCCAAAATGTACAAAATGTATAAACACATGCACGCACAATCCAAAATAAATGTTTGTGGCGCCCGAAACTTTTCTACTAACATTCAAATCTAAGCGGTTCACCATCCGCCCTTTTTTTTTGCCTTCGCTTTCTCGAGGTCCGAGGTATACGCGGCCCTACCTCGTGAACGCCACCCAACCTCCGGGGCCGACGACAGCGAACGAAGTCACTCAGCCCCCCTTCCGCTGCAGCCATCAACGTGCATTGTCCGAGATAATGTATTCCGTCTTCCGTGGCGAGTCCGCAGCAGGCCAACAGACCGGTTGCTTTCGCTGCAGCGTCCACAGGGACTGCGGGCGCTCGCCGTACAGGAAGCAAGGATCATGGCAACGGGTAATCGGGCGCACGAATTGCAGATTGGTAATTTTACTCCAAAAGGTCCGTCGGAGTTGCAACGGTGGTGTGGAGCAAGAAAACTGTTACAGAAATTGCCACACAAGAGGATGAGTCTTTTATGTATGAAATGTTATTTCAGAAGAGTTTGACAAAAATATACATAGAACAAACATCTGTTTTATCATGACACAAACGGGTTTGAAAAGCACCGAAGATTCCCGTATGGTTCACCGAAAGATTGAATGACTGGGTAGTTAAAATAATCCAATGCGGTATCTAATTCAATAGACAGAATTCCAAGACAATAAAACACAGAGGGTAGGATCAAAGTTTATGTCATACGGAAAGCTATTTATAGAAGTCGTACATCATCTCCAATAACCGCAATATTTCAACAATTCTGCGTTACGTTTACAACGCACGTGAAAAACGCTAATACCGTATATTTCAAAACTTTGGTTGTTTCACCGCGATAAAAAAGCATCCGAAGATATTAGCGATCAGTGAATCAAGTTTAAGGAATACTTCTCCTCTACGACGTGGATTGATTGATTTTTTCGTGTTTCCGGGCGCGTCAACTGCTTTGGTCATTATCCCGTTAGTGTAGTGCATGTTTTTCCTCGGGAGATGGCGGTGATCTTCCCCCGCTGGATGGCGAGATCCGGCGCCGACCTACCATCGGCTAGTGGGGTTTCCCCCTAACCAGGACTCTCCCACCAGCGGAGCACCGCCCCAGCCGGGACATCATGATCTGATACTGAATGCTCTGTATTAACAAGGAGGTATCTGTATGGTGTTAGTAACCACACTGAAAAGAAAAAAAATACGGAAAAAAATGTAACCTGAAAAAAAGTGCTTCGCAGGTTGTTAATTGCAGATCACCCTTTGATTTCACAAATGGAATAGAGAAAAATTATCACAAAGATATTGGATCTAGAAGTTACACCGTGTTAATGGCTTCCAATTCAAATTCACTTTTTGAAAAAATAGTCATTTGATAAAAGTTCTGACTTTGCGGTTATGTAAATACATATTTAAAGGTTAGATAATTAAATAAGTTATTATTTCTTTATAAAATGTGTTTTTATGGTCAAAAATCCCGAAAACCCCATAAAATACATTTGGCCAACTTTTCCCCTTTCTGGCTCACTGTGCGCCGCCGCACAACGCGCCCTCATTCTCGCGCAGCCGTCGACTCAAAAGCCTTTGTTGTTTTGCTAATAACGGCTTCGCTCCACGCCACGCCCCCACACCCCTCCCCGCCCCGCGCATTCGCTCCTCCGCGCCCCTCCCCGCCGACACGCGCGTCTCGCTCGCTCAGAAGGACGCCCGAAGTCGCTCTTCGCCGTTTCCCGCGGTGATGCGCCCAATTACTTATTAATCCGCCGCCCACAAAGAAGTGCATTAATGTGCAAAAACCGCGGGCGCACAAGCGCTTTGAACCACCATCGCTTCCGCCCTCTCCTTCCCCTCTTCCTTCGCCACCGCTTCTCCGCTTCTGTGACGAAATTTTTGTATTATTCACCGTCCGAGAAAAAAAAAGCATCGCTCCAGTGCGTGAGCAGAAAGAAGACGGCGGAACGAGTCGTTTTCCGACGGCGGAGATTCGATTACGCGTCCACATACGCGGCGTCAACACTGTTAATTGCGCGCGCTTTCCGAAAGGAAGAAACCGCAGGAGCGGAGCGGGGGCGGCGGAAGCAGGAGAAGCTGTGTGGAGGAAACCGGGAAGGGAGGGGGAGGGAAGAATCAGAGGGCGCCGACTGCCTGGCTGGGCGCGCGCGGGTCTAATCTCGTTACGTCACCGGGAGGGGGCGATGGGATAAGGGGCGGAACGCAGTCTGGGCTGAAACGGCCGGATCGCTCAGGCGGAACCGCAGGCGATCGGTCGCACGCCGCTGCCTGTCTCTCTGCTGTGGTCGGGGGCCGCAGCTGCGACCAGCACGCGCATGTGGAGATGATAAGCGAAGCTGCAGTGACAAAGCTAAAAACGCCTAAAATCTCTGATCGTTTTCGTAAATTAATTTAAGCCGAGATGAAGGGCTAACTAGTCCTGCGAAATATACATCCTGACCTGTAACGAGTTTTCTTGGAAGTTGTATTCGCAGAGAGCACATAATTGAATGGCATAAATATGAGTAGCTTTGAAGAAGCGTTGCGGGAAAACATTAAATTCTGAGAAATTCTCTGGATGTAACCTAAATCAAGTTGAGTGAGTTGCCACAATAACCATTACCATGAATTGAAGGCAATAATAAACAGGAATTTTATCTGTGAAAAACATGGCGATAAATTCCAAATTAAACGTTTTACATGTAATTAAATAGATAGAAAAGATAAGTATAAAAATATCTCTAATCCACGTTCTTCCATATTTTATAAATTGAAAGTAACAGTTCTCAATTAAATGCAAAGAAGTGTTCCAGAATCAAATAGATACAATACGGAAACACCAAATATAAAGAAAGAAAAGAAAAAGAAAAAAAAGGAAGAGAGAGAGAGAGAGAGAGAGAGAGAGAAAAGAAAAGAGAAAGGGGAAGCACTGTGGCATGATAATTCCACAAAGTAACGCCAGAAGACGTTAAGGCCTCGTAATCCCCAGTCCGGAAAAGAAAGACGGAAAGCGGACGGGCCCAAAAAAGACGAGCTGCAATCTTTTGTTTCTTGCCGGGACAAATTAAAATAAATTTATTCCCGACAAAGTGTCAGGAGCTGTTTGCCGGGGCCACGGGCAGGGCAGGGCCGCGCCAAGCATAGCCTAATGGACGGCGAAGAGGAGGAAGGGGGCGGGAGAGAGGAAAAGATGGCGCTACGGTCGGGCGGGCAGAAGGGGGTGGAGGAGCGAGGGGATAAGGAGGGAGAAGGAGCGAGCGGAGCGAGAGACTAAGCAGGAGAGACAAATAGCAGAAGGAATCTCCTCAGACTTGTGAATCTTGCCGCGAAGAAAACATACGCGGGCAGCCGCTCCTAAACAGATTGAAATAAAAGGCCCCGCTGCACCGCCGGGAGGGGAGCGCCCAGCGAAGGGCTCGCGCGCAACGCTGCTCATGGGAGAACGTCGCGGAGGGAAGCCCGCGGCATGCAGCGGCCACTGCAATCCACTTACGCCGCGCGCCTCCCATGCACGTCACATCAGTTACAACATGTGCACAATAATGATTTTACGATTATTATTATTTATTATGTTATTATTATTTTTGTTTGTTCAGTTCAATTAGTATTGTAGTGTATGTTTAGATTGAATGTTTTTTGTTATATTATTAGTGCACAGAATATTAGGTTTAAAATCTTTGTTTTGTTATTCTTGCATGTTAATTCGAGTGAGCGAGCTGCCTCTCGCAGCTGACAATTTTGTTTGTGTGTACAAAGGTGATGGAGATCCCCACACAGTCTTTCTAGGGGATCCCTAATTATTTTGCCCATCACATTTGAATGTATTATTGTAACTTCTTCTATGTTAATGGCAAAATAAAGACAAATAGACATTATTATTATTATTATTATTATTATTATTATTATTATTATTATTATTATTATTATCCTTTTATTTTCTCATTTTACTGGTTCATTTGAATAAATTATATATCTATTTATATATATATATATATATATATATATATATATATATATATTTAAAGAATTTATAATACATTATTTCCCATGAATGCACTATCCGTGTTGTTGAAATAACAACTGCCTTCTACATGAGTTTGTACAGGTCTTCATTCAAACCCAGTTGCTTAAGGCCCCACATCAGACTCCTACGGATGACTCCGGTGCTTGAAACAATTATCGGGATAATGTTGACTCTTTCCATATTCCACTGTTTCTCAACGGGTTCAACAAGATTTATTATTATTACTATTACTACTACTACTTTTGAAAAATATGTCCGTTAAAAGCAAAGAAATCTTGTAAGGAGGATAAAAATAAGCAATTGTGTTGCAATTGAATATTTGTGTTGTTCTTTTTTTTCAAACATCCAAACCTTCAAATTTCTATCTGCAATGGCATAATTTTGAATATTATACTTTTTTAATAAGCACTTCCATTTCGCGATGACTTGTAAAAAATAATTATATAAAGTGTGTAATTCCCTTTTGATTTGTTTGCAAAAGAACAGAAAATTCTTATTTTCAAGTTACTAATGATTTTCATTTCATTTAATTTATTTCTTTTCCTAATGCAAAAATTGCGCAAAAAAGGATCAATTGAATAGGAACATTTAATTAAGCAATAGAATATTAACAGTTAGAAGTTGCTGATAATTTAATTTCCTTATACCCCTCGCATTAGTTGTTTGCAAACAGAACTGCGCGAATACCAGTTTCTTTTATTGTTTCATTCCATTTGCGCAAAGTACCCCTGAAAGTGCCGAGTTGCAGAGCGTTGTCATCTTGCAGCTGCATGGATTTCGAGCCAGGCAAATAAATCCCACGTACGAAGGCGCAATTCCAGAGGCGCAGCGAGAACAAAACCCACACTCTTCTTTCTCTCGCTCGCAGTCCGCAAGTCGCGAGCGAACAGCCAAAAACAAACCAAACAGCGCGCGGTGCGGCGCGGGGGAAAAAAACAATCACACGACGCGACTTGTAACCGCCGCGGCAACGGCCGCTTCTGCCTTTAACGAGCGGCGCGCTCTCTCGCGGCGGCCGCTCGCGTCCCGCATACGCTCCCAGGCGCAGACGCGCGGGGAAAAAAAAGAAATTTAAAGAAAAATGGGCAGAAACTATGTGCGGAAAGAATACTACCCACTACGTTACAAGCCGATAGAGGTGTTTAAAAAAAAGAACACAAGGTTAGCAGTAAAAAAAAATCAAAATGAACAAAATAGTAGGGTGTGTCAAACGAAAGTGTAAACTAGACAACACTATGTATCGTATACTCGCTCACATGTGCGTATATAATATAACTTGCTGTTTAAATCAAATTTTAATAAAAAGTAAGAAAAAATGTGAGAAGAATATACCCCTAACTATAAAATCCGGAAGAATATTTTGAAAACCTCGATACTTGTAATCCATAAAAATAGCGTGTTTCTCACGAAAGCTAAAAAGTACAAGTCCTGACAAACTAAAAATTCCCCTTTGTTGGATGCCATTTAAATAAATGAAATTCTAGTCCTCACAACCTCGCAACTACTTCAAAATCTGTAACGATTGGTATGCATACGCTTAAGCCATCTGCTGGCTTATTACCTCGAAAACACTTTTTCACACCCACACAAACAGCAACAGAAATAAAAAGAAAAAGGAAATTGAACTACATGAAGAAAGAATATCATCAGATCGATGAGAACAGGTCTAATATTAAAAGTAAATTGCTGTTTGTTCTTTTACGAAAATAAATACAACATACTCTTTTTTTCTGGAATGCCGAGTATCTTACCTTATTGCCTTCTAACTGAACGTCGTTTGCAAGACGTCGATCAGTTTCATAAAAACCTAATGGCTACGAACAATAGCTGAAAAATGTTCATAAATAGAATGAAGAGAACCCGTACGCATTCATATTTTTAAACAGCATTCGCAAAGAATTACTATTAAACAAATAAAACGTCTCAAACGTTAACACTGCCATTCATAGAAGTCGGCAAACATTTCTCAGAAACCTCAGAGCTCCCTTGACATTCCAGAACTGGAAAACTCTAGATAACCTCCTCGCTTTGTTGCATTCTTCGCCCTTTAGCGAAAGCAAGAGGAGAATTAACGAGTGCCGCGTGGGCGGTGGCTGACCGCGGCTCCTCTGTTCGAGCGGGCGGCAGGGTCTTCCTCGTGGCCGGAGGCGACCGCGGTCGAAAGTTGCGTTCGATCGGGCGCTCAAAGGAAGTGGGTCAAGGCGATTAAGGCGGATCAAAGGGCGGGCGGCCGGGCTCATGCGGGGGCCATCGCCGTACCGCACCGCGCCGCGCCGCGGGCGTCTCAGACGACGCGACGCGCCGCGACGTCGCACCCGTTACAGGGGGGAGAGCGAGATAAGCGGCGCACATCGATCCGGTGGGCGGCGCCTCGCGTTCGCGCCCGCGCCCGCGCTCATGTCCACGCCCGCGCCCACGCCCGCGCCCACGCCCGCGCCCACGCCCGCGCCCACGCCCGCGCCCGCGCCGCGCCCACACCCGCGTCGCGCCCGCGCCCACGCCCGCGCCCACGCCCGCGCCTTGCCTTCTTCAAGGCGCCCGCGCCTGCCCCACCCCACAACTCCGCTAACTCTCCTGGACCCACGCTCGCGCCCGCCTCTACCCGGACATAACGTAACACCGCGCCCGTTTCACCTTCCGGTTGAGTGGCCACGCCCACCACCCCTCGAGTTATGGCTTTGGCAAGAGCCCTCGTCGTCGTTTTGACATGTTTCCGCTCTACTCATTTCCTCCATTTCTATTCTAATAACTTCGTGTTTGTGGATTTCGATTGTGTAACGGTTAGTGTATTTGTTATACCGAATTCACATCAGATGGAAGCTGTAGATTTTGAAGGACGAGGAAACCCTTCGTACGCCTTCCATCGGAGGGAAGGTAATGCCGGATGTATCATGTTGTGGATTTACTGCACGTAAAATATCCTTGTCTCAAAGAATCCTGCGAGGTAAATTTTAGTCGCCCGTTTCGCCGCCCTAGTGATATCGTCTTTCGCTGCTAGATGGTGAAAAGAGCGTCGCAAAATTTGCGTGGTCCAGAAGAGCAGGTGTGATTAGACTAGACCTCGCTACGTAATACAAGGCATCATTCAACTGAATTAAAATCTGGCCTGACCTTACGCCGGCTCCACAATTCGTCATTCTGGGAGTGGCACGCGAAGAATGGGGTTGGGTTGCTTGTACTTACCGAGCGACAAATATTCGGTGCTCGTCCTGACCACAGCGTGAGGGACTTGGGGCACGTCAAAGGAAGCAAACGGTCGCCGACCACATGGAGTACTCGGAATTTCAAAGAACTGTTGCTCGGTACTCGCAGAATGCCGAATGTGTAGAGCGTGAATATCTAGTTGCGTACGCTCTACTTGTATAACGCGAGGTCCACATTTTGCCTCCGTTATCGGTTCTGCCCTTCGAAGGAACTCTTGATTTTGAGTGGTTATTTAAAGCAAAAATGCCTGTATGATGTTAAAACAAGCTCACTATCAACGCCTAACTTCCGGATAACTTTTCCGGTTCATTGCTCATTGACCGAACGTTCAACAACAGGAAGATCATTAGGACAAAAAGTCAAGACGCTAAAAATGAGATTATTTTGTTAGAAAAGCAGAAATAAAATGGTTTATGTTAAGGAAACGTTGTCACTATTCCTTCTAGTTTGTCCAATCACCTTTCGGAAAAATATTATTTTCTGTTAATGCGTTAATCTGAAGGTCCCCTAGTCCATTTTTCATACATGATTAGGTACGAACACATCACTGGAGCATAAAACAAATAGAAAAACATTATATAGAGACGACTTTGGAGAGTGCATCATGCGAACATACCTGTAAATTTAAAAAAATCCGAAATAGATATTGCATTTAAATAATTTTTGCTTTCCTATAAGTTCTAACCAGGAAAAAATAATACATTCCGAATTTCACAACCTGCTTTTACACAATTTTATTTCAAAGTTCCCTTTAATTATGCTGTCTGTTTTCCTGATGACGAAGTTTAGGTGGAGACGTTCTTTGAAGCAAACTTATATTTAACAAACGAAATTGCAAACGACAACTCAGCGGAGTTAAAGAGTTGCGCTGCGCAGCGAGAAACGTCAGGCGCGCCAACTCACGCCAACAACCTCTCGACGCGCGGGCGCAGCTAAGCGACACCGGCGTAAAAAAGACGTATCACCGAGTTTCTCATTTCGCGCACTCTCCTCCAGGACATGAAGCCCTCTCTCCGGCTTATCGGGGAGACTGTCCGGCCGCCCCAACAGGATTTCCCCGGAGAGCGTGGGAAACGCGGCCCGCGCGGAGCGGTGAGCGTAACGTCGGTTGCCGTAGCAAACGCGCGCGCCGCGGCGAACGGCGGCGGTGGGCGGCGGCGGCGGGGACGGTCCGGCGTTCGAGGCCCGCCCCTCGACGGGGGACCATCCATCACGGCGTATCTGATGTCCTCTTCCTCCCCGCCGCCGCCGCCGCACCACCCTGCGCCACCCCGCTCCGCTCCGCGCCGCGCCGGCCGCCTACATCTAGATTAGCTCATTAGAGGACGGCGTGCGGGGCGATACGTTACGCGGAGAGCCGTCTTGCAGCGAGGGAGCGGCGGACGCCGAGGGAGACGGGGAGGGGGGAAGAGATGAGGACGCGAGGGAAAAAGACGCGGAGGAAGGGGAAGTGGCAGTGATGGAAGCGGCGGCTGAAAGGTTGAGCAGCCGGCGGCAGGAGTAGAGAGTGGAGGAGGGAGAGAGGGAGGAACGGCAGGGCGGCAGCTGGTGTGGCGATTGAAGCAGGGGTTGCACCGCCAGCTGGTACCGTGGTTGTGGTGAAGCGCTGAGATGAGGGAAGGGGGATGCAGTTGATTGAGGAAATGTAGAAGGCGGAAGAGCTGTAATGATGATGATGGAAGTGGAGGGACATAGAAATGGAGATTACTGTAATACCAATGGCAAAAGCAAAACTTGACATGCCAAAGCCAACATATGGAATTTTAACTGAAATCAACGGACTGTAAGTGCAAAAAATAATTTTATGCCAGCAGGAGAGATTCTTGGTCTATAAATATTATGAGAAATGTCATGTGGTATGTTCATACAATGCACCAATACCGATAACTAATGAACAAAATTTCAAACAGTAATTTATATCCAGTGCTTGATATTTAATCGTAAAATATTTCTGAAACAAGCAATTATAACTTTCAAAAATTTATAGATCTCAATACCTTCAGGATGTGTGTTAAATTTTAAAATGCAAAATATTCAATAATAGTTTATTGTAGACATATTATAGACCATATGCACCATTATTATTACATTATTGTGAATCTTGAAAATAATGTCTTCTTTATAAAGTGTTTACTATAGCCGAGAGAGTAGTACACAAACGTAGCTACTTTTCCTTTCAGCACTGCCGTCAATCTCAGCAGTAAGGGAGGATGAAAATGGAAATGAATGAAAGAAATTTTAGAACTGACGTTCCCAAGCATATCGAAGATTTAAATGCTTCAATTTCTATAAAAACGATTTCGAACTATGAACCTTGCACAACAATATTAAAATAAGTGAGAAACAAATCTAAAATTTGGTAAGACCCAAGGAAAGAATTTTGATTTTAAAAGACTCTGACTCTGAAAAGAACGACATTCTCTGCCATTCATTTCCGAACTAAAATGAAATTCACGTTAAAATAAAGAAAAGTACAATAATGTGATAAAACTGCAAATTCATAATTTTAAATTTTAATCTCTTACTATACATTTTCGTAAGTGCCCAGCACAGTGAATGAAATCACAAGAGCAGTCAGCGTACTGAATGCCCAGAATACATTCAGAAGTTTAAACTCTTCATGTGACAAAACTCCACTCGCACAACGCTGCAAAAGGGAAAACACAAGAAGCGAAAAATAATGCGAATTAAACCGCTCCAAACTTTCGGAATGCGTGCCGGATAAAGTTTCATTTCGCCGAAACAACGCAATGGAATTAATCGCTTTAAACATCCGCAGAAATTATTCACAAACGCGCGGCGGCCAATTGAAAAAGCATTCCCTCGGAGAGGTCTCTCGTACAGCGTCCAAAACTCCGCGCAGCAACACTTGAAAACGCACGTCGATACACGCGCGGCCTTCGCGGATCCTCTTTCCCGCAGGCGCCGCACGCGCACGCTCGCGCACGCCCACAAACGCGCGTGAACGCGCGTTTCGCGCTCGCGTTTGTTTCCGGCGATCAGGCGAATGCCCGTTGGGGACAGTAATGCAATTACGAACGCCATTACCGCCGGGATACGAGCGCAAACACAATTACAATAGGTACACAAACTCAGGGCACAAAATACAGCGCTAAATGATACAAAATGTCTGGCGAAGACGCGTCCTTATGCTGCTGCTTGGGTGCGTCCGACCGGTCAACGCGTTTCTTTGAGGTAGAGCGACTTACAAAATTTAAAATACATCAACAAAAACGGATGATTACTTCATTTTACTGTAGAAACCGTGAAGATTTGAAAACAGACTTATTAAAAATGACTTCTGACGTTTGATCAGCTGAGACGCGCTTATCCAATCGGGACTTTCAATTCCAAAAATTAGGTGTTAGTGAAGCTTTCGATTGGATAACCGCGTCCAGCTGATCAAACGTCAGAAGTCACTATAGTTAAATCGGAACATAGAGCTATTCACCGTGACTAATATTTCAAAGTTAATTAACAGTCACGCAAATTTCTAAGACAGTCAGCGGTTAATCGGAAATAACAAAAGTGGTTTAATGCTGTTTATTATTTGCTCAATTTGTAGCTTGCTTCTAAAATATAGCAATAACAAAACCAAACTGTTTCTCTTAACGCTTTGTTAAAAGGATTTCGTTGACACTATGGAGTTGAGATTCTGAGTATGTTACAAAAATGTCCAATGATAATTAAATTAAAGTAGAAACTTAATATAACTCAATACTGGAAACTGATTAATTGACACGGTAGTAAAATTTCACATTATTCCGCATTTTGATAAAATGCAACTTCTAAGTTATATTCAAAAGTACAGACGAAATATTCAAATAAATTTAAAAATAATTCATGTAGTACAGAAAAGGTAAGGGCAACATACATTATCCAGGATTTTATCGTATAGTTTGAAATGAAAGGAAAGTGTTTTTTTTAAACAGATAACACTGTAAATTAATTAACTTTGTATTGTGTTACAAATTTTTGTTTGTCATTATCTTAACCAATTAATAATATGATTCAGAACGTAAAACCGAAATCGGGTGTGCAGTTTCCAGACGTAAAATGTAAATTAATGGACAATTTACTAAATCCTGTAGGGCATCATTTCCGTAAGGCACATTCATTCAAACCAATTATGGAGAAGTTGCCATTTAAGCGGCGAGTTGCATGTCATTAGCAGATGCGCCGCCAGATTTCATGTTGAATTGGCATTGACGATACAAAGCAATGAAGCAAATATATACACGTCAAAGAGCCCGATACTGCGGGATTCATCCATTTAACATTTTGCGCATCAGTTCCATCACTACGCAATCAGTAATGACATCTAGATTTGACTGTCCGTAATAATTCTAATATAATTTACTGCGACCTGCCATGGATCAAAACCAACACCAGCTGTCTCTCCTCATAACAGTATCAGTGACTGCTTGTCTTTCACGCTCTCGCGACGAGATGCATGTTAGGCGTCATGGGTAAATCATGTCATCCGTATGTGAATGTGGTGAGTTTACGAAAACAGAACATACAAAAAAATGCTGCGGAGGTCCCTTTAAATGTATATACTGTTTTCAATCGTTTCTGTCTTCGTTATTTGATGATGTGTGCTTTGAATTTTAATCACCTTAATTGGCCCGTTAACATAGGTGAAATTGGAAATTTGCAGATACATTTTTAGTCCATGTAGCACTGATGATTGTTGGTAATGAGGTGCATGTAACATCACTTACACTTCTCTCGGAAAATTATGAACAATTTGCAAAAAAACGTTTTGTTCTGTAATACAATAGAGTTTTCTTTTTTCATCATCCTATTTGACGAGAAAATAATATTAAAAGAAGACGTCAATCACTTCTCGCAGAAAGGAGATGAGTAGAAATGAAGTGTGAATACATAGGATCGAATGTAATAATCTCAAATGCTATTATGTGATCTCAAAAATGTACATCTGAAAAACTCGACACTTTTTTTTAAATATTAAGATTAAAAAATGAAACACACTAATAAATAATAGTGGTTATGTCCACAAAGTAGTACGTACATATCCAGCAATGAGATACACAGCACACTCATGACACGTGTTTGAAAACCACTCGCTCTTCATCCCGACTGTGCCGCCACCCCTCCCAACCCCGCCCCTCCCTGCCCCTCTCCACTCCCAAGGTATTCATTCACGCACGAATCGCCGCACGCGAATTAGAGAATTATATCACAAACCCAGCCGAAGCACGAAAAAATGCAATTAAATGCGAATTATTGGCATATTTGGCGCCCGCAAACTCCGGTTCCGTTTTGCCGCTCGAAAGTAACAAATTGATTTAGGCGGCGGAACATCCCGCGTCGAGGAGGGGCGAAGGGGCGGGGAGGGGTGAGCAAGTGGTGGAGGGATGAGGGAAGGAGGACTGGACGCGGCGCGGTGCCCAAGCAAGACATAACGAACGTTGCCGGCGCCGGGGTAGGAGGGCCTTGGACTAGAAGCCTGTGTACCACAGGCAACGGACACGAGCAGGAGGAGGGGAAAGGAGGCAGTACATTGGAGAGGAGGCAGAGAACCCGCACCCGACCGCGGTCTAAAACTTTACCCCTCCTCCGTCGGCGGCGTTCCCATAAAAATGATATGTGGTAATTAGAGAGCCATTAAAGCCAGACTTCGGAAGCAGCTTTCAATTATTTTAACGGTAATGCGTTCGGGAGTGGGCGGGGAGATCGCCTCTGCGGGTGGAAGTGCAGCAGCGGCGGCGAAACGGGTCGTGGAGGGCGACGGGGTGGGGAGGAGTGGGGAGGGAGTGGGGAGGGAGTGGGGAGGAGTGGGGAGGGAGTGGGGAGGGAGTGGGGAGGACGGGTGTTGGGAGGGCGAGGGCAGGGCGCTGCAGATAGCCTCTCCCTAACCCCGAAGCTTCGATGAGATGGAACCAGGAGCTGCTGATCGCACGTACGGATAAAGCACAATAAGTGGTTTATTGCACCATTACAACTTAAGCGGTCCTTCGTTTGCCAGGACCATATTTGTGTCTCAATTTACATCTAACATATTTTATCGTATGCTGCTTCCAAATTCTCAACTGAAATGCGTGATGAACGAGAAAAAATATATGAAGTTTTGTAGCGATCAATTTGTTCTTCCAGCTCTCTTCTTAAACGAAAAATGATTACTCATAAATTTGTTTAACAACACAATGAAATTAATTGCTCCAGCGGCCATGCATGTTTTACTAATAAACAATGCGGGGAGCATAAGCACACAACATATCTACGCGGGAGCGTATCATCCGTATTCGTCATCAGAAAGAAAAATTGGAAGATACAGCGCTAACCTTTGTCTTCTAAAACAGGACCATTCACCGTTTTCTTTTTAACAGAGAAGAATGGAAGAAATTACAATAAACAAATTCCATACTATTTGTTGCGTCGAAGAGCACGAGACGTACGCATTACAAACCAAATTCCTCTGTCCGCATACTCGGAAATGGCGCAAGGTGCGAAGGTACAATCGAACGTAGACATGCAAGTGAAAGTGACACGAACATTTCAAAATTCACTGTGCGTTGTAACAAAGACTAACATATTCCAATATTTTGCAGTCAAAACCGACAAAATTCGGAGCTCTTGTTTTCTGGCGTACAGTGCCTTTCGTAGAAAATGTAACAGAAACACACAAATTGCAATGAACTTGCAGATGGTTCACTGAACACTTTACACGAGCACACAGCCACCTCATTCATTTGTACACATTTTCAACATTCTAACTGCTGCTTGGCATGTTAATTCACGTGCCGGTGGACGCATTTTAATTATTGAATATTCGAAAGTGAAAACAAAATGAAAGAGAATTTCTCTAAAACGTGTTTTGTCGGGCTTGAAACAGAACCTTCAATTACGAAACGCAACATTCGTTTCAGACATGGTACACTTCTGCACATTTTTGCGCTTTCAGTCAGCAGAAATGTTTTTGCCTTACAGAGAACAACTGTGTTTTCTTTTAATTGTATTGTTGTGAAAGACAAGGAATATTCGAATATATTGTTCAGGTGATGAACTAAAACGACATAGCCTAGACGTGCTCTGAATTAACATCCGCAGTTCTACCAGGAACTTCCAAGATCACAGGGAAGGAAGCATGTGGGATTGGAGATGGATAGGAGTGAAAACAGAATGGGAAAGAAAAGACTGTACTTTGGCCTTATCCCCTTTTTAGCCTAAACCTCTGGCATCCACCGAAAATAGATCAAAAAAATCTGCAAAACAATCTATCACAGAAGCGATCCCCACATAAAAAAAGAAGGGAGAATATGGTAGGAACTTTAGTGTGATAATATGCAATGCGTTCAACACAGCTACTTCGGTAAACGAAACTTCGCCACCGCAACCCAAATTCTTTGCTCTACGAATTCACCAATGCAAATTCAGATCTCCAATCCAAGTCCTTTGCTCTATGGAGCTGGAGATATAGACTCCCAACTACACACGTTAATACACAAGGTCAAATCTTCATTTACAGCTTCTTATATCGCAACAATTACTTATTTCCTAATGCACTTATACAGCGACTTCCTCACAGCACTACCAACCTTGATGCAAAACGTAATCAATCGCAACCCCCTCCCACGAAGCAAACGAGCAATCCGGATCTCTTTGTACACAAACAGAAGAAAGCTGACAAGCGTCTGGTCGGAGGTCCGATAGCGCGCAACGCAGAAAAACGCGACTGCGCCCACGTGTGCTAGACGACGGGCGACCAGTGTATGCATAGTCATGAAGGCTTCAAGGCGCGCGCGGGCAACAAGAGGCTACCCCCTCTCTCTCTCCCCCTTCCACCCCCACCATCTCACGGCAGAGGCGGTGGGGATCTTCACATGCTATGAATAAGCATGAGGCCGGGTCGCGAGCGCCTCCTCTATCGTCCTCATGCCCTCGCCCCCGCCCGCCCTCCTGCGCCGTTCGGCGTCCTCAAATCTGCGCCGCGCACCCGCCTCTCGGATGACCTTCGACCCAGATCTCCTATCTCCTCCGCTCGCTCGCCCGGCGTCGCATCGCGCCACGCAAGCGTGCGCGCACGCAGGCGCGCATACACGCACGCACGCACACATGTCGTCGTGATGGCCACCACAGCCCTCCCGACTTTCAGCTTACGTCGGGGATTTTCGAGAGGGAAGAAAACCAACGTTTGCCTTCGTTGAGACCCACATCTGGCCTTTATTAAAATAAACTTTTCGTGGGGTTTCACGTTCACGGCGCAGTTACCACCACTAAAATAATATTTTAATGAGTATTCCTTATGCACACGTTAACAACTGTAAGCAAGTTTTCCTATTCAAGTTATTAATAAGTCGGATGATGACAATCATTTTGTATTCCTTTAATTCACTAATGGGGTTGCAATCACAATGATTTATCATTACTCGTATTGTTAATACATTTCATTCAAATTCTACAGTATCCTAAAAGACACTGAAAAACTCCTTCCTCCCAGGTATTTAATTTTTTCAGCTTGTGAACAGTTCCTTTCTGCTTCTAGGCTATCAATAGACTGCAGAAGAAATTGGAGTGACTAACATATTACCGTAAATAAAACTCATCATTTAATAAGTTATTATAATTGTTTTAAATGTGCCTAAAAACAAAATTTTAAACTTGTTACTTTTTTCAATCTAAACATGTGATTTTAAAACTAACAACTCTAGAAATTACTTTCAATTTTTATCTTTTGTAAAAATATGTATTACGTTGTTTATAATATTGAAAAAAAGACAGTCTTCGATGAGCATTGTAAATTAAGTATCGTTTTGTATTTCCATTGTTTTTGCAATGTAACGAACAGTATTTAAGAACATGATTGAAAGTGAATGAAATGTTGTGAAACTGCAATCTCCATTGTATTTCTAGTCGTCCATCCGCCGTTAGTAAAAACTAGACAGGCGTCCGCGTTGCATACGCCGGCTCCAAAGGACATGCGTCGCGATGTCCTTCGAAATTCCCTCTATTCATTCCGCGTCAAACGAACTGCGCCACATATCGGTCAACGACTCACGTCGTGAGCTAACACTGGAATTCCAAACAAAACAAATCGCCGGTTGCTATTCTCTTTTTTTCCCTTCCCAAACGCCCTTTTCAACTACCGCTGTGGCACTGCCGCCGTTTTCAGTCAAAGTCCACCAGATCGCTCGCATTCAATTCGTTGACCCGTCCGTTCATTCCCGGCGTTATTCTCTGATTTATTTCGCGTGTTGCCACCGACCTACGAGCGCCATCTTTTCTAGTAAATACGTATTCGAGGCGGGGAAACCTGCGTAAATCTATTTCTGAACATTCGATCTTTTATGAAAGAATGTCTTCATTATCGCACAACTCTCAAATGAACGCCAGTAAGCAAATTAACGTCAATAAAAACAAATTACTTTAAATGTATGTTCGTTCAGTGAAACATTCTATTTCGTTGTACATTATATGACGTTAGAATTATAAAAACGAGAGGGAGAGTCACGACCTTTCCATGTATAGAGTTCAAAAAGTGCAGTATCATTCTTAAATTTCACCCAAATTACGAAATATAAAATAGAAAAAATGAAGATAAATAATGCAATTAATGTAAAATAAACTCGACAGTCTGAAAATGAAATAATCACGAGTTGGGGGAAGTTATTAAATGCATACGAGCACCAAATAAGCTTTACACCTATTTGCGTTTATTGCACCATTTGCGTTTTGTATTGGTGATAGAGTAGTTGTCCAATATACGAGAACTAAGTAATAAATGGAAACAAAAACTAATGTCACGCAAATAATTGACAAATCTTCAAAAATCTATTTACGTTGAAAATCAAGCTATGACGGGGAATACTTACGCTCAGATCTACTCATAGCACCTGAGAAAACCGCGGTTTTTATGGCTACGACATCCCCCACAATTACAGGAGCCGATTTAGTACGGAAAAGGCGGTGGAATGAAAGCAAAGTTCGATGATATCCTGGGCGAGCTCATATCTAGGAGTTTTACATCCTCTGAATGACTTCCCATGCCACGCAAGCATTCAGTAAACAGTGCAGGAACAACAACGCAACACAGTAGAGGATAGCCGCAAGCCACATTCCGAAGAAATAAAAAGAAAACGTATAGCTGCAAAGGTCATCCGCGGTTGCGCTACTTTTTATTACTTCTATTTCTCGGGATCATCCTAAGCCCGCCGAAAACAGGTGCCGGTGATAGATTCGGCACGCGGAGAGAGAATATATGTTATGTAAATAGTATCAACAGACGTTTCAAACGTAACATTCACATCACCCCCCACACACCTAATCTAATCACTCTCTCTGTTATGTCATACTTTATAAATTCATAATAGCATTGTAACTAATATATTTTCATATCTCCACGAGTAAGTTGCAATATAGCTTAAAAATAAATATTGATAGATATATAATACGAATAAACCAAAAGTACATCGCGTCGTTCGCTTACCCCTTGTCAACATTCAACGTTCGTGGCACCGGTCGTCATTACATTCTACCCGAATTCCGCACCTCTGGAGTATATCAGCGATTCGCTTAATTAAATGGAACTGCCACCGTAAGCAGATAGCAACGCTGGAGAGCGCAAATGCAGCTGTATCATCTGGGCCCCGCCCTCACTGCCGCAGTGGGCCTGCGAGCTCGACACGTCGCGGCGTTTGCAAGCTACAAAATAAGCATAATCCCATACAGAACGGGGTGCTCCGCCGGGCTATAAAACGATTCCCGGGGATTTAAGATCGGGCCTCGGGCGCTATCGCTCGGAGTCACGGCACGAGAAGCTCTCCCCGCTCTGCTAGTTCGTCGGCCTGCCTGCCCGCCCGCCCGCCCGCCCGCCCGCCCGCCCGCCCGCCCTTTACCCCTCGCCCGCCCAAACTCTCGCCCGCCCACCCCTCGCCCGCCCACACTCTCGCCCGCCCACACTCTCGCCCGCCCACACTCTCGCCCGCCCACACCTCGCGCTGCCCACACCTCGCCCGCCCCCACTCTGCCTTGCTGCATCACCCGCCATTTCTCTGCCCTCTTGCCTACCTTCTCGCTCGCTCATTCGCCTTCCCCTTTCCCGCTCCTGGCCCTCTCGTATATTCCTCACACCTCACCCACCGCTCGACCACGGCAGTGGCAAACGGAGTGGCTGGGAGTGACAGGGGGCCGGATGGAAGCGAGCGACGGCCCAGCGGAAACCGAGTGTTGAGAAGGCTGGAAATGCTGCTGGCGTAGCTGAATGGCACAGAGCGAGACGGCGAGCTTTACAGGGAGAGCGGCAGCGCGCCAGGGGAAGCAGAAAGATGTCCGCGGGGAATGAAGTGGCGAACGCCGGCGTAATGACACGGCGAGGAGTTGTAGATGTACCACCAGCCTCGGAGCCCAGCGTAGGCGTAGGGAGCGATCATGGGGTGGAGGAGCGGGGGCGTCAGAGCGAGCGAACGCCGAGGAGAACAGGGCGAGCGGAGAGCCGCCGCAGTAAATTTTACTGCACTTAGGGAATCGCGGGTCTCTCACACGATCATCACGCTGCCGCTGCCGCAAACGCCACCGCCGCCGTCGGAGCTGTAAAACAATACAGGGCCGAGCGTGGGCGGGCGGCGCGGGGAGGCGCGGAGGGGACGAGCAGAACGGCGCAGCTGGAAGAAGGCGGACGGCCGGGACGTGACGCGGCAAGGCTTGGCGTGACGTGGCTGGCGACGGCTGCGCAAGCGGGAAAGTGGAAAACCGGTGATGACGTTGACGGTTCAGAAATGGAGTACAGAAAACTGGGAGTCCAGAATGAAAGTGGGAGCGAGGTAGCGATGGTGAACCGATTTTCGAAGAAATGCGAGAGTGAGTGAAGAAGAAAAGGAGAAGGATGGAGCGAGTGACGGGCAGGAGGAGGGGAAAGGAGGGAGGACGGAGAGAAGAAGCGTGGAGCAAAAACAGGCAGAAGAGAAGGTGAGGTGATGGGCGGGGCGTTGTGGGTGTGGCGGACGCGAAGTTAGAGAGAGACGGCCGAAACGGACTGGAGAGAGAGTGAGACGTGGAGAGGAGGGCGGGGCGGGCGATTGCAGGGGTGGTGGGGCGGGGGGGGGGGTGCGGATGCGAAGGCGGCTGGCGGAATGGAAGGCACCTTCTTCCGCCTCGGGCAGCGCGCCGCCTGCGGCCTGAGCTCGTCTGCATATGCATGCGGGGACGCGGGCGCGGGCGCGCGGATCGAAGGATGGCATGTTCGTCGACGAGGCTTCCGCGCAGCTCGCGAGGTCGTCGAGCCGCCGAAGCTCTCCAGCCTAGGCTGTTGCACCTACGCAACCATGGCGTCCCACAAGGCCGCTTTCTTCAATTTTCAGCATCGATTTTTATTATATATATATATATATATATATATATATATATATATATATATATATATATATATATATATATATATATATACGTAAGAGCGCAAAGTTTCCTGCCGTTAATTTGGAATAAATAATAAACCAAACTATCAGTAAATGACATATAATTGGAATTAACTTTTTTAGCAAATTTCGAACCAAGAGAAGTAAGAAAGAACTATTTCAATCGGTATTCCTATTTTCTATTATTAATGAAATACCACGAAATAAATTGTTTTTATATTCGTACATACTTTCTTGTTCGAAAGACATGCATCTTTAAGGCAACGTTACTGAAGTAAAGCATGCAAAGCAACGTTTGCAGTTCTTTCACGGAACAATCTTACGTGAATATATAACCCAAAATGTAGCTATTACAAAAGTCGATAGGCATGAAATCATGGGAATATTTTATACCATGTCACCTTAGATGCTTCGATTTGCCTTTAGACCCACGAAAGGCTGGCGCGCGCATGGCAGGCTGAGAACGGCGTCTGCACAGCGCCTCCATTGTTCGCCTGTCACCAGACGCCGCGGACACGCCCTCCCTCTGCCTCCCGTCAGCTGCCTCGTCACCGTCGTGGTCGACTTCTACTTTCGCGTAAGCGAAGCGGCACGTGCGGTATGCTCAGCGTGTTCGTGGAAACTATGACGTGCATATTGTGCCTGGGCGAGCCGAGCGAGATAGAACGCTTACTCTAGCCTCTGTCTTCAACATCCCGAAATATTGTTCAATTATTAACTAGAAAACTACGGTCGAACAATTCTCAAATACTTTTACCTGCAGTTTTATCAAACTACAATCCAGTTCTACGTTTTCCATTACCGCTCGTTAGTTTTATCGTATTTTGCATCTACATATTCATATAAGAGAAAAGCTAATAAATATTCACATCTTGGCAGTTTGTCGTAAATAAATAACTGATATATTCCATATTTTTTTGTTCCAAGTTGCGATTATAAATTCAACGGCCTGGAGCCACGTTGCATCAAGAATTAGTTTTCTTAAAAATACAAATTTGATATTGACATTAATTGTGAAACAAAGTAATAAATAATAAATATATTGTATTTATATAAATACAACCTAATAAATAATAAACATATTTTCTTATCAATAATACAGATTTATGATCTTAAACATTTTAACTGAAACGATAAGTACTGAAAAGGAAACCGCATGTAGTGTTATCAAACAACATCCTTGTAATTGTCTTCATTCGTAATTCTACTCCGCACTATCTATTCTAGATAAATGTCAGACAATTTGGGGACAAGACAATGGCTGCTCCTAGATCGCCCGACCTCCGCCTTCCACTCGCTTCGTCGAGCACTTAGCCTTCCGCACGTGGCGCGCGTGCCAGCCCTCGCGCCAAGGGCCGCACCGACAAAGGGCGTCCTCACTCCATCCTCAGAGCTCCCCCGCCGCGTCCTCTCTTCCCCTGGGGCTGCGTAACGACGCCTCGGGCGCCCGCGCCAATTGCGCGTCCTGTAATTCGGCCACAAGCGGCGGAGCCGACCTCGCAGCCCCAGGCGCTGAGGACGGAGGTCCAACAGGAGGATGAGGACGGAGGTCGAGGAGCGGAGGTTGAGGACGGAGGTCCAAGAGGAGGTTGAGGACGGAGGTCCAAGAGGAAGTTGAGGAAGATGTCGAGGGTCTGAGGTTGAGGACGGAGGTCTAGACCAAGAGTTAAGAGGCAAGCCATGGAGCAGAGGTTGAGGACGAAGGTTCAAGAGGATGGTGAGGTCCGAGGTCGAGGAGCAGAGGCTGAGGACGTAGGTGTAGGCGGACAGTCGGGAGGTCGAGGCGAAGGGTGACGAATAATATTAAGGGGGGAGGGAGGGAAGTCGCAGTGAAGAGGGTGAGGAAGGAGGTTCAGGTGGGGTGAGGTCAAGGTGAGGGAGATCGAGGCGGAAATGTTGAAGACGTCGGTCGTAGGCTGGAAATGTAAATCGAGGTGGGGGAATTATGGAGGATATCGAGGCAGAGGTTGAGCACACATGCCAAGCTGGGGGAGGAGGGCCAGAGCGGAGGTGAGCTGATAGCACGATGTCGCCCAGAGCGTTGCGAGTAACGGTGAATCAAATGACAGTGCTAATGCCCTGACATTCAAGCGATTAGTACCCCAACGATCTGTGGAGCTGCGCTCACTGAAGATGCTGTCATCGTTACGACCACGACAATTGGATTGGCAATACTGCACATGGCAATGGCTGTATTAGAATCGGTTTTGATTGTGTCGATAAATTCCTATTGTGCAGTGGTTGTGGGAAAGTGGCTGAGGGACATCCAGAACACTTGATGTGATAACTTAGAACACAAACTACATGTAAGGCGTAGAAAAAGGTAATTTTATGGAACATGGCAAACAAAATGTCCAAGAACCTCTTGAAAACCTAATGAACAGATCATTGCATCACAATTCTAATTTCTTTTCAGAATACATTTTCTGATTTCACTTTTATCATTCAGTTTTGAATAATACTCTTAAATTTTTTCAAGAATGGCACTGAATGAGTCATATAAGCTAACCATAAAGTAGTTATGTTGTATTGTGTGGCAACTGATCTCAAGATACAGAATATTAACCAAACGTATATAATTCTTAGAATTATTAAAGATATTAAATCGACTTCAATAGCGTTATTGGGATTGTTGGCACATATGAATACAATTGTCAATCCACAGAGAATGCAAAAATTAAAAATAACGAATAGCGTTCAAATATTTTTGATACGAAGCGAAACAGAAGTCGGGAGGGTTAAAATGATCACGCATACCCCTAGGATCACCGCGATGGGAACATTTTCCGAGCACACGGGTGGACGGCGACTAGTAGATCCGGCTGCTCCACCGGGAAGGGGCTGCAGGAAGTGGAGTTCCTTCCGGCGTAGCGCATCACCCGCGCACCGTCACCCCCACTTCCCCGCCCACCCGCCCGCTCACCCACATGCATATTAATTGCAGCCCGCCCGTGGGCGCGCCGTCGCCATGTTATGCATGAGAGGCGCCACACAAAACACGCCCGGCCCGGCGCGCTATTCAGCTGCATTTATAAAAAACAACACCCACAACATCAACAGCGGCGGTGGTGGCAGCGTCCGGATTGGCGGCGCGGGCGCGGCCCAGGGGGGGAGAGGAGGTGCCGGCGGAGGCGGTGGCGACGCCCGCTTAGACCCGGAGTGCAAAAATTTTTTGAAAGCAATATTTCTGGTTGTTTTGTGACTTTTTGTATCACCATCACGCATGGTCGCCGTACGCGGGGGCCTAGCCTCGCCGAACCGCCGGCGCACGAAATTTAATAAATATTTTAATGCCCCGGTTGGTTGACGACGAAATAACGCGCCTCGCCGGAAGTAACGCCATTTTGTTCAAGTTGGGACATGCGACGAAGCGCCCGCGGACGAACGTGGTTGCTGCTGTATGTGCCGCGCCCAACTGCCCGCCCGTCCGCCGCCAAGCCCGCTGGCGAGCAGGAAAAATGCCGGGTGCACTCTAAACAAGCTGTCGCACTTTTTTTGTCTTTTTTGTGTTTTTTTTCGCGGAACGGTCGTTAAAAAGTAAAGCGGAAGGGAGCGTTATAGATGATTCCATAGAGCATGGTGAGGGGCTTGGATTTTTTAACCACTACCTGAATATCAAAGGGATATGGGTACAGAAAACAGATTTAATGAAATTTGCCTGTGAAACGTGAAACTAAGGTATTTGAACATATTAAATAAGGACAACTTTACGAATTTCTACTTTAATTATTTAATTATTGTTTTTGCTAAAAATTTAACTGTAACATTACCTTAAATTATTATTCATAAAGTCATTTAAGTTTTCTTAGATTGTGGAATTATGCGAGAATTACAGCTCATTGGAACAAATTTGCTTCGATCATGATTCTAGCTCCCCTTAGCAGCTACTAATACGAATTTTATTCCACGACAATGTCTTTCCCATTTCAGAATACATTTAGTATTTAAAATTAAGAATAAATTATGAATATCTTAGTTAGGGCACGTCTGATAATTTTACAAAGCGTGGGCCACTTCTTTGCATTTCAAAATTCTCGTCACTTACAACCAATCCAGCTACCTGGGGTCCTTTCGACTAACGGAGTACGTAATGGAGGATTATATTAACTATAAAAAAATATAAGTAATGGAGGATTACGCCTAAGTGCTTAACGTCCAATGAGACGCGTTGCGTCACGACGAAGGCGCAACAAAGTTAAAAAAATATCCATTCCATTCGTTTGCTTAATTTTAGCGAAATGTGTCCATTGTTTTAATGACATATTAACCACTTTCTATAAATTTCGCTCTCGGCCCTGTCTTCGCCCGCATCTTTCACGGCCACAGCCTTGCAACCGATGACCTCCGCGCCTTCCTGCCGCCGCACCGCCCCCGCTCCGCCCTCCTCACTTCCCGCCGCGCCGTCTCTATCGCTTCCTGGCCTGCCCGTGCCGGGCGCCTTGAATCATTCCATTCGACTACGTAGTTAAGTATCGACCCGGGGAGGAATCGAGAGCCGCGGCGAATGGGCGGGGTCGCGCCGAATGGCCAGAGCGAGAGGGAAGGGAAGCGGGACGTGCGGCGGCAAGCCGCTCCGCGGCCGGGAGGGGAGGGGAGGGGCTGGCGGGTGGGGTGGAGCGGGAGCGGAGAGCGACCGTCGAAAGCATCAAAACAGATTAAAAAGCTGCGAGTTGCGCGGGGGAAAAAGTTTTGACTGCTGCTGAAATGGTGTGCGATAAAAAAGCGCGCTAGGCGCATCGCCGGCCGCGAACGGTGGGACGAGGGTGGAACAGAGCGGCAGTGAGAGCAATGAGGGCGATGAGAATGGTGAGGACGAAAAGCTCAATGAGAACGGAGAAAGCGATGTGAGCGGTGAGGGTGATAAGGGATAATCAGGGTGAGAAGGTGTGATAGGATCATGTCAATCTGGGGCCTGAAGAAGGCGATGACAGTGAAGGGGTAAGGGCGTTGGGGGAAGGAAAAGGGGGGGTGTTGAAGTCGGGGATGGCGATGACGGCAGTAAGGGCGATGCAATTGAAAGGAAGACGGAGACGTTAAGTCGACGATGGCAGAAGGCAGCATAAAACAGTGAGATAGACAGGAGGCGGCATAAGATGGCGGTGTTGGCGAGAGGCGGCATGAGATGGCGGGCGGCTACAGGAGGTAGCGAGAGTCGGTCGTAGAGCGCAGTGCCGAAGGGTCGAAGGGCGGGCAAGGCGGGATGAGTCTATTCGGAATAGAGCGGGGTGGGACGAGAACGAGACGAGAGTAGCAACCCGTGGGATCCAATAGCCGCCAAAGCACCGCCCTCGTAAGCGGTTCATTTCTCTCGGGTAATTAACGTTGTTATCCTCATTTCTTGTAGATGAATGCATTTAATGATTCCGATATAACGAGGTCCACCAATCGATAACCTTTGGCGCAGATGTTTTTTATGGGTTCGAGGGACCATGCGGACGAATATCAGGAAGTGTGCAATCGTGCAGAATGCTCGGAAACTGGGTCACTTTATATTAGCAAATAACTCCATAAACGTACGCAATATAATGTGTATAATTTAATAACATGTTCTCTATAACGACTCCACCACTTGGTCATTCTATTGAAAACAGTGTCTGGAACACTTGGGGAAAATGAAATTTCGCAAACTTTCGTGTTAATCCTCCCTCTCGTAAAACGTTTATCATTTTAAATAATAGAATAAATTCAACGCAGTAGTACGTTAAAAGTAATTGCATTTACTGATCTAAAACTACTTTTGCTTAACAAGCAAAATATATTGCAATTTCACCGAACGCTTTACGATGCCAATTTCAAATCCTTAATGCACCATTTGATATATATATATATATATATATATATATATATATTGTAACAGTACGTCCTCCGAGAAAATAATAATAATAAATAAAAAAATAAATAAATAAAATATTGGTCACAATTGGGAGAGGGAAGGCGCGCCGCCCTACAACGCGACCAGCCGCCCGCGTCCCGTTAACCCCAGCGAGGCCAGGCCCTCCGCGTTCGGGACGACGCCAGCGCACCCCACCCCGCAGCATAACTCGTTTTCTAAAGGAGTCCCTTGTTTGCGACCGCCCGGCTCCAACAAAGGTTCACCCAGCTCCACTCAAGTACTCGATAGCCTCTTCACGCTACGCGGCAATTATTGACGCCAGTTATGACACCGGCTACATCCCACTTTCGGCTCCCTCCCCCGGCAAACTCGCGGACACATTTACGACTGCCAGGGCACTTTGTGTTATTGAGACGCCCGGAGCGTGCGACGCCCGCGACTGCCGGAGACCCTGTAAATTTCAATCCGCGTACGTGGTACTAAATAGGCTACCAAAATTAGTTACGCACAAGTGTGCATACGTGAAAAGGACGAACCGGGCCCGGCACCCGTGATAAAAGAAGGAAAAATGTAACTGACAGGTCGTGCCGCGAGAAAGGAACACCCATTAGTTACGCACAAGTGTCCATCCGCGGAGGCGCGGCTTACCTTCAAACACACTGCTTATTGTAATATCAAACTCGCGGGCAATTGGCTCAAGCGTCGCCACGTAAGCAAAGGGCCAGCAAATGAGGAAGAGCCCGCCGATCCTGGAGAGGAAGGCGTGCTTCGTCCGTGGGCGAGTGTGGCCCAAGAAAAAACTTGATTTTTGACACTCGAGCTAGTCACTTGGCGTTTGGCAGCCGGCTACTTCACTTAGCATTTGGCACTCGTGCAAGTCACCTGGCAGTTGGCACTCGACCACTCCAACGATTTTTGGCACTTGATCAACTCACTTGACATTTGCCAATCGACTAGTGCACTTGATTCTTTGTGGCCCGACGAGTTCATCATGTCAGCCAAGACATGTGTTCGGGAACTTGTGCGTCAACCTAGAATTCGGCTCCGCATAACATGTCATGTTACGAGAACTATTAAGGTTCGATGCTGGAAGGAGTTCCTGTCTAATTGATCACGAACTGTTGTGACCGGGGACGCGTGTCGAGGCATGTGCCGACAACGAGCAACGGTGGACCTAGAGGAAGTGCACTGCTGAGGATTCCCGCCCGTGAAAGCGCCAAACCGCTCGACGCCAGCTGCGGGTATCATCCCGCCACTGCAGACACCACGCAGCAGAAGCTTAAGATGAGTAAAATTTGCGCACTAAGCGACGCTCAGCCCAATTGCCGCGTAAGTGCGGACAGACTTTAATTCAGGGAGCTGCAGCGGACGTGCCGGTAACTAGGCACGAGGGTAGCGGCCAAGTGTTTGCCACTTTATGATTGTTAAGCAGTTAACGTAATCAAAGGCCGCAGTAAGCAACATGTTAACTCCATTGTACTGTTGTATTGTACTGTTGCATGCTATCACCACCATCATCATCCATCATATTGTTTTTTAATTTTGATTAATTAAAGGTTAATTTGTTAAAAAATAATTCCATGAGTAATTATTGAACATGCATGAACCCAGAGAGACTGAGTGAGGTTACATAAATGGCGCCCTGAACGTGGGGCCTGAATGAGCTCAATTAAGGTTCACGAACCCAATTTCAAAATTTTATGAATATGGCCGGTGACGAATGAAAGGGGAATGCATGTTCGCTAATTACTTATGGTCTGTGTATGATGTTTTCTCTTTCAGCTTGTGTGTAGTGTTTACTGTGTTTGCGTGTGTTATATTGTGCGGGTTTTTTATTAAGAAATTTAAGTGTAAAGTAACTGTGAAAGAATTTAAAATGGAGGGTCAAAATGAAACCCAGGGGGAAACCGACGGCAGCGCACAACCTCAGGCACCCACTGTTACAATGGCCGATCTGATGATGATGTTAAAGTCAATGTCCGAGCAGACAGATGCGAGATTCGATGAGCAAAAGGAACGAGATAAGATTTCTGAAATCAAATTCGTGCAGATAAACGCGAAATTAGATGAGAGCATGGAGCAAGTGTCGAGGAAATTTTCAGAGCTCGCGAACTGTATCGAGGATCAGGGGGCAAAATCCGCAGCTGAAATTCGGAGACTAGAATCTCGTTTCGATAAGCACGTCGCGGTATGTAACGAATCAAACATGGCTCTGGCGCAGCGCATCGATGCCATTACTATTAAATTAGATGCGTACAGCAATGCAACAAACGCAAATTTAACAGAAATGCAAAACGATCTTGAGGGACAGATCGCGGAGCAAGGCGGCCGTTTAACTGAATTCGAGGGTACAATCACGGCTACATTAAGGGAACAAAAGGAGAAAATGGATAGCATCCACGAGTCAGTAAAATCTTCGATTGCGGAAATAGAAACAAGGGTGAAGTGGTCTGTAGGCGGTTATCAAAATTAGAAACAAAGGTGATTACCGATATGCAGAGTGTCACTAATGAAATATCAGAAATTAAAACGGGTGCCACAAACGCCAATAATGAAAGGGAAAAGCAGTTCAAACAAATGATCAGCGATTCGATGAACGTCTTGCGCGAGGAAAGGCGGCAGAAATCGCGGATATTTGTGATCAAATACCACGAGAAAGCAACGGGAACGGGGCGCCGCGTCACTCCCATGGACACCGCCGTCCAACCTGAACTTTTCAGGGAACATCAACGAAAATCCATGTGAATTCATTCGCCGGGTTGAGGACTACATGGAGCTCACGAAAGCTATTCCGAACCAGTTAAAAACAAAATTTGTACAGCAATTGTTACGGGGGAGCGCAGCGAGCTGGCTCCTTGCCATACATCCATTTCCCCGTGATTTCGCTGATTTCAAGGTCCGATTCATGGAGCGCTATTGGGGGAGCAGGTCCGGTATGATTACGAAGGAGAGTGATGGAAGGTAGATGGGAGGAAAGATGGGGCATTTCATTATTAGATTACGCTGTCGATAAGATTGCGGCACTGAAATTATGCGACCCGCAAATCTCAGATGCAAAACTGATTTGGATGATTACTTCTCACTTCCCTTTCAAATTCAAAACCTGTTGAATAGTGTAGACTCGCTCGATCTCGAAAAAATGCAGTTACTTCTCGCCAGGTATGATAGAACACGCATGTGTCAAGGGTCAGGGGGAAGTCGATCAAATAGGCAGGACAGAGGGAGAAAATCAAGGACGCGGACAATGGCGGCGAGAGCATAATGAGTTCCCGCCAGAAAACGGTGGAAGCCTGCCATCGCATCAGGTAGCGAACCGGGGCCCACCGCCGTCGGCGCCGCGTGATAGAGCACGGGAGGAACGTACGGACAATCGGGAGGTCCCGGTCCGTCAAACTAATGTCGTTCGGTGTCGTGGGGCGCCGGGACGCCGAACGAGTGCAGGTGCGGGAGCTACAGGTGCCTATAAGGGAAATGGCGAATGTGAACTTTGCCATCAATGAAGTAGAGGACGAGGAGCAGGACTTTCTCCGGGCGCGAAAATGCCCTATTATCAATTTTACATGTGAAGGGATCGAGGCGAGGGCCCTCATTGATTCAGGAAGCGAAGTTTCGGCCATTTCGGAAGAATACTACTTGAAATTAAAGAGCTGTCGTATTACTCTTCCCGAACTTCCCATAAATAAATGTTTTGTTGTCGGCGTGGGCAAGAAGAAAAGCAACCCCATTACCAGGCAGGTCCTATTAACTTTATCGTTTAGCACAGATCAATTCAATGCCACATGTCTCATTGTGAAAGATTTAGGATATGACGTTGTTTTAGGTGTCGATTTTTAAAAGAATATAGCGGTAAGATAGATTTCGAACGGGAGCAATTATTCTGGATCCAGGAGATTGATGATGTTTGAGGAAGGTGATGCCGGCGTTCACGAGCCGAAAGAGGCTAGCATGTTTTCGATTACGCGGGAAGAAGCTCTCGGTCTAATTAACGAGAAAATGCGGGAAAATAGCAATCTCAAGCCGGAAGAGCACTACCGCCTGCAGGAATTGCTTCAAAATTATAAGGACGTTTTTATCAGGCCAACCGACCCCATCCTGACTTTCAATTCCGAATCCAGGTCACAACCCCCGAATCTTTTAAGTGTAGAAGTTACCCTATACCACAGGCCCTTAAGGCGGACGTAGACCGCGTCATTTCAGAAATGATCAGAGACGGCATTATCGAAAGGAAACCGACCGCCTATATTAACCCCCTTGTGATCGTAAGAAAAAAAGATGGAGGTGTTCGAATTTGCCTCGACGCCAGGAGAATAAATGAGATCACTGTGCCCGATTATGATGCGCCGATTGCAATAGATGAGATGTTGTGGAAGTTCCGGGAGACCAGCTTATTTTCGGCAGTAGATTTCACGGGGCCGTATGTGGTCACTAATAAACCACACCCAAATGTTTGTGAATTAAACGACGAGAACGGAGTTCCCATTGGAAAATTTAACCATTACAACATGGTTCCCTTTAATGAGTGATAACACTAATCACGGTTGTCGCACCTCGCACTTATCGGAAGTTCCCAACTATTTGAATTATCTAGCACTAGGTTTCATTAGTTTTAACATAATGAATTGGCATTACTTACTTTACTGGTCTGTGTGCATTGTCTTATGGGTTTATTAGTTGTTAAGGGCAATTTGGTTTTTCTCGATTAATCATTGTTTATTGTCAAGGTTAATTTCATTGTCATTATGGGTTAAGTTGGATTAAGTAATTATTGCGATTACTGTTTCTGTTTTGTTGCTGTCGTGATCACGGAGGCCGTTTCCGTTGGTTAATCTTATAAGAAAATCCATCGCCATGCTCAGTATTTTCTTGGTGGGAGGGGATTGCCAATGTAACGGTACGTCCTCCGAGAAAATAATAATAATAAATAAAAAATAAATAAATAAAATATTGGTCACAATTGGGAGAGGCAAGGCGCGCCGCCCTACAACGCGACCAGCCGCCCGCGTCCCGTTAACCCCCCCCCAGCGAGGCCAGGCCCTCCGCGTTCGGGACGACGCCAGCGCACCCCACCCCCGCAGCATAACTCGTTTTCTAAAGGGAGTCCCTTGTTTGCGACCGCCCGGCTCCAACAAAAGGTTCATCCCACTTTCGGCTCCCTCCCCCGGCAAACTCGCGGACACATTTACGACTGCCAGCCCCCCAAATTTGCCAGGGCACTTTGTGTTATTGAGACGCCCGGAGCGTGCGACGCCCGCGACTGCCGGAGACCCTGTAAATTTCAATCCGCGTACGTGGTACTAAATAGGCTACCAAAATTAGTTACGCACAAGTGTGCATACGTGAAAAGGACGAACCGGGCCCGGCACCCGTGATAAAAGAAGGAAAATGTAACTGACAGGTCGTGCCGCGAGAAAGGAACACCCATTAGTTACGCACACGTGTCCATCCGCGGAGGGGGCGGCTTACCTTCAAACACACTGCTTATTGTAATATCAAACTCGCGGGCAATTGGCTCAAGCGTCGCCACGTAAGCAAAGGGCCAGCAAATGAGGAAGAGCCCCGCCGATCCTGGAGAGGGAAGGCGTGCCTTCGTCCGTGGGCGAGTGTGGCCCAAGAAAAAATCGATTTTTTGACACTCGAGCTAGTCACTTGGCGTTTGGCAGCCGGCTACTTCACTTAGCATTTGGCACTCGTGCAAGTCACCTGGCAGTTGGCACTCGACCACTCCAACTTGATTTTTTGGCACTTGATCAACTCACTTGACATTTGCCAATCGACTAGTGCACTTGATTCTTTGTGGCCCGACGAGTTCATCATGTCAGCCAAGACATGTGTTCGGAACTGGTGCGTCAACCTAGAATTCGGCTCCGCATAACATGTCATGTTACGAGAACTATTAAGGTTCGATGCTGGAAGGAGTTCCTGTCTAATTGATCACGAACTGTTGTGACCGGGGGGACGCGTGTCGAGGCATGTGCCCGACAACGAGCAACGGTGGACCTAGAGGAAGTGCACTGCTGAGGGATTCCCGCCCGTGAAAGCGCCAAACCGCTCGACGCCAGCTGCGGGTATCATCCCCGCCACTGCAGACACCACGCAGCAGAAGCTTAAGATGAGTAAAATTTGCGCACTAAGCGACGCTCAGCCCAATTGCCGCGTAAGTGCGGACAGACTTTAATTCAGGGAGCTGCAGCGGACGTGCCGGTAACTAGGCACGAGGGTAGCGGCCAAGTGTTTGCCACTTTGATGATTGTTAAGCAGTTAACGTAATCAAAGGCCGCAGTAAGCAACATGTTAACTCCATTGTACTGTTGTATTGTACTGTTGCATGCTATCACCACCATCATCATCCATCATATTGTTTTTTTTTAATTTTTGATTAATTAAAGGTTAATTTGTTAAAAAAATAATTCCATGAGTAATTATTGAACATGCATGAACCCAGAGAGACTGAGTGAGGTTACAATATATATATATATATATATATATATGTTTTACAACACATGATTTGGTTTGCGAAAAAAGCTTTTGTGACCTTACAACAACCTTCGCCAAGAATATACACAAAGCAAGTGCACAAACAAGAGTTCGCTTTGTATAAAAAAAAGAAAGACTAGGAAGAAGAACCGTCAGGCAGCATCGGCATCGCACGGGTATCGGCACATTTCCTCAAGATTGGAACGGGGTCGGTCCGCCTGCATAAAATATACCATTGGGCATATTTCTGCATAGAGATTATAGGGAATGTTAAATATAAAGAATACGGAGGAGGCATTTCCGGCGCGGGGGCGGGCGGGGGAGGGTCGTATCAGGCTCTGGAGGCCCACAGTAATATCGCGGCTGCACGATAGCGATCGAGTGGGCGGGGCGGGGCGGAGCGGGGAAGGGAGTTGTGGGGGTGGGGAGAGGCGGAGCGGGGACGGGCGAGGAGGGAAAACGCCCGAACCCTGAACTTTGCTCGCATAAGACGCCACCGCCGCCGTGGGCTGGATACTGGAGCGAGAGCGTAGACCCTCCCCTTTCCCCGCGCTTCGTACTTCTGCGTGGTAGATGTTCATCCTCAAATCGACTTCATGATTTGTTTCCTTCCTGCCCGTTCCGTCGTAAATCGTGCAACTCCCGTTGTGACCGTTCGTTCTACATCGACGTCAGGCGAACTGCGTGCCCGAAGACAGTGGATGAAATTACAGATAAATCATTACTATCTCTTTGTGATGGGAAAAAATAACTCATTTTTCCCTGTTAAGAAGCAACAAACCTCCAAAACCAATCCCCATCACCTTGGGAAAAAATCGAATGAACATACATTATTATATCAATACTCTGCATAATATCTGTGCATGAGAATAACATAGAACTCTTTCATCCATATTCATGTCATTCATCGGTTATTTCCCAAATACGATCAAAACGAAACCATAGCTTCCGATTCTGACAAACCCACGCCTACGTCACGAGCATAAATAAACGCAGCTCCACAGTCCGAGAGTTAACGCGATGTCTGCCGACCAACGAGGCGACGAGAGGAAATGGGCTGATGACGGGCGTGCATCAGCAAGAACAAGGACGGGTGAAGGATGGGTATGTGATCGGAGCCGGCGGAAGAGGGGATGGGCGAGGTCGAAAAGAAAGGACGGGTGAAAACGGGTGAGAGCAGGGGAGGATAGGAAGGGGTAGGAGACGGGAATGTGCTCAGAGCTAGAGGTCGGGGTGACAGAGGAAGGGGCGTGGCGCGGTGAGGACACTGCCGCGTCGAGGTCGCTCGCGAAGCCGCGTTTATCCGAGCGGGTTTTAATTCCCTGCGTTGATTAAGCCATTCATATTTCATCGGACACGCGTCCGCTCCCAACTCCGGCCCCGCCTCCGCCGCTGCTGTGGGGATCGCGGTAAAGCAGTGACGGTGACAGGGGCGGCGTCAAACGCATTGCCGATCGGGCCACTGGCGGCAATGGCAGTGCCCGTAGAGGATGCGTAAACAACAGCGAATAGTGCGGCAACGGTAGGAGATGAGAAGAGACGGGATTTCACCAGCAAGGTGAAACTTACGGATGACTTCAGTGATCTTAAGGGGGATTGATGATCAAATTCTGGTAAAAGAAAGAAAAGAACTCTTGGAATCTAACTTGCAGTTCACACGACATAAAATAAGGAAAGTTCTGAAAAAGACAGCAGTTTAACCACTAAAAGACAATGGATGCCAGGGAAAGAAATGCAAATGAGGGTAAGGAACACCTGTTTTGAATTAGTACTCATTTGTAGAATAAATAGAAGCAATGGAATGATATCATTTTCCCATCTACTTGCGATTGGCATGGAGTGATGTACTCGCTCTTGTTGTCGGTGAGGATGAAGGAATCACAAACCACAACCTCTAATTAAACTGGCAAGTTTCATTTAAGGTAACTAATTATTCACCTTTACTCAAAATATTGCGTTTTGTATTATATCAATTCGTGTACATCAAGAATTCAATATGCAGTCTCAAATTTTGTGATATAGAGAGGCATCAATGCTGATGTTGTTTGTAACAAAAATACATCTCTTGAGCAAAGCAACGCATTTCATACTTTCTAACAAATTACTACAAGTTGATGTGTAAAATCATAAATATATTATGCTTCTTGAAATCAGAACTATCCTCAAAATATTAATATATTATCACATTATGAAGAGATTTATTTTACTATCAAAACTAAATTGTCATTTCTTGCGAAATTAAATTATTCATTCTCTATTTAAGTAATGAACAATTCATCAAGCAGAATAATGATCGGCTTTTTGCTTATGCATTTTCAATTATAAACGACTACCGTCTAGACAGAGCACTTGCAGTTTTCTCCGCGTTTTATACACTGCCGGCAGCACGCAGCCGCGGTCTCCACTTCCACAGGTACCGAGAAAGTGTACCTGGTGCCCCGCACTAAACTACACTGCATTCTTCCGCTCCGCGGGTTCCCGGAGATAAAGACGAAGCAAGAGCCTTTCCTAGGCGCCCCAGATTGCTCGCGTATTTTATACGAAGCGGGAGGAAGCCCCCGGAGTTTTAAAATCCCATAACTCGAGTAAAAGTTTCCGAAAAATATGCCGCGGTCTGCCGTCGCTCTTGCTAGATGGCGGTGGTGGCGGCGATGGAAGGGGGAGGCGGTGGAAGAGTTGGAGACGACGTTGGAAGTGACAGTGGCAAACGTAGAGGCAATAGATAGTAAACGTGGGGAGAGGCGGTGCTCGTAGAGTAGTTGGTGGCAATGGATCAGGTAGTATCGGTGGATTGATTGATTGATTTTTTCGTGTTTCCGGGCGCGACAACTACTTTGATTATTAGTGCCGCTAGTGTAGTGCATGTTTTCTCTCGAGCATGGCGGTGATCTTCCCCCGCTGGATGGCGACATCCGGCGCCGACCTACCGTCGGCTAGTGGGTTCTCCAACCACGACTCTCCCACCAGCGGGGCACAGCTCCAGCCGACAAGCTCTAAGCTCCCGACCGGTTTCCGGAATATGTGGTAGTGCAGTGCATGTTGGTGTGCGGTCCGTGGCCCGTTTGTTAGGGTACTGCTCCGGCATTCGCTTGGTGTTGATCTGAGAAACCACGGGAAACTATGGATCAGAGCAGCCGGCCGCTAAAATTCTCCTCCAGAGAGTGACTGAATTCGACCTAGCTGAAAAGCTAGTGTCGAAAATCCTGCCGCCGTCAGGACTCGAACCTAGGACCTCCCGGTCAGAAGCGTTGCAGTGACATCAGTTGATGCACTGAGCTACCGCTCCCGGTTAGTGTCGGTGGAGTAGAAGGTGGTATCCGTGGAGTTGCTGGTGGCCGTGAAGTAGGTGATAGGGTTAGAGTGCGAGTCGAGAGGCGGGGGATGAGGGGGGGGGGGGGGGGGGTCTGGAGGAAGACTCCGCTGGTTACGAAAAAAGGACAAAGTAGACCCGGGCAAGTTCGTAATGGCAGCAACACGTGAAAATATGCTTAAGTCTTCAGACGAAACTGCGAGCAGATACACATTACGTCAAATTTTTTGAGAAATGGGATTTATAAAACATTAGACCACAAAACTTCACTTGGTTTTACTCTTTTAATCTCCTTCCTCGGTAGAGGAAGCGGAGTTGGTGAAGGTGGTGGTGGTGGTGGTGGTGAAGATGGTGGAGGTTGTAGTGGCGGTGCTGTGGCGGTGCTGTGGCGGTGATGTTTCCTTGAATGTGAATTCAAAATACTAAATTGAAATAAATTCATAATAACAGCGATATACGAAATCATTCGTAACACAAACATCATGGAATCATTATACAATTAATTTAATAATGCAGTCATTCGTGAAAATTGTTTTACGATATCATCTTCACAACTCACAAAGAGAATAATATGGATCTCAGCATAGAAGTGGAAAAACTATTGTAAACTCTGTATTTTAAATTAAACACAACCTTTGGCCCAAAATTTAACCAAATCACTAAAAATACCCCAGGGTTTGTAATGCTGTAAATCCAAAACAGCGCAAAGTATACAGAGAAATCAATATGTACACTGCACCCCTTCGCGGGCATGCTTTCATGCTCTACCAAGGCGCTGCACCATCCTCCGTATTTCCCCACTCCCTCGCTTCCTCTCCTCCCACTCCGTACTCCTCAAGGGCGTGTTATTCCAAAACAATATTAAAAAACAACGCCCGAGTCACCTGCGCCGCACGACCGCTCTTCCTATCTCTCTCTCTCCCTGTCTCCCCGGCTGCGCCGAGCGTTGCGGGATGCGTCGTGAGGCGTGGAAGGGAAGAAGGCGGGGTCGACAGAAGTGGCGCGGGGGGCGGGGGCGGTGCGGGCGGCGGGGGTGACGGGGCGGCGGGGCAGCGGGGAACAGCGGGTGGTGGGGCGGCAGGGGCAGCGGTGGCGGAGGGACGGCGGTGTCGGTGGGGTGGCGGGGGTGACGGGGGCGGGAAGGGACGGGGGCGGCGGGGCGGCAGCGGGGAGCGAGCGTATCTGGCGCACCTGTACACAACCGCGGGGCCCGTGGCGGCGCGGGCTATATTGCCGCTATCGGGCCCGCTCGATACGCGGCACGGTGTACGAGCGGTGCCAGCCAGCGGGGCCGCGAGCAGCACGACGCGGCGCGGGCGGGCGGGACCCGCGGCAAAGCCCGCTCGCGACTCCGAGGTGCCCCCCTTTATTATTCAAATATATACGCGAACAAGGCGGTTTAAAAATATACGTATAAATACAGAAAGAGGCCTCCGAGAGGGCAGGTAGAGGGGGCGCAAGGGCGCTTTTATCTTTTTTCCACGGAGAGTCGGCAGCGTGCGCGAGCGGGCGGGCGGCCTGCCGTTCCTCGCGAGCGAGGCGCGAGGTGCACGGCCTTTCGTGGGATTTTTATGGCAATTGTCATGTAAAGGCGCGCGAAGGCAGGCGAGCGCCCGTGGTAAGCGTTGGGCGATGGGAAATGCCGCCCTCCTCTGTCCGTCTCGCTCCCTCCGCCTTCTCCTGGGATTGCTTCTGGTATTCTTCAGACGGCACTGCTTTTTTAGCCTCAAATTCACGTGGTCGGTTACATAAAAAAAGCTAATGCATATAAAGGGTGCGTAAGTTTGAAAGCACACTGAAAATAATACATCGTGAATCAAGCGAATTATTCAAACCACTTTTTTTTTCAGAATACCAGAGTGTTTCTCAATAAGCTGATATGTTCATTAAATGAAATCAAATTAATGTCTCAATAAAATTAAAAATGGGAAATTAAAATTACTCACTTAGTAATATTATGATTCTGATTTAATGAAGCTGCTTTCTTTAAAAAACAATTAACTTTTGTCAGTCTCTATTATAAAGGAAGTAAATACGGACTAATTTTCCTTCCAGAAAACAAACTTTAATTTTTTTTTTAACTGACATTCTATTTGAGAATATTCAATACATATTTCAACGACCAAAGTTTGTTTTATAAATTCTGAGCTTGCACAACACTAAAATGAAAATGTATTGAAAACTATTGTTAATAAGAAAAACAAAAAATTCACCCCCTCAGAAGCTAAGCCAACTGACGTTGCAAGCTTACGTTGTGAGTCATTTACCATCGCCCAGTTCTTCCCCCTCTCGTGTTCTGCATATCTTCCCCTCTGTTCTATTACATTTTGCCGCAAAGAAGAAAGATGCACGAAAGCACCGCCCGCCCTGTGTGGATTCCGGCGCTGCGGTGGCGCTGCGGAAGTCGGCACGTACTCCGGCGAGGGAAAGCCCGTGAGGCACCCGGCGGAATACGCCCGCGAGGTCACGCGGCCAGTCACCGCAGCGGTGGAACGACGCGCCGTGATTCGGAACTGCGCTGATGAACGTCCTCACCTGAATAACCCTTATTACACTCTCATTGTTTTAAGTATGTTCTTACATTTATTTATAGACAGTAAAAGTGTTAATTATTGCGGGGAAAATATTACATTTGGGAAATGATTAAATCCAGATAATTTCTAAAATAGTTTCTTAATCTTGAATACAATAATGTTTCTGGAACCTCTCTCGTTCCCATCAACTGATAGATCATCCAGGGTGTCATGATCTTTGCTGAGCATGGATGAAGGTTGCTGACAAATGTTATTGTGTGTGGATGGAGTGTTATCTAAATTTGGTATGGACAACATTTTGAGACATTATCTGATTCCATTCACCATTCCAATGTAGAGCAAATAATGTAACATGCAGCACAAGAGAGTAAATAATTACGGAGTACATGAAGCAATTTTCAAACTGCTTTCGATGCAGAAATAATTTTCAGAAAATTCTTCTCCAGTTTTCCCGTGATACAATTTTCGTTATTAGTACCGTCTCCCCTAATATTTTCCGTGAAACGTTTCCATACAAAAAATGATGTTCATAGACAATAAGACAATGTAATTCAGAAAAAAAAGTCGAATTGTAGTCCTAGAGATGAACGCGTGTCTCATCACTTGTAATGCAGTCCATTAGTATGACTTACAATATTCCCAAGGCAAATTTTTGCTTCTTGTCTCTTATATAATTCACGATTTTTCCATTTGACCCATTTCATTTTTCACTTTGTATCGCTGATAAGTCGCACTTGTTCCGTATTCGAAGCGACGACCATTTCTCTCTCAACTTATACGCAGAAGGAGCAAACGAACCATGTTCTTCTGAAAAACGCATTTTAGTGTTCATAAAATCTACAAATTCCTCCTTTCTTGCTTGAAAATACAGTAAAAAAAGGAACATCAACAGCAAACCAAAAGAGAGGAAGACAACAAAAGCTCGAAGATTCTTTTTTTCAAAATGGCTGACATCAAAATATGAGTATCCCCATCCACGTCAGTCGTACCAACACAAATTTCGCCCGAAGCACCTGCATGTGAGTGGATGGAGAGCGCGGCGGGGATCGGCGAGCCGCGGGAGGCGGGCGGCGGGCACAGACCGCGTCCAAACGCCTAATCCGGGCGCTTATCCCCGCGCGCCTCGTGCAATACGCACAATTTACCCGGTGGCAGGGGAGCGGGGGTCTGCGGCGGCGGCGCCGGCGGCCGCGAGGTTAATATACTGGCCGTGAGCGTCCTTTACCCGAGTAACCAGGCGCAGCCGGGCGCCCCTAATTACGACGACGGGCGGCGGCGGCGGACAGGGGAGCGGGGCGCACCGAGTAGGAGGCCGCTTCAAAATTAAACATTCTTCCAGGAGCAGAATGAAAATCTCCCCGTTCGTCCTCGCGGCTCGGCTGGGCGAGGCACAACGGCCCGTGGCCCGCTTTCGAGCGACGCCTCCCGCGCCTCCCCGCTCCTCCCACGCAGTCCTCCCCCACCCCCACGCCAACGTCGCCGCAGTCCGCTTGTGTCCTCATCACGCCGCCCTCATCCGCGCGTCCCCGCCCTCAGCGGTGCCCGCCCCTCTCCCCCTCGGCCCCGCCTCCCGACCACCTCCCCGCCCGGAGCGGCGAGGCGCCCCTAACGAACCTAGATTTTGAGACACTCATTTGTCTTAATGGAAGAGACGCCGCGTCTCTTATTACGCGCGGGCGCATGGCGGTGGGGGCGGCGGCGGCGGCGGGGCGGCGGCGCTGGCGACGTGCGCGACGAAGATGGAGCAGCGGCGGTGGCAGCCGGTTGGTGCGGAAGACGGGCGGAGGCAGGATTGCACAAAAAGGCACGGGCGGATTTGCGTTCGCCAGGAGAAGCAATCGGTAGATGAACCAGAAGCAGATGGTAAGACAGAGTATGAAACTCTCACTAATGATAACGAAATGGAAATGAATACTCTGACCTGTCATGTGTATGAACTACGGTGGGCTGTCCTCGGAACTTTTCGATCGCAGTCAGTTCGGAGATTTTTCTATGCAAACACACGAGATCGAGGAGCACGGTTTTCAGATTCTGACAAGAGTTGCGTGTTAATGTGATCATGCTAACCGCGTAACCATGTCACCAAACTCAATTTTCAATGATTTTTTAAGATCCAGTGTAGTTAATGTAAAAGGTACTGGTCGGAAAATTTACAGGATCTACCAGTGCGTTATAAAATCGCAAAACCACATTTCTACTCCTTCAAGACATGTATCGAGGTTATTGAAGAATGTTTTGTGTAGAAACTAGCTGAGACTCTTCTTTAACAGTAGATTCTTGTCATCAATGATCTGAAACGCTGAGAAATGCAAAGCGAAGCTCACAATTCCAACGGTTATTGGCAACTAAACACTAACAGCTCAAGCCGGCTCCCGTTAAACTAGAGCTCCCGAGAGGGAACGTCGGCCAACGTCGGCAAGGGGGAGCCCAGAGGAGAGCGCTAATAAAGACCAGCGCAGGGCGGAGTGAAGCGAAGAGGGGGGGGAGGGGCGGGGCGGAAGGGGATTAGAGGACGAGGGGTCGCGGCTTCGCGTCCCGACTGCAGCTCTGGGCGAGGGCGCGGGCGCGGGCGCCGGCTGCGGTTGACGGCGTGGCTCCCGTGGACTCCTCCCCGGAGGCTAATGCAACGCCGCGGAAGGGAGGAGAGCGGCGTAACGTTCGCTGACGAAATCCTCAAACTACTCCCACGGCACAGCGGTCTCTCTTAATAACGCTCCGCGGGAGGGTATTAATTCTGGCTACTACCTCACAATGTTTTCGCTTGGAAGACGTACGAAATTCAGCCGCATGCAAGCGTTCATATACTGAATGTAAGATGAAAAGTAAATGCTTTAGTTATTATTCAACAACAAAGCACGATAAGAAAGGCTGTGTGTTTTAAGATACAAAAGCACCACTTTAAGTAAAAATCAAGACCTTTAAACAAATCAGAAGTCTCACTGAAATATTAAAAGCATTAAAAAAGAAATTTTACGGATCGTATAGTTTTGATCTAGTACAACATACAAATGACAGCAAATACACTCAATAGTTTAGTGTATTTTGCTTTAATCAATTGCACAGATTGTACGTCTTCTATGATTAAAAATATCAGCCCAGTGATATTGATGAACCACATCCATTTTTCTGATAACGAACCATTAAAGAATATACCTGTTTGGAGCTTCCAAATCAAATGATTGGCATTGAGTTACGCTCCCAAGACATTGAATGAAGCTCGCCCCACATAGTTGTGAAGATTAAACAAACAGTTATACAACAACATAAATCCGCACGAAAAGAATGAAGTACTAACTACAATAAAGTACTTCTATATAATATGGAGATGTTACAAACGCACAGCGACTAACTGTAAATACAGAAGGCCGTGTGGGGATACAACATGCACGTGATGGCATTACGGATGGAACAACGACGATGTCACAAATAATGTCAATGAACACATTACCGACCACGAAGATGATGAAGATGAAATAAATGAAAATAAGTGTAAAAATCAATCTTCGCGACTAAACGACACAACGAAATGAACACATTACCAACCACGAAGGATGAAGAGAAAATGAAATAATGTAAAAATCAATCTTCGCGACTAAACGACACAACGAAATGAACACATTACCAACCACGAAGGGAATGAAGACGGGAGAAATGAAAGTAAATGTAAAATTCAATCTGTGCGACTCGATGTTCCTGAAGGCAGTTTCGTTCCGAAAGCGCAAGGACCTCGACGTGCAAGACGGCACCCTCCGCGCCACCTGTTCGGCGCACCGGCCATCGACGGCGGCCGCGCCGCCTCCACCGCAGCGCTCCCCACCCCCCGCCCGCCCCCCCCCGCCCCCAAATTAGCATGCGCACGAGCCCAACTTCGGCTGCGGCGGCGACATCTGCAAGCAACGAGCCGCCCCGGGCTGACCCGGCGCTGAGGGCAGCGGCGAGAGGGGTGGAGCTGCCCTAAGCAAATGATGCCGCCCGGCCCCCGCTCCGCAGTCACCAGCATCCACCTCCTCCGCCCGCCCTTAGTCGTCCTACGTTCCTCCTCTCCCTCCGCCCTTAGTCGTCCTACGTTCCTCCTCCCCCCGCCCTTAGTCGTCCCACGTTCCTCCTCTCCCCCCGCCCTTAGTCGTCCTACGTTCCTCCCTCCCCGCCCTTAGTCGTCCTACGTTTCTCCCTCGCCCTTAGTCGTCCTATGTTCCTTCTCTCCCCGCCCTTAGTCGTCATACGTTCCTCCTCTCCCCTCTCTTAGTCGTCCTACGTCCCTCCCCGCCCTTAGTCGTCCTACGTTCGCTCTCCCTCAATGACGCTTCTCCATTACGACTCCATGCGTATTATGCCACATATCTACATTTCAACATGTGCTGTCTGTAGCCGTAATAATTATTGTTTTCTGCTGTCTCTCGTAATACATCTCTCTGCTAGAAGACTGCCTAACGGCACATTATTTCATTTCGTTGCTCAACAGCTCATCAAAACCTATCAGCTCTTGTTTTTGGGCTCTGGTATCTAATGTATTTCCTTATTGAGTAATGCATTTGCATTATCAACACAATCCATTTTAAGTTCAATATTCTCTTCTTTAAGGTGGTGGTTAACCCACTTTCAACCACATTTCTCTTTCCTTTCAGTTTCAATCAGTCTACGCAATATATTTCCTCCAACATCAATCAGTATCTTCGGGTCTGGGTCTTTTTGCTGCCATGTCTGCTGCATGAAGCCTGATAAAGTTGTATGGAAAATTATCTTCCCGTGTTTGTAGTATTTATCTTATTTATTCCTTTTCCTCCTATCATCCCTTCCATCTTCATCGTTTATCGTTTTAATTCCTTCCTCTTGACAAGTTCTCTGAACTTCGTTTGGCCTCTGCCTCGTCTTCGTCGCACGCCCCTGCTATCCCTCTCTCTGGCGCCCTGAAAGCGAAGACCCAGCCGCGGGCAACGTCCGCCCATCCTCCCCTCCCCGCTCCACTTCCGCCCACTCCACCCCGCCCCGGCCCGCCCCGCCCCGCCCCGCTCGCTGCCCAACGGCTTAATGACCCCCACCCGGCGCGCACCGCCACTAATGACACCGCCAGAGCGCACGCTGCGGGCGTGGTGGACGCGGCGGGGGCGGGGCGCAGGAGGGACGCCGTCCGGCCGGCGGCCGGGCCTCCAGGGACAACCTGGGACGGAGGGGAGGGGGTTCCGCGTCAGGAGTTTGCGGAGTCCGCTGCGCGCGTGTGTTGTGAGGTTGGGCCAAAGTGGCGCCCGCGGCGGGCCGTCCGCGCCATGCTGAATTCGAGGCCAGCACGCCGGCGTCCACGCTGGTTGCCGCTCAGGGCAACGATGGAAAGTGATTCGAGGGAGCGACTCAAACTGAAAGGGGCAAGAGACGAGGATAATGATATTTTCAGAAGAAGAACGATAGAGAATGCAGAGATGCTCAGAAGACAAAGAGCCAAGTCTTGACAAAATGGCCCGTTGTCCTACAAAGACAGTAAAGAAAGAAGATGATTGTTGCTGAGGAAAATAGGTGGAAGTACTGATACACCAACTTTGATGCAAACTCAATAATTGTTCAAACAATTTTGACAATAAATGACAAATGATAATACAAATTTCCAGGGAGAGGAATTCAGATGTCACAGATGCAACTTGGTAGAATCTAGAAAAGCTCATGCTTTCCGTTCAAAATTTTTAGCGAATTTACGAAAAATATTTTCACTCCATTTCATCCACAGAATTCTCCCCCTGAGAGCTGTCCCTTAAATTTTGATACTCGTTACGCTCATGGAAACTAGTTAAAAGGAAGTCGTTGGTAACTGCAAGTTAATGGTGTCGTCAGCTGTGAAAATGGCTCAACCGACATACGACTGGCATGGTGAAAATGATAAACAAGGTCCTGAGAAGCAACGGTGTTTGTTATTGTGCCTTCCAATACTACTTGGACATTTTAAGGATAGATAGGAAAGTATCCAACGAAGGAAAGATTGATTATCTTGTCTCTTCTGATCATCCTTTGCCACAAACCGTAACATATGCTACCGTAAATAAATGAAATAATAATAATAAAAATTGAATCTGATTCACACAAAATCGAACAAAAAGCATTAATTCAAAAATAATTATTCATGTTATTATAATTGATATTGCGTTGTTTCAACGTTTTTTTACTGCTTTTAAGGGTCAATAAAATACAATATGATGAGATGATTTCATTGATTAAAATTTCTAGCACAACAAATAATATATTCAATTTTGGACCACGAAAGGTTTTCACAAGTTTCGGGATCCCTTTATGTAAACGTTGTATTGAAAAAATAGTATTCATTATTTTTAATCAATTTTTAACTTTTCACTCCCCCGAACTGAACTTTTAAAAGTTTAGTATAACATTGGAATTTAGCAATCCCCAAAACTGATTCGACCTCAAAACCATATTCAAATAATACTACTTCAAAGTTATTCAATTCTTTTTTTTCTTTCAATCTAAACCAGCGTGAGCCGCCGCCACTGCCATCGCCATTACCGCCACGGCCGCCGCCGCCGCCCTGCGCCGCGGCCGCGTGGGACGGCGGCCCGTTTAATTAAAAACGCTGTAGCGCAGCGCGGTGACCGCGCAGCGCTTCGACTATCGATTCCGCGCGCTCTCATCGTCACGTTTTTGCGCGCTTCGCAAAATTCATTGCAGCGCGAGGAGGAGGAGAGGAGATGGAGACGGAGAAGGAGAACGGGTGGGTTGGCACGGGGCGCGTGTGAACAACCCTCACGAAAAGGGGCTCGGGAGGTGAAGATGTCTGAAGGAGTGGGAGAGCAGAGATACTGTGCTCTCCGGCGACTGCTCTCCAACCGCGAGAATAAAAATTGAGGCAGTAAAGGGATTGATTCATTGATTGATGTTTACGGGTATATCAACTGCTATGGTCATTACTTCCGATGATACAATGAATTATTTATCCCGAGAGATGGCGGTATTCCCCCGGGATGGTGAGATACGGCGCCAAGATACACGTTGGCTTGCGCGGAAATTCCTCCTCTAGGACTCTACCCTCAGCGGGGTACCGCCTCAGTCAGAACAGTTCCCGACTGGCCTCCCAAAATGTGCGGCGTGTAGAACATATGAGTGAAAATGTGCATGTAGAGGGGAAAGGATAGGGTAACGATATGAAACGAAGTATCTCGCGTGGACTGTGACCAAATTTTTTTGGGTACTGATCCTAGCAATGTAGCCAGTGTCGATATCCCGCCACCGTCGGGACTCGAACCCTGTGGTCTCTCTGCCAAATTCGCTGCAGAATCAGCAGCAATACTGGTTCTGTAATAAGCTCAGAAGGTGAAAGAGAACGGAGATGGGTAAGAAATACACGAGTGAAATAACTCAAGTAAGGAAACGAAAGTGATAACGGCGAGTTAGGAAAAACGCGAAAAATCTACGAAAGAAAAAACCACTCGCTTTGCAAAGGGTGTAATCTTCTGAAAACAAATGTCTTGTTACTCCTAAAAAAGAACAAAAACCCATTTCTTTTACTCATAATTGGTAATAATGATCACTCTCCTAATTTCATATATTCCTGCAAATTTTGTTATACCTGAAATAATAAATTAAAATTTTGATCCATAAATAAATGCTCATGAACAGAATTTTTTCTCGCGTGCTTTAAGGAAATATTAATATTTATCCTTAAATTTAATTTACATAGTTAACTTATGGCCTAGCTCACAAACTAGATAGTAACACAATGTAATAATACTTACAACACATTAATTCACAAGGCAACGCATTAATAAAAACTACACTCTATACGACTTCATATGACTTTCGATTTTCGAAGATATCAAACAATGGTTTCAATCAATGTGATAATGTCCGTCTGAATACAAATGAATTTTATGTTTCGAAAAAAATGGATAAATAAATCCATGTACCAATATTAAATGCGATAAAACGAAATGAGAATGAGATCCTTATATAGTTGATTTTAGGCAATGGTAATTTTTTTAAAGTTTTAGAAACAATTTTCATTAAATTTTATGAACATACAAATGAGTCCCCATAATTTCTCGGAGAGAAAACGTCGAGAAATAGGTCCATTATTATTCTTCAGAATCCCTCTCAAGGGACTATCTTTCCTACACATATCCCGTTCACCCCACACATTTCTCCTGTTATCTGTAGCTTTTTGTGCTTTCAGCGTTCGCCTTCCATATCTAGAACCCCTCTAAACATCGTCTTTCTCCTTCCACGTATAATTTCATTACAAATCCCGTTCCTCTCAGGACAGCCTTCGTCTCCTCATGATCCCCGGCATCATCCCGTCCCGCGCCTCGACAAAAAACGGGGATGGAAGAGCCGCTGCCCGCGGCGAGTCAGCAATAGGAGAGGAAGCTCCCTTTCAGCAAATTCAAAACGGCGCAACAAGGACAGTCGTGGGGCGGCGGCGGCCGCCGCTCTGGGACCAAACGATCGCTCGCAGGGTTTAATGGTTTTATAGAGTGTCTTCATGGAGGAAATCCCTTTTCTCCTTTTTCTCTCCACCCTCGCGGCGACGGCGGCGCAGTCGGCGAAGGAGTCTGCGGCGGTCGACGTGGTCGCAAAAGAATCCTATTACCTATCGGCAACTGCCGCGGCGACGCAGGAGTACCACGAGGAGGAGAAGGGGGAGTAGGAAGAAAAGGAACGGAAGGGGTGTGCCGCAGGGACCCGAAGACGGGCCCGCCTCCGCGGCGGGGGTGGGGACGGCGGCTGCAGAAGCTACGGGGCCAGGGGAGTGGAGGAAATGTTTAGCCTGCGAAAATATCCTCTTTCGTCCAGAGAGCGGCGCTGTGGAGGAAATACAAAGACGAGGGTGCTCAGACGCCGCGCGCAAAGAGGGGAAGGGGGAGTGAAGCGGGAGTGTTGGTCCGCTTCATGAATATTTAAACAGAAAGCGTAATTAGCTGCCGCAAAGAATGTCGAAAATAATAACGGCAATGCGCCTGGGACGGCGCGGCGGAACCAGCGGGCGCCAGTCGTTGCAGGGAGCTGCGCTGGCGGGTGGGTGGTGAGCCGGAACTGCGGCTCCAGTGAGCAGCGCAGAGAGGAGGAAAAGAACAAAGGTCCCGGAGGTTGCGTGAGCGGAGGAATGGCGCAAAGACCCGATGAAAATGATGACGAGGAGTGCGAAAAGGCGTGATGCGATAACAAGAAACGAGAATGCATATTACGAACACCGAGGCAGCAAGAAGGAAGGAGAAACAAGATTCGCAACAACAACGATTAAAATATTAAACAAGAGAAATGCATAGAAGCAATCCGAATTATAAATTCGTTATAAACGCGAAATTCACAAAATGTACGAAAATAAAAGAAGCGGATTAACTTATGTCCATTACACGGAAAATGTCCATCTGCTATCAGAATATTATTCCACGTTAATTTTATCAAAAAATAATTTTGTTCTAACACGTATCTGGGTGAATAATGAAATGTACAATCACGAATAACAGTAGTGGAAAATCTCGGATATTAATTCATCACCTTTACCTAGTGCTATGTACGTTAATTTTTTACGAATATTCTATTGAAAATGTGAATTTTATATTTTATTAATACCAACTGGGGAACTGTTTACAAAACAATAGGGTGTGCAATAAACCTAGTCCTTAAAGTTAAAACGATTTGAAAGCGGTTTTTGACCATAAAATTATTTTGATTATAAATGTCTCTATGTTAAAATGTCTTACTGAATACTTTAAACATTGTATAACAATAAACACAATGTACAGTATGCTGAGAAATTGATTACAGTACACAAGAAAACGATCTTTGAATTTTCTTCAAAATCAGTTTTCGCTCGTAGTGTGATTTAATTATTGCGGTACAAATACCGGAAATAATTTTAATATCCACAAACACTTGACGATCGGAGAGTAAGAGGTGCAAACGCAAGAAGAGCAAAGCGAGCGCGACGCAAAAGGGCAAAAGCAGCTCGCGAGGGAGCAGAGGTGAAGGTCGAGAAGGGCGGCGCCCGGAGAGAAGGCAGCCAATAGCGCCGCAATTAGCCTCCGGCTCTCACGGGCGCTCTCCGCGGCCATCGAGCAGTGTTGATCGAACACTCGCCGCCTTCGGCCCGCCGCCTCGAGGACGACGATTGCGACTTGCGCATCAAACTTCTCCGTTCGTCTCCAGGTTCGCGTTCATTCACCCGAAATCTACCCTCAGTGACCGGTGTACCTCATTTCAATGTAGGTAAAGAGCATCCCGTAGAACCTCGTCTTCGCAACCGACTCACCTTTCACATTTTTCTCCGTAATCTGGCTCGTATTATACAATGAAATAAATACTCCTCTCATCAACAGTCATCAATATGATTTCCCCCACTTTAATATTCACACCGATTCATTCTAATGTATAATGGGAGGTCGCCGTAGCCACCCCCTTCGCATCTTTTCTTCTGAAAATGCCAACAACTGAAAAGCCGTATGGCAGCGTTGTATAACCAACTCATTCTGCAATAAAAAAATTCACGTTTCCGTGGACATTGCTGCCGAGGTATCCATAGCTACGATTCAGAGTTGAGAAAAATTCCGTGGAACAATTATCACGAAATTCCGTGGAACAATGATATCGCTATTCCATGTCACAAATGTGAGATCCTTTACAGAGGTTACCACATTGATAATGACAGCGTTCATTATCATATTCAAACAAGTCCACTATTTCATCATCGTAATTAGCTAAAGGGTCATAGGGAATCAAACCTAAAATCGAGTTTTGCATTTTGGCACCAAAACATTAATGAGACTTTTTCTCTGAAAAATAAACTTTAGCATTCATTATGAAATATGACATAATTTTAAATACCTACCTATAATGTATGCTGCATATGTGTTCCTAAGAAATAATATTTTTGAAATGAGCCGCATAGGCACATTAGACTCGCTCAACCCTTCAATTCGAGACTGAGATTGTGGGCAAACTGCATAGTCTGCTATGTTTCCGAACAGCCATCACGAACAGAAAAATTCTTTTAGAGTTCGCAACTACTAACGCATTATCTAAGAATTGTCACACACTCTGACTTGTAAGAGTGTTTAATAATATTACGCTATTAACATTACATTGATTCCTTCTTAATTTAGACATTTCTAAGTATGCAATTCAGAGCACGTTCAATGACTTACACTTATCAATTAATGATTTAAAGGTTCGAATAAATCAATAATTACTTGTAAGCATTTCAATCAGTAAAATAATGAATAAGATGTGTCGCAATTTGTTGTCTCATGTTCCACGTTTTCAGGTTTAGCTTCAGCTTTAGGTCGATATGACTGCAAGGTGCAACTAGCAAAGACAATTACGGACATGATTTCGAATTGAGTACGATCACATAAATTCAAAAGCAGAGTAAATACATACAACGGCTATCAGAAGATGTTCCAATTCCATTACACAATTGTACGTTTATGTGATCCGTTCATGAGATTATACTATTTGCAATTGTATTGATTGTTTCTTCTTTTAGATCATAAATGTGGAAATCTGAAAACGTTTAATAACTTAGGTTTGGCAACAAATAATGTAAATAGAGTTACACTAGAAAAGCATTTTACTTACACATATATCCAGGAGTTTAAAAATAATTGCTTCACTTAAAAATGTAGGATGATTTATGAGTATAGATGAAGTATAGAAAAAGAATACTTATTATAAAATTAAATAATTAACGTTCAATGCTTGTGTTTCAATAATAAATAGTTAATAAAATCAAATTTTAGTGACTGCTCATAATAAAAAAGATAATTCGCATTCGTTACTTCTATTATCTAGAAGTAATTAAGATAAAATGTATTTTAGATTTATATTAACAGCTATAGGGCTGGGACAGATTTGAAACAGTGTGATACGTCGAAAAGCTATTTTATCAACTAATTTGACTTTTCATAACAGCTGTAAAGCTTCATATTCCAAAACATAGCACAAGTATTTTTACTGTCCATCGTAAATATTAAAAAGGCAGACCCGTGCCCGGGGAGCCAGCAGACGTCAGCCTTTCTTCGGCACGGGCGGCAAGGACAAAGAAATCCCGAGAAGCAAACCTTTCCGAACGGAACCCTTGCTTTCCCCGAGCGTCCCTCCAAGTCATCAGCTTCATTATGCATGGTAATACCCTTCGCTCGGCGGCGCCTGCCGTCTCTCTCCCCGCGCCTCCCGCCCTTCGCCCGGGGCGGCGCCCTTGCCTGCACGCGGCGCCGCGCGGCCCGCAACGCTCTAACCCCGCGCGACGCTCGGCGCGTCGCAGATGTTCGGCCGCCGGCGATTCTCCCACACGCGAGTCACGCCGGCGGCAGCGACCAATCGAAGATGCAGAGAAGTTCCCTCGCCTCGGCCTCGCCCATTCGCGAAGCTTCTTCGGCCACGGTTGACCCCTCGGCTCGAAGTCCGAAGTTTCTTTCTCAAAAATTGCCACGTAAAGATACGCAAGCTGCGTGTGTAAAGGATGAAACGTTCACAGAACGTGTAGCTGTATTCATTATTTATATGAATTCAACTGTTTTATCTACCGAATGTTCGTTGTATCTCTGCACAGTTTCCTACATCATGCTTACAGAACATGTTCGATGCCTAGCATGAAAATATTAATGAAAAGCGGACTTTTATAAATGTGTTTTTTTCTGTCTGAAAACGTGCAATCAATCTGATATATATTGAATGTGACTAATTTTGTGAAGACGGTCAACTAAACGGTTACAGCTAAGACTACTGCTTATTGATTTAGCCTCGTTCGAATTTGATCTCATCTTAAAATAGCATGTGATTATTGAAACATGCATCTCATTCCGGTTGTCCTCAATAGAACGGGAGTCCAATTTATATATTGTCGTGGGAGAATCATCACCGAGAGAGTACGTCGCATGGAATGCAAAGGCTTCACTACAAAAAAAGGTAGCGAAAAGCAAAAGGCGTTGATGGCAAGGTGCAAAGCAAGTCGTAGGCAGGCGTGAGAGTTACAGTGACGGCGGAAGCAAGCGAAAGCCCGGGGGCGGCGGTGGCTCGGGTCCGCCATCAGAAAGCTTTTACTCCAGGGTGGCACCGGACAGAGCGCGCGCGGGTGGGAGCGGGGGCGGGGGCGTACGTGGAGGCGGGGGCGGGGCGGGGTGAGCAACGCTAAGGCAAGCGGAGGCACGGCCTCTGCCGCCGCCGCCGTCGCCGCCGCCCTCGGAGCGACGTGCGCGCGTAAAGTGATAGGCGCATCTGCGTTAAGTGCGTGAGGCGCGGCGCGGGGCGCGGAGGGGCGGGGCGGGGGCGTGGGAAGCGCTGCGGGCGCGGCCGTGGGAAATCCAGCTGCAGACGGCGCGAAAGCAACGTCTGAAGGAACGCGACTCGACGCGACGAGATGCGCCCGAGGGAAATTGAAAATGAGACCTCGAGAATAGAAATCGCGCAAATTTCGAGTGCGCGGAAAAGAAATTAAAAGACTATTGAGCAGATCCTTTTTTGTGGTTTTAAAATGACAAGATGGTGTAGGATTAAAATTGAACTATTTACGAATAAAATAAATGAATAAATACTGCTAAGGTGTAAAAACTTTTTACGATGACATTGTTAAACACTTGTAAAAAATATAATCCAATACGATAATATTGATGTAATTTCATAATAACATGAAATTTAGAAATCTTTGACAACCCCTTCAAAGAATAATATGTAACTCTGAATATAAAGCTGAACAAAGGGAAGCTAAAATAATCTGAACATCTAAAACCTCGAAAGAAAATTAACGGAATTAGAACATAAGTGTAGTTTGCGATATAACGAAAAAAGTAGTTTCATATTTGAAATTTATCGCAGGGTAAAATGAAGCAAATACAAAAAAATATCGTTATTACTAAAACTAGAGTTCGTCATATCAGTACACCACGCTCATTAGAAGTCATAGTAAAATCATTTTCCCCAGTTATGGCATCTCTATCTCTGTACTCTTGTACTGTACCTGTACTCTCCCTCTGGCACACATTTGTGAGCATCCTCCTATGCTTCTTCCATCATGTTCCTTTCATTACATTCCGAAAGTGTGTCGAAGCCTTGCTGTGAATGCGTTTTCTCTTTCCGTCAACCCTGGCCTCCCTCCCATCTTCCGCTTCCCCCCACCAAAACCCTCGCGCCACGCCCTCGCGCCTGGAACGAGTTACGGAAATTACGCCATTACAATCGCACCACTAAAATGCTTAATAACAACGCGGGAACTTAGCTCGTTAGGTTGTGTAAAGTTAAGAAAACAGACGATACGCATCTCGAAAGCTCGAAACGGAGACCCCAAACGTCGTCAACAGTGTTGCATGCAAGTGGGCATACGCGTGTGTGTGTGTGTGTGTGTGTTTTTGTTCGTGTGTGTGTGTGTGTGTGTGTGTGTGCGTGAGTGCGTGCGAGCGAGGGGTCGCTGGGGGGTGCGACACACGCACGATCCCGACAGCGGGGCTGCGGGTGATAGAACAACGAAAGGGGCGGTGGAAGCAAGAAAGAATGAATGACGAGGGTGTAAGAAAATATCTAACAACACAGTATAACAGACGAACTTGGGACTGAGGAAATGAAAATGTCATTCGAGTGGGTGGTTGGAAGGTGAAATCGCTTAATTAAAGAAGTACGTGGCATCGTCGGAAACTACGCATATGACGTCATTGCTGAGAGTGCCGGCAACCGTAGTGCACAGTGAGACATTACACTCCCAGTTCTAATTTTCTTGCTCTTCTCTCCCGGTTTCTCATGAATTATTGCTTTGTTACAAGAACAAAGGTATATAAATTTTCAACCAGCAGAGGTTGTGCCGTTTTTAAAATTAATGTACGGCTATGCAGCCTTTTTTACGGCGGTAGAATATAATGCTGTATGAATGTATCACGCACAGCTAAGTAAAACATACTACATAGCAGCAAAGTTACCATTAGAACATTATTACACAGTCTTCTTTTTTCAAAATACACTGAATATTTTAACAGATGGGAAATATTTCAAAGCTGCGTGTCACAACAAAAATGTATATGGTACCTAGTAAATATAAAAATTGACGAAAGAAAAAGTAAGAGGTAAATTTGCGAGAAAAATGACAATGAATCTGAAACTGATGCGATTTACGCGTTGTTCCCTTTGTATTTTTCACGTGCTGAATAGACAACTATTTTTGTACTGAAAATCTTAAAAATAAAAATATATACAAAATTAATTAGTGATGCTACAGAAAGGCACAGACTTTCTCGTACTAGTTAGATTTCTAATTTCTTTGGGGTGAGAGTGATTTTCGGTTTTCCCCATCCTCTTGCCAGTTGCAGACCATTGCTGCCCAAATTGCATTTTTTTTTAAAAAATTCTATTTTTTTCGTTTTCCTAATATTAAAAACGAAATAATACTTTGGAAATACTGAAAAGTAAAAACTCGTTCTCTAGGGACATTTTCATTTAAAAAAATTGGAGCTCTTATAACGAAAATGGCGTTTAAGCGTTACTACAAGTACGAAATTGAAAGCTCTTTTTCACAGAAAACTTTTGAGTTTTGAAGAAACATTATTGAATATATATATATATATATATATATATATATATATATATATATATATATATATATATATATATATATATACATTGTGTGTGTTTTATTATTTGATAAAAGAATACAAAAAATAGATTTTATGTCACCTTCAGCTTTTAGCACATTTCGTACACAAAGTTTGCAGTAAACAATGTGTGAGCAAATTTTCTGAGAAAACTATTTTGAGAAACTTTATCCGACACCATTTGAAGCAATGTACTCAGAAAGTAAACAATGTGATTTGTTGCTAGTGTAAATATTAATGACATAAAAGAGAGGTAATTTTTTTAACATTTTTGAAAAACCAAAAGCATACAGCAGAATGACGTTTATATCATCTTATAGAGTACATTTGGCACTGTTAATACCAAAACTTTACAGAAAAGAATTGAAGCAGTTCTTGAGAAAATTTAGTTTTTTTTTATTTTTTAAATTGCATATATTTCACGCAATATTCTTAAAATTTTTAAAAAAATGTATACGATCTTAATAAACTGAATTTATCCACTTTTTCTTAATCAGGACCCAGCAATAACAGTTTGTCTGCCGTAAAGTTCCCGTTTTTCTTGCAGCATTACATAACTTTCTCTCCACCGCGTAAGTGGGAGCGAAAATGTAAAAAAGTACTCAATAAACGAATGAGAGTTATTAAACAAACATATTGTGCATTGAGTTACGTGTTTTTTTTTTCTTAGGAGTAATGTAAAAGGTAATGTATTCACGGAATAATTCTCCTTCTTGACGAACAGATAATTTATTCACAATATTAAGATCTCCTGTGTTCTTTCTGAATATTTTATAATATATCAAACATTTATTTTAGTATGAATTTCGTGTCTCACTGATCTGTCAAGTTATTTTGGTAAATAAATTATGCATGCACCAAGATAAATTCAACGCCTGTAGAACGATGAACAGCAGACCGCTTTTATGCGCTGCAATGCAGTGATGCATTGACGACTCACTCTCAGGGGCATCCATAGAAACATTGCTTCCACACGCAGATGCTTCTGAGAAGTTATTTATAGAGTTGTATTAGATAGTATATTAAGTTGTGTATTATGAACGTACAACACTATTAAAGTAAACAATTTCTTGTTCAATTAATGTACATTTGTTCTTACATTCTCATGGATTTAGGAAAACGAAGAATGCTTTTTAATTACAATATGTTACATGAAAGTAGTCAACCACAACAAGGTTTTAAATAAATTGCTCCCCAAAAATTTTGTCAATTTCATGTCATTAACTGTTCATTCCCGTAGTCGGTACTAACATACAACTATTTAATGCAATTAATTAATGATTTATGGTTCAGCATCAGCGTACTGGGATTGATATGGGACTGCACTTTACGACTGCAAGTACATTTTACGATTATCCTTTACGATTGTAACATAACCTGGCGCTTTGTTATGCGTATAGCCCAACACCGCCGCGAGAACATTGAAATATCGAGAAAACATACATTCTAATTATCCGCGCGTCTCGCCAGCCATTTCCGCACAATGAAGGGCTAACCTGGGAGAAACAGGTGCGTTCGCGCCGCCGGAGAGCCGTTCAGTCGCCGGCCGCGCGCGCTCGCCGCTATTCAATTCCCGGACCGAACGCGCGCCGTGGACGGCGGCGACGGCAACAGAGATGGTGGAGGTTGTGGCGACTGTTTCTGCGGTGGTGGTGGTTGTGCCGTATGAAGCGATGGTGGCAACGACGATGGTGAAGCTGGGCGACGGAGTAGGTGGGGGAGGCGCCGTGTGAAGCGATGGTGGCAACGACGATGGAGAAGCTGGGCGACGGAGGAGGTGGGGGAGGTGCCTGTGATTGCGACGTCGCCGACAAAGGCTTTGTCGCGGCCAGAGTTTGGGTGAGGGATACGTCCGCGAAAGCAGAAGCGGTGATGAACGTAGAGGGGGAGGCAAAAGAAACGGCGGGGTGGAAGTGGAGGCGCGGAAGGGTGGAAGTGGACAACGTGTGAATGCGGATAGGTGGCGATGGCAGAAAGGAAGTAGAGACGAACAGGGGGCCAGGTTGAGGGAGAAGCCAAATCGAATAAAAAGGCGAAGACTACGGGTATCATACCGGTTGAGTGGTAGAAACGGATACTAAAGTAGAGGCAAAAGCAAAGGGAAGGCGCAGTTAAGAGGCGATGATGACGGCTTCCAGTAGTACCAAAGGCAGTTACAGTGTCGTCGGCTGTAGCGATGTCTTCAGCCCTAACTGCGGATGACAGTGTATTGAGAGGAGGTGGGGACAGCAACGCCGGCGGCAGCGGCGGGGGGGGCGACGAAGGCAGCACCAGCTGCTCTAGACGGCGGCCGCGTCGCAGAGGCGCTTGCGCGTAATTGGGTGCCGGCGACGCAAATGTTTGCTCTGCGTCGCCGCCACCGCGCGAGCGACCGGGCTTCGAACCCGGATGGCGCCCGGTGCTCCGCGAGATTACGCCCGTGCACACGCGCGCACCACAGCGACGAAGCGCCGGCCGGGCGGCAGGAAGAGGGTGGCCAATGAGACACCCGGGGCACAGTGGGGCCCAAAGCTCTACCAAGGTCATCAATTTTTAAGATCAGTGAATGAAGAGACTTTTCGACGAGGACGAATTTACAAGAGAATAGAAATAAAGAGATATTTTATTTGAAGTTTGAAATAAACTTGTCTTTTAAATGTAATAGTATTCAGATATAAAAACTCTACGTACTACTTGTCACACAGAAATGATTATCAAAAACTGAAAGTTACATTGTGAGTGTGATATCTTTTCATAGCTAAGTTTCTAACATATCTTCCTATTCATATTTTCTTTCTGTATTCCGCATTCCCTGAAATCCTACTTTGCCTTCTTTTGTCATGCTCCTCTAATTTTTACTTTCCTAATACTTTCTAGGATATGAATGCGCCCTAAAATGGAAATTGTACTGCAATTAACAGTTTAGATTGTTAGCAAGTTATTAGCAACAATGTTATTAGACGAGAAGTCAAAAAACCTGCTTATGTTGACCATTTTAAAAAATTTCATTTGTAGGTAAATTCACAAAAAATTTGTTTCGCCTATATTTTATTTTTATTGTTATTTTATTGTTGCATTTCGTATAGCGTTATTGTATGAAACAGGAAAACACAGGAAAACATCGTGTTTCTCTTTTATCGCACTATTGCAATAATTGTGTCTAACTACTTATCAAGAGTTACTGTTCTCTAACTATAGACTGCAATTTAATGTAGCATTGTCAACATTTATTTTAAGTAAACTTCACTTGTTTTACTTGTCGTTGATAACTAGATATCTCTCTCCGTTTTTATAGATAACTCATCACACGCCATCTCGCTAGGCCAATACTTCTGATAGCAAGGTGAATCTCGTTTCATAATGTTTCTTTTTTATTGCACTATTGCAATAATTATGTTTCGCTACTTGTCAAGTGTTAGTCTCTTTTAACTACAAAATGCAAATTCAATGTTGAAAAACCAATTTTAACAACCTGTTTTACACGCTGTTGATAACTAGATAGCTCTCATTTTTAAAGATTACCCAACACACGTCATATCGAAGGGCCAACGCTTCTCATAGCTCGGTGGATGTCGGGCCTTGCAAAGCCGGCGGCGGGCCCACTGTGGCGGGGCGTGGGCGGTGCAGGTGGGCGTGGCGAGCCGGGCGGCCCCGGGGAGCTGGAAGCGCTGGCGGAGCCGATGCGGAGCGGTGCGGCGCGGCGCGGGACCCTAATGGACTCGTACGTCGAGATAAGCTTTGCAATCTCGCGGCCCGGTAATTGCCGGGGAAACTGCTAACCTGGCCGAATCGCCGCAGCGCCAGACTTATTTGCGACGAAGCGGAATCAATACGACTAGCTTTCGTAACGGGCGGATGTAGAGCAGTGTAAATTGTTTGCGCGATACTCAGTGTAAAACGAGGCCGAAGCTAATGTAAACGAACCAAATCGCACAATATCTAGGATATTTTTAATGGCATCACGGTGTCGAATCCACAATCTCAATGTATTTTGCCGCAGTCTGAAATGATCATTTGTAGGGGAATTATATAACTGATCTAAATTTTTTGTCTTAAATTAAATTAAATAAAAATGATTCATACATAATTCATACATTTTTTTAAAGATAGTAAAATAAAAATTCTAATACAGTACATGGAATAATAACATTGTTTTATAATTAAATTTGCATCGTATTAATTTGACTACTTTAGTTCATTACTTGATTTTTCTAAGTGAATATTCGGACATTAATAATATAATATTATTTAGGATGTATTGTTTTTCCCACTCTTCAATTTTCACTAAAAAAACGAGTCCGTTCCTCATGACTTTTGGGTTCGTTTCTGAAATGGTAATTGTTTTTGCACATCTAAATAACTGTCCTTTTTACTCTACTTTACTCTACTTCTACATCGATAGATCTCCCAGCACACGGAGCATTCGCCCAAAGAGCTCGTCAGCGGTGAAGACGCAATCGTGCCAAGGACAGACAGAGAGCGAGGGAGGGAGTAGGAGGTCACGAAGAGAAGAAGAGAGGGAAAGAGAAACGCCGAGCGGAAGCCGCAAGCCGCGGCCGGCCATCTACTCACCGGTCCAAACTGCTCGAAGTAGTTCTTGACGTCCTCCAGGGTCGTAGGCGCCGCAGCCCGCCCACGAAAATCTTCTTCGTCCGCGTCACCATCTGCAACAGACGGAGGAGCTGCGGTCAGCGCCCTGAGCGACGGACTGGGCCTCGCGGCGAGCAAGCGCCCAGCACAGCCGTGCCCAGGCAACTTGCTACCAACACTTCTAACGCGGCAACCAATCAGTCGTAATGTGACGGACTGATGAGGTGACACATTTATAACTAAATGTAACTGAATATAACAATTTTTTTGTTTTGTTTTCCTAGAATACGGAAGTCTCAATCCTTGGGGGTTTAACCATCTGCTTTGTGCAGCGTCATTCAGCAAGTTGCTGCAACCTCTACTAACACTAGTAATAATGAAAACAATTACGAGCTAATGATAATAATAAACTAAATATGTACCATAATTTTTTCTTTGAAGACTTCTTAATAATTAGAAAAATCAATATTACGAGTATATTAAGGATACCGATAATGTACAAATATTCAAACACAAGGGTCCTTGCTCGATGACGCCGAACATTTTATGGACTGTGGAATGTCCATATCACAAATTCTTCGCGTAGAATCTCCAATTTTGTAATAATGTGTTTAAATTTTATATGTTGTAAAAGATGAAGATCAAAAATACAATTTAATCTCATTAAAAGAAAAATATTCCAGTAAATTAAAAATATGCATTCTAAGAACATATTAGTGAGCACACATAAGTAAAGTTTACAATCCACGACAGTGGCATGAAATTCAATAGAGCTTAATTGACGAATCAACATAACTTAAGCACATTGCTTCTCCTACTTGCATTTGAACAACTGCTGTTGCTGCCATCCAACCGCATCTTTCGCCAAAAGTATCGTAAAAAAAATCTTTCAGGCGTCTGAAACCACCAATTCAACACAGCAAAATCTTCAATCCAACTCGTTCGTCAGTCGTCCTTAAAAACGTTTACCACCACAAAAGCCGCCACTCCAAAGAAAATCCAGCCGCAGCAATCCGCCCAGTTCGAGAGAGGCTTGATCGGGTTACAAGAGCCGTCGGAGGGGAGCGGCGCTGGTTCGCGCTCTCGCCGACAGAGCACACTCCTGCGCCCGGGGAGTCCCCGAGCACAGCGCGCTGCGGAGTGCTCGCTTCGGCAGCTCCTCCACCGGCAATGGAGGAGATGTAAGGGAAAAGGAGGTAGAAGGAGACAATGCGAGTGGGCGAGGAGAGAAAGGAGGAGATGAAAAAGAAATGCGAATGTAAGAGGTCCTGTGAAAGCGAGACCAGAGAGTTCGAAGAGTGTAAAAATAGAGGAAGGAGATGCAGGGGGAGGAACGGAAGAACTCATTGCTGCGGCGTGTATACTGGGGCGAAAAAACGATCAGTGTGGTGAGGAGAGGCATGGAAGTTGTTTAATTAATTGATTGTTAACGGACACATAAACTTCTGCGATCATTAGTCCCATTAGTGTGGTGAATGTTTTTATCATGGGCCATGGCGGTGTTCTTCTCCCACTTGATGGTGAGATTCAGTACTACATGTCGATTTACTAGAATTCCCCCCCCCCCCAGATATTTCTCCTCAGTGGGCCACCGCCCCAGCCGGGACAAACTCTAGCCTCCCAACATGTGTGGTTCGTGTAAATTTAAGTGTTTGTGTAAGGGGAAAAGATAGAACAAGGAAGGGGAAAGAAAGATCGTGAGCGCTCAGTGGCCAATTTTTTGGATTACTGCTCTGGTATTGCCTGGAATTGATCTAAGAAACCACTGAAAACTACCGATTAAAGCACCCAGGAGCTAGAATTCTCCTCTAGGCTCTATTTTTATAGCTAAGGTTGAAAATCATTCATGTCGGGACTCGAACTTAAGACACGCGGTCAGTCACTTCAGATACAGCAGCAATAGCCTCTGAGCTAAACTCAGTCGGTGATACGTGGCGAGAGGGAAAGGCCTGGTAGTTGTGGGCGGAGCTGGAGGGGGGGCAAGGCAGAGCGGGGGGCGAGAGGAGGCAGGGCGCAAAGGAGCGGAGCAGGGCAGGTCCGGGCGAGGAGAGGTAGAGCGGGTGCCAAAACGCCTCGGCACAAAGGACGCCACTTCTTATACAAATAAATATACGGCGAAGCAGGAGGCGCCGTTTCTTTGAAGTCGCGGCTCGGCCGGATCCGAGTAAACTGCAGCGAGAGAGTAGAAGACTGCGAGAGCCAAAGAGCGATCCGTAGAGAAGCTGAAAACGCGTAGCACCCACGGCAGCAGCAGTAGAAGGAAAGCAAGCGAACGGCTGAGTTTGTAGAGGCGCAAGGAATGGGGGCGTGACTAACGCCACGCACTGAATGGAAAAAGAAAGCCCTTGGAATGACGAATGTGCAGCCATTAAAATAAGAGTACGTTGGTTCAAATTTTCATTTTTATGAACACAGAGTCGAAATAATTAATTGAATCTGGTGGTGTTTTTTGTGGAATATTATTGGGAGAGGCGTTGAAAATCACATTTGTAAAGAAAAATGTGAAATAACCGTATCTAATAATAAAGCATTAGCGAAATACTCTGAAGGCGAGAATAAACAGAAAGTGAATACACTTGAAACAATCCCACAAGACGCCACGAAACAGAAGAAAAGAATTCAACAGCAGAGCGAACATTACAACGCGAAAAAGAGCAGCTCAATGATCCGAAAGTTGGACTATGTAAGAGCAAAGGTATGGATGGAATTACTCCGAAATATCAGAGCACTGGAGAAAGAGAAAAAAAATGTTCGGCTTGAGCTTTCGCTGGCTATGAAAGCAGAAGCATGGTTCCCCAGCGCTCGAAAGACGTGGATTCCGCAGCGTAAAGACGCTCCGTGGCAACGCAGAAAACGAGAAGAAACGCCGTGAATGAGTCCGCCGAGGAGCCCTTTCCGCCGGCGCCATGGAGGGGCGGTGCCAGACGCCTCCGCCCGCACGGGGAAAATGATGCGAGGGCGGCGGTTTTAATACCGAAAACCCAAACGCAAGCGAAATTAAAAATGAAAAAATACCGCGGAAAAGAGACGGAAGAATTAGGAGGTGCGGGAGAAAAAGTCCGCCGCCTCCCTGACTCGGTGTTTGCTTGGTGAGGAGGGTGGTTAAAAGCGTGAGTTCGAAAAGCACAAAAGAGGATACCAACGGTACGTGACACACAGCGCTTGCGTGTTTTGTTTTCAATAAACTATTTCAACAATTTGCTTTTTAGTTAGAAATATAAACAGAAAGTAATATAGTTCCATTTCTCATTGACTCATTTCAAGTCTTTATGTTTACTGAGCATTCGTTTCTATGGTAAGTGATGGTGGAATTTCATGAAACATGCTATTTCCCTGACGAAGTAAATAAAGGATATTTCAGTAAGCTTCACACATTTTCACTGTTTCCATTTTTTCATTTTCTCATTTCATGTTTCCGTACACGAAATTAAATTTATCAGTCATGCACATTCACATTGTTTTTATTATTTAATATTATATAAACAGCAAAATAATGAAATTGGAAATTGGACAACTCACTTGAACAATGAGTTTTCTTTCGTTTAAGTAGGAAATATGACATAATTGCTCTCTCAGTTTTACGCGATTTGAGATAGCATATTTAACCGACTGGTTTTGATTTGCCATGAGCACCTTTCGCTCCGTGCCGTAGCAGTCAGTGTGCGTCGCGGGCCGGAGAGGCTGGCAGTCGGGCGGGTGCGGCGACGAGCGAGAGGACCTCGCCCCGAGAAAAGGAGGAAAAATCCTTTCACCAACTCCCCGGCGACAAACGCGAGTCGCGGCGCGTATTTGTGCAACTAATTGGACCCCTGATTAAAAATCAAGGGGGGGGGGGAAGGCCGCCCTTTTCCAGCCCCACGCCTAGCCACCATTCCCTTCCCAGTCTGCCCAAACCCAGTCCCCCCACCGCCGCCCAAACCGCCCCTCTCGTGTCATCACCTCACTCTCATTTGCCCCCAAGTTCACGTGTTTGATTATTTTAATGGCGCAGGAGGCGGCGAAAGCTAGAGTTTTAAGACGCGTCCGTCGCGGCGTCTGCGTGGGCGTTGGGGGGCGGTGACGACAGGCGGTGGAGACGGCGGGCAGGACGAGGTCGTGGCATTGACGTAAGCGACTATTCAAAATAGTTCCGCCAAACGAAGGCAATTAGAGGAAAGCCGCTACCGCGCGTTTTCAATACGGCACATAACGAGGGCACGGCACCTTTACTGCTCCCGCGAATTGTCGACAGACGCGCTCGCGCGAGTATCTGCGAGAGAGCTGCGCACCTTCGCCAGGGACCTCAGCGCTTCCTCGGCGATTCCGCAAATCCCACACCCGGTGCGTGCTAACAAGGCCCAGGCGATAGCCGATTAATTCAAAGAATAAATACAACACACCTGATACAAGCCGGCATGTCACAATCTGTTTATATCGACGATTCTTTTTTGTTTAATTTGTAGATAAATAAACATGAAAATTTCTTTTTCTGTATTGTTTGTTTTTTAATTTTCCTTTTAAAGTAGAAATCGTGTAATAAATTCTAAAATTTTATCGAATAATTATTACCTCACTAAAATTACACTACGCGCAAGAAAATAAAGAGCATTTTTTTAAAATATGAAATTAAACCTAATTTATTATTTATATAATGTTAATTGAATTTCGAGAGAAATATGTAAAAATGCGAACGTAAACTATTATTTTCCAAATGGAGAAATATAGTTATGTTCCTCATTTAGAGTTAATCTCAGTTTAATTTCTTTCAATTTCTTCAAATCAACATCAATATTCTCCGTAAAGCTGACGATGTAAGCTGCAATTTTAGGATAAGAAAATAATTTAGGAACTACACGTTCACAGCAAACTACAATGCATTCATGTGTGTAAGCACGTTAAGTGCGTGAGTCATAACGAAACGCTGATCGGTTCTATGATAAATTGAATAACTGTCTCTCAAACTGTGCTCTATCACGTTTATAAGCCTCGACATTTTGAGAACAAAGCCTGTACAATAGAATCAATAACGGCTCGTGGAAGAACGGCCCTCTATTCTTGTCAAAATCAATAGCAGTGCATCACATAATCTAACTTGGATACATTTAATAGTGGGTTTGCCTGACAGTCCCGCTACCGAGGAAAGAAAGAAAGAGGTTAAACACTGGCAATTTAAACTCATTACTTCTTGGCAAGAGATACTGAATACGGACTATTTGATTTCTGAATGTTTTAATAAGAGCGAGATTTGAAATATTTCTATAAGTAAAGACATTAAAGATACAAAATTAACAAAAATAACTTCAATAAGGATTAGTCAATGATACTAATGTAAGAAGATTCAAATATACGAAAAATTGAAGACAGATTAACCAAACAAACACTTCTACTGCAGTATGAACGAATATATCGGTGGAGAAAACGATTGTATTCGCATTACGGCATTTAAGGTACGGAAATATTGTACGAGAGCAATATGTCTGGAGACAATAAGAGATCAGGAAAACTAATATAGAAAAATGCGAGCTTGGTAACATGCTTCGCTGAGAACATTCACCACGGAAAAACTATTCTTTACTTCCACTCAGGATATTTCCTTGCTCTCCTCTCAAGGCTCTATGATTCCGCACCCTTTTCATCCTCCTTATCCATCACAGCGTACTACGTCCCGCTCCCTTCCTTCCTGCCCTTTTCGAGCGCCCTATAAATTACCTCACTCCACCCCATCCTCCGCCTCTTTGCTCCTCACGACCTGGTCCTACGTCTCTCTCGTTGCCTCGGCCCCGTGTATCCGCCACTAAATTAATCTGCCCCGCTGTAAATATAATATCAAGTAAATAAAAAGCGCCCCGCCGTTCGGGATGGCGGTCACATAAATATAAAACTGCTGCGGGCCGCACAATTATACCAGCCCCAGTGCGGGAGGCGGCGGCGGCAGCAGCGAGGACGCAAGCGGTGCGCTGCAGAGTGAAGCAGCGGCGGGCGGGTTTTATTTTTCACCCAGCAGCGCTGTAATCGTCGATGGAAGAGATCGTAAAATATCTAAAGCGGCAGCCGACGTCGGAATATGGGGCATGGTCCACGTAGTTTCCGGTTGCTGCAGCTAGCATGCAGCCCCTGCAACCGTGCAGAGCGTCCCAGTGTCTCGTCATACTCTCCAGTGTCACATGGCGCCTCCTCAAAATGCAATTACGATGTTTCGACGTGGTCGGATTCGTACAGTTTTCGGTCCGTTACGTAGGAATTTCGATTGTTTGTTATCAACCTTTGGGTTCTAAACGTGAATTGGTTTTAGTGTTCTCATGAAAAATAAATCAGTTTAATATTTTAGTGAGTGCATTTATTGTTTCCTGCGTTGTAATGTGCAGTTTAATGTACCACGTAAATAACTTTTAATTATTTACACAATTTTTATTGCATGAATATTTCATGCACGTCATTAACATGAGATATTTCACCTAAAATAAACGGTGCACTTTTCAAAATGTGAATTATTTAATTTTCCAAACAAAAATAGTATTGGCATTGAATGCCCTAAAAGAAAATGGCATTTTGGTGACAAACACATACCTATTTCAAGTTTGAGAAGGCGGTAAAATTATGTATGCTGCATAACAGTGAAACAAATATTTGATATATTGTAATTAATGAAATACTGATTGTACTTAAAAAACATGATGTTTCGTTATGTAGGCCTTCTGGTAGATTCAACTATTTTTTATATTTTTAACCGTATGTACGAATAGGCTTTTCAAAAGAGTAACTATAGTTTTGAAGTTCATGAGTCGTTCTATGGCAAGAAGACTGCCCAGAAAATTTTGCCGCAATTCTTGACCATTACAATGTGTCTCGTCCAATGCGAGACGAGGGGACCGAATCACATGACGCCTGAGGAAGAACCGCCACCACGGACGCGTGGCGTCACTTTCTGCTCGAACACGATACGAACAAATCCTGAAGTTTCCCTGCCCGCCGCCGCCGTCATCGCCACCGCCTCGAACGCCCCTTTGTCTGGCCTAAACGGACCGCTATGTAAATATCTATTCATGAACTCGGGCCGATGTTCTTTCCGCTTTCAACGGGGCGTCGGCGCGCCGCCGGGGCAGATTTTAAAATGCATTCTGCGGCACCGCTCCTAAAAACCGGCGGCGCAGGCCACGGGGCGCCGAGCCCGTCAAGAGGGACGGCAGGCGGAGTGCGAGGGCGCTGGAGAGGGAAGGGGGCGGGGCTGAGCGATGTGCAAAGTGAGGGGGAGGAATGCTTCGATAGAGGAGGATGAGGCCAGTGGAGGAGGAGGAGGAGGGAAAGGGGTGAAGAGGAAGATGAACGCGATGGTGGGCGAACAAAACGAATTACGACAGCCGATGTTGTGTCAAAATATTGGCTTCTCCACAATCCCTTCCCAAAACTAATACGCGACGCCCTCCGGGTTCCCTCCCTTCTGCTGGTACTCCTCCTCGCTCTCTCTTTCTCTGTTTCACCCCTCTCTCTTAATCTCTCTTGCTCTCCCTCTGCCAGGCCTTCCGCTGCCGGGCCCGGGGTCCCTTCCGCGCCCCGATTTTAATACCGAATGACTTTTAAAATTTCAATTACTACGCCCCCCATAAATATGCATGTTGTTAAAGTGTGTAAGGTGCGGAGGAGGCCAGCGTGTAGCGGCAGCGGGGACGGGGAGAGGGAAAAGGCGGCTCGGGGATTAAGCTCATCCCGAGCGGCTCTCTCGGGCCCGCACGTTCGATCTGCTCCTACCGCGACCCGCCCACGCCCCGCTTCTCCCACCGCCTGCGCTGCTTCGCCTCCGTCGAGGCGAGGAGCGGAGGCCGCTCGTTGCCCGAGAGGCGGCGAACCCCGGCACAGAACACGGAACCCCGGCCAAAAGGGGGCGCTCCGGCGAATTACAGGACACGCGGATTAAGAAGGAAATGCCCCCGCGTGTACTTGGGGACGGCGTACGCTGCAGAACCAGCTCCGTCGCCCTTCTGGTGCAGCACCTCTCCCCCTCGAGCCAGGGGTGGCAAACGAGTTTCAGCCACGGCCGATTTTCCCAATCTTGTTCCACAACCCTACCGGGACATCGCCAACCAAGTACAGGCAACGGATACTTGCTCCTTTTGCGTTGTTTCAAAGTTGTGAATGATAAGGACTTTAAATGGGAACTATAATGGATTTGGGATGCCTTTCACACACTATTCATCGGGTGAGAACATCCATGTTTTATGCGAAATTGTAATCTATGACCCTAGCGGACAGCGTTTGCCGCCACAACAGCTTGAACTATCAGATCATCTTAGTCCATTTACCAAATCCTAATTTCCAAATTTTTTCGAAGCTCTTACTATGGAAATAATTCAGAGTTACATTTTGACAATCTTGCCGTCGTCTTATTCCATCTACCTCTCAAGACTCATGACCAGATGAAGTTCATTAGAACAAAACATTTATTTAATAAAGGGGCGCGAAACCATAGAAAATCGAACGTGGAGCGGTCGCCATCTCAAGCCTGGTGACACCCTGCCTGCCTACGAACTGGTTACGTCGCCACCTGGTTACGTCTTTCCATTGCTCTGCGACGCATCGCGTACCGCTTCCATGTGACATCGCACACGGCGTGTATCTCGGCAACCACGAAGCTTCGCTCCCTGTACAACGTAGGACTCGTCCTCCCAACTCTTGGGACTTTTGTTTCCACCTACGATCCTATGCTTGTAGGGTTGGACACTCATAAATAGTACAATCCACAATGAAATGGGAAAGGAATGAAATATATAAAATGTTTAAATGTAAGAGCAACAAGTAGATGTCAACGCAAAGGTAATGACTAATGACTGAAGTAACAAATGGAAACGTGGAAATACATTTACAATTTTGTAATACCAATTGAAAAAAAAAACTGTAATAACTACTGACGATTTCACAAACATTTTGAAAGGAATACATTTAACTTTAACGTTTAAATAATTTATATTATTGTGCATGTATGTTGACAGGCAACATAAATACCAGGCAGTACAGAAACCATTATCTATCACAGAATATTGAATCAACACAATGAAATAACAATTTGTACGGACAATTTTAGAAAAGAATTCTAATATATCAATGTCTGTAAAACACTCAAATATACTCCAAAAACTCTTAGCACAATTTCTTTCAGCAACACATCGCAACTTTTGACATACCCTTCCATTGTTTGTCACTAAAAAGAGTGAAATGACACAAACTAGCGCCACGACTTTTCTCTCTCTCCCTTTTTTTCGTTTTCCGGCAGCTAGAGAAATGGATGCTTCCACTTTCCAATAAAACTTTTCATAAATAACCACTCCATATAAAGCGGAGCGCGACGGGTACAGGGCGGGGGAGGGGGAGGGGTGCGACGGCGATCGCAGCACACCACCGGCAACCGCGCGAACTCTCCGGTTAGTTTCTTCCCGCAGACGTGGAGATATGGTCTCGATTTTTTATTCCGATTCCGAAACTTCGGCAAGAAAGTTCGCTCAGAACCCAGCCGTATACGCGGAGGTCTTCTATATCCATCTTCGGCAGAATTGAATGAAGAGCACGGGAGAGAGAGAGAGACAGAGACAGAGACAGAGAGAGAGAGAGAGAGAGAGCTCCCCCAAAATCCCTTTCGCTTAGAAGCGATGGGTCAACGGTTCGGTTTCTCGTGCATTTATCAGCGAGGCAAAATCGTCATTTTTCATTTTTTTCTCCCTAATTTGAACAGACAGAAAATATATCCGCGATGAAAGAAAAAAAATTCGGATTTTGCCGTTTCGAAGCCGCGATTTCCATTCTTTCTAGGCAGTATTATTTTATGAAAATGGTGCCAAGAATTTTGTAATTTCAATAATACTGCGAACATTTTTCATCATTTACGCTTAGATTTAATTTAAGTTTTTCTTTCTTTGTATTACACTTGATCCATGAATATCAACCCAATACTTCGAATCCGATAGTCTATTTTCATTGGTGTTAGTTTATTTTCATTATTTTAAATAATTCGCATACTTTTGATTCATACTCTCTACGGAAGTTATATAGAACTGTTGTTCTCACATCTGAAATTGTAATAAATATTTAAAAATACGGATTTTCCTGTAAGTACTGTCCTACAATTGGACGTCATGAGAAGTGTGTTAAAGCGCGATTAGTTTTCTAAGAAGGAGAGAATAGATTATTCCAACATGTTCAGTTTTGGCGCTTACTGCTACATCAAAGAAACCTTTTTTTTTTTTCATTTTTAGATTCGCGGAACCGGCAGACTATGATTCCTCTTGCCCGTGCATTTTATTTCTCCGACAGCGCGAGTTGAGCTCAAAGTTAATTGCGCTCGCATGGCGGTCGCCGCGACAAGAAAGTCGGGGAAGAGGCTTTGCCATCAAACGCTCCACGTCAAACACAGCCGGCGCGCCTCATCAGCATTCTCGATGTGGTTGCGCCGCCGACAGCGCACGCCAAACAGCGGAGGGGCGGCAGGCGACGCACGAGAAAGACGCGATCGCGAACGACTCCGCAAAGATGGAGGTAGGATATGTTTTTAATTTTTAACAAACAAGTCACTAAAGAAATGAGGAAAAGAAAATACTGAAATTAGAAAAAAAGTATTTCAACGGACAACGGACCCGGAAATCAAGAAATGTATATCCAAGGCCTTTGAGGCGATGCGCAATACGCCCTCGAAAAATGCATACAACATTGTTCTTCTTAATAACTTCATTTCTTAATATTTTTAAATAATCCAACTCTAATGTTAAACAAATTATTATTTTAAAAAATAAATATTAACGTATCAGAAAACCACAATATTTGTAGAAACTGAAAAAGTTGAGTTTGCTTCAAAGTTTTGGTATGTAGCTAAGCACTGTGTTGAGGCACATTACCAACAGTTAACTAACTTATAAAATCAGAAAATGGGTATTTAATGTAATGTAGAGGCCAACATCGATAATTTAGCGAATAATCCAGTATTGGAAAAATATCGTTTATCTTAAAGCTAATTTTATAACCATTATTTTGAGCTTTGAAAGAGCATGAAATTCGATGTTTTATGGATTACCAAGTATTCATTCAAGACCGTTAATTTAACATCGTTTAGAGATTGGCATGTGAATAACAAAGTTAACAAGCAAAACCTCATTCTAATTTCAAAATAATTGTTTTCAACTGGTAATGAAATGAAATATAATACTCGTAACACAAAATTACGGAAATTAAAATTACGATAAATGAAACGCTATATGTGAGCAAGAAAACCTGAGATGTACGACAATCATTACAACAAATTAATACGTAACAGAAAAAATACATTTCTAGTATAATGACCTTTGACCTTCTGTTCTTATTTTGCAACATAATCTACCAAAACATTTCATAAATAAATAACGTTTTAATGTAATTAACTTTTTACAAGACGGAAAAGAAGACAAGGCGGAGTACAGAGTATAAGAGTCAAAATAATATATTACAAGCGTGTAATTGCGGATAGTCTAAGTGAGTGTTGGCACGTTGATTAATGAAGTATCATTCGTATTGATTTGTTATTTTTAATGTGCAATTACCGAGTGCTTGTTGCGAGCTTATGTTCGTGTTCGCTAATGTTGGTAACTGAATTATATATACATACAAATCTGTTCTCTGGTATTTAATCTCATTCTCTTTTAACTAAGTATCTATTTACATCTCATCCTTCTGCTGTATCTTATTTTAATTTCTTCAGAAAATCCATTTTAGTTCTTCAAACACCACACTTCACACTACAAAATCCATTTCAATACCACCGAGCCAGATAGTCAGTACTCAGTCTTCAAAAGGCCGCATGCATCATGCAGAAAGGGCCACCGGAGCGACGGGAGCGCGAACCGAAGTCCTGCGAGGCTGTGGAAACACAAACCCTGGAATAATTGATGCGACAGCGGCAAGACAAACCTCCTGCTTGAGCCGTCAGCGGAGCACGCAGGCCGTCCCGTATTACGCGCTGGGGGCATGCGGCCTCTTGAACAAAAATTAATCAAAGGCCGAACCCGTGACGGAGGACGTGCTGAACAAAGGAGGGAATCAAGAGTTTCGAAGAAATTTCGTCATTATTTCAAATCTCGGTGAATGAAAAAGTAAAAGAACGAAATATGAAATAATACGTGAATGAAATTCGCAATATTTGGAATTCCATTATGTCCGTTTTTCTTGTCACTTTGTGTAGGAAATTACTTTAATCTTCAACGAAATTTTAAATTTTCTATCAGGCTTATAAAAAACAGTTCTTTTGTCTACCTTATTCCAACCAATAGTTAGTATTAAATTACAAGTAAAATTAACCAGCTATTAATATACCATCTGTTCATTTACAAATCCCTTATCGTCTATCTGTTCCCCAAATGTTTTATCTCATACGAAATGACGGTCTTGAAAAGGTGAATTGAAACAGAATTCTGTTAATGTAAGTCAAAAGTAATATCGCTGTAACTGATATATTACATACATTCTACCTCGTCTTTGTTACCACTGAATCTACCGATCCAGGTTTGCACGATTCCCAAGCACGCCCACGACAAGACGGCGAAGTTGGGTTGAGTTCACGATAAAGAAGGCCTTGGATGCCTCATCACGCTACCTCTTCGACCCCGTGTTACGTAAGCGGAGGACGATCGCCCGCCCACTCGTCTTTCTATCCCACCTGCCGGCCACGTCTCGTCCACCCAGCAAGCCACCCCGCCACACACAACTCTCACAAACCCCCCCCCTCACCTCGCCAACTTCCCCCCCCCCGAACGTCCCTGACTGATCTGCCCACCCGACTGATCGCATGTTCGCCCACATACTCGCTACCCATTCCTCCTTCCGCCTTCTCGCTCACCTTCCCCTATCCGCACCATAAGCTGCACCCCCCCAATCACCCACCCACCCAGTCTACTCTCATCCTCCAGCTCACGCTCTACATTCGCCCGCGAGTCGCCTTCTCGCCCAGTCGCGAGCCGGGCGCGGGCCAACGCCGGCGCGAGCGCGGGCGCGGGCGAGTGCGGGTGGGCGTCAGCGCGGTCGTACGGGCGCGAGGCCGCGGAGTCGGGGCGCGGGGGGCGGAGGGGGGGGGCGGCCTCGTAGAGGCGTCGCGGGGACGGCGAGGCGGGAGCGATGCGCGGGTGGTCGGAGTTACCCGCCGTCCACGGTCGGCGTCCGCTCGCAGACTCGGTCACGCTCCCTCCCCTCTTGCCCTCACCGCTCCGCTCCTCCCGCGCCGTTCGCATCAGAGGCCTCCGGGCTTACGACGTGACGTCACGCACAAAAGGACGTTCCGGCGCACAGCCACGTAAATTGCGTTGGTCGTGGCCGACCAGGGTACAGATATGTAAATGGCCACGGCAATAGCCCATGGAGGGAAAATGTTGCTGAGGAAACCGCGGAGAGGAAGACACAAAAAAAGATCTTCCTCGGAACACACGTAGAAGCCTAGTAGGTCGCATGCATTTCAAAATTTTAAAAAGATAGTGACAAATTTTTAGAACAAGCAGCATTATCATGCGACATTTTTGTAAAACACACCAGAATTCTAATACATAATCTAAACCCAAAAAATGTCCATGAAATATGTAATTCATTTCGGTGCATATCTATTATAGTTCAAAACGTCATCTGAGAAAATACTTTGAATATTTTATTGCGTCTAGTTACAATGGGACAAAGTATTTCACACAATACAAAATAGTAAAAATTATCACGTACAAAGGGCAATAAATGTCGGTACAGAAAAAAGGCACAGGAAAAGTGATGACGTTACAAAATAAAAGCGTCAGTGAAAACGGAGAGAGAGTATTTCGAAGGAACAGCTTATTATAATTCCCATAGAGAAATTTTACGCGAAAGCTTGTAATATTTATTACGTCCTCCAATACACAGCGGCGCGAGCTCCAACAAAGGGCTTTCCGAGCCGTAGCCTCGCCGCGCCTGGCGCGCGCGGTCGCAGCGGCGGTGCGGGACGCGCAGCTAAAGGGACACGGGCGAGGTAAATGGGCTATAAAATGTTTACGAGCGAAGATTCGCGTCGCGGACGATCGCGTATTGCAACAATGAGCAACTACCAGTCCAATATGGACGCGCTGTCGGCACGCCTGCCGCTCATGATTCTCGCAAATAAAAGAAAATGACGGACGATACAAATGAAATGCAATGTTTGAACGCCTGTTTATAAAAAAAACGAAATGTTACCATTGCGAATGAAATCAGAATCGAAAAAAATAAATTGAATATAAATCCTGAGTGTTATATGATCTTATTTCATCGTGAGGGTAAAAACCTTCGTAACACGGAATCATAAATAAAACGTAGAAACTGAGATGAATATATTTATGAATTCAGTTTAATACAAAGAAAAAATAGAAACAAAAAAAAAACTAAAATATGTTCAATCGTACAAATTGTATGTGCAACCGAGCAGACATTTCGTAATTGGCACGAAACAATGGCAGTCCGGGTTCAAGGGACACCGATCACCGGGCGCAGAGCGTTTCGCCGTTTGAGATAAAATACTGCAAATCGGGTCCGGCGCGTTCGCACCCCGAAGCAAGAAAATAAAGTGTCGCTGGAGAGCACCACTCGAATTTCCGAGCAACACAGGGCGGCGGCAGCGACTCTACCCAATGGCGAAAAAGAACGGGATAGAGGCGAGATTTGGAAGCAGCCCTCGACGCAACGAGAGCGAGCGGAATATCCGCTCCGCTTTGGGCGATATTTAGGCTCTGTCCCACCGAAACACGACCCGTCTTGGATTCTCCATGGCGGTGAGGTAATGCTGTTGAGCTCCAATACGAGTTTCGTTTCGTTTTCAGATACCAACGGTTATAATAAATTGATTAAAGTGTAAACGATACCCTCAAAACTTACTAATTTTAAATGCATTATTTCCTTCCTCGACTAACTCCTCTCCCTCATGTCATTTTCAGTTTTATTCGTGTACATTACTCGTTTTATTTCTTGAGTCGCTTTTCAATGAATTTTGTCGAAGAAATGGAACTGTCTTCACTCATTCACATAATCGCCCTGCACTGGATTCCCATGTAAATATTCTGGAAAGTTCAAATATCGTACCCAAAAGGTTTCATCACTAGTCCATAAATCTTCATTTTTCATGGTATCGACATGGACCCTAACCTCGCCCCCAACCTTCACCCCAGAGAAGGGGTAATTGAAACATGGACATTAGTGTGGGATGACCCCACGAAATATATCAACCTCTGAAATGGAATTTCTAATATATCACTCACTCATAGCTGTCGTAAACGTAGTTACTGGCAACACACAAAACACGCCAGGCAATAGTGTCTATCGCTTTTGTGGAGAAAAAAGTCAGAAAAAAATGCTATCAGTACAATTTTTTCCAACGCAATATCATTGCAGAAGCATCATGTAAATATAACAAAAAAATAATTGTTACCTTTTTATTACAACGGCAAATCCGAATCCCTAAGGCGATGATGAGTAATAAAAATCACTCAATTATTATTACAATAAAAAGTGTTCTAAAATATTTCAAATAAATTTACATATCTAAGAAATCATATTTCTACATATTTCAGAAATTAACATACGTGAGAAACCATATTTCTACTACCTCGTTGGCGTTTATTATATATAACACGGATGTGTTGTAGCTAAGGTTCCCCGCTCGGCCGTGCGGGAGTAACGACGCCCAACGAGCCCTTGCCCGTGTCCAGCCCTCGTTCCTTATCTCCGACCGCGCATCGCATCGCACCGCATCGATTCCTTGTTTTCGCTGCGCGTCGCCGCTCCCTCCCCGGCACGAGACACCGAGTCCGCGTCTTCCCCGCCCGCTCGGGGCGTCCGCGTCCCAATATCGTGTCTCACCGGCCCCTCGCTCGCCTCCGCCTCCGCCTCCGCCGCCGTAAAGTGAGAAGCCTCGCTCATTACGGCCCGTATCCCGCCCGCGCGCCTCCCGAGCCGGCGGGCATGCGGGCAGCGCCGTAACTTAAGTGGGAGGCGGCGCCGCCGCCCCGTTCTCCTTCCTCCTCTCCTCCGCAGCCCTCGAGGCGCTCCGTCGAGGAGAAGGAGGAGGGGCGGGGTTGGGCTTGGCAGAGCAAGGCGGGGCTTCTTGGAGGCAGGGGAAGGGCTTGGCGGTACGGGGCAGGATGTGGAGAGGGGGGGGGAGTAGAGGAAAAGGGAGGGACGCCAGTGGGTACGTGGCGTCAGATGACGTGAAGTGAGATGAGTGGGAGATTGAAGTGGGACGAGTTGAAGTGGGACGAGTTGAAGTGAGACGAGTCGAAGTGGGATGAGTTGAAGTGGGACGAGATGAAGTGGGACGAGATGAAGTGGGACGAGATGAAATGGGACGAGTTGAAGTGAGTCAGTCGAAATGGGACGAGTTGAAGTGGCACGAGTTGAAGTGAGACTAGATGAAGTAATACTAGTTGAAGTGAGTCGAGTTGGGGAAGTGAGAATGATGCGATACAAGATGTAGTGACACGAAATAAGGTGAAAGGTAAATTCAAAGGGATGAAAGAAACGTAATGCGATATGAGATGAGGGAGGTGAATGAAGAGCAGGTCCAACAAGGCGGACTGGAAGAGATCAACACGATTCGCGACAGGGCGGGCAGCAGGGCAGATGGCAGGGCAGGCGACAGGGCGGGGCGGGGCGGGTCAGATCGAAGGAATCGCATGGTGGTAGAGAGCAAGACAAAAGGCGCTCCAAGGCGCGAGCGGTCGCGTTCAAGTGGAGTCCTTCACCTCGATCCCCACCGCCTTCTCCAGCTGCTTCTTCCTCCTCCCATTCCTCCTCCGTCCTCCCTCATCCGCGCCCCGCCCCTCCCCCGGCCACCAGCTCGCGCGGCGAGAGAAAAAGCGCTGACGCCACCGTCGTCCGCGAGCAGCGCGGCCTCGCGGCCCGGAGCGCCGCGCCGCACGTCCGCCCCAGCTGCGGATAACTCCCACTGCGTTTCAATAAAACGCGCGCCCCGCCCTCCTCCTCCCTCGCCCCCGTCCTCATACGCCTGCTCCGCCTCCGACGCGAGTGATGGCGCGCCGCGCGGCTGTTTGTCCCTGCGGCCCGTGCGCTTGACGTAAAGCGCCCCCCCCCCGGGCGCGGTGGGGGCGTCAAGGGCGGGAGAAGGGACGGCAGCGGGGCTGGGGAGGGGAGGGGGCGGTCAACGAGATCGCGGAAGCGAGACACGCAGTCCACGAACCGCCGCCGCCGCGGGAGATGCGCCTCAAGATAGGCGGAGGTGGCTGTTCGGAGGGAGGTGGAGCCGTTGGATGCAGCTGGAGGAGCCCAAGTGGACGATAGAAAAAACGAGTTCTCATTTAAGGGAAACGACAATGAAGAAAGACAAGGAACAATCAGGTGTTAATTTTTGTACATAAATGCGAAGGTTGTCAGATGTACCTCAAGCTAACTCGTCGTAAAAGTTTGGGACAACCCCCCCAAAATTTTCATGACTCGATTGATTTATTCATATCAATTAAAAAATTAAATTACATTTGATTTTGTTAAGTAGAGCTAGTAGAAAGTCCATAAATACACAAAAGAATGATTTGTATATTCATATTTCAGTATATTACATTATCCAGTCTTGTTCGATACATAAAATAATGATAACGAGACTGAATGCTCCGACAGAGCACATGCAGTAATTCACATGTTCAACGGTCCACACAACACGATGTCCTTGACAACATGAGAAACAGCTATGATCACGAACGGATTCTAACTCGTGACTCTAAGCACAGACGCAAAAAATCAGCTCAACCTCTATCACCATCACAACCATACTATTAGTCGTCTCTTCGTTTATTTTTTGTCTTACTCGAATAAAGTATACGATGCACACTACAGAACTGAACGTCGATTTAAGCGGAACCATTTCCAATCCGGTTGGATTTGCAGGCCAAACGCAGGTAAGTGTCACCGGGCGATCGCAGCGCGGCGGGCGGCAGGCGCGCGAAGAACGCGTAATTAGAGCGGCGCGGGGCAATCAGGGCGCGCCGCACGTCCCGCGTGGCGCGGAGTCCGGGGTTCGATGCTGTGACGCGTGATGCGGCCCCGCAGCGCGTAATGACGCCCGATTCATAATACATGGGGCGCCGTCGGCCGCCGGATGTGACAGCGAACGCCCCCCCGCACCCCATCCCCCACCCCAACCCCACTCATCTGCCGCTCGCCCCTCACCCCTTTCGCCGACGCGACAGCTCCGCCGGCGCGTGCGCTGAATACAGATTGGCTGGGAAATAAGGGCACGTTTCGTCTACGCTAAGCAGCCGAAATCACGCAACTCGCTTATTTTCATTTCTGGTTCTGCGAGTTATATGCACATGCTGCAGCAGATTTATGGAGTGTTGAGGGACGTAGAGGACGAATTTTAATGCAAATGCGTGCACGTTATCATCGAACATGTTTGATATCAGAAATGCTTATGTTTTAAAAAATGCAACACGAAAGCAAATTTATAAAACTAGTTACTCGAAAAACGAAAAAAAGGCGAAGTTTCAGAATATTCCTTTTACGTTTATTCAGTATTTTATGAAAGAATATTAAGGAATAATCATGATCTAATTAAAACATTTTATGTGATCAGTATTCAATAGCTCCAGATTGATCCTAACCACTACTGCGACTTCGTTTACATGTCACAAATTAATCTTCCACCTCTTCACAATTCTACATCGTCGACTTCATCTGTTTCTTTACTGCGCCAATCTCCGACTTCCCCTCTTCGTCGTTGCTGCAAGTAGTTACCACCCACCCTCACCCTTCGCCACCGTCTCCTCCAGCACCTTCTCCGCACGGCGTGTGTTTGTTTTGGCGGAACATAATCGCGGCTCTGGAGGAAGCGGAACTTGCGGGGCGCCAGGGGGCGGGGGCGGGGCCGCGGGAGGGGGGCGGGGCAAAAGCTTTGATCCGCGCGAGGGGGAAGCGACGAGAGGTTCGCTTTGGATTCTCGCGACTGCGAGCGCGTTGCGGACGCTGAGGTGACGACGGCGGCGGGGGCAGGGGCGGGGAACGGAGGAAAAGGCGGGGAGAGTCTACCTTTCATCGCGGCGCGCTCCGCCGCTCACAATGCGCCCTATTAGTCGCAGAAAAGCTCATTGTTTCCGCGGCGCGGCGCCACCGTCGCCGCCGCCGCCGCCGGCGGTTATGACTCTCGTAATTAAGTTAAACGCACGCGCCCGCCCGCACGGGAGGTGCCGGACGGGGGCGGGGCGGAGGTGGCAGCAGGGATGGTGTGTGTGGCCGCGCCGGAAAGACGGCGAATCCGCAAAAAAGGAGAAGGCACAGCTAGTGTGGGCGCGGAGAGGTGCGGTTCCTCTTGTTCCTTACAAAGTGATGTGGTTTGTTGGCGGTTTGTTGCAGCGAGAATGTAAACGGCAGGTTGTTCTGTGTTGTTTACAGTGCGAGGCTTTTGTTTTGCGGTTGTAGGATTGATGTTTGAGCGCTGTGAGTGGCGTTCAAATCGGAGAGGGAAGGCACGTCCCTAATAGGCTGGAATGGCTACCCAGCCACTCGGTGTAGCGAGCCCGAAGGTACGGAATAAACGAAGCGTGAAGCTATGGCCACCACGTGCAAACGCAGGAACCTAGTGATTTTCGCCTGAGATAACTGGGCCTCCGGGGAATCTCATGGAACTGAATTTAGATCGTCACCACCAACACTTCTTACGCACTTTCCATAATTTAAATAACGATTTACAATTCTTTTTGTACTCTAGAAATAATAAATAGCAATCGAAAAAAGATAAATTCAAATCAGTTTCAGTCATGCGTGAGCATATTACCAATGTATAATTAACATAAATGCAAACATAACAAGATAACCATGAGGAATACAATATAAAGCATCATAAATGTGTTTCTCCTTCACGGTTATATTAACGAAATTTGACCAACACTGTTATGAATAAAATATTGAAAAGACGCAAATTGTCTTTTTTAATTTTTTTGTGTTGTTATTTAAACACTGAAAGCGCTGTTCTACATCAAATCATTTTGGCAATTTACTCCATATAATGTATGACACAAGACGGCCAGGTTACACAGTCAACTCGTGATACCAGCATTGTACTTTCCGTGCCCAACACAAGTTATTTCCTTCGCCGGGGGACTCCTCACTTTCCTTATGAGAAGCGCCGCCGCCGATAACACTCCAGTAACTCACAACCGAACAATCGCCGGAGCCGTGGCCTCGTAACCACCCCAGCAGGCTTTTGCGGACTGAACGGCGCGGGGCGCGAAGCACGGAGCGGGGATCCGCGCGGGCACCGTCGCCATGTACTCAACTATTTAGCATGTAATACTGCGGCCGACAGCGCGGGACCGCCGGGGACTCGTCGGCCGGTATTACATTTACATAACTTAGCCCGCTCCCGCCCCGCGCTGCCGCCGCCGCCGCCGCCGCCGCCCCGTAGAGCTCGCTCGCCTGGCGCACGGTCGCCGAGCTCGCAGGCCCTTCTTTATACACGGAGGCGGGCAGAACAGAGCAGAGCGGGGCAGGGCAGGGCAGGGCCGCTTCGCGTGTGCGTCGCGCTGCCCAGCGCCCTGCGTCCCTGCAGGAGGCGCACGGAATTGCGCGGCGACCAGCTCCGAATAGCCCGTGCGAGGCCCGGTGGTGCGGAGAGGGTGTGAGGGAGAGCGAGCGAGGGACGCATACAAGGGGGAGAGAGAAGGCCTCGCGGAAACGATGGCCGCTTGCCCCCCTCGTTAAGTTAGGAGACCGGTTCGGATTTCGACATGCACGGCGACGCGACGGGAAGGAAGAGACAAAGGGTGCACACACCCTCCAACTGGTTTAGACAATATACCGCATAGGTTTAAATTTGTGATACACATCGAATGTGGGAAAATGATCCGCAGGGGAAACCACTCATATAGGAAAACGTGTTCTACTTGAATGATTCAGCGAATGGGTGTTTGGTTTGAAGTGTACAGCGCTGATGATTCAGAGAAAACAAATATAAACTATCAATAATTCTAAAATTTGACATTCAAAAATTTTCTATCAAATCATAAGTATCTTTCCTTGGTTCAGGGTTGACAACATCCTATCAGAGATTTGGGCTCGATTTACCACGCATTTAAAAACCAAAACACTTAAATGTCTTTCCGATTTAGCTAGGTCTCCAAATGCCATTAGATATGAGGAATGAAGTATACAGCATAGTTGCAAGATCTAGTACCACGTCTAGTGGCTGATACATGAGGTACTAAGTCGGTCACAAAATTTCAATAAAATCGGTTAATGGCATTTTGAATAATCACTTACGAAACTAATTAATCGCATTGCTAGAATGGGTTACACAGTGTAGAAGTCTCCAAACGATGGAGGGGAGAGGTAGGTGATAAAGTCCTACAAGTCGATCGACTTCACGAAGCCCATCAGTTGTTGAGTGGGGTCGTGTCTAACGTCCCGGAGAGAAGTGACGAGGAGAGTTTCTCTCTCGCGCGCCGCCCTGGGAAAACGGCTCTGCCCACGCAGCAGACTTAGAGATGGCAGAAGAGGAGGTAGTAAAGGAAAAGAGGAGATGCCGGGAGAGCCCCAAGAGTGCGGTGAAGGAGTGAGCAACTCGCCACCAGGCGGCATTGAAATCGATATGCGCCCGTCTCACTCGACTTCTCACCGCGGAAATTTTTTGGAGCACCTCGCGCCCCACGACTGCAGTGCGTACATTGCACGAGGTTCACAAAACGGGAATTGTAACAGCTAAACTCGCGCAATTTATTTCTCTCGGATGGAATACTTTGTGAAGAATCTTCGAGATCTTTTTCTCATAATTTATTGAATGTTCTAAAATGAAAACGTTTCGAAGTTCTTTTTCCTTTGATATCTAATATTCTTATTGTTTTTTTTTATTAATCGTGTTTTTTTTGGTTTTTTAAAATCCATGTATGTAGCTGCTTATTGGAAAAAAACTGCTATCAAATTAGCACACATTCATATTTACATCTAAGCTGTAACATCCACTTTTTATATTTTGTTTCTTTTTTACACTTCGTTGGAATATGCACTTGAGGAAAGTTGCGTAAGGAATCTCACAAGTTGTTTCATATTTATAGAAATTATTATAATTGATACAATAAAAATTCAAAATAAATGATATTGCAGAACTTTTTTAAAGTTATATAAACAATTATTAGGGCAGAATAAAATGTGTACAGAACTCTCGGCCGTCTAAATGGTAAAACGAATAAATATTTATATAGAATTAAATAATATTAGTTTCATTTAAACATTGTACCATGTTTATGTGTTGCCAATTTAATATCATCACATTAGGTTTGGCATTATTCAACTATAACAGGAATACAGAGTTAATTGATTGTATCTCTGTTAGAATATGAAGATTATCCACCTCATGTTCAGAGTTAACGAAAATAAAGTCTAAATACAAGGCGGGTACATTTCAAAGGAAATGTGCAAATTCAGTATTATTTATCATTCATTATAAAAAAATTATTTTTGTATTATTTAATTCCGTAATTTTTCAATAAAGGTTACAATTTGGTAATGTGCCGACCTGGATGACCGAGTTGGTTAGAGTGTTTGCCGACTCAGCACGTCGGTCCAAATTGTGGCGAGTTCTGCTGTGGGCACAGCTGTTTGTCCCTTCTTTGTCTTTCATGTATGCGTATTGTCGCGGAAGGCCTCGTGAATCTGCTGACCACAGACCGAGGAGTCCGCATGTGTGTCAGTGAGTACTGTGAAGGTTAATATGTGTCTCCATGAGGGACATAGTGCGTACCCGGCAGGGATTGTCGAAATCGGCATGCCCTGAAGCTGGAAAAGCCCCAGGAAGTTACAATTCGATAAGGTGGCCAATTTCAGTAAAATATTATACACACCACAGTTACTTTTGCTAATGCCCTGCAGAGGAGCCATGTTAATCCAAGTTTCGCCTGCCTGAGTGGTACATGTAGGTACCACTACTTAGGCGGGCTGTAAGCCTAGCTGCTGCGGCGCGCCGACGCGGGGGCTACAGCCGCTCAAGGAGGAGGTGCAGGTGCACTGCGGTCTTTGGGGAGAGGGGGGTGGCAGTCAAGAGGAGGAGCGGAGAGCGAGGGCGGCAGGCGCGAGGCGGAAATGAAAACTCGAGCTGTGGCGTTAATGAGGGCCCCGCGAACACCAACGTGCCACGTAGCAGTGCAGCCGATGGAGGAAGAGGCAGAGTAAGAGACAAAGGACGAAGAAAAAAAAAGAGGGGAAGGAGAAAGAGGAGGAGGAGGAGCAAGACAAAAGACACGCGGTGCAAAGGACTGCCGGAAAGAGGTGGAGCCCAGGGGTAAGAGGAAGCGTGAAAGAAAAGGGAGGAGGAAGACGAGAAACAAGGGACGAGATAAAACGCTCTATCTTTGTGGTCACACCAGCCAAGAACCAGCTCATGCGAAATAGGTATTTAACGGGTAAACGATCCATCCCGTTTAAATATTTCACGTTGCGCTAATGTGTTTCATTTACTAAAGCAACAGCATGTATTATTACTAAGTTAAAAAGCTGTTATTTTCTCCCTGCAAAGCTTTGAAATAGTCATTCGCTTAATATAACACGACTACAACTATGTAGCAGTTTCTTATTAACTTATTTAATGGTAGAGAAACATCTCATGGTTTCGGAAGATACGGACCATCGAGGTCTCTCAATTCCCGAATCGCCGCCATTAAAGCTCCCTTGTCCACGGGCTGCTCCCCGTTCCCATTAACGCGAACGGGCCCATAAATGGGATCAAAAATACACAAGGTGCCATCGTCCTCCGCCGCGCGGTCGGAGCGCCATTGTCTGCCTGGGAGGAGAGGGAGGGAGGGAGGGAGGGACGCCGGTGGCAGCGGGGGCGGGGGCGGGGGCGGAGGCGCGGTCCGACCTTTGCGAGGCGCCGCGGGGCAGCTGCTGCAAAGGTCACTGCAGACGACAACGACGCCAGGAACATGCGACTTTCCGCGTCACGGCGGAGAACCTCCCTGTAGGGACCCGGTGCTCGTAAACAATGCGTTAATAAAAATGTGCTCCATGGAAATTTTCGTCATGTCGAGGTAATGAGTTTCCCAGCTTTAATCCAATTTATGGCATACTAGTAAGGTATAGAATTCTTGGCGTACGTTCAGAGAATTTTTTATTTCGTTTTAAAATACATTTTCTCGGGTTTTCATTTAAAGTTGTTAATATTGTGCAGTTTCTAAGAGTATTCGAACAATCTACGTATGAAACGAAAACTATTGATTTTTAAATGAGTATTATCTATTACTCTGAAATAAAGAGTAAAAATTTGGAGTATTGTCATTGAACAAAGATATATTTTCATCAGCATAATTTGTTTGGCCATAATACTATATTGAAATAACAACAATGCATATTGCCTTTAGGAAACGTTATCTTTTATCGAAACATTTGTGTTCAATGTTATAATTATAAATGTGTTTTTGCTCAGTGAGGGTATCTGAAATGTAAGCAAGTCTTTCGCAAAGCTAATATGTCCTTGTCGAAGTATTTCTCTATCCAACAAATGATTTGCCTGGACGTTCGTGTAAAAAACAACAGAATTGAGTATTTCTAGTTGGAAATTCACTTCACTCGATAATTTGTTAACTTATGTTCTCTAGAAAAGAACAGAACGCGAAGTTACGTATGTAATGTTGCCCGCTTTCAAACATAGTCTGTACTTCATTTCTATCACTTTACTAGAGCACTTCAATAGAGACCGCATAATCCAATCAATACGGATAGAGGATTTCATGTTGACTTAAATCCAACTTAATCCCCGCGCCTTGGCTTTTACGAATGCAAAGAATACCGTGCTGCATTCGCTATTAGATCTCGAGGCCCTGGTATGGAATATGTAGAGGTACAGGAGAAGTGCGCTTGACGGTGTCACGTGTCGAGTAAACGTCTGCACTTCTCTTTTCGAAGTTCACGAAGAGCCACCGCCAGCGCCAAAGATCTTCAGAGCAAAGAGGAAAGACGGGCTGGCGGACGGCAGTGATCCCTTAAAATATTGAATAGCTCGGGTTCGATTCTGTGCTGGGAACACGAGCGAGGATCTCTCTTCCTCAAGGAACACGCGATCTCCTGAGTCCTAGAGAAGGCACGTTCTTTTGTCGCAGAGAGGTAGACGCTTTTCTGAAAGATCGCGTGAACAGAATTAACAATGCAAATAAATGCAAATAATAATAATAATAATAATAATAATAATAATAATAATAAAAACAAATAAGGACAGACTCTTCAAAGGATTCACTGCCCCAGCTGGGAAACGATACCAGTATTCGCCCACTTGCTCAGGTATTCGTTGAATTATCAAACATCTTTTATAACAATTAATTATGCTAAGTAGCTGCGGGCTTACAACAGTAGTTGACTGATGTGAAACAATAATCATATTCCTTCACAAGTGTTAAACTTACAACTGTGAGCAGGTGATGCATCGTAAAATAACATTGTTGATGATCCGGAACTGATTAATTCTGTAAATGAATTAAAGAAACCACGATAAGAATTTCAGGTGACTTAACATCTGACTGTTTTATTATTACTCACTATCACATATTCTAAAATACGTACAACAACAACTCCGCACTTTAAATTGGCTCCGTTCTCGTTTCTCAATTCCGTCTTCCAACAGGAACTTCGTGCGAGTTTTGGCACTTCCCACACCTTGCAAATTTGCGTTCAACGGCGAAGAAGACCCTGTGCCCTCCGACGGCAGCCAAGGGCGGGCGGGCCAGCGGGCGGAGTTGGCGCTTATGAATATTCCGACGGGGAGGAAGCAGAGTGCCGACTGGCTCGGACGGCTATTTCGCACGCCCGGAGAAAGCGGACAGGAGGAGCAGAGAGAACGGGGGCCGGCGAGGAGCGGAATGGCGGGAAGCAAAAGAGGGCACGGAGAACTCCCTGTCGGAAGTGAAGCAAGCATCGTGCTTTAGCCGGACTTGATACGGAGTGAAGGGGTGTTGATTCGTAGCACTTTAACTACTGGAGTCCTGTAAGTGTAGCGAATGTTACATCCCGTGTGATGGCGGTGTTCCTCCTCCGATGGAAAATGAGATCCGACCTACACGTCGCATTGCGGGTGTTTCTCCAGTATCTCTAGCAGCGGAGCAATGCTTCAATTAGAAGAAGCTCTAAGATCCCAACTGGTCTCTTGATTTGTGTGATAGGGCTGGGTCCAGCGTTAATCGCCTGATGAAGATGGGAGATACCATGGAAACTACCATCACAGCAGCCGTCCAGTAGATTATTCCTCCGGAGAGTAGTTGAATTTTACGTCTACGTAGCTACTCGTACTGTCGAAAATTCGCCTCCGACGAGATTCGAATCCTAGGATCTCCTGGATGTTAGAGCAGAAAGTAGAACACAGGTTGCTGTAAACTGAGAGCGTAGAGGGGAGTAAAATACGACTGACCTGTAAAGCACGACTCAGAAACGACCGGACGGGGACAATCCGAGCTAGAGGAACCGGAGAGACCGCAAGAGCAGAGAACAGACGAGACGGCAGCGGCGAGTTCAGGGACTGCGCGAAAGCCGCTTGCGGGCAAGCGGGACGAGGGCGAACGCCAGCAGGACGGAGGGACGGGCGGCACGCGGACGCCGCCCACACCGCCAGGTCCCAACACTGCGCATTCCGTCCAATCCAACCCCACTTCGCCACTTCCCGTTCGCTTCCGTTGTTTCTCGCGCACTCCAGACTTCCTCTCGCGCCCTCCTTCGCCGCCAGCACCCCCTGTCGCCGCCTGCGAGAATTAATACCTAACTTGGTTATCATTTGTTTGAACAGTAGACTCTGCGCAGTAACACGGCGAAACTACTATACATAACAAAACGAGAATTCATTAGTACTCCTCCGGACCCAAAACTTCATTAGAGTTTACTAAAGATGCATTATTAATTTAATTAAATGATACACCAGACCGGCCGGGCTATCTTATTGAATCAGGTGAAGAGGGGAGAGCAGAGGTGGCGTCGCCGAACGCGGCAAGGACAGGGTGGGGACCGGGGGAGGACGATAGTGAGGATGGAGAGAGAGAGAGAAGAGATGCAGGCGACTGAGGACGGTGCGGCGGCTGAGGAGGATGAAGCGTTTCTCGCCGGTGTGAACTTGCAGGGTTTCCAAAACCTCAGGAAGGCTGTATCTCCCCCTCGCTCTCGCTAACGAGTCTCTGTCGCCCTCCATCTCGTTCTCTCGTAGGCTGCGTTTTCCTGTTTGCGCCCGCCCTACGCGGCGTCGACGGGCTGATTGTCGTGTTCCTCGAGGGAAATTGGCCACCGCGGGTGACCCTTCGGAAAGCGCTACCGAGGATCAACGGAGCGCCAACAAGCTATTATGGAGCAAAATGTGAAAATAACTTCCGGAGGTGCGGTTCACGAAATTATTCATTACCGGCATCACCGCTTATGAGGTGTAATTATTGTTCACAATCATTTGTTTATTCTAGCGATATATTATTATTTTTCAACTATATTAATTACAATTTTAAAAATTCTTTTGTTTCTGTTCTAGTACAATGTATACACAATGATGTGATAATATTTCAACGTTACTCCACTACGTTATTCATTGTTCCATGGAAACAAAACTATGAAACAGAAAACTACATTTCTATTGCAAACACAATGAAATGTAGTAATATTATTATTTTACTGTTTTAAATAATGGGTACATTTCAATTGCATATTTATGTACGAAAAGCCATTCATAGTACGATGTTTGCATATACTCGTAATTATTGGAAGGAAAGACAATAAGTTCGCTCTCTGGAAATCACGTACAGATAAATTAAACAAGGGGACTGATACATGCGCAACAACAAATATATGACAAACTGAACATTAGATTCTAGTGTTTCGCAGCCCCGCCCTCAACTATTTTTCCCGTCATCGATATTGTCAATTGCAAGATCGCATTGTCTAAGATGTTCTTCAAATCCATACTGATCATAGTACATGTTCATGTCTCTCCTCACCAAGAATCTTTGAAGTATCCCTGAATTCTTTTTATAACTACCCTGGCGCTCTTCCCCCAACGACTTCGCTACAGTTGCCTGCAACACCCCATCTACCACTCGTCCCGCCTCCGCCGCCGCCCCCGCCGCGCCGTGAAAACAGGGAAACTTCTGCAGCGGCGTCCTGGCGACGGACGCCGGCGACGCACTTCTTTGGCGAGAAGCGAGGCGGCGCGCCGCGTATCCCCTCCGCCACGGGCCCCGCCCACCGAGACTGCCAAAGTCCCTTACGTAACGACCACCAACTCCAGTCCCCTCCGTCTGCCACCGCTACACCCACAACCTCTACGCCTCACCCGCGCCGCGCCGCTCCTCTTTGCACCGCTCCGCCCCCGCTGCTCCGTCCCGCCACACCTCTCCCCGCTCCGCCCCTCCCCCCCCTATCCGTCCCCCCGTCCGTCTTCACCTTGCCCGTCCACGCGCGTCTCGCCTTCCCCCCGTCACCCATCTTCACGGCACGCGCCGTCCTCCTTCTCTCCTCACCCTACCTCCCCCCGCCTCGCCCCCCCGGCGCTCGCTTCACACCCTCCCTGCTATCACCCCCACTTCCGCCTTTGTCCCGCTCGGCGCCTCTTGCGTAACACTCTCGTGCAACGGGCACCGAAGCGGCGGGGCGGGGCGGGGCGGGCGCGGGCTTCCGGGAATATATGCGCGGAACGTATACCTGCGCGCGCGCGCCCGGCGGACAAACAGTTGCCCCACGAGAAAGAGGTGGGGGTGGGGTGGGATGGGAGGGGGGTCGAGCGCTGGAAAATAAAGGACACCGCAAAAACAGACGCAACTCCGCTGGCCGGCAGCGGTGGTGCAGAAGGGCTGTACTGGAGATCGAGATCGTATGGTTGATCCTTTAAGAAGACAGGGGATTTTCGAGAATGAAAAACTCACGAGTAGGTTTTTTCGGAACAATAAAACCAATCAAAGATTCATATTCACGTTCAGTAGACACTATTGGTAAAATTATCTTAAATTGTTTCTAACACATAGGAATTTTCTACACTTTAAATGATTAAGTGTAATATAAAACAAATTATTGATTTCTACGACTCCTAAGTAAGTGTTCTAACCCTTCGACAACGTTAAATGTTCTCAATTCACACACCACAAATAGTAATAAAAGTAGCTATGATGTTCCTACGCATTATTAGAAATATTTGTATAATATATTCCGAATTTATTCATGTCAGCAAACCTTGACATTTACTTTCAAACAAGCCTAAATAAAATAACTGCTAATGAAACGCAAATTAAAGCTACAAACTACACGCTCTTGATGTTGCTATGATGTTCCTACAAAAAATGAAGCCTAATGCAATTTCAAACCTAATGAAAATTCACCATTTCATGCTAATTCGTTCGTTCTCTATCGACGTTGAAACAAAAATAACAACAATTTCAATCTTCCCATTGCGCGTTGAGCAGGTGCGTTTAAAAAGACCGATGATGAGAAGAAGCGTCATCAAGTTGAAAGGCATGACTGCAGGTGGCGCCAGTAGCAGAAGCGGCGCACGAGGGAATCCGAAAGGTCAGAGCGCCAAACGCCACTCAATCCTCGCGCGCCACCTCCGAGACGTCCGCCGAGGACTGAAAGAGGATCCCTGGTATCTCGCGAGAGTCGAGTGGGGCTTCCAAAGCTCTGGCGCTGATGCCGGAGGCGAAGTCAGAGAGGGCGGCAGCGATTGTGGTGATGGAGAGGGAGACGAGGGGGGCAGGGACGGTGGGAGGGGGCGCGCCGGCGAGGATAGAGCGGCGTCGACTGCGGAGGGCGGGTGGAGGAGGGGAGAGGGACGGAGAGGTTGACGGGAAAAGGGACCGGGAAGAGGAACGGGGAAGAGGAGGGTGACGACGGAGAGGACAGGGAGGACGAGGAAGGAGAACGAGAGCGGAGGATGGGGCGGAGGACGGGCGGAGGACGGGCGGAGGATTTCGGATGAACTTCCATATTTCCATGGACAATGATGTTGTGAAGAATTGTAAGTACTTTATAGGTCCAGACCATAACATTTGTCTTTTCAATGTCTAATAGCAAGTAAATATTCATGTATCATCCCTTAATCACGCGATTTTTATCACATATCAATTGAAAATATATTTGTTAACAAATCTCATTTTGTATATTGTACTCGTAGCAAAGTAGCTCCTATGCTTCACAAATAGGTTAAGGGGATAAAAATATTATGAATGCTGGAAATATGGCACTGAGATCATGGTGTGAAATATTATGGAACATTCGCGAATTAAAACAAACTCTACCTCAGCAGCAGCTGTAGTAACTACACCGTCAATCTCGCTCTTACAGTTGCAACGCTGTCACCGCGTCGCTGCCTAGTTGCACCGGCGTCGGCAGGACTTGGCAGCCGGTGCGATAAAGATAAACCTCAACTCTCTCCCCCACTCAGTCACATGGCCTTCATCGTTCCTGAGCAACCCTCCCCTCGCCCGCCCTCGCCCGCCCTCGCCCGCCCTCGCCCGCCCCATAGCCCCGCCCGCCTGGGCGAACGGGTGGGTGGGTGGTAGCGAAGTCCCAAGTCAAACAGCGCCGCATCGACGCACGGCGCCGCGTGGCGTCGCGACGCCCAAGACCCGACGCTCCGACGCCGCAGCTGGGCTGAAAGCCCCACCGCCTAGCACATCTTCAGAAAATGTGGATGGAAAACGACAGCGGAATCTCCGGACTTTCCTGGAGATCTGGAAGCGCGATCTCGAGTCCACTGGGTTTTTTTCAGTTATCTCGAGAGAACTGAAACACCTGCAAACATTTCGTTCTAATAAATTAATAAGAAAGAGGTATACCTGAATCACGCAATAGGAAATGCTAAACTACAATTATAAGCTGCACGAGTTGAATATGTTTTGTAAAAAACGATTTTTCTTCCATTTGTGTTATTATAGTACACGTAGAGTTGCTCATTGGTTTCTCAAAATTCAGTGAAAGCCTAATAATTATCTACAACGAATTATTAAATCCCATTTATAACCATTGCGAATTTAAATTATGAGGACGTATTATACGTATTATTGTTTTGATGCGTCATTGCGTTGCAATAAATATCCTAAAATAATTTTGAATATTAACAATAATATTTTTATGTTTTAAAATTTATTCAAACACAAAAAAATTAAAATTAAAATATTTTCATGAAATCCTTTTTGTGGAATTCAAAATAATTGTATTATAATATTTTGAGACATCGAAGATCGATGTGATTGTCAAACGTAATAGTTAGACAGAAGACTAAAGTTTCCGAAAAAACAAAAAAAAAACGAATAAAAATCAACCAAAACCAATGATTGTGGCTAATAATATTTCTAATAATATCTACCCCCAAAAAGGAAGGACATAAACATTCGAACAGGAGTCGTTGGTTTACTGCATGGCCCCATCCTCCACCGCGCGTGCATTCAAATCGATGGCCCCGCCCCAGCCGCGGAGCCCGCCCGGTCGCCCACCGGCCGCCCGCAGAGGACAAAGCGCCCAGCGCGGGCCCGGGGAGGGCGCGGGGAGGGCGCCAAGAGCCGCAGCCCACATTCCTGTCCGGACCGTTTACCCCCCGCCCCCCGGTGCCCGCCACTGCACGCACCGCCGGCGGGGCCGCCGCAAACAATTCGCCGCCCGCAGGTACGCCGATTGACTTATCACCCGGCTCTTTGCGCTATGCACGCACGCTCGCATGCACCCCGCTCACGGCGCCACGCCCTTGGGGGTCCTGCGCTTGAGAAACTACGCTCACGCACACAGCGAAACGCTCGGGACAAGAACACAAATAATGATTTTTTTCTTCTTACGACACACTGTATTACACCAGTTATGTGATCGAAATCATATAATACACATTATCATTTCCAGAAAGTAGATTACGAAACCTACCAGTTGATCAAAGCGTTCATTAATGAACGAACGGAACGTTAAAAATATATTCTTTTAATTTGTACCAAAAGTTTGAATAAGAATCCAGTTCAATGAAGTTGCGTTCCTGAACCTGGAAGAATATGCAAAAGTGATTACGGACCTCAGCATTTATCAATCACGATTTTCTTCCACCCTAAAAGTTTACCCCAATTATTATGCGTGCTTAATTATTACATTCAAAGCACATTCAATGCTTATTACTTTCTCGACAAAGTTTTCGTCCATTTCGGATATTACTCATTCTTGTAGAAATTATTAATGGACTTAAATAATTGAATTAATGATGATTTGAATTTGATAACTTTGGAGACTGGCGTGTAAATGAAGTAAAAATTTAACATCAAATAAATGGAACAGAGAAACACCCAATTGGCTCATAGGCCCCCATCTAATACAACCAACACTCCAGTTCCGAAATGAAAATTATTAATTTTATTCTGTGAATTACTAATTAGTGTAGGTTCTAAATAGTATGTATTAATGTATCTTCAAGTCCTTATCAACAGTCTGAATGAATGCCCAAGAAACCCTATGTTGGATGATATCAATGTTGCAAAAAAATATGTTACTCCCTCTTTTGAAATTTGCCCGACAACAATGAAATAACTTGATTACATTAATTAAACAGCCTGGTATACTTATTTTGATATTATATGAACAGTATGAATGAAAATAAACAATTATACACAACACACTGACACTTACTTTGCGAAATCATTTTGAATTTCTCCAAGGATAGAAATCCATGCTTGGATAGTGAATGATATTAAGGTTGCCCGTCTAGTCTTAAAGAATAAATAAAACGCCAGTTAATGTTAGTTCGTGTCTAGTTAATGTGTATAGTTAATGTAAGTTAGACAAGAATTCCAATGCAATAATTTTGTGTCAACAATATTAGTATTTAATAATTCTGACACCTGAACAGCCGCAGAAATAACTGTTTTGTTAGTCTACCCATGCATACCATCTCTCTTAAATATCGATCGAAGAGGCGCTGAAGGGCAAAGCTATATAACTGAAAACTGATATGACAGCCGAAACCAAATAACAATTCTAGAAGGTAGAATATCGGAATTTCACGGTTGTTTGGCTCCGGTAAATTATGGACTCTGTACATTGTGGTGTTGCTGTTCGCTCTCTGGAAGTTACTTCCTCGTATTATATTTCTTTCCCATCTGCCTCTCATCGGCTATTAAAGGTAACCAAAATAATCACCCATTTCAAGCTACTCAATTCAGAGGAGCAATTTTGAAAATTAATTAATGTATTCATGGTTTACGAACGCGTACCCTAGGATATAAAACAATGAATATATTCACATTATATTTTATTTAGATTCAAAATGGACAAATAAATCTAAAAAGAGTACATACTTCTTTTATTAGTGGCGAGTTTCACGCATATATTGTTTTTAGAATTTCGCATTGTTTATTACAAATGCAATAATATATTTTCTGGAAATATATATGTTTTCAAAAAAAGTGAACTTATCAAGAGACTAAACCGACAATCTAATCAGAATGAACGAAACCTATGAAGTGATAATAGCGACGAGAATGGTGATCAACGCCTTTAAAACCTGACAAGAGCGAGTAGGCTCAAGACATGGGCTTTTTCTCGCCTAGGGTTAGAACAGAACACCATGCTGGCTTCACAGAGGAGAACGAAGCCACACGTTGACTGGGAAGCTAATTAAACGCTTCTAGGCAGAAAATAGTTCACGAGTGCAACGCGCTTTAACACTCCAGCTCCTTATAAATGAAAAATGATTTACTTTAAATTTACAAGATGATAACGCCTACATGAAAAAATACATTGTATTTTTATTAAATTAAATGTTATGACTGGAAAATTAAACATCGTGTAACATACGATTGCTCACTAAACAACAACTCATCCAACAGCAGAGATTTAAAACCACAACACGCGAAAGATATAGCAATCTAATTTAAATTTACACAAGAAAACTTCTATAGTCGTTAAAACGTTTAAAACTTGAAACATTTCCCCAATTTCTTCTTTCTTATACCTTATGCCAGCGCCATTATATGTCTTATCAAAACAAAACACAAACTGTATCCGCAAATATAATTTTCGAAAATTGAAAACAAAACGAATATTTTGGCGCAATTGAAGCGATTAATGTTATGTACTTTAACGCCACAATCTATAAAACTACATGTTTTACAGTAAAATTTCAATCCCTCACATGAATCCTCGCAAACCACAAAAATACGAGTGAGAACCGAATAAAGAGCTAAATTCGCTCTGTGTGTGTGTTGGATTCAGTTTTTTTTTTTACCATAAATCCAACACAGCCTGACAGGCCTACTTGAGTCGACGCATAGATTCATGATTGATGAAAGTAAATGGCGAAGCAAGTGGATGATGTAATATTTCTCAAACAAGAAGTAAAAGAAATAGGAGAACCTAGAACATATGGCCCGAACTCATTTCGGCCATCAAAAAATTCCACGTGAAATGATCGATATTTGAATTATCATTACAAACTGTTGAATTCTATTGCGTTGGTTGACATGCTACGGGTTATCGTTGTGTAGTGATTTCAATTTTTCCTTTCAACTCATCTAAAGTATAGTCGGATACTTGTCGTACGTACGACTTGTCTTGACGGATCCCGTCTTCATGGTGCCCACCGAGGGATCACGACTCAAGGCGTTTTGCGAACATGCGATGGAAGGGCGGATGTGCGGATGAATGGATGGATGGAGGAGAGAGGGACAGATGGAAGGAAGAAATGGCATTGGATGGAGGAAGCGACGGATGGAGGTATGGGTGCGTGGGTTGGTGGATGGATGAATGGAGGAAGAAATGGATGGAAGGAAAAATGAATGGATGGATGGTGGAAGGAATGGTACGCAGGCAAGGACGGAGGGATAGAGGGTGACGACCGAGCAAAGCCACCACTAAGACCCGCAGTTCCAATATCGTCGGCGTAAGTCCGGCCCGACCGCGGCCGCCCGCTGCCCGGCCCAACCCCGAAATCCCCCATCGACCTGCGCGGCTCGCGCCCTCGCTGCCGCCCGTCGATAGCGCCCCGCGCCGCACGCGACCCGTCAAACGCCGGCTGACCAGCCCTCGCGGGGGTGGGCGTGGCAAGCGGGGACTAGAGGCTGCAAAGCTCTAGCTAGAGGAAATGGGGAAGATAATCTACAACAGTTCTACAATGGTTTTATCGATTGTCTCACTTCCTCTGAGCAGTGCTTTGGATATCTCGTACAAAACTCAAAAACGATAGAATATTATCAACGTAGATTGAACGTTGCATTATAAAAATTTTAAATTTAATTAACATGTTTCAAATTTCATTTCCAGGTCAGTTGAACGCAATTAGTTTACATAAGAATTTATTGGAAGTCTCGCCGTTCGAATCATTCAATTTGCATTGTTTCTCACGAAAAAGTCGCATTACCTCAGTAAGCGCGGTAGTATGATTATAATAATGAAATTATAAAATATTTGTTACGAATTTAACGACCTACTTCGACCTCAATTGTAAATGGAATTGGAGCTTCATCAATCTCGGCATGCGAAATGGAAGCATTTTCGTTCAATCGTCGGCTATTCAAACCATTTGAGTTGATTTATCGATTGTCCTAGCATTAAGGCATTGTGTATGCTTACTTGTATATGTTTACTTATTGGTTAGTTCATGTTACATGCTCATAATGACGTCCATTATGGATTAGAATTGCATTAGCTTGTGATATTGGGGAACCACAACGATGAATATGATTAGTAGCAGTACGGGTAATGTTGCCTGCTATAACGAGTTACTGCAGCGGAGATGAATAAAGAGGAGTTGGTGATGATTGTAGTCACGACTGAAGTGTAGTGGTAGCAATGGGGGCAACTGTGATGGTAGTAGCGGTTGTGGCACAACTGGCGGTGATAGAGAGGAGCGGGATCAGTGATTGGCAGTGAGCAAGTGAAAATGACATTTGTGACTTTGATGACCATAGAAATAGGTTTGGAGATGTATTGTAGTGGGTCGGAGTGTAGATAGGAGCTTTGGAATGCCGGGGTGTGGTGGTATTGTGTGATGTGGAGGTATGTCGAATGGTATGGCAGTCTTGATTAAGGTATTTGACAATTTACAAAGGGAACTAGTGGTCATAATGACAATTGGAACGGAGGAGTAGGCAGAAGCAAATGAAGTAGTGTTACTGGAGCTGTTGTTGGCAACCTATGGGGGAATATGACGCCACAAACAACAAACAAGTCAACCGACAATGAACGGAGAGCCGCCCCGATCCGCTAGCCCGGCAGTGTCGCATCCAGTCTCTCCGCTGGCCCTCGATTGCTTTACGACACTCGCGGTCGTTACTTCTGATTACAGCGCCATCAAAACGCGCGAATGAATCTCCTCTACTCTTCAGTCGCGTTCATTACAAAAAGTCTGAACGCCCGCGAACATGGCGACTGTATCAGCGCCCAAGCGACCGCTCGTTCGCGTTTCACTGCTTTGTTGTTCACAATGGACGAATTTTACTGGACGTTTACTGTTGGGGACGCTTTGGCTATTCCATAACAAACTTTTTTTTACTCTCATATAACCCTGTTACATTCGTATCTCAGATGAAGCAGCCGAGATAGAGAAAAATGAGAAATCGACTTTATGTCAACAAAATCATTCTGATGAAACTTTTAGATGCAACAAAGATAACGGGAAGAATATAAAATAAAGTATTGTCTTCAATAAATTTTAAAACATTATTCGATCTAAACTCTAAAAGGAGATAGTCTAACGAGGTCAGAAATAATTGTTTTTAATCCAATTTTAACGTACTTTTTCCTTGTACATAAACAAGATAGCAATGGTAATGTTTGGAAGGGAAATCTTGTAGCAGTAATCAAGTTGATCCTAGGCACGATATAAAATAACATATTGCAAACGCAAATGCAGAACATAATAATGTAACATGTGCAAAAGTTAAGTATTTTCAGTCCAAATATAGTTATTTTCCCGCTAAACAAAAAAGTATTCAATGATTTTTAAATAAATCGTTTAATGTGTCAATAAAATCAGTTTGATTTATTAATGTTGTATAACTTTTAAGTGAAGTTTAAGAATAGTAAAAAAATAAGAATCGCTTCACTAGACGTTTTATCCACCAGCTGATGGAGTTGAACAGTTCGCCGTAGACGGCGTTCGATGCAACGGCGGCTATCGCATTATCTTCAATTAGGTGAGTCGGTGGATTTTAACTCCTGCACCGACCCGGCTGCAGCCAGCGCGAACGCCGATCGACGATAAGTATAACGAAGTCGCACAGAAAACAAAGGCGCCCGAAGCCCATTCTCCGGCGGAATATCGAGCTGAAATTCGCTAATTCAAGCCGCGCTGCCGATGAAGAGCAAGAGTGGGCGGGGTCGCGGGAGTGGATTGTTGGAGGGGGAGGAGGGGTGGGAGGCCAGCATTAAACGGGCTCCGGAAATCTCCAAAGCAATTCTTATTTCAAAAGCGAACTTCGGCTTGAGTTGACAATACATCAAAGTCCAATAATCGATGAGCTCCCTTCCCCCACTCCAAGTCCTGACCTCCTCCTCCTCCACCTCCCTCCATCGCGGCCTGTCATCCCTCCAACCGCTCTCAGGTCGACGCTGCACTGTCGTCCCGCCCGCCCCAGCCTCCCATCACTCAAGATACCAATTACGAACTCATAAACTCGACGGGTACTTAGAGTACCACTACCCCGCGTTCGGCCGCAGGCGCTCCGTAAAGGCGGCGACGGCGAAAGGAGTGCGAGGAAAGACAGAGAGGGAGAGAACGAAAGAGAAAGAAGGTAGAAGCTGCTTGTAAAATCGCCCCCAGGTGGAAATTCGTTAATTAAAATACTTGGAAAGAAATGGAAGTGTTAAGTGCACGTAAACGATTGCTCGAAGACTTTTAAAGCAATTCATCACCGCTTTAATTTAAATTTGCAATGTTACCCGAACTTTTTTCTCCCCCTAACTCGCCCTCACCCCAATTTTTTCACTCTTCGGTTTCGAGCGAGCGTGTACCTTCCAGGTTTTTCTTTCTCTCGCACTCCCCATTTTCTATTCAGGTTTCCGGCAAAGAGAGTAAGTTCGTCTTTCAACTTTTAGATAGCCCTTTGAGACGATTTCATAAAATAAAAATTAATTCAGATGCGTTACAAAAATATCCTTCAGATGTGCAAAAAGTAGTAGACGACGAACTCGTGAGCTGAGAAGATTTCGGGGTTGGCCCCGTGGAAGCGCCCAGCGTCAGGGGCCACAAGTGAAGAGCGGGCACGACGCCGCGCGTTTGATCGATAAGCGCGTGGAGCTGGGCGGAGAAGGAGGGGGAAGGGAAAGGGAGAGGGAAAGGGAGGAGATGGGAGTCGTACGTGCAAAAGAGAGGGCTAGAGGGACTATAGCGGCTGCTGCATCAAAGTAGCAAGACTGAGAGGGTTACTCGGTTGAGGTATCATTGCTTCAACACAGACATACTGAATAAGGTACATGTGCTGGAGAACACGCTACATTATTTGGATTTTAATTAAATAAATTTGAGGTATTAGACAAAATTAGAGTTAATGAAATATAGAAAAGCTAGAATGTCGAAAAAAATCAGTTGATTATTGTAAAATTTCATACTTCGACTCAATGTTCGAACTCGTACTCGTTCATGAAAAATTTAAACAATCATCCGGATGGAAAATACCATTATAATTTTCACCCAACATAAAAAATGCACACTATTTTTCGTTCTGGTTATAAAATAACGAGTTAATAAAAAAGCATTCTGTGTATTGGCTCTCCAGTAATACTACTAGATGCGTCGTTGTTCTTCTGAAACAGCGATATTCAAACAACTAATCCATTTCAAAGACGCAAGACGACCCATCAAATTCATTTCCCTCCAGCCATTGAGAGCGACAATTGAACCGAGCAGCTCATACTGCAAACGTCCTCGCCCGAGCCGCAGTCTCCCACCTCGACAACGGTGTAGCTTTTATACTCGTACCTTCCCCATCGCTACCGCCCGCGCCCGTCTGCCCGCGCTCGTCTGCCCGCGCCCGTCTGCCAGCGCCTGGCTGCCCGCGCCCTCCTGCCTGCGCCCGTCTGCCTGCGCCCTACTGCCCGCGCTCGTCTGCCCGCGCCCGTCTACCCGCGCCCGTCTGCCCGCGCCCGTCTGCCCGCGCCCGTCTGCCCGCACCCGTCTGCCCGCGCCCGACTGCCTGCACCCGACTGCCTGCACCGACTGCCTGCACCCGACTGCCTGCACCCGACTGCCCGCGCCCGTCTGCCCGCGCCCGCCTGCCCGCACCCGTCTGCCCGCGCCCGTCTGCCCGCGCCGTCTGCCCGCGCCCGTCTGCCCGCTCGCGCCAGCGCCCGCCCGCGTGCCCGCCCGCACGCGCGGAGCTTAAAGAGACACGGCCCTCGCGCGCGCGGCCGTATCCTCACCGGGTTTATTGTAGCGCGCGGGAGGGCGGAAGGAGCAGGCGGGGGAGGGTGAGCACGACGGGGGCGTGCAGGCACGCCCGCGCTCTTCGCGTGCCCGCGTCGCCGCCCCCGTCGCCACCGTGGGGGGCAGCGGCGGCACCCACGTGTGCGCGAGCGCCCCCTTCTCACACGTGCGATCAATACGCGGACCGCTCCAGAGAAGGCGGCGGCGTATACGGCGGCGTATCAATACGCGGCCGCTCCAGAGAAGGCCGATATGAGGCACAAACCGCGCCAAATGAACACAGCAAAGAGAATTAAACATTCCTGACTTGGTATCGTAAGCCCCAGAAAGGAGCGACCCGTTTTGTAGTTGTCATACTGCTTGGCTTTCAGAGCAGGGGGAGTTTAAATAATGTATTTAGTTCGGATGGTAAGTGAAACATCTCTAAAACTAGAATGATTGACGACAATACAAAGGAAAATACGGTGACTGTCGCATGAATAAATGCCATGATCACATTCTTTATTGTTGCAGATCGTAGAATCTGTCAATATCAAACGAATGTGCCTAAATGAAGGTTAAGTTAAATAAGTAAGACTTTCGCATCACCTTACCAGTGTCGACTGAGTGGATATTTGATATAACTTTATAGTCACTCACTTCTACACTAAGAGATTGTTTAGTTTTCCAGTCATCAAAATCTCTTAAATGCGAGAGTAATGACCGCCAATGAAAGAGTACCAAGAAAGTACCTAATTGCAAACATCTCTCTCTTTCACATTATCTAAAAATTACTTCTTAAAAGTGCCTTTAGATCTCGTATTTGAAGACGGTCCGGCATTTCTCAACGGAATGTCTTCCTACTTGACTCCTACTAGACCTTCACGGTAAGCTTTGGACCAAATAATGTTTTTCTCTCTTTTACATGAACAATGTGTTTCATGAATATACTATCACATTTTTATATTTTTACACAGGTATTCCTCGTGTCTCATCTTCGTTTTAACTCAATATTGTCACCCAATGTAGAGTTTAACTCCAAGAATTCGCTAATTCAAACTTCTTGTTTTATAACTTTTCGCCCACAATAATACTTTGTGTTTCTTCAGTTTCAGTCCTTGAAAAAGACAATATATTAAGTAATCGAAATGTTGTACGAGGTTAGAGCAAAAAGTATGGAAATTTCTAATCAAAAAAATAAGTTACAATTGTCATTTTTTTATTTATACATGGATATTGTGTGTAAATATAGGGGTCAAAAGGAATTTTTAAAGAAACATTTTTCCTTCCGTTGAGCAGCCAGTTAAGAATTCTCTTTCCTTTTATCGCGGGTCTTCGCGCCGTGCGTCCGAGAGCGACCCAGTGTGCGGTACCAGCGGTGCGGGTCGTGGCGTAGGGAAGCGGGGTGGGACGGGGGGGGGGGGGGTGTGCCGCGCGCGCGAGTCGCAGCATCGTTACTCGCAGCGGCCCAGCAGCTGCTAACGCGGCGAGTGCAAGTGCGAGTGCGAGTGCGAGAACGTGCCGGTGCGTAGCGCGTTACGGCCACACGGCGCCCGGCACTCGGGCCTGATAAGAGCACGAACCGCCGCTGCGGGGTAGACAAATGGGAATGCCACTAAATCAATTTGCGATGGTGTCACGGCGGTCTAGGAGAGTGTCTAATAGTGCCAACACTTCGGTAGACGAAATATAAAATTAAAAAATAGGGGAGAAATTAAAATACAAACAACTTTGAATTGTCAGAAATAAAACAACGGGTTCATGACAAGACGCAAATCACACATATTTCCATGAAAAAGTCTAGAAAAGGGCCGACGAAGTAATAGGAGGAAGCCTAGATCAATATGGAATAATTACAAAAACCATGTAGTAAAGAAATATGAAGTGCAAGCTATTTTTAACGAAGAGACAGAGAAAAACTGGATAAGGAAAACGTCCAAAGAGTTGTAACAGCCGTTACTAAGAAGATTGATAGCGATAGTGACGAAACGAAATAGTCCGAGCGGGAACGCGAATGGGACCAGAGTAATTTAGACGTAATGACGCGAAGGACAGAATGCAAATAACAGTCGTAGTAAGTCATTACAAAGAGAACACGAACATTCTCAGGTGTAAAGAGGAAACAATATCGCAAGAATAAGTTTAATTGGGATATTTACAACACGAAGAAATATCAAGTACATAAGAATAAAGAAATAACACAATTTCACAAAAACGAAATATGAAATTGCAGCCACATTTATTTTTAGCAGTTTAAGAGAAATTTCTTAAACCGGCATACTTCTTCGAAAGGAATGAGCTCATTATTACAGTCATCAATTAAACCCAGCAATTATAGTCACACAACGCCATCTAAAACATAACTACATGTTCAGGCGCTGAATGCTCGAGTCACGCGATCCGCGAAGACGAATACACAAAGCTAAACGTGCACACTATCAACCGCAGCCATCGGTCGCAACCTCCACTTCAGCGATTGCACTAAAGGTCGCCCCTCTTACACCTTGGGAGCTCAGTTCGTGTTCAACAGAGAACTCACAACGTCGGAATCAGTAGGTACGTGTTTCCTGCTTGCACATGGCGTTACTAGCAAGCACTAGTTGCCATGGATCAACTTCTGGTCCGTACATGAGATAAAAAGACAATCCAAACTCAGGTAGGGTTTTTCTTTCTTCACAAATAACATTTTCTTCTTTTAGAACTCACTTAAGTTCACATAGTAATATAAGTCTCTAATAAGTAATATCTCTACAAGTAATATCTCTGAGTAATTATCAAAACTATATTTTTGCAACAATAAGCGTTAACCTAAAAATTCATTTTACTCTTAAACCTCTATCGCCAAATGTGCGTCGGATATCACATAAAATAATGTCCAGTTGATTAAAAAATCAGGGAACGAGGTTGTCTAAGAGACAGCTGGCGCTTCGGCCTTAACGCGAAATAAGCCAAGCAACGGTCTTCTACCCATTCCGCCCCCGGTGCTTCTTTGGCAGATTGTCAGTACCGCCTCCCTGTGGAGGCAGCTGACGGCGTGCTAAAAGGCTCCCCGCCCGACTCCTCCCTTCCTCGCCTCCCCCCTTCGCTGCCGGGGTGCTGGCGGGCTTCTTATCGCGTGAGCCGACGCTCCGAGTTGTAGGCGGAGAGCGGAGGGGGCAGGGAGCGGCGGGGGCGGAGAGAGCGGCGGGGGCGGAGAGAGAGGCGGGGGCGGAGAGCGGCGGGGGCGGAGAGCGGCGGGGACACAGAGCGGCGGGGACACAGAGCGGCGGGACTGAGAGCGCCGGGGCTGAGAGCGCCGGGGCCGGGAGCGGCGGGGCCGAGCGGCGGGGCCGAGAGCGGTGGGGGCCGAGAGCGGCGGGGGCCGAGAGCGGCGGGGGGGGAGAGCGGCGAGGGCTGAGAGCGGCGGCAGCGGAGAACGGCGGGGCGGAGAGCAGCGGGGCGGAGAGCGGCAGGGGCGGAGTGCGGCGGGGCAGAGAGCGGTGGGACCGGGGCGGTGTGGGTGGGGCGGGGCAGGGCGGGGCGTGACGGGGCGGGGCGGGGCGGGGCGGAGCGCGGGAAGATGGGAGGGACAGGAGTTGCGGGGCGGCGATGGCGGGAGGCCGCGGCTGTAACGGTCGCGGCGATGGCCCCCGCGCCGCCGGCTATTTAAGACCGGAGGGACACGAAAGCCCGTCTCGGAATATCTACAAACTATTTTCATCCCTTATCACCTAACAAATTCACCGCGCTGCTACAAGTTTACGGTCGTGAAAATAGGGCGGGCAACGGACTGGGTAGGAAGTGGCTGAGAGAGGTGATGCAGTATGTAGAACCTTGGAGGAGGAGATATTGATAACCAGGCAGAACATTAAAGAAATTTCGAAACAAAGAATTGTTTGTTTCATTGAAAATTAGAAAACCGAACAAATTAGATTCTATTTTTAACCATGAATGCTTTCTTTTGTATATTCCTTGTACATTCGTTTCCTCTCCTGCATGTATTAGTTGCATTTGATACAAATATTTATGTAATATTGAAAACATAGCATATGTTGTGTTTAAACATCTCACTCACTAATGCTCATTAGAAAGGAAAAAAAGGTCTTAATTAGTCACCAGATATTTCACGGATTTCAATCAGCAGACAAATACAGATCTATAAATTTTACTCGTAATATAGTATAAATTGAGGTGTCTAAAATTTGTAATTTTAAAAAATAGTTATTTTAGGAAATATTTTAAGTCATAAATCAATGATCTGAATAAGGAGAAAAAAATTAAAAAACTGCGCAGTAAGAACCCCATGAACTTCTTGCGTCTTGGATCCGTCCCAACCATTTGCGTCCGTGGCCCTTCTTGTGTCCTTGACGCGTACCCTTCCTCTCTTCTACCTCCACCGCCGCCGCCGCCGCCACCCTGAATTATGCAGCGGGCGACCCAGTTCTCGCACGTGGGAGGGCAGTAGGAGGAGGGGGAGGAGGGAGCGGGAGAGGGGGGGACGAAGAGGGGTGACGGGGGTGGCACCTCGGAAATCTCGGACGTCGCGGTCGCCGCCGCCACCGCCGCCGCCGCCGCCGCCGCCGCCGCTGCCGCCGTTCGTAGAGGTCCTCCGAAAGCGCTTAACGTCGCTCGGCGACTACACCGGGGAGCCATGTAATTTCCTGCTTCTTTATTAAGGATTACTATGTCATGTAATGAAGTTGTGGTAGTGCTCTGCTCTTTGCAATCCCCGTTATTAACGGTAGATACACTAACGTTACGGATTTGGAAGTGTTATTTGGCGGGCGACCAGCCAAACTGGAGGAAGTAAAACGTATCAAGTCGCTGAGTCGAACCAACACGGATTTAGGGGAAAAATGTTCAATTCAAAGTGTCCCCACATTCTAATTGAAAATAAAATGTATAATACAGGGCATTGAATATCATTTAGTCTTTGCATATTTAACTGTTGTCCTTAACGACTACATGCTAAATGGGAACTTAATGGAACTGAAAAGTCTCTTCTGATCCCCGAATCGCCTTGCTGCAATTCGTGCAAGTCCATTCTTTCAAAAGAATTTGAGTTATCAACAACTCTACCATTAAGTTGGTTGGTTGGTTAGTGATTCCGGGCGCGCCAACAGCTTATATCATTAGTCTCGTAAGTGTAGTATATGTTTCCCTCGGAAGATGGCGGAGATCTTCCCCGCTGGATGGTAAAATCCGGCGCCGAACTACCGTCGGCTAGCGGGGTTATCCCCTAACCAGAACTCTCCCGCCAGCGAGGCACCGCCCTAGCCGAGCCAAGCTCTAAGCTCCCGACCAGTCACCGGGAATATTGTGGTAGTGTAGTGCATGTTAAAGTGTGTGTGTAAGGGAAGAGGATAGGGCAAGGAAGAGGAAGGAAAGTTCGCGCGCTGTCAGTGGTCCGTTTGTCAGGGTACTGCTCCGGCATTTGCTCGGTATTGATAGGAGAAACCACTGAAAACTACCGATCAGAGCAGCCGGCCGCTAGAATTCTCCTCCAGACAGCGACTGTCTAGCATTAAGCAATGCCTAACAAAGTTACCAATCAATGCCGTCCCTTCTCACTACACATGAAGCCGATTGAGAAAACGACGTGTGACGTGTGTCCTGGTGGGAGAGGATTCAAGACAAGTGGACGCGCTAATGGCAGAGGACATTTAATTCAATACTTCATTTCTTTTTTCTCTAGTTATTCGCCTACCTAACGAGCAGCTGGCTGATTAAATCCCCGCATCCGCTACTGCTGGTTGCGAACAGCCGCATTGTTCATCGCAGCGCTCTGCTCGCGGCAGCTGCCACTCCACGAAGCCGTTGCGCTCTCCCTCTCCCCCACCCCACCCCGTTCGCCATGCGCAGTCTACCTTCCTGTAACTGGGCGTCTGGCGATGGCAGCAGCAACGCCGACTCAAGCGGCACAAGGATTTGCTATTTACGACTAACAGATTCGCGAATGGATGCATTAGCAGGTAGCAGCACGCAAATACTGTGTTTTAATAGCTCAACGCGTCTGTGCCTCATAAACACTGCAATATCAACCTTACGCTTGTTTTTTTTTAACTTATTTAGGGTCGTTTTTCAACAACGAAGGTGAGGTTATAGACCGACCGCTGACGGTAACATTGGGGATAACAGTAACCATATATGGACACATAAATATCCATGTCCCGGGCATGTACGGCTCTTCAGCCTTAGCCCTCGTCTATCCAGGGTGGCTTCGACTACTTTGTGTTCGTGATTTTGTCCTTCTAGCCTGTAAATTCCTCATATTTGATATGATTCTTAATTCAATAATCATTTTATTATTTCTGTTGATATTATACCTATACTTCTATTAAATGATATCAATTGCTTCATAACACACAATGTTATTGTGTGTAATTCTTCAACTCTTCTAAAATCTGCAAAATTTTACAAAAGGTATCATAAAACATCCTTCCATTTTCCCCCCAAATAAGCCTTTGCATTCTCATATCCTCTTCCCTTCATATTCATTCATTGTCAGTGACAAAGGCTGACTGAGAGAGTCACTAGAGCTTGGGCTACTCGGGGGAGTCTCTGAATAAAACAAGAAGAAACAAAAGATAGAAGGTAAAGGAGATACTGAACCATCAGATGGTTGTGCGTATATGTCAAAGAATAATGTGTGGACCGCCAGGGAAAAAAACCCACGGACCAGGACAGGTGGAGAGAAAGGTTATGGTGAAGAATGTTTTGACGGCGACTCTTCTCGGTGTCACTTAGTAGCAGACGGATCCTAAACTGCAGTCCACGTGAGTGACCCGCCACCGTCAATACATCTTCAGAAAGAAATGGATCCATTTTATCCGCGCCGAGCGATTTGCCGGGATCGAAACACGCACCGCCCTCCTCGGCCCATCTCACACTCCACCACCCATGACGACGGCCGGGGCGGTTGCGGCCGCTGCTGGCTTGGAAGATACCGCAGGGTCACCTTGAGCGTCGTGACTGCGTCTCTCCCTCGCCCCGCAGCCCTGGCTGACCTCGCCGCGCCCGCTCGCGCCCCCGTTGCCCGGGCCAGGGAATATAGGTTACGCCGCCACAGGTCAGCGGGCGGTGGGACAAGGCCGCACGAGGAAGGTTCTCCCAAGACTGCGACGCTCCGAGAGGGAGAGCGTGGCGAGCGAGCAAACGTACGGAGGCGAGTGAGCGAATCGTGAGGAGGCGAGACAGCAAACGAGTGGGAGCCAGTGAGCACACGAATGGAAGCGAATGAGTAAACGTGTGGAGACGAGTGAGCGATCGTGTGGAGGTGGGGGTGAGTAAATGAGTGGAGGCGAATGACCAAACGAGTGGAGGCGGGTCAGTAAACGAGTGGAGGCAAGTGAGCAAACAAGTAGAGGCGAATGAGCACACGTGTGGAGGCGGGCGTCCTAAGATTCAGCAAGCTCCACGCTCGTGTTTAGAAATGAAGCGAAACGCAATAACAAACGAAGTAAAGTATAAGAAATTTGTCATAAACGAAACATGGAGCGAAAGTGAGGATGGAACTTGCTGATTCTGAATTTCATACTCGAGAGGAAAAAGCTATAAAGAATGAAGGGGGCGCAAAGCAATCACGCAAGAAGAGAATACGCCGCCATCAAATATGAAGCAGCTATGTGGGACAAGCGTGCTCAAGATTAATTCCACGTACAGCAAGGAAGATTCATAATTGAAGAGAAACGCAGTTATATAAGTAGCCCTAAACTAAGAAAATTATCAGTGAGGACGAGTCAAATGTTTAAGGAGCGTGCTCATTCTCACTTTCATTCATTAGAAGGAGAGGTTCAAAATGAAGGAAGAAGTCGTACGACAAGGAAGTGAAACCCAATGACGCTAGAAGGGAATTTCAGCCATGATATATGAAGCGAGAATCTGAGAAACCCGTGCTCAAGCTTAACTTCATGCTTGGCAAGTATGGAACGAAAATTCAGCCAGATGCAAAAGCGCAAAAAGTAGAAAAAGAAGAAAAATCGGTCACGATGTATAGACTAAACGTGAAGGAGTGCTTGCGTTCAATTTCACACCCAAGAAAAAGTGGCAGAGAATGAAGGAGAAGCACAAAATGCATTGAAATACTATGAGAGAAGAAGAGAATATTGAGCTAATAAATACTATAAAGCGAAGAAGAGGAAGTATGACGACCGTATTCAGATTCAGTTCAGGTTCAGCGAAAGAAGGAGCCGTAGAAAATGAAGCGAAAGCAGCAACGCTAAAATCGTAGGACAATATATTTGGTCGTGAAGATGAAGTATTTTAGCTCAAAATGGTTCACAAGCACGAAGCGGGGATGTCATCAGTAATCAGGCAGTTATTCATTGATTATTAACTAGCGTGTTTGACTACCGTTCACATTTACATTTGTTAATAATAAAACATTATTAATTCCATGCATTATCATATAATATGAATTAATAATAATGAAGTAGCACAATGACGTAGCAGTAATTTCATCGCGACGATAAAATAACACATGACCTCCGATATACGAGCAATTCACAAATTCACTAATTTGAAATATAAGATCTCTCTATTAAGAAAAATTAAACGAAAAAGGACAAATCGAAAAAACAATATACCATAAAATTTTACATTTCCAAGAAAGCACATGATTGGACAAATGGTCACTCCTTCTGTTGCCACCGTAAGACCTCACTTTGCAAATAGCTAATATAAAACTTCGCAAGTGAGACAATTAATCTTTTATTGAATTTTCAACTGTGAATGCACCCGGTTCTGAAAATAATAGAAATCACAATTTGAATATTGATAATTTAAAATATTTTTCTCAATTCCAAGAATTACTTCGAAAACTCTACTGTTGTTCTCAGAATTCATTTTTGTCTTCCCGAAAACAGAAGCTCTGATAATCCGATATTTGTACACGGCCAATGCGCAGAAAAGGATTCTCGGGAAACGGCTGCGCTTTAATTTTTATTTTCTCCCTTTTCAAACCATTGAGTTCGACCGGTTCTTTAAAAACTTGCTTCCACCATCGATTCGGAGTTTTCAAAGCGGCACGAAGCCGGTGGTCTGTTCCGAACTGACGAACCGGTTCAGGAAACTGCTCCAAAGCCAGACTCATCCAGTAGTGTACCTATGTGATCTGTACAAAGAACGACAGAAACAGTGAAGTCTATGTTATCGCTCAAGTTTGTATCCTCGTAGAAACTCAATCGTTAATAGAGCGTAAACAATTGTTACATAATTGGTTTAAAAAGTCAGTTTTGACGTACGAAACGATAAAAATAGAAATTATAGCGATCAAGAAATTGCAGTGACGAAAATGTAATAAAACGGTCAATGTAAAAAACTCTTGTAATTCCTTTTTTCTAGATGAGATTTTGAGTTAATAACGATTCAAATGTGCACTTCACAGCTAATCAGGTGCTATGACTCCTTCATAATTTTAACACGCATTGAAATTATAGATATTTCGACACATTAGTCGGTTTTATTTTAGACATATCCATATTGATATGATTTATAGAATGTAAAATAAAATGTCACAGGTACAACAAAAGTTATTTTAAATTAACATACCAGCTCTATAAAGACCCGTAAGCATCTACATAAATGTTACGTTTGAACTAAAGATTTATAAATTGAGATTACAAAAATTACGATATTTTTCATTAAAAGTCAGGATTTTTAGTCTCTATCAGCATTCATTCTAGTCTATTAAAATAAAAATGTTTTAATCGGCCTATACACCAAATGGTATGAATGAAATTTCATTACAGCATGTCAATATCAATATTTTAGTCCTTTAGGAACCCAACTGAACCGAACATTATTCTCATTCAATTTTAACAATGAGCGAGAATAACATTAAAGAATTTGAGAAAAACTTGAATGAGTACATAAAGCGACAGCGATTACATTCAGTGCAAAAGCATTTAAATTAAAAATTCCAACCTCAACGAAACAGAATATAAAATATAAAATAAAATCTGCCTTGATGTACTCGTACATCTCTGCAATGAACAAACGACGAATGGGTAGAGGATGAAATCAAAGTGAATCGAAGATAACGTAATCGGATCAATATGTAATAAATACATTCCTGTTCTGAAGTGTATTCTTGATTAAAAACTTGAATTGTTATATGTAAATGAACCATTAATGAAGTTATTCAACGAAAATTGAAAGAATTTTGGTTACATATAATAATACGTTACTGAAGTAGTAGATAGTATATTAGAAAATATTTTATTTAATAATTTCTTTACTATGTCTCTTTAAAAAGACAAAGAGCGTCCTATCATCTCAAATAAGTGAGTTATCCAAAACGTTGGAAGGTAGATTGATTTTATGAAACTAAGAGCTAAGATGATTAGTATAGACCACTTGGAATAGGATAGGACCAAACTGAAAACTCGTGTTTACTTCATGATTGTGTTTACTTCAGAGAAGTATTCCTAGGACGCGGCAGCACTTCATTTACGTCCTCTTTGCAAAATATTTATTTGTTCATGGCCCTCGTAAAGTTGTCATTAGTGGTTACAAATCACGAGGAGAACCTACGCACCTCATATTCAAGACAGTTTTAAATCAAACGAAGAAATATTTAAAAACTGAATGTTTAAAAAAGCAAAAAACCTGGGACGCCCTAATTTCAATTATATTTCATGACGCTTTCATCAGAAGATGAGTTAACAGGAGGATAAGTCGAAGCCACACACAAGTGAGCCAACGACATACAAGTGAGCCAAAAAGAAAGAAAGAATGAGCGCCACTTGAAATAACTGACGAGCGCATGGACTGAACCTTCCGTAATGTTGTCAGCAGTAGCTCTCACTTTGGATATTTCTTTGTGTATCTTCTCTATAAACGTGGGAGGAGCGAGAACGAACACGGCAAACAGCAGAGAAAGAGGAAAGTCAACACCCAGCGGACATCACAGCTGGACGGACGCGGGCCCGAAGAACGGAAGCTGCTGCCTCCGATCATGTGCATTGTCGTACCATGTGAAAAGCGCTCGTAAAAAAGAGAAAAAAATGAAGGCCCGATCCGAACAATCGCGGCCCGTGGCCCAGCGCCTGCCACCGCCCAGCCGTCGCGTCGCCCCGCTCCACACCGCAAGCTGCTCCCGCGCCCGCCCGCGAGTGCGTCATCGCCCGTGACGTCACAGAGCTGCTGCTGCTGCTGCGTCCCCATCCGAGCCGCCCCTCGTTGCTCCCGCCGCCGCCGCCGCCGCCTCCGCGAACCCCGGCAGCAACGCACGCAAACCCGCCGGGGGGCGCGGCAGTGCCCTCACAAGTGCACGGGACATAAAACGCAAGCCGTCTTAATACCGCTGCGCAAGCGACAATGGATCATTGACGAACCGACGATTGCACTCGTCACTCTTGGCGACATTTCATTTACAAACTGATTTAATTTCATTGTCCTTGGATTGTATTCTAAAGCTGGCATATTGCACAATTATTTTATTTTTTAATTAATAACAAGTAAACAATGTGTGTTCGGTAGAAAGAAAAAATGCATTGAATCCCAGGAACGAATCTAATATTTCAAAGGTGTTATTCTCGTTAAACCGAAAGTATTATCTTATACTTATGAATTGTTTTAAGTTTTTTTTTTTGAGTCATTAAATAAAAATATAGCTAATGGCGAGACTACTACTACTCAGTCATTTGATTCTGAGATAATAACTACCACACCACATTCCGATATACGGTTCTATATTTTCTGCTGTTCAATACTTGGAAAAAATATATCTAGGGAATGAGTGTATCGTGACCAGGATTAAGAGAAATTATCGTTTTCCTGATAAAAACGTTACACTATCGATTTTTACATTTTAGTTGTTTTTTTCACATGAAGCAATATTTATATTTTGCATAAACATTCTCATTTATTATGGTGAAACTTCAACAATAGAAGTCGCCTTCCGACACGAAGAGCTTCATGAAAGCAAGAAGACAGTTTGTGACAGCAAGAATAGAATTGCTCTTATAACTCTATATCACACGTCAGCTGCGCCCCTGTTTCTACCCCTTGCCGCTCCCACTCACTCCGCCTACAGCGTTCCAAGCCACCCTCGTCTTGTCCTCGTTTCTCCCCGCCCCTCCCCCTCCCGGCCTTCGCAAACAAAAAGCAAGCGGCTCTCGCAGGATGATAAGTCATCCAGCAGCCAGATTCCTGATCAAGCGGCGCGGCCCGCCGCCTACCCCTCTCCCCTTCACATCGCCCTCTTCTCCCCCGCGGCGTCGGCGCATGTGTGCGGGGGTGGAGGCAGGCGGGACGTGGCGGGGAGAGAGAATGAATTCGGAGAGGCGCCTTATTGTTCGCTTCCGAGGGCAATGCAGCGGAAGGGAGTCGCGCGAGATTGGCGGGGCTGGCTCGGAATGGTGGCCCGAGAGGGCAAGTACGAGGGGGGGAGGGGAAAGGGTGGGGGTTCGAGAGTATGGCGTCGGGAGGCTTAGCCAAGGGGCTCAAGTACCGGGAACAGCGAAGAGGCGAGGGAGAGAGGAAGGAATGGGGGGGTTGAGGGATCAGATTCCGCGGATGCAGGAAACACGGTTCCAGCAATATGGGTGTGCTTTCACAGAGCAGGGCGAAGGAAAAGCAGAAAGACATTGTACGCGCGATAGGTAGGAAAGATGCAATTCCGATACTACGAGGACGCTGACGAAGCGGCTTCAAAATCTCGGGTTCTGATCAGCGCCCATGGAATGCCTAGGATTATGAGCGGCAGCCGAGGCGTCGCCGGCGCAAGGTACTCCATCAGCGGTTCGGAGTCGCGAGTCTCCGGCAGCGTCGGTCGCCTCCACCCTCCTCCGGTCGCCGCCCCCGCCCCCTCACCAGGGACTCCCTCCGGCGCGCAGAGATGAATGGGGGGCCGCACTCGGGAGAATAATCAGGCGGCAGGGGAGCGCGGCGGCGCAGCCAGGGCAGGGCCAAGCCGGGACCGCGGGCCGGCGGCGACGGTACTACCCCGAATCCGGCCAATATAACAGCCGAGGTGCGGACGGCCGCTGGAAGCGGCGAGCCGACGACCCGCACCCGGGAAAAACAGGCGAAACGAACCCGATGAAGAAAGGAGAGGAGGAGAGAAGAGGCGAGGTGAGGCGAGGCGGAACACGAAGAATGGGAAGCGTGGGAAGGGAAGGAACCCCCGGGTTGGAGCCCGAGGGATAAAAAATACAGGTAACGAAGCGATCGATCCGGTGGCTAGCGCGGGCGCGCGGGGTGCCTGCGAAGACAGCCAGAGGGAAGGTAGCGAGCTCTGGAAGAGTGGGTGGCACGACGCCAACGGAACGTTCACGAATGTAAGAAGCAGGAGAACGATAACAAGAAAAGAGGAGAACAATCAATGTAACATTTAATTTATTTGGGGGGGGGCGAATTATCATAAAAATGTCATTTCTCTCGTCACGTGACAAAGACAGCGTACTCGCCAGAACGTAGTTATTATTATCATCATTGTTATATTTAGATCACAATAATTACAATCATAATTTTTATGGGAACATTTTCTTATTAATAAATGAGGCGCTCGGATTAATAACGGCAGTACAACCGAAGTTCGTTTCGAGAAAAATCAATGTTTCTGTTTTCGTTCACGTTCACTTTCACTACTATCAAATTTTTGAAGATGGAATTTGAGGGTTTTGGCATATCTCAAATCGTTTGATATTTCAATATGTGGTATTTACGAAGTACGTTGTGTATTGCAGGAGTTTATCGTCACACTTCTACCTGAAAATGCGAGTTCGGTTGGGATCTGCCGTTGTTATTATCCTGAGCGCTTCAATTAATATTAAAGGGAATCAAAGAGAAGCTTCGTAAAGATGCTTTGTTAAAGATATACCGCAATACGGTATTTCGTCTTCGTTCCGTACGAACAACTCCACGGACACCTCATCCGACAAACTCTTCAGAGATTTCGTAAACCGCGAGCGACCGACATCGCATTTCACAAAAGCCATTCCACCGCTGCGAAACTCCGTAAAAAGCGGTCTCTTCTACAGAAAGTTGCGGTTTCTTCTCCCCCACCACACACACACACACACGTACACATACGCAGAGCCGCGTAGCGCTCTGCCCTTAATCTCACGAGCGGCCGCAAAAGCTCTCGAGACAGGCCGCCGCGCCGCCCGCTCGCCCGTTTCTGTGGAAATACGGCGCCGCGCAGCGCCGCGACGAGGCCCGAGGCTGCCGCCCGAGCAAAGGCATCCCGGACTTTTAAAAGACGGACGCTCCGGTTAATTCCCTCGCTAAGCGAACGCCCAGTGGACTTCGGGAGGAGCGAGAAGGGCGGAAGAAAGTGTTCCCATCTGCTGGGAGACATATAAAAGGGAGAATCTCTTCGCAGTACGAACGCCCTTGTTCCCTTCTTCGGAGTTGTATGGAAGAAAACGTCTATCTTCAGTCTCTTAGTAAATATTTTGAAACGTCGAAAAGTAGAGAAATTGTCGAAAAATAGAGAAATTATTTTTTTAAAAAAATAATGAAAAATAAAAGCCTAAACATTGATTGACTTTTAAGTCACCAATCTCAGTTTGTAAGGATCAACACGATATAAGTGTTTTTATCAAAATAGTTATAAATCTACGGATGCTGTTACATATGTGCGGACGAGAGCATAACAAAGAGAAAAATAGGAAAGAAACAAATGTATTAGAATAGGAAATAATAAAACATTTTTGTAAACGTCATTTCTGTCTCTATGTGAAATAAAGATACGTAATTTAAAAAAATATATAAAATAATATTTTTAAAATGTCTCTCTAATCAAATTATTTCTCACTGCAATTTAAAAAAAAACATTACACATATTGGTTTTAACACAAAAAGTTTTAAGTCGTGTATTGCTTAAACCATTTTCCAGACATCGAATGGACAAGAAGATCGTCTACTTTCCAATACCTCAACAAAAGGAGACAATGCCTACTGCAAAATTCCCGGATCGCCCATAAAAGCTGCTCCCGCTGCGGGTGCGGGCGCAGGTCGGCGTCGCAGCGCGGTCAGCGCTCCACGCCCGGAGCCCGGCGGAGCCTTCCAAGTGCCGTCGGCCGGGGTCTGTTTCCGTGGCGCCGGCGGGAGGGGTCGGGGCGGGGGGCGCGCGGCAGCTGCGGCGCGCACCGTGAGAGCGGGGCCGGAGACCTTTGAGAGGCAGTTTCGGCGACAGTAGAAGGGCGCCGCCCGATAGCGAGGCCATCTGCCCCGCGCCGCGGCGCCATCTGTGGGCACTTCCCTGCGCCAGGCCCCGCCCCCGCGGCCGCGGTTTAGTCTGTGGAGACGCGCCCCGCCCCGGCACGGCAAGGCTCCACGACGGGCACGCATGACAGCCCACACACTCGGATCTTACTCAACTACATAATTCGGAACAGAGCGGCAACAACACGAAATATTTATGGAATGTGTCAGTCGAATGTAATTTACAGAAATAGTTGTCGTAATAATAATATAATGATTTAATGGTAATTGAAAAGTTTCATGATTAAAATTGCATGACATCTTTTTAAGGCGAAGTGCAATATGAAAATGAAGAAAATCTAACCTTCACATAAAAGGGAGAATTTATTACATTAACGTTATTTCATAAAAGTTATTTTCAATAAGAAATATTATGTAAAGAGTATTCAATGTTTCATTGTGAATTTAAATTTCTTAAAACGCTTATGACAAACTTCATATAATCATTTGTTTTTGAACGTAAGGAGGCAAACAATAGGAATATTTTTAAAAATCTTTGGAAATTTATTGTTTTAATCTGTTATTTTGAAGAAATATATAAAATATACCCACAGTTTTGCTTATTCATTCTCCTACATTTTACATATACCCTGAACTGAGAATATAAATGCAGACACTAGCAGATACATTTGTATTTCGCGTCCAACAAATGTTATGTTCTTTGTTAAGCGTAAATGTATACCACAAAGGAGATTATTGACACAAATATCAGTAGTAAATGGAAATAAATGCGCTTTTGCTGCCGACAAATATTGTTGAAAGATGAAAGCGAATTTTATCGAGATAAAAATGAAACGTTATAATTCACAAAAGATTTGAAGTGTTACCACAAAAACTTGAATGAAAATAATATAACCACATGAAATAAACGCGAAACTAAAAGCTTGTTTACATACGATTCACAACAAATACGAAATATCTGCAGATATAATTTAGTACATAATAATAATAATAATAATAATAATAATAATAATATAATTAATAGTATTGTTTATTAATATAATAAACGATGTAACAAAACAAATTGCTTAACATTATATGACATAATTGCTATGGCAGAAATGAAGTGAGTTAGAACAACTAATCCAGCAAAATTGAAAATACTATTCGTATTCGATCGGATTTTCCCAGGAAATCAAAATCTCTGGAAATCACATAAAGACAAAGTCATGAGACGAAACTTTAAAATTCCACTGAAGCGCAACAAGTTCTTAAACCAACCCCTCGCAAACATTTTTTTACATCTTTATTTTATTCGATTATCACTTCTCCAGAACGCATTCTTGAGGCAAAAGCGAAAGCTTGCGAGAGAAGCTCGTTTATCGGGGGAAGAGGCAGGTGCGAATTAACTCGTCACATCTGCCCCTCCCCTCTCGCTCCTCCCCCTCCCCCACTCCACCGCCTGCCAACCTCCACCTCGTTTTCCCGCCGCACCACGCCCCTCGGTGCGCTCCCTGGCAATCGGGCGGCCCTCGCGGAAACCGCGCCGAGAAGGGGTTGCACCTCGCCGCGTCGCGACGGCAGGGAGCGGACGGCAGTCGCGGACAAGAAGGAGAAGCGCGCAAAAGAGGTGAGCGAGGAGCACGAAAGGGTTAGAGACGAGGGAAAAGTGATGCGGAATGAAAAGGAAGATGTTGCAATTCAAGAAAATGGAAATTCTTGAGTTCGGGAGGTTTTGGATTGCTGAACTAGAATTTTTGCTTAAAGAACGACAACAGTAAGAAAACTGACAACTGGGGGGAGAGCGAAAAAAAATATTAAAGAATAACTTCCAAAAATACAAAATTGGATACCTAGGAAGAATAAAAAAGGGCGATTTTGTGCTTCTTGGCCCAAAGAAAGATATTAAAAGGGAGGAAGATTATCAAGACTAGAGTCAGGTAGATGTTGGTTTAACCAGACTTAATTCATTGTTGTCAGTACTTGAAAGAAATCTGACAATCGCATTTAACTGTTGCGTCAACAATAAGGAAAGAAAAACTGTTATTTTTCATTCAATCCAATGCAGAAACTCAGTAGCCGCAATCCGCGAAAAGAACCGAGCGGGCATCAAAACAAACATGGGCAACTGGAGTTTCGTGGAAAATTTGTGGACGTTGGTGGCGTCATCTCCAACCTAAACAGCAGCGTGGTCACGGGTCGGGGCGGAGGGGGGAGGGCAGAAGCTGGCACGGGGCCGCACGAGAAAGCGCGGGCTCCTCGGCCGCAATAAATACAGCGCAAGAAGCGGAAGCGGGAAGGGCGGCACGGGGTGGGAGCAGGGGATGTCGGGGAAACTCCACGCGCTCGAGTTCCGAAGCGGATGGGGCCTGGCAGGCAGCGACGAGGCAGACGCGGACTCCGACGCAGGGATAGGGCTGGTAAGGGGTGGGGTGTAGTGAGAACGGGTGAGGGGAGGGGAAGGGAGGGGATTAGAGGGTGGGTGGGGATCACATTGAGCAGCAGGGAGACGTGCACAGGTCGGCGAGAAAGAGAGAGCGGTGAGGTCCCAGGATGCATTCGCAACAGGAATGGAGTTTTCACGAGGAGAACCGCGACGAGAGAGAAGAGAGGGGAGGGGCCGCTAGGCCGCGGCGGGGCGGCGGGGCGGGGCGGGGACATCCCGCGACGCGATGAATGGAGCGAGCAGGGCTGGCGGCAGCGCGCCCGTCGCCAGCCCCGCCCCCGCCCGCCCGCCTCCACCGCTACCGCGCCGCTATATATAGTAGCCCGTCCTATCGATCCTTGTGGCCGCACGGGGCTCGAGATTCGGGCAAGAAGTGCCCAAGATGCCGCCCCTCTCCGCACCACCCCGCCCCCGTCCCTGTCGCCACCGCTTGGCCCTCTCGCCCCGCACTCCCCTCCTCCCCCCGCACGTCCCCGCTCCTCCCCGCCCGTGCCGCGGTGTCGCCTCCCCGCCCTGCCGGGTGCCAGCGAGGAAAAAAAAATAAATGACCATGCAAACAGGCGGTCGGCAGGCAAGCAGAGAGACAGGCGGCCGTGCGTCATTAGCAGGTCTGTGGCAGGCGCCGCGACGCCCAGCTCCGCCCTCGCGTGCGGTGCCCGGCGACGCCGGCGCCCAGCGAAGCGTCATAACCTCACGCGTCATCGCCGGAGACGCGTCGCGCGCGCGTTCGTTTCGTCGCCCGCTCCCCACGCGCACACCTCCGACCACTCACCAGCCGACAGCCCCCACATGCCCTCCTCGACACTCGGCTTTCGCGTAGTTTGACAACTCACAGATACATTACACATTTTTTTCGCGAAATGAAACATGCAAAACTAATCGCACCGACCAAAAGGCAAAATTGAGTTATGAGGTTTTTTTTTAACGTGCTGCGTGTTGGCCGTCGGCGAGAGCTCCGAAATTGCGGCAACGCGCCGCAGGAGAGGCCGCGAAACGCAGTTCAATCGATAGAGATTGAAAACATTAGCGGGCCGGGCAGCGGCGGCGGCCGGCGCGGCGGCGACGGCTGCGGCAGCGGCCGGCGCGCCGGGCGACGAGAACCGGCCGGGCCGGCCGCTGCCAGGGCCTCGCGCCGCTCGCGCCCGAGCCAGCGCTCTGCCAGCGCCGCAACCCCACTTACTGTTTTCGTAATCTTGGCGCCGGGTGTGCTGCACAGCAGGGCGAAAGGACGGGCGCGCGGCGGCGGCTGCTGCGGCGGCGGTGACGGGGCGCAGGAGGCGACGCTGCGAGTCCGGAGCTCGACTGGGTCGGCGGCGGGGCGACGCTGGGGCGCACTGGTCGGCGGCGGCGGTGTCGGGCGGTGGCGGCGGCGGCGGCGACTACGGGCGGGCTACGGCGGCGGCGGCGAGGGCGACGGCGGCGGCGGTGGCGGACTACGGGGAGCTACGCGGACGCACTACCACCAGCGCAGGCTCCGGCGTCGATGTGGCCGGGGCGACGCGGCAGGCCCGAACTCTGGCGGCGGCGCGCGGAGCGAGCGGGAGGGGTTGCGCGCGCGCCCTGCCGCCGCGGTGGTGGGGGCTCCAGCCGAGCGGCGCGGAGGGGCGGGGCGGGGCAGGGCGGGGAGCGCGGCGGGCGGCGAGGTGCGGCCGAGGGCGAGGTGCGAGCGCGACGGAGCGACCTGCGAGGGGCGAGTCGCCATGGAGACACCGCCGCCATGGCGCTCGGCGCGGGGCGGAGGGGTGGGGCGGGGAAAGGCGGCGGGGTGCGGGGCTGCCTCCGGCCCCGCCCCGGTGCGCTCGCCCTCCCTCCCCAGCCCCGCCCCACCCGGCCGGCCTCCCCTTTTTGGCCAAGGGCCTCGGCCGCGCTCGAGTATCGTCTTGACCTGCCCTATCGTTGGCAGCGATTACGCGCCCGGCGACTGCCCGCTCGCTTGCTCGCGCCTCGACCGCTGCCCCCACCTCCCCCGCCTTATGACGGCCGACCGCCCCATTAGTGGCCCATTTTTTGTCTATCGACCGGGGCCTCCGCCCTCCATACCCGATTTCCCTGCGTCCCTCGCAACGGACGCGTCTTCGCGGCGATCAGCTCTCCATCGCGCCGGAACGGCCGCCAAGCAAATAACCGATGCTCGTGCCGATCAACCGAGCATCATAAGGCAGCTACATAATCAATAGCAAATTTTCTACCTCATGTGAGATACGATTCTTTCTTAATTGTGAAACTTGGATAACATCAAAATTGTACGACCTTCAGATCTAATGAACACAAACTATCTATCCAAATTCTGCAAACATCTGCAGTGATGATGTGTAGTTATTGTAATGTATTGTAGTACACGTTTATATGCGTTTGCAGATTGCTGATGATACATGGTGGTCTTTTATCGTTCCACATACTGTCAAGAACCAGGAAGAGTTGAAGTCATTCCTGTAGGCGTGGATTCCGTTGAACTCTCGTATTTTAGCTCCAATAAGGGACTGGAACCCAATGGTTTAATTCTAGGCTGGTAGGTTATTGTTCTTTAGAAATATTCCTTTGTGTAATCAGGTTACTATTTTTAAACAGTGCATTCAATCCATTCTGTTAGAACATGATAAGCCTATACTATAAGAAAGCTTGGGAGTTTGTAAGTACGAACGTATTTTTTAAAGATGGATTGTGATTTCCACTACAATTTTTTACATAATGTAAAACTTAAATTTTGCAAAGCTATACATAAACACAAAAAAATATTATTTTCCATAAATAATTTTGTCGTTTTTTTAGTTTTCGAGCCAAAAAATACAATCTTAAAAAGCGTAAACGATTTGGTCACTAATATTTGGAATTTCTAATACATATGGTTATTTAATAGTATCAACAAATAGTGAGTTATTCTGTTATAATCTAAATATTTTCCATCTAAATATCCTTCAGTATAGCCACGTGTGTACGCATTGCAAGACTAAAATATTCTTGTATTCACGAGTCATCGTTTAACAACTCATTTTGTTCTTGTATGCTAATTGTTAGACTTCATTCACTTTAATCTTCTCTGTAAATTTTTGCAAACTCGCTTTCACTCATTATAAGGGAGTTATTAAGAGCAACAATTATAATCACTTACTTGTAAAAAATACCTTTCGTAACTGAGTTTCATACTTATCCCAATATTAAGATACCATATTCTTAGTAGTAGGAATGGAATTATCAATTCTTAGCATACTTCATTTACTACTTATTTTGTAAGAAACAATTACATTTATAAAACTGAAAATTGAATAATTTAATTAAGTAATATTATTTAAGTTAAGAATAAATGTTGAAATCTGATGACGCCGTGCAACAAAATTGAATAGAAAAATAATAATGAGTCTCTTATGTGGTGATCAGAGAAGCATGAGGTCCTAGAGTCATTTCAGAGAGATTTCATTTTACTTAGAATAATCCTGAGCAGAAAATCTCTGCACCAAGTCGCGAGAAAACATCAACAAACAAAATGAACAATTAAATTTACATTTTAATTACAATTTAACTGTCATCAATAACATTTTCATTTCTTATATTGGTAGTATAATTTATATAATGCTGCAAAAATAGATGTCGAGATTTTGAGGTGTCTGAATGTCTATTTTTCTTTATGTCTGTTCCTATTTATATCTGTATGTCAGTTTTTCTTTATGTTTGTTTCTCTTTATATCTCTATGTCTGTTTCTTTTGTCTCTATGCTTGTTGGTCTTTTTGTTTCTGTGCCTGTTTGTCTTTATGTCTGTGGGTTTCTTTCCCTTTATGTCTCCAAATCTGTTTCTCTTTATGCTTCTATCTCTGTTTCTCTGTACGATTCTGTTTCCCTTTAGTTGTATATCTCTGTTTTTCTTTCACGTCTGTATGCTTATTTCTCTCCATGTATGTCTGTTTCTCTGTCTGTATATATTTATATCTATTTGTCTCCCTTGCTGAATGTGTGTTTCTCTGGCTGCATGTGTGTTTTTTTTGGCTTATGGATGTTTTTCTCTCCGTACGTCTCCTTTGCCCTCTGTCTCTGTCTTTGTCTCTCTCTCTCTCTCTCTCTCTCTCTCCCATGTGTATGTGTCTGGATTCTATTCTCGATTTGACTGGAATTTGTACGAACAAAGAATTGATAATCTTCTAGAATAATTAAGAAGTGAATATTTTACTTTTTACTCGCATACATTAAACCGTATTCGTTTCTAAGTCACAAAGAAAGTAAAACAAACACTTTACAAATAAACACAATTAGCGTTGTCTTAAGTAATAAAACAAAGAATAACTTTATGATAGCAATTGTACCACATAAAAGCAAAATAAATATCGACAAAAAATGCAAAAACAGGAACTGTCAACTGCAAACGAAATAAATATGTCGACGAATCGCACCGCTTCCTCCATTCCATTTATTATAAAATCACGCCCACACACACACACACTACGACTCCGCATAGACCCGTTCTTTCCGATTTTAACAGAGATTTCTCTCCGCAGCGTACATCGCAGAACGGACGTTGTTCCGGCCGGGGCGCTGCTGCGCGCTGTCAAAAGCCAAGACTGTGACTAACTAGTTTTTCCGCAGCTCGCCCCGCCGCCGCGCCGAGACAAGGGCCCCGCCCACCCGGCGCGGCGGAGGGACCCGCCCGCCCGCAGCTGATGCGTGAAGCGCCGACGCCAGCGCCGCTCGCGAAAGAACGCGCAAACTTTTATGTGTACATTAATTATGTCGGGATTCATTAGTATGGACCCGCCCGCCGGCCCCGCCCGTCCGAAGGCTATTACCTCCGGCGGTGGCGCCACCGGGCGGCCGGCTTCCCCTGCCACTCCCCGCCCCGCCCCGCCCCGCCCCGCGCCATGCCTGCAGCTCAGTAAAACCTCCGCGAGGCGACGCGTTAGGTTAGGAGTCATTATGGCGGTCTGCGGGAGGTAGATACCCCACCGCCAGCGCGGCCCGGCGGCGGCGGTGGGAACCGAGGAGGGGATTCCCCGCGGGCGGGCGCGCCCGCTTCGCTCGCCTCATTACGAAGGTATCGGACGAAGAGGGAGGGGGAGGAGGAGGAAGAGGAGTGAGAGAGGGACGGAGCGAACGCGAAGGGACGATGCGCGCAAGGGCTCCGTCATTCACAAACAAATCCGTCGAGATGAGACGCGCGCGAGCGCGCGCTGCAGCTTTACGATTTGGTGTTAAAAGACAAAAAGACGCGCGCGACCTGCCCGCACGATGTGGAGAGCGTCAAATTTTCATACACTTCCTGCGAAGTCGAGGTTTGTGAAATATGAAGAACAAGTTTCGTGAAATTAACTTCACAGCTGGAACGGAGCAAGCCATGTTTTCTTAAAAATGAACGCTCCATTTACAAACGTGTTTCGAATCAATGAAACAAAATATTTTTTTTTTTTCATTTTTAGCCAAATGCAATTCTGATATTAAACATTTGGCCATCACTATACCAGAGATATAATTGATATATTTCAATAATTCACGTTCATAAACAAAAGCTCTTTTAGAAACGCTTCAAAGTGTCAGGAATTTGTTTTTGCGTGATTTATCGACTGTTATGAAGATATTTACAACTTCACAGATTCTCTAAAAAATTATATTTCACAGATGTTCGTAAAAAAGGATTTCACGAAAGTAATGTACTATTAAAATATTGACAATAGATTAAAACACTCTCTTTACAGGTTGTCAAAGGTTCGTAAACAGAATGTGTTTACTGTTGCAACGTTTCGGTTTAATAGTAGATCACTTCAAAGTGCACGATAAATGGTCTCGCGTGTAACAATTATCGCAGAGAGTGGAGTTGCATTACTAATGATGTGAATAAATCAAAATATTAAAATTTTCGTGACACAATTGAAAAGTTAATGTATGAAAATAAAATCAACTAAACAAGTGACTGCTTTTGGCGAAAAATAAACCTTTGACAATAAATGCGTGATATATTATACGTAAAGAAATAATTGACAGCAGAGGAAATATTTGCGTGCATCAGAATTAAAAAATAATATTTTTTGTAATTCATTATTTTGTTGATTTTTTTATTATTAAATGTCTGCGTTTTTTAACGTAGCCCTCCGCATTGCAAACGTAATGGCATTAGCAGAGATCTTCGCATCCTTGCAGATATTCGAGGAGAGTTATCAGATTCAAGAAATAATAGGATGAACAAGATGAAGATAAAGAAGAATTGGGAGAACCTTGTATATCATTATTAAGGTACGGCTACAAAATCCCTTTGAAATCAATCGGCAGAAAAACCGGGAACTACAGATCGGAACATTCATCTTACTATTCACGAACGTGAAATGGGTTCCTTCAATATAAATCTTTATTTTTTTAAAAAGAATGTAGAAACTACGGGAAATTGTATGCCTGTGACCTCGATGAAACTAGCGTCTCCTTAGTCAAGACTGTGGACTCGCAATGGTTACTAGATGATTACCTTTAACAATAGACTGCAGATTTCTTTGAAATACACTGAATCGAAATTAATAAATGCCTAAATTATATTAGACATTAAATCTCTTACTGGTATAACAATTCTAACTATATTATTGAAAATAACCTTCCCCTCAAAATAAAATTCCCTTGGCATCACCATGCTACCAGACATTTTCACTAAAGGTCATCTCGGACGCTAAGTTCAATTTGCTGTCGGATGCTCCACATCGACCTTTCGAAAGAGATTCGGCTTTTCCCTTAGCGTCTTTGTCATTGTGACCAGGAGCCACACAAATCACCACGATTCTTCTCGCTAGCACCTTCTCTGCTCCAATCTGGGCACAGGGGCAGGTTTGGGCGCAACGGGAAAGCGAGTACAGAGAAATTATTCTCGAGGGTTGTAACGTTATGTACACGTTTACTTGTTATTATACGAATAAAATTATTGTTATTAAAATACTTGTTATTATACGAAACTCGTACATATGTTTATTGATTTTGTTTGTAAACAAATTTGTAACAACTGTCCATATGTTTTAGAGTTACGATAGCAACAGAGAAGTTAATGTAAGAAAAAGATAGACATAGAATTTTGTGGAAGAGGAAAAGTGTCGAAATAAATTATTTTGAAAAGGAATCTACAGATATTGTTTTAAAGAAATATGAATGATAGAACTTATACAAAACGTTATAACGTTGAAAATCAGAGTTAGTGGGGAAACGTTACACCATAAAATTGGTGTCAGTGGTGGAACTTGAAGGTTACAATATAAAATAAGTGAACATGAGCTAGTGAACAGTTAGGTTAGTTCACACAGCCCCTACGGAACTGTAACGTGAAACGTTACAGGCTTTTCAACGAGAAGACCTGGATAGAAAATACCCAAGCATTTGATCGAAGTAGTGAATGCTTCTTCAAAGGAACTCTCTCATTTTATATTTTATGTTGGTATTAACCTGAAGTGAGGACAAATGAGGAGTCATACGCATGTACTTGCCCGGGTGCAATTTTCTATTAGTATACTTATTATTCTTGTTAGCCCATATTCCTATTGATACATTTACACCAAAAAATCATTAAAAAATAAACTGTCTTTCCTAATATTTACTAAATATAATGAAAAAATCGATATTCGCTTAATATTAAGATTACGCCGATTAAGATGAAAATTAACAAATACCACCTTACCAAGACAACACCGAACAATCACTATTCGTTTGCTTCTGGTTGTTAGATTGAAAAATAATTGATTTTGACACAAAAAATTGAGAAAAAACACCTCGTTGCAAAATACTGATGTGACACGACTTCATCCACAAAGATCCTAAATTTGTTGAGGTGACTTGTGTAACTTCGCAGCAAAATCCTGAAACATCAAAGCTATGCGCATCGCGTTGTTCGTGATACCCCAAAACGTTCAGATAACTTGTGTAATCGTGTGATACCTCAAAACGTTCAGATAACTTGTGTAATCGTGTGATACCCCAAAACGTTCAGATAACTTGTGTAATCATGTGATACCCCAAAACGTTCAGGTAACTTGTGTAATCGTGTGATACCCCAAAACGTTCAGAAAACTTGTGTAAGTGTAATCGTGTGATACCCCAAAACGTTCAGGTAACTTGTGCAATCGTGTGATACCCCAAAACGTTCAGGTAACTTGTGTGATCGTGTGATACCCCAAAACGTTAAGATATCTTATGTAACTCCAAGCAGGAGGACCTTCGTTCACGGCCCGCCAGGCGCTGGGCAGCTGGGCAGCGGCTGCAGCCGAGGTGGGCGGCGCTCCTTCACGGGCGACGCGGGGCGCGGGGGCGGCGGGCCCGCGCGTGCATCGGGGGGGGGGCGAAGGCGGCGCGGCCGGCGCGGAGCGGCCCCGCAAATATTGGCTCTGTGCCCCGCTGCCGCTGCAGCGCTCTCTCCGGCTCCTCCGAGCCCACAACCCCCCGTCCGCCCCCTCCCCCTCGTGCCCCGCCCCGCCGCGCCGAACCATGGCCCTTCTCTGAACCACGCCTCTTCCCCCAGCCTAGCCTCTAGGACGAACCGTGCCTCTTTCATGAACCACGTCTCTTCGCCAAGCCATAACCCTCCACGGAACCGCGCCTTGAACCACACTTCTTCACAGAACCACGCCTCTTCGCCAAACCACGCCTCTTCGCCAAACCACGCCTTTCACCGAACCACGCCTCTTCACCGAACCACGCCTCTTCACCGAACCACGCCTCTTCACCGAACCACGCCTCTTCACCGAACCACGCCCCTTCACCGAACCAGGCCTCTTCACCGAACCACGCCTCTTCACCGAACCACGCCTCTTCACCGAACCACGCCTCTTCACCGAACCACGCCTCTTCACCGAACCTTATACCTTCGACGAACCACGCTTCTTCGAAAACCACATCTCTTCATCGAACCACGCCTCGTAGCACGTCTCTTTCACGTTCCACACCTCGACCCCGATCTAGACCCCTTGCTGGTTCATCCCCGTGCCACGCTTCTTTCTGAAGCTCCGTCCCCTTTTCACACCGTAGCTTACCTCACGATCTACACCTCGGATCTCCTTCGTCTCCACCGTCTTGTTCTGTCAAAATCCTCTTCACTTTATTAATTATCCTCACTAAAGCTGTATTAAATAGACTTTAAATATTTCAATGCCGTGAATATTATAAGACACAAAATTCTTGTGAACACTTTTCCACGCAAAGAAGCAAACATTAGATTCAACAAGACAATGGAGTCAATTCAAACATACCGACACAGCAACACAGTAAGAGAGAATTATATTCAAAACACCCTCCCAAGACATTACATGTTATCCTTCTGGAAACGTCATCAGATTGCGTGGGCGACGCCGCCCTGCGCCGCCGGGGCTTCTCAACGACATTATCATAACGCTGACTAAACACGAGAAATCCGAGTCGGCTCCGTCAACAGACAAGTGTCGGACGCCGGCGGCGTAATCCGGGCAGCAACAGCGGCGGCGGCGGCGACGCCGAGGGCTCTGGAAAGACGGGGGCGGGGGCGGCTATCTCGAGCGGAGCGCGATGTGTCTTCGGGACGCGGATTACAAGCGCATCGGCAAGGGGCTGCCTGCCGGACGCCTCGGGCTCCCGGGTCGAGGAGGGCGGGACTGCAGCGCAGGCGGAGGCAGAGGCAACAACGGAACAAGCGATAGCCGGCAAGGCGTTTCACGAAATTCTGCCTAGCACGTTACTATCCTCTCCGTTTAGGGAGCGTTCTTGTCTGTAGTCACCCGCCCTTCAACTCGCTGACAGTGCAATCTCATCGCGTTTTGACACATTTCTGCCACGTGTCCAACAAATTAAATATTTTTCTAGATTGGAAATGCCTATCTTCCCCACATTCTGTTCATGATTTACTCGTATTATAATTCATTTGGTGAAACATAGATGAGTGCAATCAATGATTCCAAATAAAGCCTATAATCTGTAGGTAAATTTACGATATAAATTTATATCCATACTGTAAAATGAGAAAAAAAAATCAAAAACATCATACAATGTTGTCCCGTACGGAACGCCACGCCTAATACGATGAAATACTTCAATAGGCAAAAGCGTCAGACTAATTAACTCATTCGGTATTCCGTTAAATAAATCGCATGGGACATAGTAAGTAATGAGTCAATTTGAGATTTCTACAATATGACATTAGACATCCTAAATAGAATTTCAACTCGCCAAAATTCTGTTAATATGTCAAAACATTTTTTCGTGTCTTGTACTCCGAAATTCACGCGAGAAATTAATTTAATAACATTTATGCCGATAATGTTCCGATGTTCCTTTAAAATGAGCAAAAACAGAAGAAGATGCGGAAAGGCAACTGACGCCTCAAAAAGGAGCTGTACTGAACCGCTCAGGTCGGAGAACCCGCCTGGCCAGCAATAAGTGTCACAATTGTGTGGTCACAATCACCGAAACGCTGCCGCTTTCCTGTCCACCTCCACATCCCCAACATCCCTTTGTCACGCGCCACCCCTCTCGCTGCTATCTCCCGCTACCCTCCCACGTTCCCTGCCTCTCTCCCCCTTCCTTCCCTCCCGCCGTCCCCACAGTTTCACCATGATGACAAAATCGATAACCAAATAAATAGGGCGTCGGTATCTCCCAGGGGAAAGCTGTCAAAACCAACAGGGCCCCTCCCCCGCGCCCGCCGACGCCGGCTCTTGCGGCGCGCCCGTCCTTTCGCCCGCTCCTCCGCCCCGCCGCGGCCCCAGGGGTGCAGCACAGCGTAACTCCGCTCTGCGCGGGGGCGGGACGGGGCCGGACGGGGCGGGGACGGGCGGGGCGGACGTGGCGGGGTGCGAACAGGACGGGGCTGTGATTTACGAACTGGGGGGAATTAGGGTACAGCACAGAGCAGGGGGGCGCCCGACCGAGGGACGCGGGCGCGGGGCGGGGGCGGGGGGGGGCTGAACGCGCTGTGGCTGCGTGCGTGCGTGCGCGGGCGAGCGGTGAACGCTGATACGCGAGCCCGCGTGGGCGCGTCTGATCGTGGCGCAGAGATACGCGGCCGCTTGCGGACTACTGCTGCTGCTGCGGCGGCGGCGGCGGCGGCGGCGGGGGCGGAGGCGCTTTGGACGCCGGGAAGAGCGCGACGCGGGAGAGGGGACGGGGCGGGGACGACAATGAAATGTGGTGACACGTCCCGCTGCGTCACGCGCAATCACGCGCGACCGAAATGCGTCGTCCTTTATCGCGCCTTTTCTTCTTCAATGGGCTCGCGTCGGTCGGCCTCTACTGGTTCATTACAGCGAGAGCACGTAGATAAGAACTTGGCCGCACTACCCTTGAATACCTGATTGTCGCAGTCAGTAATTCGAACAGTAATTGGATTTTGGAAGAGGTACATTGAATCATTCAATGTGACTTCCTGATATTCAAAACAGAAATGAAGTTAAAAACGAAATTTTACTCAATTTCGTATGTTTTATAAGCGTAATGAAGAAAGCTTTAAGTCTACCAGATAACTTAATGAAAAACACCTGTACGAATAGGATTTTTAAATGCTTCAACCCTGAAAAATGTCTTAACCAGCGGTAGCTTATCGAAACTTTTAACCGCCCCATCACTGCAACATTAGCTACAACAGTAATCCCTTTTATACATATCGCCCCGAAACATTAGCAGTCCCACGCGCGATAACGCCGGGCGGGTGCGTGGTCTTGCAAAGCACTCTGGCGGCGGATGGCGCAATTAAAAATGCAGCGCGCGCCCGCCCGCCCGCCCGCCTCGCCGCCGCAACGCGGCGCAAATCCCTAAACACGGTTAAACAAATTAACAGTCGATTACGCTTCGCCGTAAAAAAGAGGGGCGGTCGCGGCAGCCGCGATGGCGGCGGGGAAATCAGGCGACGGAGGGGAGGGGAGGGGAAGAGGGAGCGCGAGGGACGGGAGAGGGCGCGCGACACGGGCGCGGTGAGCGCAAAAGCGCGTACAAGAACGCAAAGAACCGACCACTGTTCACATCAATTTCCTACCAAAACTGTGCCCGGGGTGGCCCGGCCGCAACGGTGGCTGCGGCGCAGGCAGGCGGGCGGGCGCGCGGGCGAGCGGCGATGCTCGGGCGGATATTAAAATTCCGCGGGGGCTCACAACAAAAATGAATACCGCCCGACCGCCGGCGCGCCCGCCTCGCCCACCATCCCCTCCTACCTACGTTCCACCCTGCTCCGCCCAGGTGGGGGGAGGGGGGGGTGAGGAAGGGAGGGAAGGGGGAGGGGGAAAAGGGGGAGAGGGGCTGGGACGAGCAGGGAGATGCAGAACAGAGAGTGGCGAGGCAGAAAAGAGCACTGCAGGGAAGGCGGGCAGAGAGGGCGAGGTAGAGAAGGGCGGTGGAGAGCGGAGGGGGATGGAGACGGGGACGAAAAAGGATTGTACGATGAGGGCGGGAGGAGGCCGGGGAGAAGAGGGTGGGAAGGAGATGGGGCGGGAAAGAGATTGGGCGACGAGGAGGAGGCGGGGAGGAGGGGCGGGAGGAGAGGGGCGGGAAGGAGAGGGGCGGGGAGGAGAGGAACGGGGAGAAGGGGGGCGGGGAGGAGAAGGGCGGGGAGGAGAGGGGGGGGGGAGAGGGGGGAGAGAAAGGCGGTGCGAAGAGGGGGGAGGAGAGGGCGGAGCAGTCGGGCCAGTGGTCGGTCGCCGCCCCCGCCGCTCGCTCTAATCGCTTGTGATCGGTCGCTGGAACTCGCATTTGTGCCATGTCAACGTGCGTGACGCGCCTCACGCACGCTCCCATAATTACACACTGCCCAAACGGGGGCCGCCGCGTCGCGCGGTCCTTGCCGGCCGCTGCGAGCGCTCGCCTGCTGCGCAACGCGTTTGTCACTGGGCGCATCGTTCACCCCGTACCACTGCAAGCACTTTTCGCTTCCGATATCACTCACTACGTAAATAATTCTTGTTCACTTCTATCATTAACTAGCTTTTGAAATTTTCTATATTAATATTTTCTCGATTAATGTTCAGTTTTTTTAAATTCGAATTCAAACAAATTAATCATGTGCTGATTATTCAAAAGTTTCTTTGACATATTATCACTAAGACCCTTAACACAGCGTTCATTTCCTTCCTATTCTCAAATGAGTTTGAAATCTTTTATTTCAATAAATATAAATCTCAATAATTATTGTCTTTACGCTAATATTTCCGTAAGAGCACCACACGCTGTTTAGAACGCAAATATATTTTCTTTTTCTATCGTTGATTCTCGTATTTGGTTTATTTGTCCATCTCATTACAAAACTCATTTTTTCACACTGATTACTACAGACATTGTATCTGCTTAACAGTAAATCGTAAGAAACGAGATTAAAACTGTTTTTAAAAGATAGTTCCAATTCAAATATACACAATCGGGTTTCATTGTTGACACAGGTGATCAATATCTACCTCCGAACTTCACAAATTTCTGTCAAGTGAACAGTGCGTTGTGAACTCTTCTCGCTCACGAGGGCATTGGGGGAGGGGCGGGAGAGGCGATCACCCGAAGCTCGACAGGCGCGTCCGCCCAACCAACGGCCCGGCGGCGCGACGAGGCAGAGCGGAGCGGAGCTAGGAGCGACGACGCGGCGAGCGGGAGCACCCGAAGTATCAATGCGCGCGCGTCCCGATTATATCATTACCTTAATGGGCTCAATTAATTCCGAGGCGAGCAGCGTTGGCGGTGGCGCTGGGGGCGGCGGCGGCCGGATTATCCGCGCAGCGCGCGAGCGATGGGGAAAGCGTGGCGGGGGGGCGCCCTGCTGGCACCTGCCGGCCATTACGACAGCAGCGGAGGCGGCAGCAGCCCGAGGGACGCTCTGAGCGTTGCCCACCATGCTGCGGACGATTGGTTGGTAGGTTGATTAGTGATTCCGACCGCGTCAACAGCTTAGATCATTAGTCTCGTAAGGGTAGTGCGTGTTTTTCCTCGGGAGATGGCGTGGATCTCCCCCCCCCCGGATGGCGACCTATCGTCGACTAGCTGGGTTTCCCCCTAACCAGGACTCTCCCACCAGCGGGGCACCGCCCCAGCCGGGACAAGCTCTAAGCTCCCGACCGGTCTCCCGGAATATGTGGTAGTGTAATGCATGTTAGTGTAAGTGTGTGTGTGTGTGTGTGTGTGTGTGTGTGTAGAGAGGTTGGGACAAGGAAGAGGAAGGAAAGATCGCGCGCGGTCAGTGGCCCGTTTCGTATGGTACTACTCCGGCATTCGCCTGGTGTTGATCGGAGAAACCACGGAAAACTACTGATCAGAATAGCCAGCCGCTAGAATTCTCCTCCAGACAGCGACTGAATTCGACCTAGCTGTAAAAGTTAGTGTCGAAAATCCTGCCGCCGTCCGGACTCGAACCTAGGACCTCCCAGTCAGAGGTGCTGCAGTGACAGTTGATGCACTGAGCCACCGTTCCCCGTGCTGCTGACGAGGTGGAAGGGGATGCTGAAGAATGAAGTTGCTCGACCTATGGAGATGTCACAGATTCCATTTGAAATCTAAGCAACATAATTTAATATGGCAGTTCTCAGATAATTATGTAAGCATAGCCCATAACAATTCATTGTTTGCTTTCGTACTACAACTGTGCCCTCGAATTTAAATTTCCACTTATCCTAAAGAATGAAAATTCTCTACATATATATGGTACGTGTCAGAGAAAGTGTAAGTGGACGTTTCCTACTTTTCTAAAATGCGGTACTTTTTTAATTGGCGGTTACCCTATCCATTGAACATTCACACTTGATTTTTTGAAACACAATTAACGTACCAACCTAATCTGAGAAGAGTTGAAAACAACGTTCTTTGAAAAACATACCACATACCTTCCAATAGAAACCCAAACTATGGAACATGACGTAGTTTCTCATTTAAATTATAATTCTCCTGGAGCTAAACTCCTACAATATACAACTTGATTTCCCCATCACCCACTCTCAACACACCCACACACAATCCGCAATTCGCCCTCACAAACAACGGGTGCGCAATTCCGCCACTATTGAAACGGCGAAACCGGGAAACACAAGGGTTAGCGGTAAAACTACCGCGTTAACAGCGCTTTGCAGCGGCGCAGCGTTTGTGTCGCCGCGCCGCGCCGCGCGATCAGCTATTGATGCAGTCGCGCACAATCCGCATGGGAGAGCATGCGGGTGCGCCGCGAAGCCGCAGGCGCTTCGCTCGCGACGCAAGGGAAAGCACGCGAGGGAGGGCGGGATTTAAACGGAGCGCTTTTAGCCGCGGTCGTTTAATGCTGGAGCAAGAACGAAAGAAACTATTTCCCCAGGATCGAGCACAAATTGGGTGGTTATGCCAATGGTATTAGGAAAATTTGGTGCATTGTATAATGGCATAAAAGGAATTATTTATTTATTCAGATTCAGACTGTTTTCTCAGATTCGGAGTGTTTTCTCTCAGCGGCTTTATAAGCGGTATCTCTAAATATACTCTATATAACCGCCACAGCCATTAATCTCATTATGTGAAATTTTTTAAACTACATCTTCTGAATTATCAATAAGAACTCTTTTGTTAGCAAACAACAACAATAAACATAGTGCAGTACAAAAGCATTGCAATATAACTGAAAAAAGACCATTAAAAAGAAATAATTTACATTTTAAGGCACCATCCAATTAATAAAAATGATATGAAAATATTACCAATAGATAATCTTATCTTCCAAAACACATTATTTTTTTAATTATTTAAACTTGAAGAAATTTCACAAAAGTCTGAGACACAAATGTGTGTTTTTGGTGTTTAAATTCAACAAATAGTAAAGTAATTTTTTCGATTTTTTACGAGAAAAACAATGTAGTGTTGCTTTACTTAAAACATAAGTACTTTAATTCTAAAAATATAAGAAGTAATATAGTACTTCAATAGTGAATTCTGGAATAACACAGACGTTACACAATCAATTACCACAAGGGCCCCGACGATTTGTTCTTCAAATATCTTCAAAATGGCTTTTTTAACATGAATATTTGCATCAACTAAATTGTATAAAAAATTAGGTTACGTAACGTTCAAAGTAGAATAAACGTGCTTCGTATGCACCGCACTAAACACTGCATGTTTCACCGCGAGCACCAGCCCTCGCGAGTGAATACAGCTGTTCGATGCTCGATCTGCACCTGACGGACCCGCCACTAATATCGTGACACCATTAAACCGCCATTTCCCGCTCAGTTCTTCAAATACGGCTGATATACTACACGAGGCTTAACGACAAAGCATTCCTTACCCGGATATTTACTTTCCTTCGGAATAGATTTAGGCTCTATAACGTTAAAAAAATATAAAATGCTTCATTTTCGCAGCACCAAACACAGCGTGTTTCAACGCGAGCGCCCGTTCCGCTCCCGTGAGTGAATCCAGCTGTTCGGGGCTCTTTCTGCGGCTGACGGGCCGCCGCAAGTATTGCAACACCATTAAACCACCATTTCCCGCGAAGTTCCTTAAATGCGTCTGACACACGACACGAGGTTTAACGAAAAAGCATTCCTTACCTGGAGATTTACTTTCGTTCGGATGCTCAAAAAAGCATTCAAGTACAACAAAGTACTTTTTAATACCGCGTGCGAGGCCCTATTCTTTCTGAACGCAATTCCGGGGCCACAGAAAAGGGAGCAAGGGAGATAACCACATAATGCGTCTGAAATATGGGTTCACCCGAGGCACGTTTTATGCAGGGAAGTGGCGAGCATTTCGCCCTATCTCGCTGTCTCTCTCTCTCCCTCCCCTCTTTCTCTCTCTTTCCGTTCCCTTCGTCTCCCTCTCCCTTCTTCCGCACAGGCTCTTTGATCTGGCGATGAAACAAGTTGGTGACCGCGTGGTCACAGCTGGAGATCACAGGGAGTGGATCGTGAGCGAACCAAACCGAGAATAGCTCCAGTGCAGTAGAGACGCGAATTTCAAGAGAACATGTTAGAAAATTGGGAGAGAGGATGTTGGATAAAAATATATTTAGATATGTTTGAAGCTATAATTCATCTCTTACATCACACCACTGCATAAATGTGATGTTAGAAATAGTTTAAAATGTTCAGTTCAGTTCGTAAATTGAACACTTAAATTCAATTTTTATAATTTCATTTCATGAAGCAATTGGACATTTCTACCAAGAACGTTTCATATTCATCAGTACCGACATTTTCAAATTCCACTGACGAAAGCTTGCTGTCCTTCAGTAATAGTAATAGTATATGCAAATGCTATTCATCATTCTCTACATTAGAAAAGCTAACGAAACCCACGAAGAACCCTGTATTTTGCATTGGTTCGCTGTAATATAAACCAAAACCGAACATAATCCGAAAAGATAATAATTTTCCAATCCTGTGCTCAAAATATATGAACCGCAGTGGAATTCTTGACCTACAAAGCTTAACCAGTAAAACGATTTCTATAATAAAGATGTCAGTTCTCCACACTTTTCTGATAAATATGAATCGCACTAACTGTTTCACAGAGAGTGCGGACAGCCTCAACTTGAGTTGATTCATCACCACCGGGTTCGTTCGTTGCCACCTCCTGGGCCGTCCAGGCCCCCCCGGGCAGGGGCGAGGGCGGCGGAGGCGGTAGTGGTGGCCGGCGGACCGCCCGGGGAGCGCCGCAGGGCGGAGCCACCGGCGGCGGCGGCATTTGCATACAACACGCGGCGCGGTGCAAAAACAGGTCGGCCGACTTTTTGACACGGAAGATGCATTAATTCATTTAGCGATAGCGTACAGCCCCGCCCCACCGCCCCGCCCCTTGTCCGGCCCGGCGGCGTTGATGCGCTCTTAAATGCTACCCTCTTCTCGCTCGCTCCCACGTCAACGCGCGACTCGGTCTCTCACTCCCACTCGCACACGCTCGCCGTGTCTTCCGGCGACGCGCAGGGGCGGGGCGAGGAGGCGGGCACGCGTTCTCGCTTATCTCGTTCATTTGCACGCGCGCCGCTGCCGCCGCTGTGATAGCGAGCAGTTGAGAAACAAAACGCGCCACTGCGGCTGCGAGAGAAAGATACACATAGATACACCGGCGCGGCAGCGCTCATCCGCGAGGACAGACGGGGAAAACACGGCGTAAGAAGAAACTTCCAGAGTGCGTCAAGTGGGGTGGGTCTACTACAGAGATACGGCGTATGAAGACTTTTTTTAAGCTACGGCGAGAGTTACACGCGGGAGATTAAAGGGCCTCTGCAAGCTGAAAATCAACGATATCTGACAAGTTTCTCAATTTCGGCGAAAACTTCATGAACAACTAGTTTATTTTACGCTGAAAAAGTGGAAAAAAGTACGAGATTTTCGAATGGGCTAAGAAGAATATATAAATTTACGTTTTAGTACGAAATCAAGAAAACCTGTTAATATTTAGTCAATCAAGGGACACTCCAATGAAAAATATTATGAAATATTTCACTGTTGTCAAATGCCATTTATGGTATTCTGAAGTCCAGAGCATAAAATCACTGGCATGGGCCATGAAAGAACGTGAACGAATGAAAGTTGCACCTCCTAAACGCATTAGCAGTGTGATTACACCAACATACTGCAGTAAATGATATGCATTAGTAATTGCCCATTTCTTTTCTTCACGAATTACTCAGTGTGGTTTTGAATGTATCCTTTGTATATACGTCAATCAAGAGAGTGTGTTGCATCGTTTAAAGCCATCTGCTGACACGCGCAATGCGTCGATTGCTCCTCAGAGATGCATCTCCTCCCAGGAGGAAGCAAGAGCCCCCACAGGTCTCCCCTGCGCTGCAGGTGACGCTGATGGAGTGGCGGGCAGCGACCTGCCGACTCCATCACCGCCGACGGGGGCGGGGCGTTCTTACGGCTCCCCTCGGCCTGAGCCCCGGCGACCCTCCGCCCCCGCGGCCGCCTGTTGCCGCCGCTGTATCGCCGTCACCGACGACAAGTACCGATTCCGTGACATCATAACGCCCCCAGCCGGAGGGTTCGCCTGCCGGGGGCGCCCAGAACAGGGGGAGGGGGAGAGAAAAACTGTGCAGGCCGAGTCCCTTCAGTGGGGCGGTTGGTCACGTGCCTCATACGCCACCGCCACCGCCACCACCGCCCCTTCTCCTTTCGCTATTTCCAGCTTCCTGGTTCTTCCCGCACATTCTCGCAGTACTCATCCTTCATATCCGGCCTCCGCCGCCTCCAACAGCCGTGTTCTTACGGCGCACGACTTCCAGCTCGGAGCTGAGGCTCCGCCCCCCACCCCCCGGCCCCGCCACCCCCTCCACCGCCGCGACCGCTGCCACCGCCCTTCCGCCGCCAGCCACGGCCCTAATGCGTTTTGGATAGCCACAGGCGCGCCGGGTGTTCGGCGGCGGTCACGGCACGACGCCGCCGACGCCGCTGCGGACGTGACGTCCCGACGCCTCCGACGCCATGTCTGCCAACCGCCACCGCTGACGCCGACGCCACTGCCACCAAAGCGCAACAAATGACCCGCGTAGACAGAAGACTCCAACGCTTCCCGCAAGACTTCGGCGCCTTCCAATTCGCGTTACCGCTTCAGAGAATGCGATGCACAGATGAGTGGAGAAATTTGTCAGTAGGCTGCCACTTCGTAAAGAACGACTTTTCCAGACGCCACCAGTACAAATTCTGTAATGATTATCTTAAGTTAAGGCAGAGAAGAAAATATTCTCAATTTTAAATACTGTATTTAATTTCATTTCCATTAATTTCTAAAGAGATAATTCTTTTTACTTGCGTTTATTTTTGTAGCTGATAAGACATAAACATTTCCCATTGCATATAAAACTAACACAGTTACTAAGAAGAAAATGCAAAATTGTAATTCACCTTCTTTCTCAATTTTAAGGAACAAGTAACCACCTCTTGGTAAAATCTCCAATGCCTAACTAATGTTTTTCATGAGATATTATACTGCAAAAAAGTGGGGTTAGAGATTATACGAATGGGAAAATTCGCTTACAAGCGCACGAACTGGGTTTCTTGATATTATATCTTGATAAGTAGTCCCGTTTAGACGTATAATGGTATGGGAAAACACAAGTGATATATCAACCCAATATCTGATGATCTAAAAATGCAGTAGGAGTTACAAGATTTCGAGCGTTTCGATTCAAACTATCCCAATGAACAAAATACGATTAAGATTTTATGTTTCAAGAACTCACTTGAGAAGCAGTATTGAACACCATCAATACCTTGCCGTAGCGCTGTTATCTCCTCTTTCCCAGAGAGCGCCACCAAACTCCACCAAAATCACAAGCGCCAACTTTTCCCTTTTAAATGACGCGTCTTCCAAACGAATGCCCAGAGCTTGCGCCGGCGGTCACATGCCTCAACTCAGGCGCAAAGACGCCTCCGACCCGCGACGCGGAGACTCCGGCCGTGAAATGCGCCGCGGCTGCCTCCGCCCCCGCTCGCCCGCAACGGACGTCCGCGCGTTGCGACGAATGTTATATTGGCTTATATTTTGAGAGAATTTAATAAACCTTAATTTACATTCTGCGCGGCCGCAAAAATCAGAGAGAGCCCTCGAGGGTGTTTTAATTAATATCTCTGACGACAGGGCAGGCCGGAGAGTGGGGGGCAGAGGAAGGCGAAGTGCTGGAAGGGGGGAGGAGAGGGGAAACCGCACACTGGGCAGCGGTGTCCTCCGCGGAGCGGCGTCCAATCGAAGAAATGAACTTAGACTTTCAGATGTAATCAGAATAATTCGAGCAAATTGAATTAAACCGCTGGGTGTCTATTAATTTCGTTAAGAAATTCTTCATCTTCGACCTCCGCTCTCGCCCTGCCCCCTTATACCCGTGCCTCCGTAAACCTCTCCATCCCTTCCACCCCCTCCCCCCCGCGTGCTTATCCATAATTTCGTTTGAGCATTATGGAAGCGGAAAAAGGACGGAAGCGAGGGGTTCTTTTTTATTATTAATAATAAAAAGTTCGAGCAGTATCATTAGTTTGCCTTCCGAGTAAGTCTTGATAAATGCCCGGCTACTTGCGTCGGGGTTGGCGCCAAAGCCTCGACGCCCTGCCGCCGCCGGCTCGGTCCGCGCCGATGCCCCGCCCATCCCTGCCGCCTCCGCCCGCGCCCCCGCCAACCCTCCCGCCGCACCGTCTCCTCCACCCTGCGCTGATAAAGATGTTAAGGAACAAGAAATATTGGAAGCGGAGTTTGGGCGGAATTTTATCGGCTTATTATTCCGAAGGGGGTGGCGGCGGCGGCGGTAACGGGGGCGGCGGCGGCGGAGCCTGGCGACGCACCAGCCCTCGACGGCCTTCGCGGTGGCGGTGGGGGCGGCGGCCGCGGCGAAGTAGAGGGCCGGCGTCGCCGCCCCCGCTTACTTGGATCGATGCCGATTCCCGGGCAACGGCGGCGGCGGAGGGGGCGGCGCGGTGGCGGCGAGGCTGGGCGGCGGCGGCGGCGGTGGCGGTGGTGGCCGCACCTCGGCGCCGCCCCCGGCGGGATCAGCGGCGCGGATGAAGTGTTCGCAGCCCCAGATCGCTTTCCTCCGCCTCCGCCGCACCTCGCGCTAGTCGTCCCGTTGCTCCCCCGTCGCGACCCCGCCCCTCCCACGCCGCCACGCGGTCCGACGGATAAACACGATTGCTGGCGCTCTCAGACCTACGGGGCGCGGTCGACTCGTGCAACGCGACGTTGCTATCCCTGCTCGAAACCCCTACGTTCAACATTGCAATGGTCCCAACATACATGAACTTTTATTTTCACTCCATTTTAATAAGATTTTTCATAAGCTTTAAAATAGTTTCTTTAATACATGACTAACATTGTATCGAAAGTATCGTAAACAAAATGAAGATTGCTGGATTTGGTTCACTTTAAGAAGTCCAGCTTGAATTCCGGAATTTCATTAATCGAAATACCCACTTAATATAATCGAGATTTTCGGTAGTGAACATGCAAGGAATATAATACAATTTTACTTAACTTTAATTGATTATTGGATTTTACGCATTCTAACTGGTTGATTACGTTTGCATTGTTCTTAAACTCACTTGTGTGCATCCGAATCAACAAAACGCACTATCAATATTAATTTGTTTTTTCGGACTAATATCAAAATAATTGATTTAGTAAACTGACAGCCTGCACGGGAGTAGATAGCAACGAAATATTTTATCGTGATCCTGATAAAAGTTAAGTTGCTACCCGTCACGAACCTCTCAAGACCACTCCTGTAGCCAAATACTCAAGTGTACCTCCCTCTTTATGCACGAAACTTCAAACAAGGCGTTGTCAGCATCTGCTCGCGACGCCATCTACGTCAAACAACAAAACGAGCCCAGGTGGTCTCGACGCTACCGCCTGCACCACCGCCGCCGCCGCCACCGCGTTCTCATCTTCTACACTCCCGCGGCGCAGCGCTCGCTTCGTTTGCATTCTGAGCCCCCCCCCCTCCGTCCCGCCTCTTCTAATTAGGCGTCCGGCAATTAGCGTCGGTCGCATTCCACTCGTGTTAATCACAAAGAAAAGAGGGAGCGAAAAATCTTCTTAGAAGACTTGTATCAATACGCGACTCCCCTCGCCGCGCGCTCCCCGCCCGCGCCCGCGCTCGCGCCGCCTCGTCAGCGCGCGCTTCTTTTATTTCGCTTCGTTCTTTTCTCTCGTCGTCGTCGACGGCAGTCGCCAGAGCGCGCGAAACGCAACGCGCCGTTCCAATTAGACGTTTCCTTACGCGGTGACGGTGCTCGCGTCAGATGCGACGCGGCGAGCAATATTAGTGAGCGACGCTGACACTACACTAGAGAGATTTTGCACGGCTCGAAGCACTACATTGCATACGACGTGAATCCGTTTTTGAGGCTCTGCGCATGCGCGAACTCTAACGTTGCGGTAGGGTTATAACGGAAAACGAGACTCTTATGAGAATTATCGCGTGTCAACATGTGACTCGTGAACGATATATGTCACCACATAGATGGAATGTGTTCCAAACTCTCACGGCAGGGCTAACTCAATGTTTCCACGAGGCAATGTCATATAGTGAGTGCTCTGGAGAAATAAATGCAAACCAAGAAGGTGTGGCGTTTCGCGTTAGGACCACACTTTGACGTCACAATTTGAAACTACTTCAATTCACTGAAGTTATATACGAAATTGTTGCGAACAAATTCACATCATGGAAAAACATACAGCGTAGTCGTCGTGAAGTCAAAGATCTTTCCTGATGATTGCCTCAGAATTCAAAATGTATGTGTTACAACCAACTGCAATTCTCTTATGAATATTCCTATTTTAGAAAACAATCAATTAATTTCTATGAAAGAAATAAAAACTATTACCGGCTTCACTTCCACATATTCAAGGCCGGTTACACTGATCGGTAGTTTTCCGTGGTTTCTCCGATCAACACCAGGCGAATGCCCGAGCAGTACCCTAACAAACGGGTCACGGACAGCGCGCGATCTTTCTTCCTCTTCCATGTCCTATCCTCTCCCTTTACACACACACTTACACTAACGTGCACTACAATAGCACATATTCCAAGAGATCGGTCGGAGCTTTGAGCTTGTCCCGACTGGGGCGGTGCCCCGCTGGTGGGAGAGTCCTGGTTAGGGGGAATCCCCACTAGCCGACGGTAGGTCGGCGCCGGATCTCTCCATCTAGTGGGGGAAGATCACCGCCATCTCCCGAGAAAAAAAACATGCACTACACTTATGGGACTACTGACCAAAGCCGTTGACGCGCCCGGAAACACGAAAAAATCAATCAATCAATCCACAAATTCAAGCTAACCACGCTTCACTTACGTATCAACATAGAGATAACTTACTCACACACATGAAACATTGAAAATATGGAGCAACTTTGATCATAATCTCTTACCATTTTAGAACTAACATTTATACACATGATTTCAACATGTCATAACCTACAATTAGAGTTCATAAATAAATAACATTTACATCGCTGATTACGAACACATCTACATATTGAAACCTATAAAATGTTCCCGTTTTACTGTGGTAATTAACACAACAAGCTAATTGAGAGAAAATGAAACATGTTTACATGAACTATGCTTCCCAACGTAATGACTGAAATGTAAAACAGCTAATTAAAGCTGTCGGTAATACATATCCGTACATATTTTTCCAATAAAGTTAATTCAGTTTATGTGGTTCACAACGAAGTAAGTTATTTTCGCTGACTTTTTAAATCATCTTTTCAACTGCGTTTTTATCTATTCAGTAAATTATTATCATTCAACACATATTTTCAAAGAATATTTTTCACATTCTTTGCGCGTTTTTGAAAAAAAAAGTTTCAACTTTGCTAATGGTTGATGCAAAATATCGAGCAAACTACTCAAATTTTGAAAAAAAAGGACATGAAAATCATTTAAAAATCTCTCTTTGAAAAATCGGTTTCATTAAGAGAAATCTCTATCGTCAATACTGAAGTTCTAGGAAGATGCCGAAAAAAAAAGAACTTTTATAACTTTCAAAATCTACGTAAGTACGTAGTAGAACAGAAAATAAACCTCAATTTATTTTCAAGTTGTGTACAAAAAAAATTATTTTTCTAAGTAATCCTCGAAAAAGTTTAGAAATATCTTACGTGTGAACAAAATGTTCGATCCCCTCATCGACGAACGGTGCCTGCCGTGATGGGAGATGGGTCTCAACATTGCTTTGAATCTCCTCATTGGTTTGAAAGCGTTAGTCTTCCAGTCAATTTTTCAATTAGAGGTATCGATTAAAATCATTAAACTATAATTATACCGAGTGTTCACAACGTCCCATCTCTCCGAAATGTTCAGTGAGGGCGGGCGTTGTCATGAATGACAACATCTCCAACATCTCCATTTATCTTTCTTTGATTGAAAATTTACACCCAACACTCGGGTTATTCTTTGGCAAATTTCTGCAGCACCTTCCCTTCTTCTTGACGAAAGCGAATGGCACTGAGCAGCTTGCCCTCGATGGGAGCGTCAATCGTACCAACCGTCTTAATGAACCTATAGCCCAGCTCAAGTAATTGGTGATGCGGCGTCTGTAGTAGTCAATTTTTCTACTTGTCTGGCGGTTCACTAGCTCAAAAGGATGTTAAAAATGACCTATGTAATAATTCAGGACAAAATTTAACATATGCCAAGTATCATTTCGAAGGGAGAAAAACCATTAAAATCTCTCTCAAAAGATGAATTGAACACTTTCCTCTCCTCGAATTCAACAATGTGAATGGTGCAACGTGGACTGTTACTGAACAATAAATAATACATAATTGAGAAAGAGGCACGTGCCAAAAGCAAAAAAGCAATTTTAAAACTTAATTCTTCGTTATTTTCGGAAAATTTAATTCTTTAATTAATTAAAGAAATACATATTATGCAATTTTAAATTATTTTTCATGAAATCATAAAGGTTTTAACAATAGAAGAATTTATATAAACGTTTTTGATAGCAGAAATGGTAGTTAATGAGAGAAAACCGAATAATTTAGAACTTCATTAGAGCTACAATTATCTCGTGTAAACCATTAAATTTTAATCACTAATGCATATCTTTTTGAAACGAGCTCCACACTAAACAGCTATGCAGAATGGCCATTAAATCAGTGTTAAAATACGACTAAAAAGTTCCATCATTATTGGTCGTATTTTATATTTGACGCTTTATGAAAGAGTAAATCCAAAATTCGTGAACGGAAAACTTCTGGTATGATTCATAAATTCAAACGTGACACGTTATTATCGTTAATGAAGAATTATATTTTCGGGAAAGTTGAACGTAATCATGCCACAGAGCAATAATTCATGCCGTTAACTAAGTATCCAGTATTAAGGATGCTTACGAGAAACTGGAGCGAAAAAATGTGATCTTCAGAAGTCTACGGATGCATTTCGGATCGTAGCAACAAATAAAGCCATCGGGGGGGAATTTTTTCAGATCATTTCGTGAATATTGCTCACACGAGGCAAACCAAAAACGAAGCGTTTCAAGCTCAATGCATAGGTAATCGCAGCAAAAACGAGAATAAGCAAATGATTCCAATTCAAACGCGTGTGTAGCACGTAGGAACGCATCAGTGCACATCCTCCTTTTCCCAAGGACGGGATCCAGGAAGCCCTTTGGAGTTGGCAAAGAGACGCGCTTGTTCGCCTGGACGAATTTCGAGTGGAGCGCTCCGCGGCGGCAGCGGGGGAAACGGAGGCTCGGAAGGAGAGAGCGGCTTCGCTTACGAGGCCGTCGGCGTTTTCTCTGGCGGCCCTCCCCGCGACCCCCCGCCATCGCTCCCCGTCTCGCCCCGAGCGCCAGCCAAGATATTCCTGTTTGCGACAATTTATATCGAAGTCAGGGGTCATTACCGGGGCGTCCCGTATATCAAAGGAACGCAGAGGGGAACGCTACCCTCGCCTTCCCGCCTCCGTCTCTTTTCCCGCCGACCAGGTCGCCGCCCCGCGCCCCGCCCCCTCGCCGTCCGGTTTCTTCGCGCCCCGTAGACGCCTACTCACGGCTGCCTTCCGCCCGCCCGCCCCCCGCCACACGCCCACTCAAAAGTCGTCCTCTCTTCCACCTCCCCCGGCCGCCTTATATTCCTCCCACGAATCGTGTCGTCCTCCTCTTTCTCCCGTTAAATATTAACTGGAACCATGATTCGCGACTGAAATTAAGTTCCGGGACAAGACCGTTAATAACGATTTGCTCCACGTCTGAATACTGCAGGGACGAGGGAGCGGGAGAGGTCGGCGCGGGGCTAGGCAGGGAGGGCGGAGTGGAGTAGGGCGGGGAGACAAGTGGCGGGGGAGGGGAGTTCGTCGGGAGCGGGCGCGGTCGCGAGCGCAGTGTCGCGGGAGAAATATACACTTGCCCGAGGACGTAAATACGGGATCCGAGGGGAAAGTAAAACATATGTCGCCCCGGCGAGTCCGGGCATCAAGAATGCATCGCTCCGGGCGACTCGGCGCGGCGCGGCGCCGCGCGGCACAGGCGGCGTTTCTGAGACTTGGAAGCAGAGGCGGGGACGAGGGCGAGGGAAAGGTTAACGTTGTCGCTTTAACGACGCGACAATGTAACATGCTCCGCCAGGGCGAGAGACAGAGTACTGTGCTCGGCAAGGCTGGGCGGTCACGAACGAAATTGCGGCTGGCAATAAGAAAGTTCAACTCTGGGATTATCTAAGAAAAAAAAATATGAGGTACACATTTATCCTACTAAAAGTTTTCATACCAAGGACAATGAAAAATTTATATCACATTTAATGCATTTTATAGTTAATACAACACTACAATATTAGAGATTACAAGAATTTAAACACCATTGTACCAAATTACAACGATAACATTATATTATGGTTTGATCCTCACATTTCATGTCAACCTTCGAACCGTTATCATAGCGATCGGAAGAGAATCACATCATTGCGATCGGAAGCAAGACGATCGAAACAAGTTTTTATGACCTGCCCACTTTCCTACATCATTCAAAATAAACAATTACTTGAACAGTATCTTCTGGGTAATTTCCTGTGTCACATTTGAAATATATACTTCACTTTAGTTTCAAATAAAAATTGGAAAAAGACATTTACCGTATCATTATTAATCATATTTATTCTAATTTTAATAACTGCAACAAAACATCTATTTTCATCTCACATCACTATATCTAACAAGTAAATTAATACACACATATGACCTGAGTTTATGATTTTCGGTCTTTCTTTAGAGAGGAAACGCCCACAGACCCTCCATGGCGAGGAGTCAGTGAGGGCCAACGCCCGTCGTGACCTCGGCGCACGAGCAGCCCGCGAACTCAAGCGAGCGCGCGCGCGCGGCGGGCCGCTCGCGGCTCGTCAGCCGCGCGACCGGACACCGCCGCCCCCCCCCCCGCCCCCCGGCGCCCCGCGCGGCAGCGTCGTTACGACGCGCGTTAAACGCCGTAATGGGCGATTTAACGAGAGCAGCGCGCGACGCGCGTGATAAAGCCAATATCGGCCTACGCGGAAGGGCGGGGAGGGAGGAACGGAGCGGGGAACGGGGGGGAGGAGACGGCGGTGGTGACTGCCACCCACGCGGTCGACACGCCCACCAACGCGCCCTCTGCTTTGTCCTCCCTTCGTCGTGGGGAGGGCCGTTCTCAACGACCTTTTTCGTTCGGTCCCGCGAGGGCGTGGCAGGGAGGGACAAGGCGACGTCCTCGCAAGAGCTTACACATCGTCCTCCCCGCTCCGCGTCTTATCCTTTCTCCTCGTTGCCGCTCCTCGCGCCCTTCTTGTCAGTGTCCGTTCGCGCGTCGCTCGCTCTCTGAGATTGACGCGCCCCTTCTTTTGTGAGGCCGCGCCACCTCGTCGCTGGCGGCGGTGGCGGAGCCTGCGGGTGGACGTAAGCGGCGCGACGCGCGGTATCTGGCGGCTGATAAGAGCACTGCATCGCTCCTGCATCGCCTACACCCACCCACGGTCGCCTTGGCGACCAACTCGCGAGCTTCACGTTGGCATTACTGCCTTTCGATGTGCGACCCCCCCGAGATCAGAATACTCCAAACTTTCCGAGTGCTATAACGACGTTCTTTACTTTCTTTCAAAAGAAAAGAACTTTCTTAAGGCATTATTTTCAACTCCATTTTTTTATAGATAGTTAACATCACATTCAACACTGAGCTTCAATACGTTGCTTCTAGATGTGTGAGTAATTATGATACCATTTCTTTTTAAAGATGAGATAACATTCCCTGTTGTAGTCATTATAAATAAGAATGACGACAAAATAAATCTCGTCAAACTTATTTTAATAGTGTTAGTGAACTTAGTTTAATTTACGTTCACGAGCAAAGGCTTAACAAAGAGATTGAGCAAAGGTTTTCCACTGGAGTGAAACAGGGCCGCAAATAACACAGAATGGATCCTGATGAACGCGTGAGGATTTTTGATTCCATATTTTTGAAAGATGAAGTAACATTCCCGGTTGTAGTCATTATAATTGAAAAAGAATATAAAATAACGCTGCTAAGACGTATTTTAGTAGTGTAACGTTCATAAGCAAAGACTAGACAACAATTTCCACTGAAGTGAAACCAGCCGCAACGAATACAGAACGGGTCCCGTTGAACGCACCTGCGTCCAGAGCGATTGAAAGCGCGACTGCCCGCGGCAGGCGCCCCTTCGACGCACCCCGAGGGACAAGAACAGCCCGCTGGCGCCCGAGGGAAGAACGAGCCCGTCTCTTCGAGGGACAACACGGCCTCGAGCCGCCGAAGGAGGTCGAGGGCTGGTGTTGAGTCGGCAAGGATAAGGACCCAAGGCCGACAGGCCGGGGGAGAACGCGATGGGGGAGGAAGGGGGGCTCGAATCCCCGCCACACCCCTGCACGTCCTCTCTCCCACCCCCGCGCGCGCGCCCTCTGGCGAGACGCTTATTACTGTAATTAATCACCGCGTGGAGCGCTCGTGTCGCTTCCGGCCTCCCGCTTTTTGCCGCCATGCGCTGCTCGCGAGCGCGCGCGCTTCGCTACCAGCGGCCCCGCGCTCCGCCCCCCTGCGTCCGCCGCCTCTTTCCCCTTCTCCGCTGCCTCCACCCCCGCGGCGCCGGCGGGAGGAATTTCCTCCCCTCGCCCGAGAAAGATTAATTCGCGCTTGTGAATCCCCGCTCCCCAACCCCGCCCCCACCCCCGCCGTCGAGCGTCGCTCCTCCGCGACGCCATCCCGCGACAGCCGGCGCCTCATGTCCACTCGGACGGCGCTGCGCGGGACGTGGGGGGGAGGGGACGGCCTGGGGGCGAGGTCGCTTTGTAAGTCGTTCGCAAGCGCTCGCCCCCTCGACATTTCTCCACTTGAGATCCAGAGTGTCTGTCACGTGCCTCTCTTTCGCAAGTTACTAATATATCATTCATTAACCAACTGAGGTGGTTGAGGGCATCAATAAAGCCTTGACCGGGAGGTTCTATGGTTCGAGTCCCAATGGATTTTCAACACTAGTTAGATAACTGGGCCGAATTCTGCCGCTCTCTGGAGGAGAATACTAGCGGCCGGATGCACTGTCGATAGTTTTCCATGCTCCTTTAGATCAATAGTAGGCGAATGCTGAGCAGTACCCTAATCTACAAGCTACGGTTTGACCTTGTCCTATCCTCACCCCTCACTTACGTTTACATTTCCATACATTTCGCAACCAGACATATCAAGAGACTAGTTGGGAGCTTAGAACTTGACTCGGTTGGGGCGGAGCATCGGAGATTGGGGATACCTGGAAGGGAACCCCGCCCCTGGGCGACCTGTAGTTTCGCACCAGATCTCACCATCGAGCGGAGGCAAGAGCGTCCCCACCTCCCATAATATAAATAATACCGACAAATTTAAAGAGCAAAAATTATTCTTACTTTCCCTTCATTTTTTAAGAAACAAAATATTATTCGAAATAAATTTAATTTATTTATACAGAAGTCTGACTAAATCAGAACATGTCTTAACCGGTAAATAAAGCCAGTTTAGCATGCAGAAGCTTATTAGACTAGTCACAAGAAGCTCTAAAAATATTGTAAACAGTACTAACGTATGTTTTCTTCACGTTAGGCTAACTTGACGCGTGAAAATGCCTGGATCATAGAATTTAATTTTCTTTGCTTCCATTATTTTAATTTTTTCCCTTCCTTCTCAAAGTCCCTTACTTGCTGCTGGTAAATTCCGAGCTCCTATCTCATCCTACTCATACAGAATTTTTCGGACCGTGTTTATGAAGACATATGTTTTTAATATAATTCTGAATTGAGGGTAACATTCTCTCATAAGCAGAGTTTTAGGAAAAAAATGTTAATATCTTCTACAGTGTTCTGGTACAAAGTTTTATGATTCCATGATTTCTTATGACAATGTTTATAGCGATTTTGACGATGCATTACCAGAGGGAACGTTTCTGGAGCGTGGAGTTTCGAAGAGCAATTATTACCGATACGAAGCGCAAAAATATTCTTCGCGAAACGGACGCAGACATGCAACACGCAGATACGGAGATTAATTCAGTATCGACTTTGCAATTAAGAAGCCCATCGCGGAGCATCCGAACTCGCGGCGGCGGCATTAGGTTGAACTCGGCGCGAAAGCAGAGACCTCCGCAGAGATAGCCGGCGCGGAGCGGCCGCGCGCCGCGTGGCAGAGCGCTGCCGACGTCCCCGGGCGAGGGCTAAGCGCTGGCGAATCAGAATCGGAAGCGCGCGTCCTGCCGCACTCTCCGGATATCGAGTAGCGGATAACGCCCGCCCGGTGCGGGGGCAGGGGCGCCGGATGCTGCGGCGAAGGCGGCGGGGGAGGGGGGCGGGGCCTCCCGCAGCACAAAGCGGTGCCGCAGAGCGCGCCACAGAGAGGGACGGGAGGGGGCGGGGCCCGCTCTGCGGATTAGGTTCGGCACAGCAGCGTCCTCCGTTGCCGCAACTAAGTTGGAAGTCGCTAATTACCGCTGCATTGCCGATATCGCCGCGCCCGCGCCTAATTACCAGCTGTCCGCGAGCGCGTCAGCGCTTTAGTTGTCGCAGCGGCCCCCATCGCCGACGCCGCCGTCGCCGCCGAGCCCTCTTCTGATTGGGCAAGTTGGCGGCGCGCTGATGCGCACAGCTAAGACGGAGGAGCCGGCCCGCATCTCGGGCGCCGCGCCGGCGACGGGGGTGGGGAAGGGCAGGGGTGCAGGCAGAGGGGGAGGAACCTTGAGACCAGAGATCGAGCGAAATTGTCGTCGCGTAGCTTCACAGGAAACGGAGAAGCCTGAGGGCCGGCATCCGGAATAGTTTGTGTTGACTTTTCTATTTTCTACTTTCCTATCTTAATTTAAAAAGTATGTCGAAAGTCTGTAATGTCATAAGCAGTCCCAATTCCTAAGTATCTTCCCAATGTATTGTTTTAGAAAATTAAAAATGAATAGTCAATATTTATGAACATACAAAATCACGATCAAATGTATGAATTAAAATATAGGATGAAATAAAAATTAAGTATTGAAATGAAAGTTGAAAGTATTCCTCTTCATTTCTAATCAATGGGATCAAACGTAAACTTATATTTTTTTCCGAAATTATTATTTATTTCGTTTTAAATGGATTCCAATTTGGTTGGCATCAGATCAGCGGCCTGAGGACTGAATTCGGCAATCTTACATTTTCGTAACGAGTTGATGTGTTAATGCTTAATTATCAGTCTTAAAATTATAATATTAAGAACATTAGCAATGACAAACTCGCATTGGCCATAGTGCGAGAATGTCACGGAGAGAGATACATATATGGAGGCCTGTTTCTGTGCCTAGAGCTCAGTAGTAGCCTGGTAGCGACGTGACGGTAGCGGAGAGGGTTGCAACCAAAGCCTCACTAATGCTTCGCGGAAACTCTGTGGATCTGCACAGTCTGCGGTACTCGATTTCGGTAGTTATTAGAGTGCACTCTGCTGACCCGTCCAATGTCTCTCAGCGAAATTCCGGATGAGCTGGTTTTATGCAAGTTGATAGAGTGGCAACGAACTTCGTTGCATCTCTCGTTGGACTAAATCTATGTTTGGGTAATACTGAGATTCCGACACAGGTAAACACACCAACAGCTTTAGGCGAGTATTACGTTTTTGTTCGATTGTAGCAAATCGAGGACGAACACCAGAATTTCGTCGATATGAGGATTGAGCAAAACGTTTCAGACATGCGCTTTGTGCTTGTTTGATTAATTTATATAAAAGTAGTTACAACAACACCGTTTCATTGGCAAGTATCTTCACGGCCCATAATTAGCATTAAGTAACCACATGTACCAATGTTAATTCTATCTTCTTTACCGAAAAAAATATAAATGAAGTAGATGATAAAACAATGGTAAACCGACTTCAATACACAGTGTGGCTCGAAAGTACGTGTATAGGAAGAACGCGTAATATTTATATAACACTAATAAATGAAATATTCCATCATTACAAAACAATCTCAGATTTCAGACATTTATTGCCTAAGAGTGTATCGGTAGATGCTTTTCTGGCGTTTTCCTATTCTACAACTAGAAAAATGTTAGTATGAATGAGCTGTGAAGAGCAATTATTTCAAATTCCAAATTTCCATTTTCAACTTACTGTGAATTGATAATTCCATTTCAAACGAATTCTCTTTCGTAATAAACAGCACGTAATGCTGGTGCTAGTGTCTTATCACTTTTCATGGCAAAACATGCGTATCAACGTCATATTAATGCAAATAAACTCCATAGAGAGTTAGAGATATACAGAGGACTTATATCTATAAAATCAACTAGAGATACTTAATTGCTGAAATAACACGGGACACGTTCGGAAGACCTCAAAGGAGCCCAAACCAAAGGACCCCAGATCACCCATGCCGCTCGCTCGCGAAAACCAACCCAACGTCCCGGCATGAGCGCGGAATCTCCACGGCAGCGTCCGCTGAAGAGAAATCGCACCCGGCCGAGTGCCCCGCATCAACAATTCCTCCCTCGCAAGCCCCTCAAGCGCCCATCGCCTCCACCTTGGCCCTATCTCTGCGCGTCGCGAGCGCGGGCGGATCGGGAGGGGGGCGTGGTGATTTATGGCGGCGGGGGCGCGCGCGGGAGTCGCCGCGCGGCCCGCGAGCCTAGAGCGCCCCTAATCGGGAGGTTGCGTGCTCAAGACGCCGGCGAGGCGCCGACAGCCCGCTCGCCCACCCACATGCCCGCCCTCTCGCTCTCTCGCCCACCAGCTCGCTCTCTCGCTCACCCGCTCGGTCTCTCTCTCGCCCACGCGCTCACTCTCTCTTGCCCACCCTCTCCCACCCAATCGCTCTCTCACCCACCCTGTCGCCCTCTCGCCACTCCTCTCTCTCCTTCTTACGATTCCTCGCTCATTCTTACGCTTACTCGCTTGCTCTCGCGTCCTCTCCCCTCTCCCGTCTCCTCGCTCGCACGCCCGCTCTCGTCCGCCGACGGTTCCGCTCGCTCAGACCGCATTGCCACGGATCGGACGCACAGAGCACCCACGCCTTCACATTGCGAGTGCGTGAGGCAGGTCTCAGAGCGACAGCATCGTCATTTTGGTAAACGAAATTAAGAATATGAGGTGTGCTTACCGTCTATCCGTCTATCAGTAACGATTAACATTAGCCGCAATAAACAATTCACATGAACTCACGGTTATCTTTGGAGGCCGAGTAAATCGGTTTGGTACCATAATCGTGTTTTATGAGAGAATTAGGAGAAGAAAGTCAATAGTGAAAACACGTGAAAACCTCGCTCTCTAAATCTAATTAAAAATCAAGTAGATATATCAAAAGATTTCTGTCGCTAAGGGTCTACAGTTATCCAAAATTATTTTCTATTCACTTCTTAATAATTTATTAGACATAATCCTCTGAAATCGATGATCATAAATTTTAGCATCATCAACGTCAGAGATAATCCTCCTTTATTACATAAAACGTTTCTAAGGCATCCTAGTGACCTCATTTAGTTTCTGTGTAATAGTTTGGGACCAGCTATCCGAAACTTGCCATCACTACAGTATTTGCTTTACAAGCAGCGGAACTCCAACTAATGATCAACTTATCGACTTTTGAAATTACGAGGAGTTCACAAAACACATTATCCCCACATTCCGGAAAAGAGTGCAGTTGAACTGCGAGAACTGTGAACTTGATTATCTCCAGACTTTAAACTTCACCATTAACCCAGTTTCATATCGTGAATGCGGCAAGGAATGCTTTTCACGAGACACTCAGAAGTCAGAAATCACAGAGAAGTGGGATTTCTTTCTTTTTTTCGGGCCAAAATGGCTATTTTTCATGACTCAGGAAGTAATAGGGATGTCTTAGGATTGGTGTCTATTTGGTAATTTATTATAATAATGCAGAATATATAACGCATTTACCTATTCTACGTTAAAAGCGTCATTTGAGTATCGCATCTGAACTTAGTTTGGTTTACTGATAGTATCTTTCCTTTGCATAAACTTTGCGTGTATTTGAAACATTCTTGATTCTGAATTTTTAACCATGTAGTGTCTCACCATATAGCTTGATTATATTTCAGTAAATTTATTTATTTAAATTCTCATAAAGTGAAAAATCAAATAATACGTTTACTCTGGCCAAGAGAGCCTACGGACTTTAATAATAATAATAATAATAATAATAATAATAATAATATCTCATTAAATAAACAGTTCGATATGTTCACAATTTTAAGAGTCAACCTGTGTGCAACTATTTTTGCCGAAAATTCTCTCACACCTAAACAAACCTACCGAAAGTTCTTTTATATGAACATTACATTCACATGCGCCTGTGCACAATTTTTTATTACAATACTCTCTTTATAGTTTTCACTTCTTGATTCCTTTAGCCATCATTGTCCTCGGATCCCTGTACAATTTATTCGCACAATTGCCCACCCCATAATCCTCTCCCTAATTCCTAACTTCATCCCACTTCTTCGCGGCCACCAAGGCCACCAAGACCACCATCCACGCCATCCCCTCAGCCCTCTCATTCTCAACGGCTTATCTAGTCCGCAACGCCGCAAAGTCGACTAATTGTCGCCGCGGCGGCGCGTTCGTGTTTTGTCAGCCGCTATCAGAGCTCCCGCCGCGCCGCGCCGCTCCGTCCGCCCTCGACTCCGCCTCCACTTCCACCTCCGACGCAGCAGCCACTCTCCTCCGGCACCTCGCGAATAAAGCAGCCGCGGCGCGGAAAAACATCTACGCGCTCGTCGTGCCACAGCGCGGCGTGGCGCGTCGTTGCGCGGCGCGGCGTGGCGTGGCGTAGCCGGATGTGGTGGGACGTAGCGGGGCGTGGCGAGACGTGACGAGGCGTGGCGGGGCGGGGCGAAGCGTGGTGTGGTGAAGCGTGGCTGGGCGTGGCTTGGCGTGGCTTGGCGTGGCTTGGCGTGGCTTGGCGTGGCTTGGCGTGGCTTGGCGTGGCTTGGCTGGCGGGGGGGGGGGGGGGGGGGTACGGTGGTGCTGCCCCGCAGAGCGTGAAGTGGCGCAAAGACGGCGAGCAACGGCGTCACAGACGTCTGGGAAGAAGTCAGGTTCGCTCTGCCACCGCAGCGTCTTTCGACACCGCGAAGAAACGAAAGAGGGAAGCATGGAGAAAGAGAGAGAGAGAGGAGGGGCGTGGAGAGAGAGAAGCCTCGCCCTCTCGAGAAATATGACGCAGCTGCCGCCTCCACCGTTCCCCTCCCACAGATAAGGCTCAACCTCACCGCCCTCGCCGCGTCTTCCGCCCACGCTGCCCCCACCGCAGCGTCAGATGCGACAACGCGCATCTAAATTTTTTATCGGATTCATTACTTTTACGGCGTGATATTTAAACCGAGGAGTGTTTTAACGGCCAACTTCCGCGCGCTCGCCCGGGCGCCGCCACCGCCACCGCCTTCGTCGCCGCCGCGAAGCGCAGACACAGAAGCGCCGCCCGGCAAGGCGCGGGGAGGACGCGAAACAAAGTAAGAGGCCTGTGAAAATGTTTCGCGGCCCTGCATATTTCACGCGCGGGTCTCGGGTCGCGAAGTTTAACCGCGATAAAGGGCCAGTTCCCGAGCGAGCGGCACGCTGAACCCGGAGGACCAGCGGAGAACGAGGAGGAGGAGGAGGAGGGGAGGAGAGAAGGGCAACGAGAAAGGGGTTGAGGAGGGGGGGTCGCTGGCTGGCCGCGTTGCGTGCCGACGGATGGATATGGAGTTGTAATGAACTTTTTTTTGTAAACTGGCTGACGTACAGATGCGTTTCAGCTTTGATATCACGAGAGACATTAGACGCTCAAAATAAAACAGACATTAATATAAAGTAATCTTGTTGGGCAATAAACTTTAAAAGCAGTATACATTTGGTCCCTAAAACAAAATTATTACTGTAACACATTAGCATTGCAGAGAATGTATCAAAATTGTCGGCACTTGCTCAATATTTTTAATTTCATTTATTGTTGTTCATTATTAATTGCTATATTTTCTGCAGTTATTTTTTTCCACGAGAAAATCAGCGAAAAATCATCAATGTAATAAAATGTAAAAAAACCTCAATGTATAACTCTCATTAAAAATACAATCTCTTGTTATTATTTGCTTCTCAAATATTTTCAATGCTCTTTTTTATTCAAGAAAAATACATCACTAAAAAAGCTTTATCTTAAAATAACTAAAAACGTTAAAAACCGAAAAAGGAACTTTTGTACCGAAAAAGCAGCATTGTATTCTATGCTGGAGACACTCTCGTAGTAGGCAAAGTAAAAATATTATTTCCAAATTGAGAAATATCACCTTCAGCCAACGCAACTCAAAACCCTAAAGGTATGTCACGTTTCCTACCTCCTCCTCCACCCCCAGATCACGTCTCCTTCCTATTATCGATCGCAGCTCAGTACGTCGCATTCCGCTCCGGAAGAGAAATCGCAAGCGGCGAGGGGGTCGGGGGGAGGCGGCGTAACTAATGCGAAGACGTCAGCTCCGTCGGCGGGGACGGAGCGGGGAGGGAGAGCATTGAAGGCGGCAGCCGCAGGTACGCGGCGCGGGGCGCGGAGCGTGTGGTGGGGGGCGGGGCGCGCGTGCGGCAGGCAGCACAAGGCGTGCGGGCGGGCACCGCAGCGCGAGCGCTCGGCGCTCCAAAACAATGTGCAGGCGCATGAATCTCCTTGTCCATTTAGCGCCATTACCCCGCCGCTCTCCGCCCCGCCACGCCCACCCGGGCTACAAGTGGAGAGGTGAGGCAGCGTAACAAGCGACGACGTGGCGAAGGCGGCGCAGCGCCCGGAAAGATACAGTGCACGGGCACAGACTCGATTACTCCGGAATACGGGCGCTGTATCGGAAGGTAGGGTTCAAGGGTACAGCAATAGACGAGGGAGTGAATAGTGTGGCAAGGGATGGGGGGAAGTAAGCGTGATCGGCAAAACGGAGGAGATGGTCGTAGAAGAAAGGAAAGTGTGATACGTCGGTCACATGCACAGAGTGAGCGTGGCGAGGTGGTATGGGTGATATGGAAAGTGTGGTAGCTTAAGCAGCGGTTGGTTTAACAGAACAGCGAGGATAGAGAGAATGTAGGCAGCGTGGATAAACAGGGTGGCGTCGATAAAGAGGCGTCGTGGGTGGCGAGAAGACGATACGTAAACGGAATAGCAGCGCCACGGAGGAATCGGTGGAGCAAGGCGTGAGCTGTGGGTGGCGATTATGTGGCGTAAGGTGCTAAGACGCGGTGGAGGGTGGGGGCGGGCGCCGACGGCAGCGAAGCCTGGGGCAAGGGGCGGGCACAATAGCGATTCCGACGCCCTAACGAGTACGCGGCATCACTTAATGGAATGAGGCCGCGCCGCCGAGGTGGCGGCGGCGGAGGCGGCGGCGACGGCGAGCTACTGCCGCTCCGCAGTGTAATTTACATCCGGTCTGACACGAGTGTAGGCATTTGTCAGCCTCTCAGCCCAAGCCGCAGCCCGCCGCCTCCAACCCAGTCCTCGCCACCGCCGACAGAACGAGCTGCCTGTGAGGTCGCGACGTCGCCGCCGGCAACGAGAAGAAGAGCGAGGTGCGGGGTAAGAGCTTAGCCGAGACATCATCCGCAAAAGCCGCTGCATTTGAATTCATTCTCGCTGTCTTTACGATCTACGTTACATGTTAGTCAGTTTGAATTTAAATACCAGATTCATACAAATCTGCCGAGAAACTAAACGGCTATTTTTCCTATCCGAGTGAACGAACACTTCACCCAAAAGCTACTGAATAGAACGAGGCGTAACCAGAACCAAACGAGGGGCGGCAGGACCGCCGACACCATTTGTAAATGCAGGGGAACCGGGTGGGCGGCTCCTGACCGGGGTGGGGGCCGGGTGCCCATTTTGAGCCGCGGCGGCGGGGGGCGGCCGCCAAGTCGGACCCTCGTAATGCGCTAGTCGTGTCCGCGGGCTGGGCAGAGACCACCGTGTCCGGGCCGCGGGAACAGAAGCGGCACGACGGCAGCGGTGGCGGTAGCCGCTGCGGCGAAGGCGGCGGACGCGACGCGGACGGCGTGAATTGGGAGTGGATGAGAGGGTGGCGGGAAAGCGGGGAGGGGGGCGCGTCGAGGGCAGGCTGAGCGCCTGGCAACCGGTTCCTGAAACTCCCGCTAACGCGCTGACCCTGTTTGAGAAATGGTTGACTACTCAGAGAGCTTAATGGAAATGTCTCGCTGAGACACCGGCTTCTGATATCTCTTTTTTCCCTCTAGGACTAGCATTGTTTCGTTCGCAATTTAAAAACACTGCTCCAACATGTTGTGATGGTGGTTTAGAATTAAAAGCACATTTTATAATGAATCATTGGACGTTATTAGTGATGTGTTCATATTGTGTTATAACACGTTATTTGATATCCCATGAATATGAATTACATACTGAGACTTAGAGATGAATTCTGACGTATACATTAAATATTAAAATGTATAAATGTATTCGCAAAACATGTGGTGAATTGAAAGTGATTTCATCTAATATAGTAGATAATTATTCATCAAATTATAATTTTTTGTCCTAGAAGGTACCCTAGAAAAGGCAAAGAAAAAAAAGAGAAACATTAAAATGACGTGATATATCCTACTACGTTCGAGAACAACAAGTACCTTTTCTTATACACTAGACTCATCCTCATCAAATGTATCACTGTGCGAAGATGTTCATAATCATATATGATAGTAAATAGAAGGAAATATGAGCATACATATGCAATTTCTTTTACATGGAGACTTCAACGAAGCGTTAAACAACGAACATTCTCATCGTAAATAAAATATTTAGTTTTAGGGAAAGTAGTGATATCAGGAAAAAATCGGACATGTACTACAATTTCACAAGGTTCATGAAAAGAACGACTTTCCTAGCTTCTGCACAGTTTTTTAAAAAATATCCGAAGTTGAATAATTTACAGGACATGCAAATGATTCGCGCACGAGGAGACAGCAACACATTCCATTTCCGCAACATTCGCGACTGTTCTCGCGAGCCCTCGCAAGTCAGCTGTTCGCATCATCGAGCAACGTACAACGCGTGGCAGCAGCAGCAGTAGCATTTCCATTTTTAAAAGCCAGGGCGAGGCGAACGACGCAATCGGCGGCGGCGGCGACTCTGCAACAGCAAACGCGAGCGCTAGCCGTGAAACGAACGCGGAGGCATATTTTATCCCCCGAGGGAGCTAAAACCTGCTTTCATTCTTCTCTGCCGGGCAAGATTAAGTAAACCATGAAAATCTGTCAGAAGCAGTGACCCGCGGCGCGCGGCGCCGGGAGCGGGCGCGGGCAAGGAGGGGGCGGGAGAAGAGAGGGGAAATCAATTTGTTCGCCGAAGCGCGAAGGGCAGACACAAAAAAACCGGCGGCGACGGGGGGGCGGAGAGTGGACGGATGGGCGGGGGGAACCAACATGTACGGACGGGGACGCCCGACACCGATTACGCTTCGGGGGGTCAAACGTTGGGGTATGACGCCGGCAACTGAGGAGGGGTCGGAAAGAGGACAGACGGGCATGGCAAACGTCAACAGGACAAGCACGAGATCATCCGCCGACATGATCTAGCGGGGATGCCTATTCTGAGATTCTCGGAATAAAACTCCGGAGTATGTTCCCGTCCAGAAGCATTTGCAACTATTCAGAAAGGAGCGGGGATGGTAATGGGTATTCGAGTGACCCAACGACACAGGACACTCACCAACATGAACGATCAGGGCTACCCGTGCAGAGATACCCTAACGTTGAGTCAAAAACGCCAGAATAGGCGGGGCTTAAAACATAGCGGGGAACAACAAAACGGGAACGTCGAGAGCAGAAGGGGGTGAGAGCCACAGTCCGAGAAAACCCGCGATAGAAAAATACATCGCCATAAATAAAATCCATTTGGGAGCGTCGTGGATGCGAGCGGATGTCATATTTCACGCTACGAGACTTAAACAGGAAATGACAGTTAACCAGTACGGATAGCGACGGGCAAAGCGTTGGCGGGGATGGGGTGATGCACAGGGTGGGGGTTGGGGGTAGGACCGAGCAGAATTTTTACGTAGATTCCACCACACGCGCACAAAACACGCGCGGCCAAACGCACTCAGCCGCGCCGCGCGGGAGCGAGCAATCGCGGCTTCACATCGCTTCGTCTCTGTCCCACAACACGCTCGAATGCCACGGAAGCGCACGCGCAGACGCGAAATAAAAGTGAGACGGAGAAAGAAATATATATATAAAAAAAAAGAGGCAGCGCGCGATTTGGGATATTTTTTTTTTGTTTCCCCGCGAACGGCGATTCCATCGAGGCGAAAGCGCAAGGCGAACTCGCAAAGATAACGCTTTCGCCGCCCCCATGATAAGCGACACCGGGGTCATCGAAAGCGAATTTACGGCCGGCGCTACTTCCTCCCGCCCGCGCTTTATCCAGACGCGACGGGCAGCGGACGGGGGGGGGTGAATCGCGGGGTGGGCCAGGGAAGAGGGGAAGAGCGGTCCCGGTCCCCGTAATATACGCGGGCTGCAAGTGGCGAGAAGACATTTTTATTGTGGCAGAAATGAACTGCGAGTGGACTGCAGCGCCCGGCTGTGCGTCCGGCTGGTTGCCGAGGGGCGGGAGGGGGAGGGATGGAGGAGGGGAGGAGAAAGAAGGGGAGGCGGCGATGCGGGCGAGTTCCCACTGCCAGCGCGGGAGCTATAGGTGCAGCGGACGAGGCGACGGCGGCGGCGCAAGCGGGCTTCCTCCCTGCAGATAAGGGCGAGATGGATGTTTGCGGGAGTGGCCGTGGTACGGCGCTCGTATCGCTTTGAGATTTAGCGCGCCCGCGCGGAAGGGGCACGGGGCGACGAACTGGTTTGTTGGGGACATCGGATTCCGAGTTTGCGAAAACGACGCCAGCGAATAAGATGGAAAAGTGTATTGCACAATTTGTTTGCTATGATAGAAATAGTAACATCTCGAGCTCAACTAGCAGCATACAGATTTCAAAGAAAGGAGATGCGGTGTTGTAATCGTAATTACTCACAATGCAATATCCGAAGATGCAAATTTCCAATTAGAATCAGAGAGATGGAGGACTTGGAAACTGAGGAATACTAAAGATAGAAGGTTATAAATTTCATGACAATGGAATAATTAAGAAATAGAAATAATCGATCCGAGGGAACGTACAGAAGAGCAGGAAACAGTAATATCACGACAGAGCATACATAGTAGAAATTACATTATCTGTGTAAAATCAAGATCTGCGACGAGAGTGTAGCGGTCTTGGAGGGAAAACAATATCACAGCGCAAGTTCTAATAACATTTCCGGAACGTAATTAGAGACGGATTCTGAAGATGAAGAGCTACGAAAGTAGCAAGTACCGAATTTCATTCGGGAGGGACAACCATGGAACGACGTCGGATGAAAGACAAAAACAGGCGCAGAGGAGGACGAGACCCCAGAGGACGGAAGACAAAAGTGGCTAGTGGAGCAAGGACACGCCTGCAGCTCTGTGGTAGCTATCCGGCGCTGCCGTCCGCCAGGCGCGCATGCATCACCCTTATCGTTTCCTCATTATCCCGCAGCGCGCGCTGTCTCCGCCCACCTGACGCCCCGCCCCTTCCCACACGCGCCCCGCAGGCCTCACCCCTTCTGCGCTAATGGATATTTTACATGGGCTTTGCGCGAATGCCCTCCCTCAATCCCAAGGATGATCTACGTCACCAGAGGAAGTTCGCACAGCATGGGCAGTATTTATCAATTCCAAACGCCTATGTCTGAATATAATATTATTGAAAGAAACAAAACTTTTATAAAAGCAAACGGACGGTCTTTTAAATTTCAAGAAAGGTTAAATAGTCGCAAACGTTTATTTTCTGCCTGTGAATGTAAAATATCGCACAATATTCCCAAATTCGTCTAGTGACGGAACTCCCGATTCACATTGTCTTTTTTATGACAAATATATCGTATATTACATTAAGAATCTAAGAAAATATTTTGCATTATATAGGCTAACGTGCTAACTTCATGACTATTAGCCTCATCAGATATCCAATTTTACCAAGATAAAAACAGATTCTCACAAGTTACGCGTGTGTCTAAAGAACTACCTAAGTAAAACTATTCGTAAATATAATCAATATTTCATTGATTTGAAATAAAAATAGTTTGTGTTCTAAGATCACAACTTTGATGCATAAAGCATGCATACATATTGTGTAACGCATTCATTGATAGAAAGAATATATTCGAGTAAAAGTATTCCAAACTTTTTTCAATCACTTCCATATATGATACACTATTTATATATGTGAAATATACTTTTGCATTATATGTTTCAAACGTGAGAAGAAAGGTCTCCATGTATCAAATATTTTTTTACTCGCCCTATTTTCTATTAGACTCTTCTTTGCTAGTTTTATTTTGAGACGTTACAGAGGAAGATCGTGTTGTTGTTGTAATGAGCGCGTCACACTTAAATGACAAATTCATTCTTTCCGAATTATCTTCTTACTTACTTCTAGCAACCAACATAGGTATACAAAAAGACAAAGGGTCTCTCTCTCTCTCTCTGTCTGTCTCTCTCTCCCTCTCTCTGTCACACTCACTCACACACACCACACACGTACGGACACTACCCTTTTCTCGCGAGAAGAAAAAAAGCAAGTTTTCCTTTCATGTATATATATTTTGCCCCCTTTAGAGGAATCTCATTAAAATTCTAATATGTACAGCGCGAGAAGACAAAGAATGCAGAATATCCCATTCATTTGCATGTTTTCTTTTTAAATTACTCCCATTACATAGAGCACACGAAAAGTCATGTATTCATGTTATCAAGTCAACAACACTAGGCCGCTGGCTCTGGGCGCTAAACGCAAGAGGAAAAGCTGGAGAGCAAAAATGGCGTGGAAACGGAGAAGGCAAAGAGGGGAGAAACGGTGGGTAAAGCGGGGAGAGGAAGCACGCGGTAGTGCGGTTCTGACTCACTCAGACACATGGAGAGGCTGATAATCTGTGCATTAAAAGGAGGCGGGCCCCGCCTCTATAATGAAGAGTGGGCAAATATCTTTTTCCCTTCTCTGTTGCCCGGGTACCTTCACTCCTCGCGCCTTGGCGGGGCCGGGGGCGGGACGCCCAAGCCCTTTCCCGAGGGCCGACGCAGTCCCTTCGCCACGTCCCCGGCCGCCCGCTTCCCCGTAAAAGGGAACTCAATTACCTTTGGGATTAGGGGAGTAATGAAAGTGTTGATCGCTAGGCGGCAGCACTAAGCCGCGTGACGCGCCGTGACGCGTCGTGACGCCAGCGACTCGCCATTCATCACGCCCTCCTCCCCCTCCCCGCCCTTTCCATTCCCGCCTCCGCCGATCCCGCCCTCCTTCGCCAGAGGGCTTTGCGCCCCACCGCCTCGTCGCCACGCCGCCCGCCACACTCATTACATCACCACCCCCTCCACCGAAAATCCCCGCAAGGTTTAGCACCTACAATATCTTGCCCGGATCGCGTACCCTTCCGCCTCATTCCTCTTCCTACAAGCCTGCTTCTAGATTTACCACGTTCGCCACCGAACCCCCTCCTTCTCCGCTTGCAACTCCGCCTATTTCAAAACCTCTCACGCATTATCCTTTCACTTCACTTATCGCATCTCTGAGCAGAGACGTGCGACATCAGGTGTCGCAGAAGGGGAAGAAAGTGGAAGGAAAAGCGGCGGGTTCCGTGTGTGCGTGTGAGAAGTCAGGCACCCTCTTTTAAACAGTCGTTTGAAAGATTTCGTCTAATTTTCTCCCTCGGGGAAAGAAAAATGCGCCCGCCTCCCCCTCTCCGCCCTCCCGGTTGGAAGCTGCTGAACGTCTCCGAATTATTCTCTCGTTGCTGGGAGGCGAACTTTATTCCATGATGGATGCGATTCCACGAAGAATATATAAGGATATTAATTTTCGCGAGAGGATACGGGAAGCTACGCTTCAAAAGATTACGTCGGAGATGTGACGAAGTTCCAAATAGTTATTGATGGAAACGCTTACTTCAAAGCAAAATCTAAAAACCAGTGAAAAATCTAATAGTAAGCTCAAATGAATCTTGCAAAGTTTGTTTTTAATACTATCTACGTAAAGATAACTAAATAGAATTAAAGTTCACACGACTGTACGAAACTACGTGAAGTATATCGAAAGTAATTATCTCATAAAAGCAGGCATATTCTTTAGTGAATTTTGCAACATGAAACTGTAGGGTACATCATTAAATTAAGATTTTACTATTAAGATATTATTATTATTATTATTATTATTATTATTATTATTATTTTATTATTATTCCTCTACTTCACGACTGAAGATGTTGTGAGTCCGTTGAATATAAAATCTACACCAGGTTGCAATCAACTTCCTAAGGAGCTATATCTACGAACTGACGGCGTCTTTACGATATTTCGCGCAAAATGTGGGGGTTCCAAAAAATATTATTATTAACATTATACGATACTTTAATTTGCAACATAAATCCGCAAATAAGGTGTCACCACACAAGAAGATATACAGGAGAGAAACAAGAATCCTTCTTGAACAAGTATTACCTGAAGAATGGTGATACAACGGCCAATGGAGCTTTCAGAACGCAGCTGAAATTCCCAAGTTGGGTACACCTGAACGCAATTGTCCTTACAATACCCACTTCAACTTAACGTCAGTGTGTAGGAGGTGCACTCGCCAGGAACCGTGCGCACTCGAGATACGGTGTCAGAGAGCAGGAGGTCGGGGTGAGGGCGTGGTGAGGGCGGGGCGGGGTGCGGAGGGCAGCGCCGCGCCCGTGTTTAGCGTAGCGCTACCCCTTCGCTTCCCTTCGCCGCGGCACAGTGTGTAGGCCGCGCCCCTCCCCGCCCTGTTTGTCCGACGGAGCGGCGCTGTTTGTTTATTTGTTAGGAAGCTCGTCGGCCGGCGCGCGCCGCCACCGCCGCTGCCGCTGCTTCGTCCCCGGCCCCTCCCCGCCCGCGTCCACGCTCCCCGCCGCCGGGTGCACGCAAACACCATCTATCTGACGGGCATCGCAAATAGGTCGCGGCCGAAGCGGGGATGCGGAGTCGGCACACAGCTTCTGCAAGAAGATCAACACACCGCTACAAACCTCTGCGCCACCCGCCCTGTCCTCGCCGTCGCCCTCGCGCTCGACTTCTGACCGACCGTCATCAACGCCCATCACGTCCTCAGCCGCTTCTGTATCCCCGCCTTTCGCCAGTTGCCGCCCGCCGTATCCCGACCTTTCCCGTCGGTCGCGACGGCGACTTGACCTGGATTCGACACCGCGTGGCCACGGGGCAGTGGGAAGTCCGGCTTCATCTCCGTCCGTTCTCCGGCGTTTAATCGCCATCGCCGAAGTCTCCGCTGCTGGCGGACGGTAATGAAACACCAACGGCCGCCGGAGGGTCCGGGTTACGGTAGCGCTTCTGCTCGCGGAAGCGGTTGCTGTCAGGGTCCTTCGAGAGCGACGCCGCCTGCTGCCTCGCAAATTGTCATGAGCCAATAGCCTTCCCGGGATCCTCCGCTCTTGTTCCTCAAACGACCGTTTCAGCAGAGACTTCCCGGGTCGGAAACGATCCGAATGAAATCATGGCTAACGGGAAAGGAGAGTATTCGGGTTATTGCACTTTTGCATCGTTCTCGGCTTATTACGACATTACATGTGATGAGTTTCCCAAATGGGAATTGAATTACGATATTAACATAATTGTTCTGAGGCACAGTTTTCCCATTCACAAGAAAATACGAAACTAAACAAGCAACAATGACACATTAGTTCAACGTACCACTTTACGATGAAAATTGTAAAAACACTTCTATGCAACAAAACATCGAAATTTACTGTCAATGATGTGAAATAAGCAGTGCATTATCAACCACCTAAAGCACTCAGGGACTTTTCCATTCTTTCATCCGCATCTTGTGCATTCGGTAATGTCCTAAAAGCACTTCGCTAAAAAAGTTCTATAAAGCACTTCCCTAGCAAACGCCTACGACCGCCATTTCCAAATGGCCATCTTCGATGAGGGATTTGAAAGCACACCATCTCTTTGAGTAGAAAAAAATATATGAAAACACACAACCGTTCATTTCTATTGATCCGTAACTCAGTCTTAAAAATGTATCCCGAGCTCATCAAACTTATCAAAAATGTACAGTTGTCTCTGAAAATATGATACGACAGTACTGAAATACATTCGTGAGGAAAAATAGCTCTAATTTTCAATAAGAGCAATGACTTGCAAAAGTATGTTTTAAAGAGAAAAGTTGAAACACCAACATCTTAAGAGCTTACAAGGTTAATTTCACTCTTGCGTGCAATTATTATGAGTGGTACGTTTAGTCCAAAGATTAATAAGAAGCCTTTTATAGCTATTCTACACAAATAAAAATGTATGATCATTAATAACTTTTTGTATTAATTCCCAGAAGTGTAAGTAAATGCAGCTGAACAATCACACACTAGTCAACGCACTGCCGATTCAGATCGTTAGTTAAATATGGAGATTAGAATTTACTTGCGCTAGTTTTATTGTACCATCCAACACAAATATACACCATTTTCATTACAAGAATTTTCATTTAGCTCCATTCTATTAGCTCAATTCCATTAGTTTTATTTTACTCAAATTTGTGACGATGCCAGTAAAATATACAAAACACTCTCACGTATCAGTGAAATTATTACTATATTATAATAACGTTCTTGCATTACAACACGAAAATTCAGACGAACTCTCTAGCACCCGGAAACTACATCGTAGAAACAACAAATGAAACTCCTGAAAAACATGGGAACTACAGCAACAACAGCAAAAGCATTGGGCTTGTCCTACCTTGTCGCAGAAAGGACGAGAAATGCATCTGTCAGGATACTCAGAACTCACCTGCAACAAAAAGAAAGCATTAGTCTTTGTCAGGATATTTGATGTTTCGGTACCAGAACCTGAATCATATAACCAGTAATGGTAAAACATTGACGTAATTGATAATGTCGACGTTACGATTTAAATCATGATGAAGTAATATTAGAAGAGAGAGAGGAAACGAGAGAACACCGAAAAACCATGCGCCGAATCCAATTTACCCAACGTACATTCCACGTGATCTATGGGGATTTACACCCTGATACCCTCAGCTTCAAAGCTAGCCCGCTAGCCGCTATGCTGTGGAAGGCCCCACAAAAAGTAGGCAGTTAGCAACGCAGTTTTTCGTTGACCTGAGGTCTTCTCCTTCTTCTTCTTTTTCTTCTTTACGTCTCCGTTTGCACACGCGACCGTTGGGGACGCGCGGAGCCAGCCCGGCGCATAGAACCCAGGCGTTTCTCTGTCCGGTATGCCAACTCATGAATAAAACACGAATTCAATTAAAACTTGGCTCAAAGAAGCAAAGCGAGTGCGCGAGGGGGCATGCGGCCGAAGAAACTCGCGGAAGGGATAAAATTAATAACAAACACGCGCGAATATCCTCGCAATTCAGTGAACGGACCGCCGCGAATTCGAATCGTCGGTCACGTGATGGCATAACGCTCCAGACGGAGTAAGGTCTTATGAGAAAGAATCGCATCTTGACACGCAAGTAGGTGAACGGGTCGTACTTGCAGATCGTTATGCGCGGACATGACGTTACAAGTGCCAGCGGGTTCTCTGGAAGTATATTTACATACAGCTACACATTGGACGGCAGAAAAAAAATAAAAGCAGATGAACTCAGTTACTAAATTTCATACTGAGCTTTGATACATACATTAGTAGAACATATGAATGTATCCTGAATTACAATTTAAAAATATTAACTCGAATTAATTGTTTATAAATTGTGTAAAAATTTCCAATAAAGTGAGCAGCCTTAAAAAAATCAAATTTAATTAATATCGATGTAAAGTGTCAAAATATGTTAAACTAATTTAGAAACAATAATAGTACATTATGAAATGATGATGTAATGATGAGTATTAATACAAGAGTATCTTAAACTTCACACGAGTGTATTAACCCCCATTACATCGAGTTTCATACGATACTTTTTCTACGACTTTTGTAAGTTAAACTTTTACATTGAATAGTTTCGTGACAGTTGACATGTAGGATTCAGCCAAGACCCCCTAATCCTACCCTCGTATGCTGCTGCAGGTGGCTGTGGTTACCAGTCTACCTGCGAGGGAGTACTGCGCTAGTCAAATACTACCACGAAACGGAATTACGATTCAATTTATTTTAAATAATATCTCAGGAAAAATTACTAATAATAAAAGAAATTAAAACTGACAAGCATAATAAAATATCAAATGCAATTTTAATGTACTCAATCGAACGAAACATTTACTAGAACGATTTTCAATGGTTGTCAATAGTAGGTTTGTATACTTCTCTAGATTGGTCAAGAACTTGTTTCATAATTAAATCGGTATCGTAATGAGTATCATTATGTAACTGGTTGCAACCAACAAATGACAGTATTATTCAATGGGAGTAGAAAAAGAGGTATTAAGAATAACGCATTTATCGTTAGATAGGGAAAAGTGCATTTACTCACACAATATTTCAATCAATGATCCACGTATGATCCAGGTTTCAATCAATAAATACAGGTATAATAAACACTCAAGTGTATCGATTAAATAATTTATCAATTCCTATAATTCGATATTATGAACTTGAATAAATTCTTGACAAAAAATATCGAGAAAAAGTGTACCAACGGTAATCAATACTTGCAACACCATTCCATTCACAGCACTCTCTTTACCAATGCATATTTACCGAATCCTGATAGGTAATGCCCTTGTAATTCCTTTGCGGCTCCCAATCCAAACGAAACAAACGAAACGTACCCCGGCATGCAAATCGCCGCGTCACCTCCCGCCATTCAAACTCCACATCCCATCCGTAATCGATTCCATCTCGTATTCTATTTCTCATAAAAATGAGGCGCTCGCTGCGCGCTGGCACTTCCCTCGCTGCGCGCCGGACCGCGCCGCACCAATTCGCATGCCGCTTGTTTGATTTCCACACATTATGCGAAGCACAAATATCTTTCGACGGCATTGTTCTCTAATTACATGTACGCGGCCGACCGCTGCGGCACGCGTCATCCATTATTCGCGTCGGAAAACAGCGCTGTTTGAATTGCAAAAGGCAGCTGCCGCCGCCGCCGCCGCTAGCGCGCGAATCGCGACGAACCTAGGCGAAAGGGATCGCCATCGCGCGCGCGGGTAATGTGATGTCAGTCACGTTATAATACGAGCGTTTGACACGAAAGTAAAGAACGGCCTTGACGTGCGACGGGGGCGGCGCGTGGCGCTGTGAGGCGGAGGGGAGGGAGTGAGGGTGGGGACGGAGGGAATGGAACGGATGTGGCGGGGAAGGATGGAACAGGGGTAACCAGGGCCGGGGGGGGGGGGAGGGGGTGGGGGAAGCGTTTGGCGTGGGCGTAGAGGGGGAGGAACCGGATGGCGTCGCGTGGGCGGTGTAAGTTGTAATGGGGTGAGGTAGAGCAAACAGATATAAGGTGGAACGGGGTAGGGAAGCTCGTTGTACTGTGGAATGAGATAAACAGGGCGAGGCTGACGAATGCAGTAAAGAAACGGGTGGCTCGGAGAATGGCCGGGAGCAGCGCGGAACGGAGAGGAACAGCGCGTTTGCAGAAACGGAAAGGACACTGAAAAGAAAGCGAATCGGAGAGGAGTGCAAAGGAAAGAGCTGAGCGAACCTGGTTAGAATGGTGTTGAGCATAGTGGCGCACAGCGGAACTGAGCTGAGCAACGTAGGGCTGAGGGGGGTGGGGCTGAGAGGGGTAGGGTCTGGGATGGGAGAGTCGTGGGGCGTTTTCGAAAGCGTGCGTTATCGCCATGCAGGTACGGATTCGCGTCGCGTCGAACCAACGCTGCTGCCACGTATGTCGCGAATGCCCTATGTGGCGTAATTTATGCTCGCGTTGATTTATGAACTTTGTATTGCCTGTGTTGCGCCCTAGTGGACGAAAGCATCGGCAAACCTCGTAACTGTCTCATCCTCTGGTACGCATTTCGGACCTATGGCTGCTATGCAACATTTTCTATAAAAGATATGAAATTTCTTGAGCGATTTGTTTTTGAAATTTCACGCTTGACAAAATGATAGTCGTATCGATAATTTCTTTTTGTAAGAAATATTTTTTGTCCTTTACTATTAAAGTTACTAAATTTTTAATTGCCGTAAATTTCGAAAACTCTACAAGTTTGTAATAGATTCACAATTAATAGAAACTTAAAAGTATAAAGTCGGGGCTCACTAAAAGAAATCGACAGCCCTGTTGATTTCTTTTGCGTCAGTGTTTTCTGTTCTCAGTGGTTCTTTTTTTGCCCAAATCCCGCAAAATTGTACTTTCCGTACGCATATCTCTAAGTATCACATCCCATTCAACAAACAGTGAACGGATACACTAATCTCCACGTATGAATGCTAAAGAATAATGAACACAAATCGCAGAAAGTACATCTGGCTACTCATTTCAAAATTTCGGGCTCGAGTCCTATCGTTGTTTCCTTCCAAAATGTTTCATACGTATGCCAACTACGTATGATAATACTTTATGACTAGTCACGTAAATCAGGACAAGTACTATTTGTACGAGTCACGTAAATCTTTTTTTCATGCTCAATTCATTATCGATTAAGAATTCATATCAATAAAGATAAGTATTTATATTTCGTAACATTTTAATGAATATTGTCTATTCTAGCGTGATCACTGAATGTGCACCATTATTATTTTTCATTTCATTTTTCTGAATAATTGAGTATACCCCTGTACACAACACTACACATTATCTTAAGCATATTTTAATTAAATAAAATATTTTCTCTTAACCGAGTAAAATATAAGATAATGAATACAGAGAATAGGTGGGAATTGAATTAAGAGAAATGACTCGTCCAAACCCTGACGAAACTGAATAAGAAGAAGTATTATTCGAGATAATAAATGTTTCTTCAAATATTAGAAGTCAAAATATACGTGCAAATCAACGTGAATATTGGCTTTATTCTTAAAGGATTAAACAGTTATTTTCATTTCAAGAACAGAATTCTAAGTAAATGGTTTTAATATTTCAATAATAATAATACAAGAATACAAACTGTAATAAATTACGTAGGCCTGCCATAAACAAATTTTTTGGAAAATTTGCACCATCTCTTATCATTCTAGTGCGCTGAAATAGAAAATGTGAATATACAAATGCTTCATCACGGATTGTTTGGAAGAAAATTAACTATAAATTTCGTATTTGTTTATAAAAAAGTTTCATAAATTTTAAAAATGCGGTACTGTGTTATTTATTTTAGTGAATGCTAGCTTCTAAAATGTTTTTTGCGGAATCTTGATTGTTACGCCAGTCGATGTAGACAGGAAACGGGCGCAACCAGATGCAATCCTTAGCTCACAGAGACCGTGCGGGTTGCATATGTTCCGCTGCTCGTTCCCAGGCCATTGGAAAATCAATTGATTGCTTTTTTCGTGTTTACGAGCGCGTCAACTGCATTGGTCATTAGTCCCGTTAGTGTAGTGCATGCTTTTTCGCGGAAACTGGCGGTGATCTTCCCCCGCTGGATGGCGAGATCCGGCGCCGACCTACCGTCGGCTAGTGGGGTTTCCCCTTAATCAGGACTCTCCCACCAGCGGGGCACCGCCCCAGCCGAGACAAGCTCTAAGATCCCGACCGGTCTCTCGGAATATGTGGTAGTGTAGTGCATGTCAGTGTAAGGGTATGTGTAAGGGGAGAGGATAGGACAAGGAAGAGGAAGGACAGATCGCGCGCGGTCCGCGGCCCGTTTGTTAGGGTACTGCTCAGGCATTCGCCTGGTGTTGATCGGAGAAACCACGGAAAACTACCGATCAGAGCAGCCGGTCGCTAGAATTCTCCTCCAGACAGCGACTGAATTCGACATAGCTGAAAAGCTAGTGTCGAAAATCTTGCCGCTGTGGGGAGTGGAAACCTAGGACCTTCCGGTCAGAGGCGCTGCAGTGACATCAGTTGATGCACTGAGCTACCGCTCCCGGTCTGGAAAATCAATTGGAAGATCAATAGAACATGGTGGTCGGTGTTACCAAAAGTAACATAGGTTGCTTTACAGAATAGTCGTGCATGCAATATGGCTTGTGTGAGTAAATTTGAATGCAGAGAAAGCAAAAAAACAAACAAAACAAAATATCATTTACTTCGGTGAGCTGTCACGAAATGTTATCAATCCGCCGACCACATCCCTCATAATTGTAATGAAATGTCATCTCCATGCTTATCAAACGATCGTAGCGCTATTACCATATCCACAGAGAAACTAGGTTGAAATTAGCATTACATTTTAGCAAGGTTAAAGTCTATTTGTCCCGTACCACAAAATGCAGTTCAACGTCAAGAACGTACAAAGGTCTGTTCCCAGGGCACTAATATACTAAAAATGTGATACTTGAATTATCGGTTTTTATTGCAATTGAGGCGGTCGACGTAAAAAGGGCACATATGTAAGGAAACATATGTTACATTTAAGGTTACATTTACCATTATAAATGGGATTCCAAAAGAAAGTAAAATACTTTACATTAAGATATCAAATAAGAAAATATAAGAAGGGCATTAGGGCTAACTAAAACAAGGCTTTACACATAAAAATAATGTATAGTACGCAATGGATTGAACACATTGGACAAACGCCGCAAGACAAACTTCCAGGGTCGAAATATTTATCAGGAGGTAAGAAACACACCGGAAGGTGGAGAAAGAGATGGATGATGCTGGAAGAGGCAACACGATGATTATGATGCCTCCGGATGAGCGGCGTCTGACGGCTGGGCAGGGGCGCGCCGATGCAAGCGCCGACTAAGTGACTTGGAGAGGCCCCAGAGCGTCGTCCAATTCCCGGGAACGGCCCTAAGGCACCGCGACGAGGAGGGAGGGAGCGAGAGAGAGAATTAGAGATACCGAGAGAGAGAGAGAGAGAGAGAGAGGGCGGGAGGACAGGGCGCTATATAAATTTAAGATGGACGGCCGGTGTCGCAGGCAGCCACACGCCCTTGCGTATCCAGCCGCCGAGCGGTAACTTTGAAGGAAGTACGTGATGCGGGGCCGCCCTTCATTCACCCTTCCCCAGGGCGCTGGCCACGGGAGTAGAACGGCCCTGAAGATACGGACATCAACGATGATGGGCACTTGAATAGTTTGGAAGCTGGATTCGAAGAGGTAACACTGTTATAATGGGGTAAGATAAGGCTAGATTTTAGTTCAATTCGTTTCCACATTTATGTCATTGAAAACGTCCGGGAAAAGTGAAATTAAAATATAACTGTACTTATATAAACATGACAAGAGTAGGAAGACAGCGTGTGGACAAATGAAATATTTAAAATGTTAAAATACACACGAGGGTATTTTCTTCAACAAAGAAGACAGAAGTAATTTATAAACATTATACTCATCATATTCATAGTGAACCTCAGGGAATACAGTTGCGAACATTACAAATAGGTAAGTAAATACAGAATACTAAATACACCGAAAAGCAAAAAATTTTGCGGCAAGAAAACATGTGCAAAATGAATATAAATACGAACGATAACTAAGACGAAATACTACGAAAGATTGGAAGAGGTAGTGCATGTTTCATTGATTCTCAGACCTTCACGGTAGTATCGAAATTTGCTGCATCTTCTACAGAACGCACAACGGCGTTATCTGAATCTAACTTCATCCCATCAGTTCTTCCATCACCAATTCATCACTTCTCCTCTACGTCCATCGCTACCACTCTCACCCATCGCCGCCTTGAAGCTCTTCCCTTCCGTCGCCTCTGCGGCTCCAGTCACCGCCGCTGCCTCCAGCAGGGCGACCGTCGCCTCTCGCCCGGCGACCCGGTTTCAACCCCGTGCCGGGGCCGGCCGCCGTCAGCATTTTATTGATGGCGCCCTCGACGATTCACCTCGGCGACGCCGCTTCCATCGCCCCCGCCCCTCCCTCGCCGCGGCGCAGCCCTGCCGCAGCGGGGAGCCCCCGCCGCCCCTCAACCTCCCCCCTCCCTTTACCGCCACCCCCCTTCCCCCCGGTTTTGCTCCCGCTCCTCGCGCGCCCTTGGGCTCTTCCGCCCCGACCCTTCGCCCTTCCCCGCCCCGCCCCTCTCCGCCCTGCGAGCTGATGCTGCGAGATACGCGGGAAGTTGTGACGCGGCCTTCCGTCGCGGGGATTTTCCTGTCATTTCCGCAGAGTTCTTCTTTCGGGCCGAGTGCGCCCCGCCCTCGCCCCCCCCGCGCCAGCGTTCGCCCGCGCCTCGGCTGACCCGCCCTACTTTCCCTGACGGCCGTAAATATCGCCCATCTCCGGCAGAGCCGCTTACTAGGCCTTTTGTGTCATCAACTACCTTTTCAGTATATCCCGTTTCCAGTCAAAGTAATCGCTGCGAAGGCAAAATGTTTGACAATTCGCTGGTCCATCAACCATTTTTAGTTTCATTGTTAAAGTTTTTGTAACGAAAATAAATGTTCGAATTTGTTAAAGGTATATAATGGACACGGTCCTATGTAGCTCCTGAATAGCGTATTAGGTTTCCGCGGAGCGATTCCGGGTTCGATTGCTGGTAGGAGAAAATGTAGAGTTGTAGCTTTCTGATACAATCGTCTCAGTTTCTATAGGTGGGACATGAAATGCTCACGCAGACTAAGTATGCTACATACGGTGATAGGAATACGTCAGGCATGATACATGTCTCTTTTACTCCTAGAAGTAGATAATATAAACCATGTCGGGGACCGCTATCGGGAAAAAGGCGGATTAATTTGTCCTTAAAATGAGAAGTACGTACATACCAGTACATTTAATGAACTATATATTACTATATATGAACTATATATATTTAATGAACTATAACTAAACAGATTATTTTCTAGTGTGACTGAATTTCTAATTACTCCCTCACGAATGGCGTATGACATAACGTGACTTTACATATATACAGGTTATCATTCCAAAATGTATTAGATAAGACCGACTTTACTTCGCCTTCCAGAAATTCCAGAATGCCATAACAATTCAGGAGCTAATGAAAAGGGTCGGCTTTTACTTAAAAACGATTTATTCTCAAGTCGATGATTCTTCTTGGAAACAAAACAATAAAATGTCGAAAACATTGTATAAAACAATATTTTCTTGCCCCAAAAGACTAAAACCCTCACTTTTACTGCTTTCGTCACAACACCTCACATAACCATCACCAAAAAGCGACGGAGACCAAAAGCGCTCGACCGCCATTTTGCCAGAGAGAAGGTTTTTGCGCAACAACGAACAATTCGCACAAACGCCGCAACCCACAACGCATTAATTGCGTCCGTGTAAACACCTCGAAACTATTATTCCTTTTTCCCGCTGATTTTGCCAATTCTAAATTGACGATATACAACCGAAATTGTGTTCGTTATTCCAGAGCAGTGCAGCGCCAATAGTAAACAACGAACGCATCGGATTAAATGGCACCGAGCGAAAGTATTCGTTTTTCTAGAATGAATGCAATTTATAACCGGCAAATGCTAGGTACATAATCGAATTCACGCGTATATCGCCGGCACGCGCGCGCGCATCGACTACAACCGCGGCCAGCACGCGCGCAAAAAAAATTGACGATAAAAAAGCGCCCGCCGCCGCTGAAATGGCGATATCAACAAACAGACGGGAGCCCCACAACCGACTAATCGCCTCGTAATTACATTCATCGTTCTTTGATTTAGAACAAGCAGCATCATTAACCCGGCGGACAATACTTCTTCAACCAAGAAATTAATTACAACGAGCACAAATGTGGCGAGTTCCGCGCCACAGGCGGGGTTCGTGGCGCGTGTAGGGAGGGTGGGGGAGGGGGACGACGAAGAGAGATTTGGCATCATGGAGGATGTGGAGGGGGAGGGTGGGCCCTTTCGCTTCGGTGCTTCTCGCGCATTTATGCCAATGGCGCCCGGTCTCGGTAAAAGAGGAGCACAGCATAACGGTCGCCGTGAAATATTGAGCGGTGTAATCGCAACCAAATCCCGGGATGAACGTTTGGTTCATGAAAATATAGCTTTGACCTAGAAAAATATTCAAGGGATTCTTTTTTTCTCTTTCGCGGATCTTGATTTGTGGATGTTGATATCTGTTAGTAATAATTTCTGAACTGATTTACTTTTCACGAAACGCTAGAATGTTATACGTATATTTGAAATCCAGGAAATGACACGTCAATATTTAAATGTATTGTTAGGATCATGCAATATGGTACAATAATTTTATGTTGCATGAAGAATCATTATATTTTTCTAAGGTCACTTCGGTTTCACCAAGAACCAACAAGATGGGAAGCAAGATGAAAATAACGTTCTTGCAGAAGAAAGACAACATTAATGGTGAAACACAAGCATTCCCTTAAACGATTCGAAGATGTAAACAACTCATTCAAACGCAAACAGAATAATTTATCGAGATATTCCTAATTTTAGGTATCCTGGCTTCATATCTCTTTGCGTTAAAATAGTCATTGTCCTTTACATTTTTGGTGAACACAACTTTCCATTAACTGATAATGAAAAATGAACAAAGAAAATTGTGCTCATTGAGTGTTTGATTAATTAGTGTTTTCGGGCGCATCATTAGCTAAAATTATTAGTCCTTTAAGTGTAGTACATGTTTTTATCGCGGGAAGTGTCGGTGAACGTCCCCAGCCGAGTAGTGAAGCTGGCGTAGAACTACACGTCCGTTAACAGTGTTACTACATTTCCAACCAGGTATCACTTACTAGCGAGTCACCGTCCAGGACAAGCACTACGTTCGCGACATGTGTGCTAGTGTAGAAGTGTACTAGTAAGTAAGGGATGAGGATAGGAGAAGGTAGAGGAAGATAAGATCGCGCGCGGTTCGTAGCCCATTTGTTAGAGCTCCGGCATTTGCCCGGTGCTGGTAGGACAAACCACGGAAAACTACCACCAAGAGTTAGGATGCTACCCTCCAGATAGCTGCTGAATTCGACCAAGCTATCTAGCTTGTCTCGAAAACCATGTCACCGCCGGGCTCTAACCCTAGGACCTCCCGGTGAGAGGCACAGCTGTGAAATCAATTGACGCCCTGAGCCACCTAAGGCAGTCAACTTGTGAACTACAGAAAACGTGAGTGCAATATTGTCAGTAACGGCTTAGGTTCTTCAAAGAGATGTGGAAACACCACAGGAATGAAACGAGAGAAAGAGGCACGACCATTCTGGCGGTCTCCTGAATGAACTGCTTCCTAAAAAATATTTCCAGACATTATTTCTCCTCTTTCACGAATATTCATTTGTGGTTGTTGATATCTGCTGGTAATAATTTCAATTCTGATGTACTTTTCTAACATTCTGCAGAAGAATGTAGAAACAACACAGGCGGCAGGAGTGAAAAGAGGGAAAGAAGCATGACCGCCCCGATGGCAACTCCTCTTTTCCTGCGATGCAGGTGGTCCCCGTCAGCGGTTGCGGCGAGCGGCGTCCGACGCAACGGCGGCGTCGAGGGGCGTGGCGGGGGACGGCGCGGCGACGGCAGACGGCCTTCCGCAGTTAGTGATTACGCCGGCAACTCGCGCAGCCACCACAAACCGGCCGCGTTTCAATATTCGCGCACGCCCCCAGCGCTCCCCCGCGAGGCCGCGACCACACCGACCGCTCGACCCCCCCCCCCCCCCCCCCCCCGCCGCTCCCCCCTCCTCCACCCCCGAGCCCGCCACGCTTCGCTCCGCGCACATCTCCAAATGTTATTACGGCGGCGCATCTTCGCCCGAATTTCTATCCCGAGTATCCCGGGTAATCAGATTTCTATGTACTCCCGAGCGAAACTAATTCAAGATCACTCGGCGGCGCTCTCCCCGCCCAGGACTCGTTCCCACCCCCTCCATCCCCCACTACTCCCCTCGCCTGTCCGCCTATCCACCCGCCTCGGCGAAACACAAAGTTTGTCTTCGGTGCGACCGAGGCGAGCGGAGTGTGGAGGCAAGACGAGTGGGGGCGGCGGCGCGGGCAGGAGAGGAGGGAGAGGGGAGAGGTGGGGAAAGGGGGGCGTGGTAGAGGCCACGCGGCGGACGCCTAAGGTCCGGACCCGCTGACCGCCCATATAACTTCGCTTCTTCCGCTATCTATGCGAACCTCAAGGTCCCGCGGTAGCGGACGTACGAAGAACCCACGCCGAGCTTACGATGCAAGGGCGGCGGTGGCGGCGGCAGCGTTAGCAGCGGGGTCGCAGGGGCTTCTGGGAAGCAAAGCGACGGCGGCGGAGGGGAGAGCAGACACTGAGGGCGCACCAGGCGGTGGTCGGCAAACTACGGAGGACAAACCCGCCCTTGGCCCCGCTCTGGTCTCCGCCGTCCGCCCCGACCCGTCTCCACCCGCGCTCTCCAAGCCCGCTTTGCCGTACAGATAGCGGCGGTGACCGAGGCGCCGGAGATAACTGAATACGCGGAATGGGGCTATTCGTCTTTTAAATACGGCCCAATGGCCGGCCAGCGCGCCGCTGCCGGAGGAGTGGGCGTGGCGCGGAGGTGGAGAGGATGCAAGCTGCTCGCTTCAGACCGTTGGAGATTCTGCACATCTACGAAACAGAAAACTCCCTCTCAAAGTACTAACAGCCAAATGCAATGCTAAAGAACTCTAAACTGCAACTGCTAAAGACATCATTCGCATTAATTATCTGCATATAAGCAGTTTCTTTGTGTAAATAGTGTGTCCTTGACTGTACCTAATGTCATTCAATATATTTATGCTTTGTTCCATTTTCCATTTCTCAATACGTGGCATTCCTTTACATATTTTAATGACATTAATATCAAATCTTATTGTTAAAATGTATAAAGGACATCACGATTCTACGAACTTCGTTATTGAGTGCCTTATGGAAATTAAATTTTCTAAGAAAATACACGAAAATAAGTAATTTTATAAACAAACTACTAAAGCTAGTTCTGACAAAATAAAAAAAAAAAAAAAAAAAAAAAAAAAAAAAAAATATAAATTCATGAAATAGGACACAGTCAAAATCAAATCAGTTAATATTACAACCGAAAACAATTGATTCAAGCACACAGCATCAGCACTAAATTGTCTTATGGTATCAGCCGCCCAGCAGTGATAATGTATACACAAAACGTGAAAACAGAACTAACTACTGAGACGTACACCTTGACTTCTACATCTTTCGTGTCATGCGCGCTCTTTCGGCAACATTTGCATTCAATCTCTAAACAATTCTCTCCACAATATTTTTAATTATATTTTTCTTTGTAAATGATCTTGGCTATCCGGGTGACGCTGCGTCGACGGCTGTGTTGCTGACGTTTCGACGATCCATTAACATGACTCTGGACTCGGAAGCCTAATCCTTCACTTATATCTTCCTTTCTTCTCACTTCTATTACATACAGTTCAGGTGCTTAGAGATCTCTTTTTTCAAGCACTTTCGTTGACTTCTGTTCCAACTCTCGCGCGCTCCTGCATTTTCCCCTCTCATGTCCCCTCACTTTTCATTCTCTTCCAGGGCTCCTGCTTCCCTCGGCGGTGTGGCTGGGCTCGCCGCGGTGCAGAACCGCGCAGCAACAGGGCTCGGCGCCGGTGGCGGCGGCGCAAGCACTGCGTGTGTATCTTTGTATGTATAGACTGGGTAATGAATGGCTTCCCAGCTCATCCATCTCGCGCCGTTCCCCGGAGTGTGCAAGCGGGCGGGCGGGCGCGCGAGAGAGCGGTTGCGCCGGCGGCGGGGGCGGCGGGGGCGGTGGGGCGGCGGGGGTGTGCCGGCGCGAGGAGAACAGGACGGAAAGAGAGAGGGTGAGGAAGGATGTGGAAAGGGAAAGAGTCCCGCCGGCGTGTTCCGAGCGCTGAGGGCGGGCAGCAGAGGAAGAGGAGCGAGCGTCGTGTAGTGGCTACTGTTACTAGCGCTTTCGCGCTACTCTGGCTTACTCATCCAGCTTTTCTCAGCAGGAGGTGGTAAGGTGTCGCGCGATCTTTGAAAGTGCTTGAAACGTCATATAACACAGAGAACTAACCGGGATTGGTATTCAGTGCTCAACGCCGTAAATCTACTCGCAGTGGTAGTGAATATCACTAATTCAAGACTTGACTTGACATCTCTAATGGGAAAGTGACATTAAATTAACAACGTATATGACTGAGAAATCAAAACAGGTGTGAAAGCTTATTGATTAAAAATGTTTACATCTAAAAAAAAAATTAAAAAAAAAAAACAGCTTAGTCTGTTTTCACAAAAAAAAAGTTAGATATTAATATTAAAAATAATTCATTTCTTACCAATAAAACTGATAGAGAACTAATGTTTTATATATTAGCATTTAAATTGTTTATACCATTGTATTGAAAATAATGTTAATAGAATTAACATTAAAGATATTACGAATATCTTCTGACTTCATTAAAAGAGCGAATTCATTTTCTCGTGTTCTTAAATTATGGTAGTTTCGAAGCTATTTGTTCCCTTCCTTTCCATAATTCCATACTTTTTTTCAGAATTCGAGATGCATTTTTGGCAGAGAAATTATTTTGATATCAATGGAAACAAAACAATGGTTCTTCACGAAATAAAAAAAATACGTCCACTGCACACGAGGGTGAAATGCTGATAAACGCAAACTGCAAGTTCACAAACCGTTCATAACATAATTTTTCATCACATTTATTAAATTTATAAAAATATAGTAAATTTAAATTTATAAAAAGATATTAAAGATACTTGCTATCATTTGAAAGTTACAATTTTATTTAATTTTAGGAACCAATTATTGAAGTCATGCTGCATCATTAATAATATTTCCACTCGAATTGTCGACAATATACCACTAATAAATGAAAATAGCTTTCCACAGAACAGACAAAACTCGACTAACGGATGAAATTCAAATATTGTAAAATTACCGATTGCGGGAAGAGCCTTATTTGCATATCGCGTGTTGGATTCAGGAGCGAGCTGGGTGACCGACCACTAGGGAAGTGTTCCCATTCAGCACAAAGCGTACGCTCGAGTCGCCGTTATTCTGTACATGTCTCATCTCATCAGCCTGATTATTGCGTTCCAAAAGAACAAAGGCATTGAGAGCGGTGAGTACACACGATGTATCCAATTTTATAGACGCGCATGCCTTCCTTTCATACTCCTCTTGCCGGCTGCGTTCTAGTTCGCCCTCGCAGTAATACGGGTTGCACGTCTACTTTCGGCGAACGGTAGCCGGCGTGCTCGAGACGTTTTCACTGGGTGGGCCCGGCGCAGCCCACCCGGCGGTTTCTTGCAGCCCGAGGCGCGAGTGCTCCGGACGAGCGCGCCGGCCGAAGGCGGGGAAGGATTCGAGCGGCCCGGGGGGGGAGGGGCGGGGAGCGCCGGGGAGGAGAGGGGACGGGCGGGGTGCAGAGCAGGTCGTGATAAGTGTCGGAGCGGCCAAGCGTCGATTGGAAATTGCTGCAGCCGGCGGCGGGCGAGGATACCGTAAATCTCCCGCCCTCGCCTCCTCTCTCCTCTCCCCTCCCTTCCCTTTCCTCTCCTCCGCCCTCTCCGTTCGTTTCCCCCAGACCCCGCGCTCGTCTCTTTCTCTTCCTGCCGCAGCCGCCCTCTTCCTTGCCCTCCGTGCGTCCAGCCACGCCCCGATCCGATTCTCCCCGCCTCCGCGGCGTCGTCCCCGCCATGCGCCGCCCTAGACCAGCAGCGGCTCCGCCCCGTTACGGGAACAAAGGCGGACCGGGGCCCGCCTCCGTGCGCGCGGAAAAAGGCGGGGACGCGCGGGGCCGCTTTGGCCAGCAGGCGGCGCACAGTGCACATGACACGCAAATCGCTTCTAGCACATTGCCAGCGCTTTCCAAGCAAAATTAAACTACCATAAATGAAATTATAAAAGCAAGTGTAATGAATGTCCAACGTCTTTCATTATTTCATTGGGCATTCATTTTACGGGTAATTTTTAAGCGCATAGTTGATTTTTATAGCGCTTGAAGCAATTTCTCCACCAGGTTTAAACAAAATTGTTTTCATGTTTTTTTCGAAAATACATAATTCCTGAATTATACAGTTTTTGTTTCAAACATAAATCATTTTCATTTTAAATTTAAAAGAATGCAATTTGAAATTGTTCACCCTTAATTCACTATATCCCATAAAAAAATAACGTTTTTCACAATCACCTTTAAAAGTTACGAATTTTGATATAACATGTATTAACCCTGGAATTCTCTCAACGCTTAACATTTACACACAGAGTTCAGAATATACTGTCAATATAAATTTCTGTTTGTGGGTTTTCAAAAATTGTAGTATCTGCTACTCTAGAAACTTAAGATATATTCGCAACGCAATCACATATTTACAACCTTTCACGTAATATGCACACTGAATTCCCAATTCACTGTGCATTCATTTGGCATATTTCAGGAATTCCTCCGTATCGAGACTTGTCTCATCTGTGTTTTGGTTTCGCTTACAGATTACCTCAATTTGTGAATTTAATTTCCTGCCATTTGGGCCCAACGTGCGGCGGACGATGCCGGCGGCCCGCATGCCGCCACGGCACAATGCGCCGACGCAGGAACCTCCGAGCGCCAGGGGGGGGGGGCCGGCGGGCAGCTAGAATCATCGGCATCGTTGGTTTGAGCCACGCTCTACGGGGCGCAGGGGAGCGGCGAGAATCGATGGGCGATGCCGAGGAGCGTTTGCACGTAGGGAAGTGTAGACAACGACGCACGTGGCGCAGTACCGTCCAACCGACAATAGTGTTCGAGGGTATCGATTGAAGCAAAGGGGATCTTATCATTTATTCTAATCTGAACAAATGTATTATTTGACACTTCCAATTACTCGATTAAACATCGAAAGACATTATGAAGATTGTTGTTCTCGGTTCAATTTACTAAACACGAAAAAATCATACGAATGTTACTTCTGTTAATTGCCACATTTAAGCGTGTTATGTTTCAATAAATGTTTCCATCAACAAAGCTTTCGTACAGACCCAATATTATTCTATTTGAACTTTTAAAACCATTCAGTCCAAAAATAGTTACGTAAGTTCCTATTGATACTTATATCAATATAAAATGTGCACTACTTAAATAAATTTTAATTTTGTACATCCATATAATTGTAAAAGTGCACCTTAGTGTTTAATTTACTTTTTTATATTTAAGTTACGAATTATTATATGAACGTAACTATCATATAAACGAAATATATACTTTGAGCAAAACTAAAATTACAACCCCAAAAAACACATATTGTCATTCATACTTCGTGAGAAGATTACAGGATATCATGCTTCGGGAATTTAAGAAGTCTAAAAATTCGGCTGTTCTTTTTCTATTTCTTTCTTCGAAAAAACGACAATGCAATCTAGAATAGCGCGAATTTCGAGTTGTTCAGAGCGTCCTACTCCAAGGGGAAGATAAACATAGCGTCAGGGCGTTGCGGTCCGAGTCAACTCCAGATTAGAGCGGGCGCTTGCCGGAAGACGCGACGCCGACGCCGAGTGCAGCCGCCCCCCCCCCCCCCCCAGCCCCCCAGCCGCGGAGTGATGTCCCGCCATAAAGCGCTTATCGGCCCGGGCCGCCCTCGCCCTCGCCTTCACCCTCCCCCCCGCCACGACCCCGGCGCCGCCACCTCATCTCGCGGTTGCCATGACAGCGCGCGGGGCCGGCGGCGGGCGCGGGGCCCGGGGCGGGGGGCCGGGGGCGGCCGCTTCCAGCCACCCCGCCGCCCCGAGAGCGTTCAATCAGCGAGACCCGTAGGATTACACCTCCCGTCCCCCTCGCCGCGCGCTCCCCCGCTGACCCCTTCCCCGCTCGCCCCCTCCCCCCGCCCGCCACGGCTTTCTCCCTGGACATCATCCACTGCCTCGGATCTAGGCCGAGTGCGGCGCGGAGAGTGGGATGCGACGCGTACGCGCCCGATGGAAGTTCTGGGATCAAAGAGGGAACTTGAGTTTCAGACAGCTGTTCGGAGTTCGCACAGTTACACAATTTAGTGACCATAGACAGAATTTCGAGTTGTGATAGAAACAAAATGTTCATTTCAGGTAAATATTGATTTGAAGTAAAATTATTCAAAAAATATACGAAAAAGAGCTATATTAAAATGTTAGTGAAAGTGATATACTACTAAACAAATATGTTTATTCTTCTCAATGTTTCCGCGATAATTATAATATTGTGTGTCGATAGTTCAAGATGTTACATTGCCGATCTCATGGTTCTACATACTCTCATAGTTCTCTGCTCAGAAATTATTAATAACAGGAAACGAAGGCGATGACTGATTAATTAACAAAAAGCATTCTCAGTTATTTCCCTTACTTCATCCGGCTCGCTTCTTCCATTTGTCGGAAGACTGCCCCACCATACAATGTAGAAAATATTCGACTCCCCCGTAAGACGTCAGCAGGAGTTCCATGGCCTGGCATGTAAAAACCAAGGATCTTGTTATTCTTCGAAACGCCTGATACAGGAGGGCAAGAAGGAGGACGACGCCGGCGAGAAGCAAACAGTCGGCGAGAATTGCAAGATTATGGGCAAAATAAGGTGTGAGGAGGAAGTCCACGAGGATAGCGAATTCTATCTGGAATAGGAAGAAGAATGAGGGGGGAAGGGGGGGGAAAAATAGTATAAGGGGAAGAAAAGTGAAGGGGAAAGGGAAAAGGGAAACATGAGAAGGGGTCAGAAAGAAGCGTTAAGGGAGGGAAGAAGAAAGGGAAGAGGAGGAAGTAAAAGGAAAGAGAGGACAAAGGTAAGCAGGATGAAAAAGAGCGAGGAGGGGAAGGAAAAAGAGCGAGGAGGATGAGGAGAAAACTTGAAAAGGATGATAAAGAGCGAGGAAGAAAAAAAGATGTAGAAGGCGAAGAGGAGGAAGGAATAAGGGAGGACACGGAAAGACGTGGATTGGCTAACGCCAGGGACGTCTTGCTCTCCGAGGCCGCGACCGCTCTGTCGTTAGCAAGCCGGGGCGGACGACACGACGTCGCGCGCGGTGGGTTCATCCGGGCGAGAAGCCTTCGCCGGTTGTCGATACCAGCAGACGCTACCGCCACGGAGACCCTCTGCCTCTCCCAACGACAGGCATCTCTAGCCCCTTCCACCATACGCACCCCTCTCCCCGCCGCTGCGAACGATATATGTGAAAGATTGCTCCGCAGACCATCGACGTGTTGCTTGCTAGGAAAGACGTCCAATTACCCAGGTTAGACAAGGTATTATTGGTCATCCCTTTCCTCTATATGAAAATTACAATTTGGTATTGGTCTTTGCATCATACTTTCTGAGATTCGCAAATCATTTTTGCATATATATATATATATATATATATATATATATATTGGTATACAAATTTGAAAGAAATAATGAAAAAATAAAGAATTACATCACTGCCTAGTTACGTAGGAGATCTCAACAAAAACGAATTCTTCGCAATATGTGGTTTGAAACTAGTAGGGCTGACGAGGCGGCGGCTAGACGCAGCCGGAGGGGAATTCGTTGGGCGCAGAACGCAGCAATGACACAGCAGAGGGAGCATTTCGGGCACGCGCGGGGCCCTGCGGCGGCGGCGGCGGCGGCGGAAAACAAGACGAGGGCTCGTGCGCCGTGCGGTTGCACTTTACGAGGACGCTCCTCCGCCTCGCCCCTCCCTTCCACTCCCCGCTGAGCGCCGTCCTCTCCGCCGCACGTAGCGCCGCCACTTGCAGCGGCGAGGACGTAAAGTTAACTTTTACTCCAGAATGTATCACTTAGCCATCTTTACTGCAATCTGCCTGGAGCGGCGGCGCGCGGCGGAGAGGAGTTGGACCGCGCCACGAGGCGAGGCCGCGGGATCGGGAGGGGAGGGGCGGCGTGTGGGGAAAGGGCGGGGCGCGTCGAGTGACGACTGGCGGAGAGACGGGAGAGGAGGAGACAATAGGCGGGGAAACCCGAGTGTGTAGACTCCATGGATGCGCGGCGGTACACGGCGCGCGGGGAGTTGCGGTTGCGAGGAAAAGATAGGAAGATACGACTCGGCACGTTGCAGTGGGAGTACGAGAGGTCGACGCGGTGATGTGAAGAGGAGGAGGGAGGGTGAGAGATAGGGAGATGAGCGGGGGGGAAGGTCGGGTGGGACGTTAGAGGCGAGGCCAAGAGAGACCGGCGCTCAGCCCCGCAGATCTCCGCTCCGCTTCGCTCCGCCCCGCCTCCGTCCGCTCCGCGCCGCCTCGTAGTTTACGACGGCGGAAGGCGCCTTCTCGGGCAACCCGCGCCCGCCCGAGCCGGCCCCCCCCTGCTTCGCCCCCCGACCCCTTTCCCCGCCTCCGCCGCCCCCACGCCGCGCCACGCCCCCGCCCCGGCACAAAGTGTCGTAAGAATATAACAACTTTGGGCCAATAAAAAAATCCGAGAGTTGTCATTAACCTCGAGAGTTCTTGCGCCGCTGCATTTTTCCCTCGCGGCCGCGCTATGTAAATACGTGTGTAAAAACGTGGCAATAAAAGGGCGAGCGCCCGATATGAGAGAAGGAAACTGTGCCGCGGCCGCAGGCCGGCGCCGGAGAGAGCCCGAAGGAGAAGAGATGGCTGGAGGGCCAACAGTCGTCGCGGGCTCTTGGACGCCACCATGTAAAAAGGCCGTTTGTAACTGAGCGACATAGCTCAGTATTTCGGCGACAGCAATAAGCCAGAAGATGAAAAGTCACAATTCATTTAGTCCACCAATTTGATGTAGTGGAATTTGTCATAGCCAGCTTGCATGTGCAGAAGTTTGCAGAACAACGGCAAAATAAGCAGTTAGAATTTGAGAGGGATAAACTAGGGTCCATATGCTTTCCTTACTTCATGGAGTTCCGACTTGAAAATAACAGTATGGATCTAAAAAAACAAAAGAGTGGTGAGCCTTCCAAGTTTCTCCCTTAAAGTCACATTTCAAGTGATGAGGGAAAAACTCAGGTTCAAAAAGGCACAAAAGTTGCATAATAATAATAACAATCACATTGTCCTACTAATACTAAGATTTCTAAAGGAATGAAACTTCAGTCACTCATTTTGCTCACAACTTGTTGATTGCATTGTTATAATTGAAAATGGATTGAATGTCTCATGTTCATTAAGATCCTAATTTTATATAATTGTCCTACGACAAATACACACTCATAAGAGAGATCAAGAACAAAAATCTCCCTGCAAAATAGATTAGTACTATAACACATACTGATATTTAACATAAATGTTAAACGAATTAAATGAAATTTCTTTAATAAAATATGATTTCGTACGTTAAAGCATTCTTGCGTGATGTGTCTGATGTACACTCCTCTTAAACAGCGATAAAATCCTTGCGTCTCCGCCCGGAATTACCAAGGGTTTCCGAGAACGCACGCGGTCTGCTTCGCAGGCATCGCCCGCCCTTCCCCCCCCCCACCCCACCCCCACGCGAGGCGAAGAGAAGCGCGCGACCCTTACGACCTCCGCCTCGCATTTGTATCCGTCGTACAAATGGCTGCGGATTATTTCCGCAATATAAAGGGCATGTAGGCCGTTTCCCCCACTGCCCCTGCCCCAGGGAAGGGAAGGGAAGGGAAGGCGCGTCCGTCTCGCCATCGCGCCGAAGAGGCCCTTCCGTCCTTTGGAAGACATCGCCATCGCTCCCGGCAGTCACGCCACCGCCCTTCTCGCCCTTCCGACCGTCATCCGTCTCGCCCACGACGTCAAACGCCCTCTACGGCCCTTTCGCAGTCGCGGAATCGTAACGCTTCCTGCTTCGCTCAAAACTCTCCAACACCGTTTCAGATCGTAATTTACGTTTTCGTGAATTTGACCGATCAGATTGTTTCTGACATTCTTTAGTCGCTATAAATTATTTTTTGAATGTCTACAGACAGATTACTACTTCAATTGCTGTATGCTGTATTTAATTTTATGTTTGTCACTGTTACATCACTCCATTGCAAGTATTCAGAATCTCATTTGGCAGTTTTTAATATAAATATGCTTATAAAAACAATATTAATCGACACTAATGGATTTATGAAAAAATATTATATTTTTATGGTCACAAAAAACAGAAAATCTCTGTTTTGAATTTTTCTTGACATTGGAATTCTCAATAACATTTCAAAATATATTTTTTATTTGCCAACTGAATGACAATTATAGTGATTTATGATCTATCAATATACAACGATGGGGAGGACATACAAGGGAACGCTTTGCTTCTCTTTCCTTGTCCCATTAACTTATTTATACCCATCCCATCACCCACCCCCCAAACCATTTCACACAATGCCTTCAATCATTTCACATTTTCTGCCAGTTAACAAATGATTCTCACCAGTAGTACTTTCCTGTTCCTTGTTCCATTACTGTAGTAAATCCCACGCACTTTTTGTTGCAACTAAACTAGCTCGTATTCTATCCCCTCCTTCCCTCTGATTTGCTCCACGTAGCAAAAATATCTAAGGTGGTGTTCCAAAGAAGAGAACGAAACGAACGCAGCAGTAATGAAAGCAGGCGTAGGAGAGTAGAAAGAACGTAAAAACGAGACTGTAGTTTCTTCAAGCGTCACCACGGAATACCAAATGGGTGCCAGCATCCGGAGACTACGCCACGACGCACTGGGGGGGCCAAACAACACCAAACTACAGAGCTCAGCATACTGTTTGCGAATTGAGAAGTAAAACATGAAGACTAATAAAAATAAACATCTATATAAAACGAATGTACTAGTATCTAGTTTTCATTAACTTTTTTCAAAGTTTCTCTTTACTACTATTCATTTCCACAATGAAATTCCCACTTGCAAACATATTTCTGTAATACAAACACAATGAAGTACATTACAAAGCTTTTACCGTTTTTTCAGTATCTCATATTTCTGTTTCATGAAAAATGGCAGTCTCCTTTTCCAACTTTATCATTGTGTTTGTATCCCTGTAAGAGCCCCAAAAACAGTCTCAGTGCCAGATTTCCAAATTTAATAGAGACAAGCACATACTTTTGACAGAATGATTCTTTAAAAAATGTCATCTGCGTAATGAAAATTACACTATCCTCAAGAAAGTCACAGAAAGTAGAAATACAATATTAACTTTCTCCTTCCCAATCCAAATATGCTGTGCCATAGCTGTATTCATAGAACTTCCTATTTTCGAAAATCAAGTGCCCCTCTCTTTTACTTCTTCCACGGTCTCCTTGTCTCCCGAACTTCTCGCCCTCTAATCTCGTTTCGCCCGCTTACTCTCTTTTCTTCCGCGGAGTCTTCTCCGGTGGGGAAGGGGAGTGGAGGGCGGGGACCGTCAGCGCGTGTCACGGGCGAGCGCGGGCGCGCGGAGGGGAAAAAGCGGTGCGAGGGCGGCGGGGGCGGTGGGCGAGATGTCCTGTCACGGAGACATCGTCATAACTCAGCGCCAGCCCGCTGTCGCTCCGTTCTGCGCTCCCCGCTCCTCCCCGCCCGGCGCGGCGTTGGCTCGCCAGCCTCTCCCCGCTCGGCCCCAGTACGTCTTACCCCCTTCCACCTCTTCTCGTCCTGTCACCGGTAGCTCAGTCACTGATGTCACTGCAGCGCCTCTTACCGGGAGGTCCTAGGTTCCCACTCCCCACGGCGGCAGGATTTTCGACACTAGCTTTTCAGCTAGGTCGAATTAAGTCGCTGTCTGGAGGAGAATTCTAGCGGCCGGCTGCTCTGATCGGTAGTTTTCCGTGGTTTCTCCGATCAACACCAGGCGAATCCCGGAGCCTACCAAACGGGCCACGGACCGCGAGCGATCTGTCCTTCCTCTTCCTTGTCCTATCCTCTCCCCTTACACACCCACACTTACACTAACATGCACACACACTACCACATGTTCCGGGAGACCGCTCGGGAGCTTACAGCTTGTTCCGGCTGGCGCGGTGCCCCGCTGGGGGTAGAGTCCTGGTTAGGAGGAAACCCCACTAGCCGACGGTAGGTCGGCGCCGGATCTCACCATTCAGCGGGGGAAGATCACCGCCATCTCCCGAGAAAAAAGCATGCACTACACTAACGGGACTATTGACCAAAGCAGCTGACGCGCCCGGAAACACGAAAAAATCAATCAATCAATCAACCTTCTCGTCCTGTCCTCTCTCTTCGGTGAGCACTGGCTTGCTTCTGTTTCTTTTTCCCGCCATCTCTCCCGCTCCAGCCCTGCAGGTCTCACACCCAGTGGTGGCCGGTGGGTTGCGAATTACGAGGGGTGGCATCCATGTCCGAACTATCACATTCATTTTACCTCTTCAAAATATTTCTTGAACGGGGCAAAATTTTGGTATGTAGTATACAACTGAATGGTACGATTCGAGATTTTAATCCTTTTCTGAGACTTTTACATTGATAACGAAAGATGCACATTTATCTTATGCTTAATCGTGCACTTAAACTAAATTCGTCCTCAAACGTTCGCTGATAGTATGCACAAATTAAACGAGTCGATTTATTGCACGTTTAATATTTTCTGCAACTTTTCCCAAGGTTGGTTCTTCTGGGGAAGGCGCCGCTCTAGAACCCTCAAGGAGCAACCGCCACTGTCTCACCTCCTTCCGCTCCTCCTCGTCCTGCGGTCTCTCCTTGGTACGTGCATCCTTCCTTCTGGTTCTTCGCCTCTGGTAGTTCGAGGGCCGATGCCCTTGAGTTTTTGAGTCTTTATTATCGACAAACACTTTAGTTTTTAGGCGAGAGATGAACAAAGTCGTACAAGTTGTTCTAAATTTTGGACAAAAAATTCGCTGTTTAGTGGAATTCCAATAGAAGGAATTCTGTGAGAGTGATAATGAATCCACAGTGTTTAAAATTCATAAATTATTTATCAATTGTGTGCATTCACTTTCCATTTTTAAATTATCTAATTTAAGAATCAAACTCCGACAATGTTACTTCATAAAAGGTACATATACACGCCTTTCCCTGTAATCACTGCCCAACAATCAAAACAAAATAGCCTCACTTACGATGACTCTCACCGCAGAGTTACCCTTCCTGTCATCACCACCCTTCCGCTTCATTGCCTCGCGGATGTCGTCCCCGCCGGCTCCCTGCCTGCGCCCGCCAGCTGGGGGCCGCATTAAACCGGCCGCCTCCACCGCCGCTCGCGCCTTAATCTTAAGTAAGCTCGTAACGGCCGCGACATGCGATATTTTATGCAAACTCTTAAACCCACATTTTACGCACTTTTGCCTTTATAGAAAAAAGGAACTGACGTGGGCGCACGGAGCGGCAGGCGGGACGAAGCGGGCGGGGCGCCTTATAACCTTTAGGACGACGACAGAGCGGGAGAGACAGAGAGAGACAGACAAAGGGAGACATGCGGGTGGTGGGAAGATGCTCCTCCTTTTATCTCTCTCTTTCTCCGCGCCCTTTTGTATTACCCGTGCCCGAGGCGACTGTGCCTCCGCCTTCGCCCTCATCCCCATCCCTTCGCGCCTGCTACTGAGGCTTACCTTGGCCCCGGGGCGCAGTCGCGGTTTCTATGGGCGTCAGTGATGAGTAAGTGGGCGCCAGTTTTGAAAATAAAGGCAAATGCGCGGTAGAAGAATACTGTTCGCATCATTTAACAACGCAAAAAGACTTGGATCGTTTCCAATCGTTTGCAAATTTTAAATAAAAGACGAACGAGTGATTCTCACTCTTCACGTCGCCATGTCTGGGGTATGAATATAGAGATTGCTCGGTCGAAAATCGTATCCTGAGTAAATTTCATATGACTGATGATAGAAATCACGAATAAAAGAATAAGTATTAATAAATTGACAACATAGGATGCTACAGAGTTGTCAAATAATGATAATCTTACGTGACTCAGAATATTAATAAACATGACCAGAAACTAGCATTCTGGGTTTTACGAAAAACTGTTACCCTTGTTTCCCGACCATTTGTGTATAGAATTGTCCTGTTTTTATATAAAAAAAACTGTAAGAAAAACTATATTAGATATAACTCCCAACATTTCATGACTATTATCCCCTTGACGGTGTCGTCGAAATATTAATACATTCATTTTACCGAATCTTTCTCTCATTTCTCTCAATACTGACACAAATGGAAATCTATATTTTTTTTAATACATGAACCAGAAATATTTTGAAACACCACACAAAGCGTTAAAATTTTATTTTCCCAAACCAAATATTAAACTTTACGGCGCCTTACCGTGACCTGAGCGCGAACAATAACTCAGAAACAGTCGAATCGTTTCTGCGCGCACGGAGTTCCATCTCGGTCTTCTTTTATGGATCGGACGAACTAATATCCATCGTCGCTTGTCGCAGGAAGAGGAGGACGGGAGCGGGAACGAGGGCGGGGCTGGCGAGGACGCAGGCGGAGGTAGAGTCGGGGGCGGATCAAGACGGGGACCCGGTCAACGAACACGCGGTGCTCCCCCCCTCCCGTGCTGTCCACCTCCGTCACGAGCAGCCGTCGCGAACCGCGCGCGGAGCCGCCCCGCGCCGGCCAGTGCAGCGCGGACTTAATATGGGCGGCCGTACGTTATTGCTTCCACGCCATTAAAGGACGCGCGGGCCGCCGCGGTGCCTGCAATTTTAACGGCGCTCCGCATAATTTAATAGCGCCTTCTTCCTCGCTTCCGCTGCGCAACGCCGCCCACGCCACCGCCGCCCATCCGCCCGCGTACACCACCCCCGCCGCAAAATCCCGACGCGACGGCTGCACGCCGCCGAGCGCAGTTCCTGGATAGAGGCTGGCAGTCGCGGGTCGCGGGAGGCCGCGAGATACCTTGCTCTCCGCCGCCTCTGCCCGCGCGAGTTCCGATGAAAAGGGGACACGAGCGACAATGAAATAATGAGGAAACAATATAGGATGTGAAGTATAAATGCGAAATTTCCATGTTACCTGAAGAAACGATATTACATGTTTAATTTCAAACTAGTGAGAACCCGTCAAAATTTGACGGTGAGATCAGAGATAAATGTAAAATACTGTACCCAGACTAATGTTCACAATAAATTGCATTGTTTGGATCTTCAGGGTATTCTGTGATGAGTTCCCAAACTTTGAACACGTGTGGCCCATAACCAGGTGGCAATGCAATATCGGCACAAAAGATATTTGCAAGCACTATTATACTGAAGGATATTATTTCTAAAGTTTTTTGATGTGTCATCATCTCATATAAAGAATGATGTAATTAATTAATTTACACTGTAAATGTTGGTGAATCAACACAAACAATATCTGATAACACATCTAGGTATCATATTCTTTCATTTAAAAGAAAAAATACAACAATCGGTTCAGTAGAAGCTCTAAACGAAGCCATGGTAGAATACCTTATTTTTTGAAATATATAGATTGATTCCTACTCCTATTAATAAGTTATGCCTCATGGATTGATATGTAAAAAGAGTTGTATGTCACAAAGATGATAAAAAAAAGAGGCTACAACAATTTAAAAAGTTAGAGTATTAAAGGCCAAAATTCCAATTAACCCAGATGATAATGACTTACATGTAGTATCTGACGATTTCGATCATTAAATGAATTAAATGAGACTAAGAGAACAATCAACGCAACAAAATATATTAAATGTTACAGAGAAATAAGCATGAAACTCCATCAAAGAACAAATCCCTATTACACAAACTTACATGCACTTCCAACATTAATGTCATAATTACCTTCCTCAATATACACCATACGCTACACCATGGGAAGCTAGCAGGAGAAATAGTCATGAAACTCCAGCAAAGAAGTAACTCTTATAGCACTTAAGTTACATGTACTACCTTCAATATTAACATCATAATACCATTCTCAAAATACCTGTTACACAAAAGCCAGCCAACGGCGTTTCAGCGCGTGGCGTCGGCCTCCATCTACCCGTGCACTCGCCCTCGCAAGTCCTTCCTCGTGCCGCTCAAAGGGAATCCGAAACGACGCAAGCGCGGATACAACGGCGGCGTGGGGAAGGCAAGGAGAAAGAGAATAATTCACAAATTGCTTATTTATGCCCCACGTTATCCCGCGAGCGGGTGAACAGAAGAGGCGGACGCGGCGCGAGTCCGGCAATTTTCCCCGGCGCCGCCAGTCGTCGCGTCGACCGGCGTCGCCGACAACGTCTGTCGCGGCTCGGCCGTCGATCGGCGTCTAATCACTTTCGCATCGACGCACAGGTGGAAAGAGAGAAAGGTGGTGTTCATTCGGAGGTCCCGCCAGAAACACATCCGATCAAACCCGGAAAATGAGATTCCTAATCCCCATAGTACACTTTGCCGTTGAGCGATCGCGTGCGGGTGCTGGGGTCACGAAGCACCTGGCAGCGGCCATGTTTTCTCGAGTGTCAGGTCTAGGGCAGCCTCGTTTTGAAATGACATCAAAGTAGAGCAATTCGACGAATTCCAGGCCCGGTAAAATATTAACATTTTCAAAAGATTTGTCAGAATAAAAATATGTAAATTTGACCAGCTTGATTCAGGCCAAATAATGTGCTATATGAATGACATGACAGGGAAAAAGAATATCTTAGTTATTGCCGTATTGTGTATATTTAGAATACCTATTTATAACATTTTCAGGTAATGTTTATTTCTTCTCAAATGTATATTTGTGATTGAAATAACTCTAAGCAGTACATTTGAACGAAATAACATGAGTTCTAATCCTGAAAGGTTCAAATTCATTCATGAACGTCAAATCTGAATTATAGTGGCATAGTGCAACAAGTGTACATATCAATAAGCAATCTTTTGATCATAGAAAGTGTACAAAGTTACTAAAGGAATACATGAAGATGAGCAGGTCACGGGAGAATGAACTATTTCGAAGACACCCCCAATGGGAGATCCTCTCTCGGAAAGAAAGAAATTCTGGCCCATATCCTCCACTTCCACTTCACCCAGCCTCGTCTGGCTCCCGCCTCCCTCTCTCCAGCCCCGCGGAGGCCTCGGCAGACAGAGCTTGGAGCGAATCCATCGAGCCGAGATCGAAAAACGCCAATAGCTATCGGCCAGATAAACGCGGGGCGCCCGGCTCGGGCTGTCATTTATTTCATTTTATTTCCAGGATGCGGAGCAGCAAACGCGTCAGGCACGCCTTTCAATCAAGAAACGTAACACGAAAACACTCTCCCGGGGGTTCGGCGCACGAGAAGGTTGCGAGGGCGGGGCGCGGTCGGATGGCTACACATTAATTTAATCAGAACAATCACGCAATGAGAAAATGTCAAACATGACTACCGCGAAACGTCCGAGCAGAAGACAAAAATAATGAAAAAAGTATCTGACAACGCAACAATAACATCGTGCCAAAACAACAGAAAAAAATTATACAAGATATACGCTGGAAAACAAAACCTAAGACAAAAAACCGAACGCAGCGGAGGAGCAGAAGGAGGAGGGGGTGGTGTGCGGCGAGGCGCGCGCGGCGGCCGGAGAAAGTTTAGTTACTTCTGGATCCTGTCACCCATGGGAGACACAAAACTTTCCTCTTCCGTCTTCCCCCGTTAAAATCCGAAAAGACACTGGTCGCGTAGGACGCAGCACGAGAAATAATGTGTCAGTGACAGAGAGTTTCCCCCTCTCCCTCTCTCCCACTACATCCAGTCGCATCGCACCCTTCTCCTCTCCCTTCCGCTCCTCTTTCGCATTTCCCCTCTCCCTGCGCCCCGCCCTCGGACAGCCCCCCCCCCGCCGTCCCCGCACCGCTAGCTAGCACCGCGTCTCGAAACAAGTGAGGGCGCAGAAGAAAAAAAACGCGCGAACAAAAGAGAAGCGTCGATGCCGCCGCCACCACCGTCGTCGTGGCGTCCTAATCCCGGACTCCTTCCTTCGCAACCCCGCCCCGCCCCCAGCTCCGCCTCCGCCCCGCAACGGGAGCGCGCCCCCGCCCTGCCACTCTGCGCTCGTCGATCCTCCCCTCCTCCGACCGCCCCGACGGCGACACAGAGTGATGTCCCCGTTTTAATTAGGGAGGCGAGATGGCGGCGCGGGGCGTTGTGGGTCGAGAGGCGTGGAACGGAGGGGGGTGAAAGGGGTCGAATTTACCGGCTCGTCAACGAAGAGCAGGCGGTGCGATGGGTGGGTGTGGCGGCGGCGGAGGCGGCAGGGCGTGGTGGAAGGCGGTGGGCGAAAGCAGCGTGGAGATTCGTCTTCACCTGGGCCCCGGGGGGGGGGGGGGGGGGGAAGGCGGAGCGCGGGGGCGGAACCGAATCGCAAACGGGGCGAACTTCTGTCCTGTCTCGTAGCGCCATGATGCATGCCTGCTACGTGGATCCGGCATGCCGGCGCCGTGGCCGGGCCTGCGTCTGCGCACGAGGGATGTCGAATACAAAACACCTCGAACGCTTCCGCCCCCTGGCTTTTAGCTCGGGGCCAGCATTGTCGTAGAGTCTGCAACGACTCTGACCGCGAGGTCCTAGGGTTCGAGTTCCGACAATTGTGGATTTTCAACACAAAATAGATAGCTTGGTCTGTTTCAGACGCTGTCTGTGGGAGAATTCTACCGGACGGCTTCACTGAATGATGGTTTGCGGATGTTTCTTCGATTAGCACCAGGCGAATGCCGGAGCAGTACCATAGTAAACGGGTCATGGTCAGCGATACTATTTTCTTCCTCTTTCTTGTCTAATATCTACCCTTACAGTCATACACGTGAAGGCACTTCATTTACGCACATGACGGAAGACCAGTGGGGAGAATGAGCTTGTCCCGTCTGAGGCGTACTCTGTAAGCTCTGTAAGCCTACTTGTAGACCGGTGCCGGATGTCGCCTTCTAGCAGAAATTGAATCACCTCCACCTCTCGGAATAAAACACTCACTATATTAATAGAACTAATGTCCATATCAGTTGACGTACGCGTAAACAACAATATATTACTTAAATCGAGCTCTTGCAATTGTTGCTAAAGCAAAATACTTACACCGTATGTAAGTCCTCGATTAAAACGGAATATGATGTAAGCAGTAGCTGTTCCGCCTAGTATACTATATTATGGAAATGCATTAATCTCATTATGTGTTTGCGTTATCACGTTATAAGCGTTGTTTTATCGCGGAAAGTATCTGGATGAGTAATGAGTTTTTAAGGGAATTATAGATTTGGTCAATTATGCTTTCCAACTTTTAATGTTGCATTACAAAGAATTTTCCCAGGGTATTTAAATTTAGAAATCCAAATTAATACATGCGTTGAAAGTACTACAAGAAAGAAATAACAGTAATTTCTGGTAATTTTGTAAAGCTATAAACATAATAATAGCCTAGTCATAATATGAACATACAATGTCTAAGAACGAACTGTAGCATATTACCTTTGGCATACTGCTACAATTTCATATGGTATTTCCTAACGTTTTAAATGAATATGAATGCTTTCAGTTACCAAACGTTTGTTCAAAAACCTGCAAAATGCACATTTAAATATTCTAGGAAGGTGTGATTTATCTTAAACGATATATAGCCTTCAATTCGGAAATGATACATTCTAGAGCTTTTCAAAAATTTCTCTCAATCAGAATTAATTAGAAACGAACATAATTATTAGTTTTTCCTATGCTATATTATATTACTCAAGATAATTCGAGAATTTTTCACAATTGATATTGTCTCTAGAACTTCCCCGTCAAACAATTAATACGATTTCAAATTATATGCGATCTAAAAAAAGTTAATTACAACTGAATTCGTCCAGACTATTATTTACGAAATAGACCAAAAACTCCCTAAATTCCCTATGTGTACGTACGCATTCGCTTGAAACACTTTCTACCGAATTAGACAATCTTACAAGGAAACATCGAGACTGACAGTGCGTTTCTTTATTTCCTTTATTTCCGGTCACTTCCCAAACGAAGAGGCGGACGGACAAAGAAGCCATCCGCATAAACGCGAAGGTTTCGCTGCACATTTGAATATCTTCTTTTCAGAGAATTCCGCGGGAACACACCCCGAGAAGCGGAACGTTACCGTTTGCGAGACAAGCTCGGCTTCCAGTATTTTCGTTTTCTTGGGAGCGAGTTTTCCTTAAAACGATCCGCCCAACGACCTCCCTTCCTCCGCCCCGTCCCCCAACCCCCGGAGAGAGAGAGAGAGAGAGAGAGAGAGAGACAGACAGAGAGATAGCGCTCGCAAAGAAAGAAAAAAAAAGGAGGGGAAGCGCGAGGCGAAAATGCGAAGAAAAGCAGCGAAGAAGCGATCCCGCTGTGCCGCGGAGGTGCACCTCTAACGCCCACGCGTATTCGCCAGCCCAACAGCCGCCTCCCACACACGCGCGCTCCGCAGCGCTGCCGCGCTTCTGCATCTGACATCGGGCGCCGCCGCAACGTCAGTGTGGAGCGGCGCCGCAAGCAAAGAATTCACAGCGTTCGCCGAATCGACTGCATCACCCCCGCCCCCGCCCCCGCCCACCAACTCGGTGAGTACGTTCTCGCTGCAGCTGCGAAGCTTTCCGACGAGCGAAATAAGTTTGTGTCAGAGACCGGCTGCAACGCGTTGTAATTTTAATTTAGCTACTGAAGGGCATCAATCACATCCTTTTCTGTCACTGAATTAGAGAGGGATGAGTTTTAAAACTCCAGTACACAATAAATATTTTTTTTAGAAAAATTAAAATAAATAACTTCGTAATTTTACATTCGAACAGCGTATAATTTCTGAAGGGACAATACGTGGGTATGAAATTATATTATGAAGAATAAAATACTGTAAGTTTATTGTTTGAAAAAAATTTCAAAGACTGCTCGAAAGAATGAGGATTATGATTTTCATCCCGAACTCAGTGAGTTTCTCTTGCCATCATTTTGAATCCAAGAAGTCATTTTGATGATTTGTAATCAAATAATCTCTTTTCAACGTGGGTGTGATATTTAGGCAACAAAAAAATTATCACTCGGATGTAATCAAGATATTCTAATTGAGAATCCAATACCAATTCTTAATTTTCCCCCTTATTTTCATCCAAACACATATGCATATTTCATTTTTTACTATCCGCGCATGAAATAATGAAACGTGCCTATGAAAGATGCAGAGCACTGTCGTTGCCTCCCAAGTTACTTCAAAACCCTCAAAATCCCATTGTACGCTGTAGAGCTTGCACAAACCCTCCCTTCCCAGAACAGCAGCTTAGTTCTCGGCAGCTCGCATCGCTTCCCCCTCCCCCGGCGCCCGCGCCCGCGCCCGCACTTTCCTTCTTTGCCGCCATTTGCGCGGCGCGCGCCTCCGCGGCGTCTCCGCCTCATATTGTGCCGAACGCGAGCGCTTCCCAAAGCGGCCCTGCTGCAGCCGGCAGCGGCCCGCCAAGTTTCCGTGCACCTTCAGCGCGCCGTTTACTCGCAGACGCGCTCCCGGAGGATTCCGCAGCGCGGCGCGGCGCGGCAAGGCGCGGTGCGGTGCTCCTTTGCGCGGAAGACACCGCCGCGGAACCGCCCCGCCCACTTCGCGTCATTGTTATAGTCGCCGTTTCGAACCCATACCCGTTCACCTCGCTGTATATGTACCCATCCCATCCCATCTACATCCTGTTCTATCCTATTGCATTCCATTATACACTATCCTACCCTGTCCAACTCCCATCCTTCATTCAATCCCTTCCCATCCTCATTCGTTCCCCCCCCCCAACCCATCACATCACATCCCATCGCCATCCCATCCCACCCCGACGCCATCTCGTCCCATCCTCATTCTCGTCCCGTCCCCATCCCATCCCATTTGTTCCCCATTCCAAAACTATCCCCATCCCATTTCCAACCTGAATCCATCCCGTTCCATCCACGTCCTCACACCCAACCTATCACCATCCCCGTCTCCTACCTATCTCCTTTCTTGTCTCCCATGCTATACCTGATCCAATTTATCGCCGACTCATTGTTTACGTTCTCTTTACTGTCGCGTTTTCCTCGTATCCATCACATTCCATCATTATCTATATATCATATTATATATATATATATATATATATATATATATATATATATATATATATATATCATTACAATCCCGTCACCGTTTCTGTCTGCCGTCACTGTCCCTGCCACCGGTCCATCCCCTGCCACGGGCCTCGCATCACCGTCCCCCCCAGCGCTCCCCCGGACCTTTCCTACTGCCAACCGCAACCCACACCAGCACCCGCGCTTCCGCTTCTGGTCCGCCGCAACTAGCGTCGTTACCGCCAACTGCTTGGAACGCGCACCGATAACGGTGGCGCCACACTCGCATCACCGTCGCTGCCACCAGCGACTCCCCCAGCGCAACTGCGGCTGCTGCCGTTTCCGCCGCCGCCGCCGCCGCCGCCCCGTCGAACGCGCGAAGGCCCTCGTGAAGCGCGCATAAGAACATGTTCCGCCCCACAAAGGCTGCCTCCCAGGCCCAATTTCGGGATTTCGCCATAAAACACGCGCGGCCCTAACTCACCAACACTCGAGGGTGGCGAGGCGCGCCGGCCCGCCCGCACGCGGCACCGGCGGCGCCGGCAACAGCCACGAACGCGTCTTAGCGTTATTTATAATTATGGGCGACTCGGTCTCGCAACCCCGTGTGCGCTCGCAAATCACTGTGCTCGGCACGGCGCGGCACGGGAGGGCACGGCGGAGGGTGGAGGGTGGAGGGTGGAGGGTGGAGGGTGGAGGGTGGAGGGTGGAGGTGGAGGTGGAGGGTGGAGGGTGAGGTGGAGGGTGGAGGGTGGAGGGTGGAGGAAGTGGAGAGTGGCGGGTGGATGATGGAAGGTGGAGAGAGAAGGGTGGAGGGTGGAGGGGATGGAGAATGAAGGATGGAGGGTGGAGGGAGGACGATGGAAGGTGGAGGGTGGCGGGTGGATGATGGAAGGTGGAGAGAGAAGGGTGGAGGTGAAGGTGGATGGGTGTTTGAGGGGCAGGGGCTAGTGGGCACAGGACCTGAAGGGGCGGGTCTAGGGAAGAGGCCTCTCCCGACGGCGGGATACAGGGAAGGAACGGGTGGGCTTGGGGTGGCGGAAGGCGGGTTGTGGTGGCGGCAGTAAGCTTTCGTCGGCCATTTTCGTCAGCAGTCCCGCCTCCGACCGCCGTCGGCGCGGCCCCGCCCCGCCACGTCCTGCCTTCAGGCCGTAAGTCACGGCACCTGAGATTCCCATTCAATACTTCCGCGGTGGGCCGTTACGGGAAAGCCCCTAAAAGATCGTACGTTACGCGCGTGAGGGGAGCGGAAGGCGGGAGTAGGGGGAGTGGCGCGCACAGCAGGGCTTCAAGCGGCGCCCTCCGCGCACCACGCGCTCAAGGCCAGGAGATCTCCATGTCTCGCGCCAAACGCATATAATTCTGCCTTCCCACGGCAACCTTGTTTACGACACTATATTATATTTCCAACGGACGCAAGGAACTGAGGTTGAAAAGCAGGCCTGCTTACACGAACGAACTTAGAGGAGCGACAATGCATTATTCACGTACAATTCACAAATGCAGCAATCACACATAAATTATTACTCTTTCGAGTTGAAAAATCGTTAAGGTTTACGATTAAAAGATTGGTCCTGAATTTATATAGCCTAAAAAATCCACAAGAATAAACTTAAAGGTAAATAATACTTGAACTTGCCGCTAAGGGATTCCAAAACAAGAACACAAAAAGTTTAGCCGCTGACAAAGCATGTTGATTGATAGCAAAATAAGTAGGCTGTGAAATTGTCAAACCAAATGTATTGTTAAAAAAACTCGCGGGATACATACACGTATCGGTGACACCAAAAACCTATCAAATGCACACAACTCGTAAATGTTACTTCATTGACAACGTTTGGAGTACAATTAAGTGTTTTTGAAGTCTGGAAGAAACGTCGGCAGCACGCCTTTTCAAACATTTATGAAAAACGGACGAAAATCGATTATAACTCTCACTAAAGCAAACGCAATTCATTCCCATTCCCAGTCCGTGTCAAATGAATAAGTTCAAAACCAACTCGAACTCATACCGAACTTGAAGAGAAACAATAAAGAACCGAGCGTCAAAGAAGTTCCCTTCCCAAAAACGCCAACACGCTGCCTGCCACCTCCCCGTCGCCCCGCCATCTCACATCCTCTACTACCCCCAGCTTTGTCCCCGCTACCTCCCCGCCCTGTCCCTGAGCACAGATCGCCGCCGGTGCAGAGCGGGACAGGGGCGTGGCGGGGCAGGAGGGGGTGGTGGGGCCTGACGGGGCGGGAGGGGGGCGGGGCGGAGCGGGGTGGAGCGGCGCCGGCCCCTGTCCGTCGCCCGGGGCGGCCAGAGCGGGGTCGCGTTATGGTTTTCGATCCCTCCGAGATGGATTTCCGCCAGATATCCCTCGAGGAGGCGGCGATCGGGTCTTAAACCCGCGCTGCGACCGGCCGTCCTCGTCCTCCCCCTCCTGCCTCCGTCCACCGTCCTCCCCGGGCGCCGCCAATTGATACGGGCCCAGAGGGCGCCGTCCAGGGCGCGGCCTCCGCAAAACCCCGCCGCCCAACCCCGCCACCCCCGCCCTCGACATCGCGGCCGCGCTCCACGCTGCTCGGAAGATCCCCCTCTTGTCCGGACGAGCCTCGTTCGAGGACGAGTCCACGTTTCATTCGAATTATACCTGGGTTGTATTCTGCTACGACGAATATGATTGGAAGTCTTCACGACGAGGACACTGGCAGCCTCACAAAAATCTATAGCGGTCGTGGTAGTACCTCACTATAATATATTTCGCAGCAAATCGAGAAAGAAGAAGGAAATGGGAACTTACAAAAAAACCCACACAATTTATTATAAATTGGAAAATTTCTGTTATTAAAGTAAGTGTTCAATTTGCAACCCCATTGATGTACCTTAATTATTGCTCGATGATTGAATTGTTCGGAGAGTGGATCATCTATTTTTACAGACCTAACGTCCAGAATTTATCAGGCATACAAACATAACACAGAATGTTCATTTAATCATCACGCTCATTTCAAGCAGAGAGGATTTATCGCAATACCCAAGTACGAGCAACATTGTTTAACCGCGCTCACAACACATACCGAGCTCAGCCATTCCACACACGAAGACAGCTGCCAGCGAGAGAAGCGACGCGTTCGAAAAATACGGAATAAAGCAGCACGCGCACAACACAGCACGTGCGCGCAAACTTGGGCGGCACACGCAGACAGCCCAGCACCAACGGCACGCGCTCCGCTCGCAGCGCCAACGACGGACGGCGCAGAAACGGAGAAGAAAAAAAACACACACACGATAGCGAACGCACGAGCGGCGGGCGGGCGGACGGGCGGCAGAAACAAAACGCGGGGGCGTGCGCGTCTGCCGTCGCAGCGGCGGGAAGGCGGGGCCCGCGCGGGGCCACTATTACGGCGATTGCGCTTTCGCTCCTCTCCCTTACACACCCACACTTACACTAACATGCACACACACACACTTTCACTACCACATGTTCCGGGAGACCGGTCGGGAGCTTAGAGCTTTGTCCGGCTGGGGCGGTGCCCCGCTGGTGGGAGAGTCCTGGTTAGGTGGAAACCCCACTAGCCGACGGTAGGTCGGTGCCGGATCTCGCCATCCAGCGGGGAAATCACCGCCATCTCCCGAGAAAAAGCATGCACTACACTAACGGGACTAATGACCAAAGCAGTTGACGCAAACTTGGGTGGCACACGCAGACAGCCCAACACCAACGGCACGCGCTCACCTCGCAGCGCCAACGACGGACGGCGCAGAAACGGAGAAGAAAAAAAACACACACACGATAGCGAACGCACGAGCGGCCACTATTACGGCGATTGCGCTCGCACCCCCAGCCACGCTACAGCAGGGGGAGAGTGGGCGTGGTGCGCACGAGCGGCGGGCGGGCGGACGGGCGGCAGAAACAAAACGCGGGGGCGTGCGCGTCTGCCGTCGCAGCGGCGGGAAGGCGGGTCCGCGCGGCGCCCGCGCGGGGCCACTATTACGGCGATTGCGCTTTCGCTCGCAGCCAGGCTACAGCAGGGGAGAGTGGGGTGGTGCGTGGGCTCCGGTGCAATTAGCAATCAGCTTCCTTTCAGCCCCGCGCGCGAGCGCGCGCGCGGCGCGGGCGGCGGGGCGGCGCTCGGCGGCGCGGGCGCGTGCAGCGCGGGAGGAGGCGAGCGTCGACGCTGGTGCGTATTGTCGCAACGGAAGAGGGGGGAGGAGGTGGCGGAGTCCAAGTGTGGGTGCTTAGAAAGGGAGGACAATAGGAAATGGATTATACGGGAGAAATGTGCGATGAAGAAATTAGAAAACAAAACTTAAGGAAAGGCAAATGGTGAGCAAACCTAGTTGCAACAAGATCAAAACGCAATGAACATAAAGAAATGGCATTCTGTAAAGGTATGGGAAAGTGCAGAATTTACTCATACAAGTTTTCAGATTGAGACTGATTATGACAAAATGTAACAAAAATGTAACTAATGTTCGTTCAATTATTTTTACACAATTGTTTTGTTAAGCTGATGTAAAAATAATGCCATAATTAGATTTATATCAAAACACAAAACAATTTAGAGACTTGAAGTTACGGATTTGGTATACTTACGAATGTTTTACGAATTGTTATATTTCAAGAATAATACACATAATAAGAATATTTTCTCATGGTATCAGAACAAAATGAAACACTGAAACAAGTAAAGCAATTGTAATATTACGAGTAATAACGATGTGTAAATGCAAAATCAAAGTACATCTTAATGCAAATGTTTTCATCAGATCTTTTGAAGAAATATTCCTCAAAGTGCATATAATAACAGTAACACGAGAATCCTAGCTCAGAATGAGAAATGTGTAAATGTCAAGGCCTAGAAAAGGAAACTTTCTCTTTCAGGACATCCCTATGAAAGGGAAAGCTGATTGCAAACGTGAGCTTTGTGTTTCGAAAAGGGCATTTGTCAAGGAGTCAAAACTTCAACAACTTCTCCTCGTTTGCACATTTCAAACGGATCACGTTGCTTCGATCTTGAAATCGCTTTCAAAGAGTAAACGATCCTCACGGTCTCGAAAGTCCCCCGAAAGGAACGTATCAAATATGTAACGATTTGCGAATGTAATAAATTAGTACGTCCTCCCCTAGGAAATTGACGTGAGCGATCTGGACACCACTGGGCACGAGGGTTTACATCACAGAGTTCGAAAGAAAAGTGAGGAAAGCAGATGTCCGAGCTGACGGCATACGTAAAAGTTGAGATGGAAGAAGGGACGTTACTGGTGATTGAAGAAAAGGCGGAAAGTGTGAGACAGAGCAGAAGTGCGCTGAGGAAGTGAAGGGGAGGGTGTCGCCAGTAGGTAAACTGCGAAATGTCGGCGAGTGGTGGCGGTGGAGGGGGGGGGGGCTTGCCTCAGTTCACACCGCTGCACCTGCGCCACCCATGAGGCGGGGAGGGGGAGCTCCGAATTAATCAACGGAGGGCCTCTGCAAATTGCGGCTTCAGCCGGACACATTCCCTTTATCCGGCGCGATCCCCCAATCCTCTTTTATATAACACGTCGCCGCTCCGCGCCACCGCCCAGTCGCGTCATCGTCGCCGAGGCGTTCTGCAAGGAAGGGAGGGAGGGCGGGCGCGAGGACTGAGGACAGAAAGGGAGGCGGGGCGGGGCGGGCGTCTCTGAAGGAAACGCCTGCGGCGCCTGGGGGCCACGGGGAACAAAGAGAGCCTTTCGGAAGGAGATGAAAAGAAAAATCCTCCGACCGCGAGGACCCCCGCGCGCGAACCGGGGCGCCCTCGCCCTCGTCCTTGTCCTCGTCCTCGTTCGCACCCTCGCCCACACACCCGCAGCGCCCTCGCACTTAGACACACACACACACACGCCCGCGCACGCGCTTTCGCCAATGCTACCCGCACGTTCCTTCCCTCGAATGCCGATTGCCTTTTCTTGCCAAGCTGGCTTCTGTTCTCGGGCGAGGCGGGCGGGCGGTGGCGACGGAGTGATCGGCGTGGGGAACGCGTTCATATAACTTTGAAACCCAGTCTTGATATATTTCTCAACACGTGTCTCAACTGCAAGATTATACGGATGATGAGATGTTTTTTTTAATGGCAACATATTTACATTTTGTATGCGTTTTATTTTCAAGAAAATATTAATTGAGACGGTACTTGTAATACGTGTTTTCTCCTTAACATTATAAAAAGAATAAAATATCTCTTGAGGATCAACAAACGATCCATTTACAAAACTGGGTGTAAACTTCCTTGCAATTACTTATGTATCTCCATGTAGCAGACATACGATCCCTCTCCACGTGATCCCGCTTCTCCCTATAGGTGGGTTTCCTAACATCTCTCCTCACTAGCGCTAGGTTGGATGTGATTGCATTAGTACGACATAGGTGAAGTTAGACTTCATCGCATTTATGTTAACTGACATTAGTTCTACTTCCAGTAAGTTTGGCAATAACTTACGTTAACACAATGACGAAGGGGATATCGCATCATTCTCAACTGATAAGTACAAATTTCTCGGTACTAATTAAAGTAAACAAGTACTTATATTGATATTTGATAGATGCAATAATTAAAGTATCGGATCAACAGGAACACACTTCAAAGGGTCGCTCTTGCACCTCCCCTCGTCCAGTCACTCTCTCATTTTAGTAGAGAGGCAAAAAAAGGCAATCGTAGGAAAAAATGGAGGTCGAATACGAGTCCATATACCATCCATTGTCAATGGAAAAATCACCTTCCGTCAATGCCTTCCACCACTGGGACAGGGTGAAACTTCCGAACAATCCTTGAACAGAGCAGGTTTGCGGCAGGTTTTGTCATTGGTGTTACGATTTCTTGATCTCTAAATCACACCACGACCATGATCAAGTGCCTTTTTCTGATCGCTGAATTCAAATTCCTGTATATGTTAGGCTAAAGCCTGGATTTGACTAATTCCCAAATTAACCGGTTAGTGTTCAAATTATCCAACATCTGTGCATAAAATCCGAAACAGGAACATGTTCTCAGAAAATTTCGGACTTTATTTGGATAAACATTAATAAAAAAGAGGTGGTTGAGGTATGCGAAGTTGGTTACGGTGATAAATAATAGCAGTTACGAGATCAGTTGTTTATCTACATACTCGAACCCACCGAGTCTATTGTATCTTAGTTGATGCTTCTTTACGCATTTACAACAAGTTTCCGGCCTTGTATCTTCGCTTTTTACATTAAACAGTCCCAAGTCTATGCCAAGCGTATTTTTACGCAAAACTTGGGATCACACAAGTCGCCTCTCACTCGGACAATCACATTAGCCAGCGCCTTGCGACCGGTACTAACATTAGAAATTATTTGTTCATCATTCATTCTTCATCAACACCATGTGGCCAACGTGAGAATGACTATGCTGTTCGTAATATTAACTATATTTCCGCCTTTAGTCGTGTTAACGTCTCCTCCACTGCAGTCCTCTTCACCCCCCCGCCCCAATCCTCCCTTCAACCGCCGCGTTTTCAGTCGCAACGTAGTTCTTTAAGTACTACGAAGCCCACGACGTACCCCAAGGGCTCTCCGAGCGACCCAAGCTCGTGCAACGCCACAACTCAGCCGACCGCTCTCTTCCCCAACACAACGCGAGTCGGCCCCGCCTGCCCAGCGAGCAAGCGCGACAGGATCAGCGGCAGCCGACTGGCACGGGCTAGAGCGAGCGAGAGAGAGCGAGACGTGTGTTGGAACTGCATCAAATATTCACGCGGGCCGCTCTCTGTAACTGTGGTGAGCTTTCAATTATTAATTTCTCAATTACCGGTTTTATTCGAGTGCGACGTACTGCTCCCGCCAGATGCCAGCCGCTCGCTGGGCTGAACCGGGCGCTGGGCTGTCTCTCTCGCTCGCCGCCGTCTCAGCGTACGACGCCCGCGGATGAAGTGACGCGAGGTTGCGCGCGGGAAAACAAGCGCCCCGGAAGACTCGTTCAATTTTCTTAACTGCTTTTCATGCTTTCCGTTTCACTTTAAATTTAAATGTCGTCAAATGTCTGAGGGAGGAATAAAATAGTGTATCTCATCAGCTTACATAGCCTGTTCTGTGTTACCATAAATCACACATTTGAAATTGAATACACAATTCGTATTTTAAAATTCTATCATCGACTGTCTCAGCAGTTATTCAGTCATTACGTATTTATCGAATTCACTGATACGTAATAGTGGAGAGAATATTATGGAATTTTATGGCAGAAAATTGTTTCATTCAAATACTCATTTTCTCGTATCAAATTTGTTTATCACGAGACGTATTCTTCGAATTTGTGGGTATAAATAAATCTAGAAAATTATAAAAAAACATTTGTGAAATATTTTACAAGCACTTTTTATTAGAACGTAAATGCAAAGTATGTGACGATGTTTTTTTGGAAACAAAATAAGGAAAAACGTACAATTACTAAATCGTATATAACTTCAAGAGTACTTAGAGAAAAAAATCTAGATTCATATTACCAATATATGTATCAAGAACTCTTTTCCCCTCATTTGGTGAGTAGTATGTGAACCGCCAATGCAATGATATTTGAATTTTTAATAGGTTGTCGCCATGTAAGTTGCACATATTATCCAGTCAACATTATTTGTCATGATTCACAACTGCAAACATTGTTTCTAATCTGTGTCTAACTTCCCTTTCTGTTCCCACCAATTTCTCTCCATTTTCAGTCCCCCAATTCGTCCACCCGCGCTGTCTGGGCCACCGTCTTGAGAGTGGCGCAGAAAGGTTTAACGAGCATGAAATCCAAATGGTAATTTGATTTGAACTTAATTAACACAACTCCCGTAGCTGCGAGAGAGACGAGGAGGAGCAGCAAAGGTAGAAAAGGAAGGGGGAAGAAGTGGAAATAAGAGAAAGAGCACCACTAATATGGGCTTACCACGAGTACCGCACGCGCCTTCGGGAACGTTAATGACGAACTGTAAAGAGAGGGGAATTTAGTACTTCGCTGCACGCGCGTACGCCCGCCCGCGCCCGCCTTGTTATGGCTTTCGAAACAACTCCGCTTCTCCAGAAAGCTTTCTCACCCCTCCGTTCAAATCAAGGATTGTCTGCGGATTGGCCATTGTCTCCATGTGAACAATTTGTTTAACCACTTATGACAAAGAAATAAAACAATATTTGGATATAACATACACTTTTTGATCTTGAGATATGGCTCTTTACGAAACTAAGTTCGTCTTGTTAACAAATATAACGTTCATATTTTAGAAACTTGACATCGTTTATTCTAAAATGACCTAAATACACAAAGTAATGCTGAAAAATCACAGGTCCATAGATACTTTCTCTCCATATCTCTTCAAAAAAGGGGTTCGCCTCCTAGCAAAACATCATTGTTTAGTAATTATAAGGTTGTCTTCCGGTTAAATGTGTCACTATTCTACTGCAATTGACTCTCAAATAGAACAATGTAATGTTCTACATAAAACAGGTTTTTTGATTTTGAAATTCAGTATTACAGTGATCCATACAAATAGAGAATCGAATTATCTCATTTTTAGACGCGTGTGTAACGAGATGCATCGTATGAATTTATAGATAAAGTAATTCAGATGTTCATATTCAATCCTCCCTCCTCTTACAAACCAAGTATAGCTTTCCAAAGTAATAACTTTTCCACTCTTGAAGTATGTATATTTGTTGTAATTTCATCTGACATCAATAGCAAGTCTTCCAGTGCGGCATTATCTTCCAGTAATTTACTCTTAATAATCTGATTCCAGAGTTTATCAATTCATACGAAAACGTTACAGGTACCCAAGAACGAGCAGTGTGATATGTTTTAATAAAATTTATGCAAAAGAATGCATCAAAAATGAAATCATACTTTTGAACTATTAAATGTACTCTCGATTTTATAGTCATGAATAGATCTACTTCATTCATGTTGAGCAGAAATTATAACATAATTCAATATGGGACTGCTTACTCATGGTGAATACTCATTAGAGTATGAAAGAGCAGTCTAGCAAAGAGCTAAGTCCTTTCAAGAAGCAGTGACTTCACGTAGTGCATTCGCACAATAAACACCAAGGTCATGCACGGCAAGCGGCAATCTCCGCTGAGAGGCAAGACCATTAAAGATGCCGTGTGATGCTTTTATTTCTAAAATTACAAGCAACAAAACGACCTCTCTTACGACGAAACGCTTCGCACAAAAAGAATGCACCACCCACGAGCTTTTAGGGTCTTACTTTGCCACTGACACGGACGATACTCTCCCAGAAGAGCTTTGGCGAACATCCGCTTGGCGGCGTGCGTGGAGTCAAAGTGCAAAAGAACTCTGCAAGAAAGCTGGCAAGAACGCGATCGGTCGTGTTAAGTTATGGGCAGACTCTCCAGCACAGCAAAGAGAAGACACTCGCCTCTAAATACACGCTTGTCTTCATGACCAAAATGACTAAGTAGAGGAGAAAATAATAAAATGGTGACAATTACTCACCTTTGGATGTGCTCTCCTGGGGAAGGCAACTTTTGGATCGATCTGAAAAAGAAAAACAGAACATGTGACTAGTCACGTTGGACCTGCAAACTGGGAAACTCCATGCAATGCCTGCATCATGCGGACAACTCCGGACAATGACCTTTTATTCTGACAAGTAACAGTCTCGCAAAAACGAAAGGTAATTTGTCTGCAGAGCATTACATGGGCTTCACATCCAAGATGGACTAATAACTATAATAGCTGCATGCTATTTTGATTTATTGAGTCGTCTGAACGACATGCTTATTTCTGTGCTAAAGTAAATTGCTTAGGTGACTTCGCGGCTGTCTCCAGTCATTAAGTCATAAATTATTCTGCGAGGTGCATTTGACATTTCACTTACATAAAAAACCACCCACCTATAAAATTATAAACTAAATATGTTTTCTAGGAACCGTCGTTTCCTCTGCCGCTTGGAACGTTAATTGAAATGTTCTAAGTATAAAGTTGCCAAGTTGTTGATGACTTATCCAATAATATTTACAAAAACATATAAAGAAGCAAGTTTCATCTTAGGACGCCTTCAGGCTCTTTCTTACAAATATCTAACTTGTTTTCGAGTACTCGTTTCTAGAGAGGCGAAGTCAAGAACTTCCTGTAGTATCAAGTTGGGTAAAAGTTCTTCTTATGTAATGTATTTATTTATTAGTATTGCATAGATTTGATCCATAAAAATAAGTTATTTTAAATACAATATCATTTTTAAATGGGGATAATAGAGCACGTATTTTTCTACAAGAAACCAAGTGCGTTCAAGAAACCAGAAATGCTATACTATGGATTTAGGGAAATGTTTAACATTAAATGAGCTGTTATAATACTAGACAACATTTCACGATATTCAAAGAAATAACTAGTGAAGTTTTTATTATTTGCTATTAATTTAAAATATACAAATTCTGAAACGAGTAAAAGATTGTTCACCCACTCATATATTCCTACTTCACAGAGAATAAATGAGGCGAAGAAGGCAAAGAAACAGCGAATGTTATCTCTACGCTTTTTGTCAAACCGGATAAACAGCGAAGCAAAAAAAATCATCGTCCTCAACTGCGTACGTGCCTCAAACTTGGAGCGGGAATCTTAAATCCATTACGGGGTAACGCGAACATTAGCGCCTCCCGCACATCAACCGCACGGGCTTGCTGCGTCTTCGGGACGGGGCACGGGCCGCCAATCAAGGTGTCGCGGGCGGCGAGATGCCCTGTCCGAGGTGCCGACCGCACGCTGTCCGTCTCGAGGCCCTCCGCCGCCCTGCCACGCCCCCTTCCCGCGCCGCAACCCGCGCCGGCACTCGCGCGCACGTGCGGCGGACGCGTCGGCCGCGCCGCATCAAGAATTGATCAGTGGCCCGTCCTGATTAATTGAGCAGCCTCCTCGATAATAGATTGATTACCGATATCTCGGGAGACCGGCCTCTCCGCGCCCGTGTCCCCTCCCCCGTTCCCCGCCTCTTCCCGCGCCCTCCCCACCCCTCCCCGGCCGCTCGTCAATGTTGGAAGCGCCTCGGCCGACCCGCGCCGCAGCGGTCTCCGTCACGTTGGCTACCCTGGCGCGGGGACGCGGCTAATGCGGCTGCGGAATCCCCCAGACGCCCTTCCCCTCTCCTCTCCTCTCCTTACCCCGCTGCTCACACCGACCTCACACCCTCGTCACCGAACGGACTTCAATTATATGGGACGCGTCGTCAGTTTTACACAGCGCCGAGTAAGCTTTCAAAATTGACCTAACTTTCGCGTCACAAATCCGTTTGGTCCGGAAAGAAAATTATTTGATTTCGTGAACGCGAATGTGGAAGTCGGTTATACTTAAGAATTGTGATATTTTGCCTTGTGGAGGGATAATGATTACAACCTCAATCCCTTCAAATTGAAATTACCATGTTTGGTTATTCCAAAGGATTTAACCAAGTCCTCTGGGCTCGCTAACATTTTAATTAATATATTTTAGTAAAATATTCTTAAGTTAATTTAATTGAAAAATCCTTATTATTGTAAAATTGTAACGATTTTAGTTTAAGAGAATATTTGCAGCAAAGAAACATCACGATATATGAGTTCGCATAACATATTGTCAATTATGAGAAACAATATAGATAGCGAGTTTCCGAACATCCAGTATAAGAAATTCCGTTTGTAAAATAGATTTTCTAGACCTGTGTGGTACAGTATCTTACAAACACGCAAGCTGTCCAATATATCTGCATACATTGTGTAAGTTTCAGATACGACACAATCCTCTTGTGAAAACGGGAAAAGGAAAACGCTAGCGTGTGAAGATAAGGCCTCATATTCCCCCTGAACGTATAATTTACGGATTCCGTTCACGGAGCTCGACAATTTGGTCCCTACACGTCTCGAAAATTGAAGCGAGAAATAAACAAACGTTCATAAAAATTAAATAATTCATTATACAGTTCCAGCGACCATAATTATTTCATTTTTAAAATTATTTTCAAAAACAATTTAAAAAAAATTAAACTATCACAATGAAAATATAAAGCAAATCATTTCATCTTATTATTCATACTTAAGTGAAATTAGAGAAAGTTAATTTGCCATGGTAAACCTTGAACTATAAATGCGTTTAGTTTCAAGTTTGCTTTCATTTACATAACGCGTAAAAATTCATTATAAGAACAAGAAAAACAAGATACACTTGTCCAACCGGTCGTTGCATTCTGTACTTGGAGACATACATGGTTAACCGCTGTCTCAGGTTACGGATCAAGGCAAATAAATCACGAAATTAAATCCTAATATATCTTGGCTTTTTTCGCACGCCTCCACTATCCTATACGATCAGATAACGGAGAAGCAGTAGGGAAGCGAGATTGAATTTAAATAAATCTTAATCATTTTGCTGACATGAATTTTAAAGAAGTTATGTATGAGAATCAGTTTTTCCATATGGAAACTATGTTTGGAAACGTAGAGCATATTTTAAAAGTATAAAAAAATTGGTTTCAAAGTAGATCCAATCTTCACAATGTCAAAAAAATGTATGTAGTGTATAGTGCCGATGATTTACCATTTCTAAATAGTTGTTCACATATCCCTACTCGAACTAGTGAAGGTACACAGAAGAGCTGAACAAAAATTGTGATATAATTTCGAACATCATCTAATTCTATAGGCCCGCAAGTGTGAGAGATGCAAAAAGACGCATTATGTGTTGCAGTTTATAGACAGGCTCTGAGTGTTGCGAGTTTGTATTTGAATTTACCAAGCTTTGCGGTATCGTAATCAAGAAGCTTTGACGTCTTTCATCTTAAAACTCTTTCTCCGCACCTGGAGGGTTATTGCCCAACGACCAGTAACAACTTTTTTATGAACAATTCATTTTGTAAAGAGGAATTGAAAAATTGATATTATGCCCGCACGGTTGCAAATCACATTTCAACTCGCGAACATGGTTTCTATGGTTTGGTTTCTATGGTGTGTTATATAGGGTGATTGGTCTGTCAATTCTAGAATCAAATGGTATTGAATGCTATAATTTATTCTAAGAATTGATGGCGTAGAGTGTCCTAGTGTCCTATCACACGACTTCACTCGAGAGAGTAGACTGTGCAAGGAATACATTATCCGCGTTTTAGAAATATCGCCTCCTATCCACTTAGAAGCTGATCCTTGATTATCACAATTTGCGTAACCAACTCTTGCACCATACGATTTCCGCAATCTTCTCTTTTGTAATCTCCCTCCACCCACCCATTCCCCACTCCCGCCACCGTCACCAATGTCACCAACGACAAAGCGACGTCTCCGCTAAACCCGCCGCGCCCCGCCCCGCCCCGCCCGCCCCATCCCGTCCCCCCTCCTTCCCCGTGGGCAACGTGATACGCCGTTGCTCGCGGTAAGCCGAACCGCGCGGTAGCGACGGGGTGGGTGAGATCGGGTAGGGCGGGGGGGGGGAAGCTGCTCACTCGGTGAAATTTCAGCCGGGAGTGGCGTTGCAACCCGCCGCCGCCGCCGCCTCCGCTGCGGTCCGTGGCTCGTGACGGGCCCCGGGTGCGGCTTAGGTTCCCGGCACGGGAACGATCTGACCGGATGTGCTGCCCTCTGCCTACGCCCTTACCCTTACCCTCTTTCCGCACCCTTCCACTCGCAAGTTATTCGTCAGCTCAGCAGACAGCTCAAGTGAAGCCGTTGCTCGGATCGTAGGGCGTACGTCTTCTCTTGCTCGAACTTTTGCTGTCGAGATGATCTCATCGACCAGTAGGCGTTGATTGGTTTGTTGTTTTTTTTTCGTGTTTCCGGGCGCATCAACTGCGTTGGTCATTAGTCCCGTGAGTGTAGTGCATTTTTTTCTCGGTAGATGGCGGTGATATTCCCCCGCTGGATGGCGAGATCCGGCGCCGACCTACCGTCGGCTACTGGGGCTTCCCCCTAACCAGGACTCTCCCACCAGCAGGGCACCGCCCCAGCCTGACAAGCTCTAAGCTTCCGACCGGTCTCCCGGAATATGTGGTAGTGTAGTGCATGTTAGTGTAAGTGTGTGGGTAAGGGGAGCGGATAGGACAAGGAAGAGGAAGGACAGATCGCGCGCGGTCCGTGGCCCGTTTGGTAGGGTACTGCTCCAGCATTCGCCTGGTGTTGATCGGAGAAACCACGGAAAACTACCTATCAGAGCAGCCGACGGCTAGAATTCTTCTCCAGCCAGCGACTGAATTCGACCTAACTGAGAAGCTAGTGTCGAAAATTCTGCCGCCAATGGACTCTCAAGTTCATTGAATATTTTTTATTATATGTCCCGACTTCTTCTCACGGGCCAGGCAAATCTGCGCTCCGACAACAACCGCGATTTGCGAGTAGAAACGTCGACCATCTACGACGAGCGCTTTCGCGTTTAGCTCAAAACTCCACCGCTCTGTTGCCCATCTTGCATCGTTCCTCATGCGCCGGTCTCTTCCTGTGACGCGCCATCAGACGCACGGGGGCGCTCGCGGGGCGCCGCCGCCTGTGGGCGGTCGCCGGGTCACACGACGCCGTAGCTGACGCCCGCTCAGGGGCGCATCAGGCGGGGGCGGCAGCGGGGAATTTTTTGGGGGCACCGAGGTCACACGCGTTGCGGCGGAGGGCGACGCCGCCCGGCCGACCGGCGTCTCGGTTGATTAATCACGGACCGGGCGCTCCAACGCGAGAACATCTTCGTCGGACACCAGGTTCGCCAGAGAGGACGGCGGGGGACCAAGAGGCGATGAATCGGGAAGAAAGAAGGAACAAGTTGAATGAGTCGTATGGGGAGGTGACCTGTATTCCATAGTGGGGGAAGAAGGAATTTGTGGGGGAAGAAGGAATTTTTCGCAATTTATTTGCAATCTTTCAATAATATTATATAAAAATTGAGAAGGTAAGTTAATAGTTTGGAAGATATTTTTGAATAGTTATGGTCCATTTGGGTCATGGTGTATGGTTAGAGGTCATTTTGTAAGTAAACAAATTTTTAAAAAAATGGACGAAGAAGGTATTGTAGAAGGGAGAACAGTAGAATGAGGAAAATAATGTCACAAGTTCTAGAAAATGTACAGCATTCTACGAGAGGCAACACAAAACTCGATTTATAATTTGAATGAAGAATAGGGATGAAAAGAATCTGCATTTTTGAATTTTAAATCCATTCAAAATATCTAGAAAGAGAGAGGGGGATTCGTATCATCCATAAAAATTATCTTAAATAAAATCTCTTCCCCCAAGTAGAATGTTTAATGTAATTTTATATGTATAATAATGGAAAATACTAAAATAAAACGTTTGCACTCTTGTGGTGTAGTACTCTGATGATAGATCATTTTTTAACAAAAAATCAAAAGGATTTTCTTTACTTAAATGTTATCATCCAGAAAAACTGTAAGTCGCTAGTCACTGAAATTTCTATCTTTTCACAACAGTTTTACTTTACGATGGCAAAACATGCAACGACAGAACCTGCCAAACGGATCGAGTAATCTTCTGTGTAGGAGGATCATGACTAATTTCATGTCTCCGCCCACGTCAGGGCAGAATCGGAAACGATAAAAACGCGCGGAAAGCCATGACCAAAGAGGGTCCTCTTAAAACATCACGAGACCGTTCGCTGGATGAGACGGGGGAAGGAGTGGTGCGTGGGCGGCGCTGGGGTGGCGTCGGGGGCGAGGCCTAAGCGACAGCTGCGGCGCGTCGGAGAGCGCGGAAAAGCTCTCGCCGAAGCTCGTTACCAGGCGCGGTCGTTAATAATGGCGGCGGAAGCTGACCGCCACGTCGCGCCACCACCCGCCGCTGCGCTTGGGATCCGCCGGCGACAAGCTGTCCTCCGGGCGCTTCTCCCGGCATAGCAAATTGCCACACGGCTACAGAGGATGGATTCATTTTTCGAATATTTTTTTTTTCATTCGAGGAGACAAGGGGAGAAATATGGCGTTTAGTTGCAAATAAGTAAATTTGGAAGATTGGTAATAAAACAACAGGTTTTGATTTTGTCAAACTATGACTTGCTCGAACTGAACCCCAAAATTTGCACAAAATGATAATCTAATTTTAATCACGATGTGCAAAAAACGACGTCACATTTTATTCGTGATTATTATTAGATAGTTCCTCAGATGTACACCCCACAGTCAATTATATGTCTAAGGTGTCGCAGGAAGAGACTCAACTGACAGCCTTGAAAGTCAAGAAACAAATATGTGGTCTCTAGGAGGAAGTTAGTAAGCGCAATATGTAAGTTTAAAGACATATGCCCCTGCCCATTGGTTGTCCGGATTCTTTCATTCGCCAAACTGCTATGGCTCATCTCAAAGAGAAGCAGTAAGGCCCAGACTTAACTGTTTACTAAACGACTTAATTGTTTACGAATTTATTCGTAAACAGATAAGTCGTTTTTTCTTTCATCATTGAAGTTAATTGACTACATCTTTTGATAACGATGATCAAAAATCATGAAGCTCATGGCATCCTCGAGATCGTTACAACACTACATTCTTAACCCACATTAAAGAAATCGTGTAATTTGAAAATAATGTATTCTTACAAGTTGGAAAACAATGACAAAGAACATTTCCCCAAATATTCTAAGAATTTTATTAGGTATTTTGATAACATACTGTGAAGAACTGCACGACTCTTTACACTGTTCTCACGACTATATTTTGTTCCCTTTTCCCTCAATTATTTTGCTCTTACATTATTATGTGTAACAAATGTTATGTCACTCAAATTATATAGCAGTGCATCAAGATCTAGAGAAAAAATGGGATCGTTAAGTAGATACGTGATCAGAAGACATGTAATGATACACATTTCCACAATTCGTTCTTTCTACCGAACGCGTGCAATGACCCGTTCGTTTCTGCAGTGTCACGTTCTCAACAATTTACTTTACTTAATTATCATAATCACAATGAAAGGCTCGTGTCTCCAGAACAAATAAATCAAATGCAAACATTTCATTTCAAAAGTGTATAAAAATATCCCGATATTTCCATTACTATCTAATAAAAATAATTATTATCAAGCGGAATCGTCTAGAATTAAATTTAAAAAACCATACCGTTAAGATTTATGGTAGCACGTATACGAGAGGCTAACATTTATAATAACATTAAATTCTTCAGTGCTTCCAAGTTCATGTCAGGTTTCTAAAAAATGATTTTTTTGGAATTCATCAGAAAAAAACTCAAAATCCTGTAATTGGGAGATAGCATGAATACGGTTTATTGAGAGTTTCTCACAACACAAAGCATGAAGAATCGATGAAAACCCCATGACCACAGTGAGGTGAAAACATGCTATGTACGTCTTATATCACTATGAAACGAAGCACTCCATACGTACATGAATTTACTTCGTGTAATTTACAAAATAATCTGTATGATTTTAAATCTCATCCATAGCTCACAATACTCAAGTACAACGCGTCGGTCAATTACGTCGCGCATGAGCGGGTCACTCGACAACGTGCATTGTGGCGTCGCCGCCCCCACCGCCCTCGGCCGGCGGCCGCCGCACAGCGCGGCGCACGCCTCCAATTAAGTCGTTAAGAGGCCTGCTCGTCACCAAACCTCAGGAAATATTAATACAGGCCGATCCCTGCTCATTAGCACGCCGTCGCCGGCGGCCTGTCCGGAACAATGATGCGCGATTAACATTCATGAGGGGTGGCGGAACGGGCGAGGCGCAGGCGATACATATGCAACGTGTGCGGGAGGTGCGGGTGGCGGGGCAGGGAAGGGGCGACCGGTAGCCCGGGCAGGCAGCTGGTGGCAGGCGGAGGGCGAAAACCGGCGGGTAGCGGGTAGTGGGTAGTGGGTAGCAGGTGGTTGGCAGTGAGTGGTGTGGGGTGAATATATGCGAATTTTCAAACCAAATTTAATTCAATACAAGTACTACCACACAATTCAATACAAGTACTACCACCGGCTGAAAATGGCTCAGGGTGTCAACTCATGACACTGCGGTGCATCTAATCGAGATGTACTAGAGTTAAATCCCGTTAGTGGCGAATTTTCGACAACAGCTATATAGCTAGGTTGGATTCAGAGACTGACTGAAGGAACATTTTAGCGGCCGGCTGCTCTGTTCGTTAGTTTTCCGTAGTTTCTCCGATCAATAACAGGCGAATGCTGGAGAAGTACTCTAACAAACGAGCCAAGGTTCGCGTGCAATCTTTTCTTCTTCCTTGTCCTTCCCTTCACCCCTTCCTTACACACACATACCCTTACATGCACAACTCTATCACACATGCCAGTCGAGAACTTATAGCTTGTTTTGGCTGGGGTAGTCTCGCTGGTGAGAGATACGTGTACGGGGAAAACACCGCAAGCCGACGTGTAGGTCGGCACCGGATATCACCAACCAGCAGGCGAAGGACACGACGATCCCCCGTGTTAAAACATGCACCACAATGACCACAACTGTTGACGTGCCAGTAAACACGAAATAATTAACCAATCAAACATACTACCATCATAAACTAGGTCAATCTGCGTTGAATAAAAAAAAATGCTACGCTGTGATGGAGACAGTAATCGAGTCGAAAAGGGACCGAGTGCAGAGAAATTCGCTCTTTGACCGACGAACGGACAGAACCAAGTCCGAACGTCACTCAACCAAGCGAAACGCAAAGCCTGTCATCCGAACGCGCGTGCACGCACTTCCGAAACCGCAGCCCGAGGCCAAGTTTCTCCCCCCCCCCGCCGCCATCCCGTCGCAGCGGCAGCAGCGTCCGTCCGTCCGCCGCCGGACAGAGGAGAACGATGACGCGGGGTGACGTACGTCAGGCGATACCCACAAAAACAAAGCCGGTCGGCGATGTTTATCAGAGAATTAAAACCCGGGGCACGAAACGCGCAGGCGCTCACGCGAGCTGTGAAAACAGATGTGCGCAAGGCATTTATCACGCGTGCGCGGCAGGAATATCTTGCGGGACGTATTAAGATATTGCTTGTGTGAGATGCGTATCGAACCGCGTTTGAAACGAATTGCGTTATTAACGGAAACGAATTCGCAGAAGTGACATGTGGTGCAACTAATATGTTTGACACATGCTTATACTGGTGTATTTAAAACACTTACACTACGACTTACATCTTACACTACGATTTCAGACGAATCTGTTGTAATGCAAATTAACGTCGTATTACGTTACGTGTGAAATTATTAAGAGAACATCTACATTAACTAGTTTTTGTATAAATCTTTCTCTTAGATGCAACAATCTACACAGACTATTGTGAGACCAAATGTGCTTGACAAATTTGTCATATATGTGAGGGATTATACATCTTCCAGGACAAAAAATATTACTAGGTTGAAAAATATATCTCACTGAGTTCCATATGAATTGCGTTATTCTTAGAGAATCTACTGAAAAGTTCACAAGCCTGTAAATATGAAATGTGATATCATACATGTTTCTAAATAAGAATTAACTCTACTATATCGCTGTGACACATGTTCATTTCACAATTAAGTACGCTATACATTTCATTATGTAACGTAGTGAATTGAAATTTAATACGTTCTGAAATGTAGTACGAGGAAGAGAAATTTTTTAAGATAAAACCCACCAACTTGATGTCTCAAATCAACAAATTTATGTTTCCAGGAAAACCAACAATTTGACTCTGGCAATGAGATATATTTTTTATAAATAAAAAAATGGAAAATACGTAAAAAAGAGAAATCCATCCATTGTATTTTTCCATATTTAACTATGGGTGAATTAAATCTGCAGGCTTACCCTGCTGTTCATTATATCAATTTCCTCCTCCAAAACTGTTCACAATTCCGAGCGCAGATTTTTTGAAGAAAAAAAAAAGAGTAAAGCAGCGTCGCTCAGCGCATCCATCTTCCGCTATCCCTTTCAAGTTGCTCAACTCGTTCGCTTTCCCGTCTCAGCGATGAAAATTACAAACATGAATAATACGAAACTCCGACCACGCACAGAGAAGCACCTACCTCCAAATGCACACAACCTACGTAATACAGATTTTTCTTAAGCCTCATATTTTATTCATCGGAATTACTGCGCCGTGCTCCTATACATATAGCATCGAAACGTTCTCTCAACCTCCCCCGTTCTCGTTTCGCCTCTTCCCACCACTCCCACCACGTAATCACCGTCACCGCCGCTTCACCAGCACAGGTACTGCCACCGTTGCAGTCCCTTTCTCGCCGTCCGCTCTCCTTCGTCGTCGTCGTCGTCAACGGTGCGAAGGCGACGTTGCCTCCGTCGCTACGTCTGCTATGGAAATGGGTGCGCACCGAAACGTCTGTTTGAAGATAAAATAATTTGCAATTTGACTTACAAAGCAGTCGAGCGGGTAGACTCACACAAAGCGAAGTATAAGCGAAGAGAGCTCGCGAGGGGTCGAGCCAAAATGCAGGGGAATGTCGATAGGTTGCGCTCACGGTGCCAGGCCTTTGCTGGAAAGGCGGGGGGGGAGGCGAGGGAGACAGGAATAGTAAAATCCCGAGAGGAAGGTAACGGGGTCGACGATATCGATGATAATGGAGGAGGAAATAAGGTTGGGAGGGCGGTAGGGGAGGTGATGGCTACTGGAGGGATCAGAGGTAGAATAACGGCCTGGTGAAGGGGACAGGGGCGGGTGTGGTTGAGCTGTGCGAAAGGTGCTAGTGATAGCTACAGGGAACAGAGTGACTTCACCATGCCAGTGAAGGAAGAAGTGGGTGGTGGGATTCACAAAGACGTAGACGCAAGCCTGCGGAGCGGGAGAGGGCTGATTGGTGGTTTGTGGAGAGCCCATATACAACGTGGAATGAACGTCACATCTCAAGATGTTGGCTACGGATTTTGCCATACAAATCCATTTGAGAATAATGCGATCGATGAAGTGTTAAATAACGTACTTTACAAAATCACATTTAATTACCGAATAGTACGAACGTTGTGTATCTTTGTATTACACTCTTGGTGTTTATTTTTGAACTAAAGATCGTAAACAAATCTGTAATAAAGTAGTATTTTTCAATTTAATGTTGAATTTCTGTAATGAAATTACCGTAATTTATAAAATATTAACGACATTCTTCTTGCATTAATATATTTAATTATTTTACAATTTTTTTTAATTGTTTCACGAAACAAATACTTTCGGTAATGCGTAAGTGTAGAGTATGACTCTTACTGCTTTTAGTATTTCAGTGTTTTTGACATATTTATCACAATCTAATTCGCTGGATAATAGTACAGGTGTAGCACAGGGTCCCCAATTCCACTATTCGAAATCCACGCGCACGAGCGGGAGCGGGCCAACGCGCCGGGTCCCTGAGAGCGGAAGGCGGCAACAGAGGGAGCGGAACCAGGGGCGGGATTAAGACACGCATCGGGCGGGGCACGGGGCGGGGAGCAGGACGAGGAGGTTCATTGCAGATGCCGCGACCTCACCGGCGCCCTTACCACGGCGCACGGGACCCTCCCTCCGCCCCGCCCTCTACTCCCGGCCCGCCCCGCCCCGCCCCCGCAGGGGAGGCTTAAGCTAATGCATCAGCCCGCTTCTTGTGTTGACTTGCGCCGGCGCGGGGCCGTGAGTGAAGGGACGGAGCGGGACGGGGGCGGGGAGGCCGGCCCTAGGCGCGCCCTGCGGGCTGGCCCTCGGCCGGCGGCATTCATGAGCGGGGGAAGAGGGAGGGGCAGGACACGGCGCGGTAAGCGGATTGCTCCTAGCAGCCCTACTCCGCCCCGCCCCGCCCCGCCCCGCCCCGCCCCGCCCACACACGATCCGCTCCGCCCAGCGCCGCCGTCTCCGCCGCGTGTGGAAGGGGGCGGGGCGGATTTACGCACTCTGCCGTCCGGGCGGGACGGAGCTGGACGGGGCTGAGCGGGGTAGGTAGACCGGAGTGGAGCGGGGCGGGGAGGAGGCGAGACGCGCGTGTGGGACTTCGACCTTCAGCGACGCGTGTATGCAAGGAGAGCTTATCGAGAACGAACGTTAGAGCGGGAGCGCGTCCGCGGACATAGCGGCACGCGGTTCGAACATCGACGGCAGCTGGCGCGGAAACAGTTACGGAACTAACACACGCGCAAGTGTTCTTCCACAGCGTACATTCCATACATGGAGCACGAAAGCTTACATCGCAGCTTCAACGGGCGTGCCAACAGCTGAAGTGAAGTTCACGCGCTACACAAGGCGTGCTCACAACAAATTGACGGCTAGTTAATCCGAGTTATTGGAATGGCTGTCACGTTCACTAGCCCTAGCCGCGTTCCCTGCAACGTTCACAAGGATACTGTTTCCAGTATTCTGCTGATTGTCGGCTGCTGCTGCTGTTTCTAATATCTGATTCATGTTTATTTCAACAGTTCTTTTCACTTTTCTGCGTCTTCAGAATTTTTGAGTGCAACACAAACAACTATGTGACCTCTTTTAGACAACGCAAACAACATCATTGCCTTTATGTTTTTCAATCGGCACTTTCACTCTTTTTGTTTTTCACGTATCTATGTGTTTTTCATTTTTAGATATTGAGATGCCCAAATCATTTTCCCCCGTTTATTTGGATCACAGTCAATCATCCCGTTCCTTAAGAAACAATAAGGTGCTGAAGAATGATTTCGGATACGTAATTCAAACTAGTGAAGAGGAAATAATGAATAAATAAATCCAATTGAAAATCGTAATCATTGAACACTAAAAAAAGGCCACGAATGTCGTAAAAATATGCAAAAATACAAATAAACGCGCCGAAATAATTAACGTTTGAAACTATAACAAGCTAAGGATAGATGAAGGCAAAACTGGGAATTGCAACCGTTCGACGCAAGCGCTAAACAAGGCCAAGGGAGGATCGCGTTACAAGAAAACTTGCGCGTATAGTAGAGCGCTGTATTAATCGCGAGCGTCTCTTCCCCCACACCTCCCCAGATTGGCGGGGGGAGGGGGGAGCGGGAAAGGAGAAGAAGGTGGAGGACAAGCACGCAGCGCACAAGCGCCGCTGTGACGCGGCACGCATATTAATGGCGGCGGCAGCAGCGGAATGGAGACGCGGCCGAAGACGCGCGCAGATTAAGTTCCGAAGAGAGCGCTGCGCCGCGCCGAGCTCTGCTTCAAAATGGCTCAAACGCTCTCGAACACACAGAGAGAGACCTTTTAAGCTATATTTCCAGGTAACACGAAATAAGCTCCAACATTAAACAATTGAGCATCAATTCAAGAGACCGCAAAACACAGAACATCGTTAGCAGAGTAGTAATTTTGGAAGATACCAAAAGTACAAATTGTGATTCTCGTGCTGAGCGTGCTCAATCCCGTTCGTAAGTAGAGCTATTTGAGAAAACTCAGCACAAGAGAATTAGAATGTGAATTATTCTCTAATAATTATCAGACAATTCCGATCACTGACAATAACTACTTTTTCTGTATTCGATAATAAAGACATCAACAAGTAAATGCATTTCTTTAATAAGGACTTCTTTACGCAAAGAGAGAGATTATGCACTTGTACCTAAATGTTAGGGGCATTTTAAAAAATAAAATACTGTAACATTTCAAGACATGGAAAACCATCATTAAATGACGATAAATCCATAAGATACGTTTAGAAATAAATTTTTCCAACAAAGTACATACGTTTGGCCCGCAGAAAAGACATTATAGGAAAACATCGCTAGAAATAACATTCAGACAACCTAAATATGTTCTAAAACCAAACAAAATGTGTAAAGACAAATCTTGAAAATGAACATTCTGGTGGAGAAAAGAACACACATTGAGGTTCGTATCTTTCATTCTTCGTACATTAATTTTTTTTAGCAGAAACCATCCGCTCCGAAAGAACACAAAACTGTTCCGTAAGCTTTCAAGTGCCATTCCGTCCTCCCGCCCGGGGCGTGGCCGGGCGGGTCGTCCCGTGGGCTTCTTAGCGCCCGTCGGCACGCGTCGGCCGAGCCGCCTCCGCCCCCGGCGCCGCGCGGGCGTCTCAATGGAAGCCGGCGCCGTTCGCCGGATTACATTTTCATTAGCCGCCATCGCGCGCGCCGAGCGCCGCGCCGCGCAGCGCAGCCTCCCGCCTCTGCGGGGCAGAGGATGATCGACACGACGCACGTGCCGCACGCCCCTCCGCGGCGCCGCCTCGATTTCTGCCGTTTAGAGAGCGCTGCTCATTCAGCTTCGGATCTACGGTTCCAGCAGCTCTCCGTTTGTTGCTTCCGACGCGCTTTCGTCATGTGACTACTAGACGCGCCTCTGCCCAGTGATTGTCCAAATCATTGTCATCCAAATCCCATTATTATTATTATTATTATTATTATTATTATTATTATTATTATTATTATTATTATTATTATTATTATTATTATTATTATTATTATTATTATCATCATCATCATCATCATCATCATCATTATTATTATTATTATTATTATTATTATTATTATTATTATATCATCATCATCATCATTATTATTATATATTCGTATCGATCATTGTTGATCACACTACACCTTCTCTTTCGAGGACCAATCGTATTCTATCCCATACAGAGATCAGCTTTTTCGGCTGTATTCCTTAGTAAGACCAGGTTGTTAAGTCGTGAATTATGAATTATGAGATGATGGAATTATGAGAGCTAATCGTGGCCTTTTGAACCATCCCAGGATTCGCTTGTGTGACCGGTGGAAAACAAGACAACTCCGGACTGGATGGCCCGGGATCGAACTCCAGACTGCGAAATCAGCGTGCAAGGCCCTGAGCCTCTTTGCTCGGTATTAATATTGTTGTTATTATTATTGTTATTATTATTATTATTATTATTATTATTATTATTATTATTATTATTATTCCTTTCATTCACTATTAAAGATGCTATGAGTCGATTGATTGTAAACTCTACTACTCCAGGTTGCAACCCGTTTCTAAGGAGCAGATCTAGGTACTGACGGTGTCTCTACAATACTACAATACAGCGCAAAATGTGAGCTGTGTCCCATAAAGCAATGTCTTGAACTTTGCACTCTTATGAATGACCTGAGAGTTTACGGAAGTTCTTATACAAGTTTTGTGGAACAATTACAGAGCTCCGAAAAATAACGGACGACTTATGCCTTTACGCGCCACATTCAACTGATCTCGATTTCCATGTTATTATATTTAAGATGTATCGCTTCTTCCTTGGTTACGACTTTTATTATTATCACTATTATTATTTCAAATTACCTAAGCCTATTTGACATAACCTGTAAGTGAACAATTTCTTTTATGTGTTATGGTAATGAAATGAAAGATCTGCGGGTAATTGGTTATATATGATATACAATGTGATGTATGTTATAATCTATGATGATGGATATATAATTACACGTGGTAATTATATACTACATATGTGTATACGTAGGATATAATGTATGATGTGATGTATGATGTACTACTGCGAAATGGATTTGGTTATACTACGCACAAAGCGAAAGCGCTCGCCGCAACGCTACAGGTTGCCATTAAATGAAATAACAGAGAAACCGAAGGACTTGAGAGAAATCTCCCGCGAACTCCCATTCCCCACTACAACGCCAACGTGAACAGACAGCACTTTGACCTCTCGCATTCAGAGTCAGAAAGCTACTGCGCTCGCCGCAACGCTACAGGTTGCCAGGCGCGACGCAGCGCCGATTTCCACCCTTTGCATCGCAGGTTATTCAACGTCCTGAAACGCCGATTTCTCCGTGTGTTGTTTCGAACGTCGCGTCCTTATCGCGGCGCTGCCGGACGCGCGTCTCTCGGGCGAACTGTGGGCCCGACAATAAACCAAATGGGCGGGCGGACGGCGCGGGCACGGCGCTGCTGGGGATCTCTCCTCGGCGGGCGCACGCGTCAATAATTACTCACAATAACAATCACCCTATCGCTGGGACGCGCGGCAATCAATCAGTGCCAAATATTTATCAATCCCGCAATGACCAATTCCAATACATCAAGTCTACTGTCCTACCCCCTCCCGTGCGCCTGTCGCCCGGGGCGACGGATACGACCGCCCCTGGGGGAACGACTTGCGGGTGGGGGAGGGGGAAAGGGACGGAGGGGAGATGCGCAGATGGGCGGAGAGAGAGAAGTGTCGGGGGAAGGGCTTGCGTTCTAGGTTGCAGTGATATCGCTTCGCAGATGGCCATGTTCGGTGAATGCACAGAACGACTAGTATTCGCTCTACACAGCAAATGTAACGACGCTATCTTCCACATGAAAGCAGATATTGTAGAATACTGTTATTTTGCACGATGAATTAGTATAGAAGCAAATCTGATATTATTTTAACTTATTTTATACAATTCTTCTAAATTATCATGACAAACGTGCATGATAATTTTATGCAAAATTAAGCAAACTAAGAAAAGTTAAGTCTCTAAGAAAACAAAAGTAGAAATGTAACTTCAATTATTTAAAAGAGCAAATAATTTGGTTATGAACTTTCGAACCGAAATTTATTTGAATTAACAATGACAAAGGGTTGTACAGTCAAACCAAACAAAAAGTTGCAATGAAAAAGCAAATTTAATTTAATTAATTTTAGAGATAAAGAAAGTTAATTTCAAACCAGTGTTAAAATATTTGTGATTAATCGTTCTTGTAGAGAAAATAATTAGTGTGATTTCAATCAACCATAACCTCATAGAGTGCATTTACATGACACAGCAAAAAACGAACTAATTGAATAAAAAATAATTTCTCGAATTCAATTGACTTTCAAATCTGATTATAATATTTACAATAATTTTTGTTTCTACACTTTTCCATTCTTGTTCGTTAAGGTTTTCTATTAAAGGAAGTCCACGTAAAATCATAATTAACAACGTTTGTGAGAAACAAATTCACAGAAAGCCAGCTAAAAGAAGTTCTGCTTTGTTTCAATCCTCTATCTATTGTCTGATTGAGAAAATACTGCAGGAGCACATCCCGGACCAAACTCTGAATGCCTTTCCGGAGCAACACTCGCTTCCTATTTCGCAGTTGTAAAGTGGTCCTCGAAATTTCACGACAAAGAAGCAAAACTAGCGAGGTGAAGTTATTTCGTGGGTTCACCGAAGGTTCTTCCTCCATTCAACTTCGCGCGCAGGAATCCACCGACTTAGTCACTCTAGATACAGAAACACGACAGGTGCGCGGAACGCAAAACGAGAAACCGCACCGAAATTACGACACAAACTGAAGAATATTGCCAACCACCGCGGGCAATAATTCCCAGAGCTCTACCTTTACAAGGTATCTTCCGCGACGCAATAACTTAAAAACACGAAACTTTCCTCGTTGTCTAGAAATTCTTGTTCCGCGGAATAAACCACCTCCCGGGGTTATATTTCAATCCAACAATTTCGAGGAACCCCGCTTTAAAAAAAAAATATTTGAAATTATGCAAATCCTCCCATCCTCTCCTTTCTCACCGCAATCTCAACGCCCCGTGCCTCACGAATCCTCGCCAGTGCCGCTTCCTCATCGTTCTCTTCTCGCCAGGTCCCTCATCCCCTGCGCCTCCCCCCTCCCCTCCCCACCCCTTCGCCTCACGCACCCTTTGCCTCGTTCATCATAAATGTTGCGCGCAGAGATACATTCTCCTTTTGGGGGCGAAAAACAAACCCTCTGCAGCCCGGCTTCAACGGGGACAGTTTTTCTTATTCAAATTTCACTTTTATTTATGCCCGCGGCTCGCGCGGCCGCGGGGATGGGGGCGGGGCGAGGAGGGGCGGTGGCGTCGACGCCAACGCCAGAGCGTCGCCGGCGTCGAGGTGCGAGCGTGGGCGCACGCCGGTGGCGTCGCGACGCTTCTGGCTGCTCCGCATCGCCTCCCATCGCTCCGCTCCGTTCACGCCCGCATCCCCACGCAGCGGGGCGGCGAGGAGGCGCGGACGGCAGCGGGGGTGGTAATTGCATTGGGCTAAGTTATTAGCAACCGGTGCGGCCTCGGCGAAAAGGAAGCGACCGAATAATTCACGAGTTAAACCTTCGCCGGAGAGCTTGTAAAGACGGAGAAAAATTCTCCGCCTACTCTATATAATAAGAAAAAGGAGTAAAAGCGAGGGAAAACGGGTCGCACGTTGGGTGGGGTAAGCGGGGGCGCGGGGGGGGGAGGAGGAAGTGAGGTGCACGGCGTGCCCGATGGGAAGTAGCGCCGGTGCGGCGAGAGGGTACAGGAAATAGACCCCTCACTTCGCCGTAAAGGTAAAATAAAAAATATAACAAAAAAGAAAATACAGAACGCTTGAAAAATCTTTCCACTTTCGTCCGTTGTACCTACGTTGGATTTAATGAACAAAAAGGGGCAGAAAGAGTTCCTTCCGAAGCGCACGTGAGTGGGAAAGCGAGGTAGGGCGGGCTGGGGGAGGGGCGTAACGCGAAGTAGAGTGTCGGTAGGCGACGTCCAGGGCCCCAAGGCATCCGGTGGCGGCGCGACGAAGGCGATGACGGCGGAGGAAGGAAAGCGAGGAGGGAGGGACGGGGGAGGGTGGCGAGTTAGCGCGAGGGAAAATCCTGACGTCCTCCGAAATTAAGAGCATTAAGCTTAAGGGTGTTCCTTATTCTGTAATTGCCGAGGAGCTTCCTGAATCATTGCCGGCTAATTTCAGTCTCCAGCGCAGCAGCTTGCAGGTTCATAAAGAACGGCAGTGCTGGCGCGCGCCCAGGAAGACTCTGCGGAGGTGTTCGGGGGTTAAGAGGGATTCGCCGACGCGGAAGTGGAGGATGTACAGAACAGCCGAGAAGAAAATAGGAAAACGGTCGAACATGAGAGACGGCAGCATTTCGAAAGCGGTTTGCGGGCGGATGAGAATGGACGCGGACATTATGAAAGTCGAATACAAAAATTTAAACGCTACAACTGTTATCAGTCAGTAAAACATTTAGTTGATAAAAGGAGGACAATAAAAATTCGACGAGAAATAGTTTTTGGAGAAAAAAAAGAGCCATTGCGATTTAATATGAAATATTGATATTTACTTAGCAATGAAGCCTTCAGAAATATCCGTTCTCATCAGCTGATTTTCAAGATTCATATGATTTTAGACTTAATATCTTTTCTTTCTTAATCCACGGTATGATCAACTAATAAAATGACAGTACTTAATAGGACGTGTGAAGCTTGGGCAATGAAGCGTTAAGCTGAAATGAATTTTCTACGATGGGTCTGCCAAGATTCTTACCTGAATATTACATGAAAAACAGAAGGAACAGAACGTGGTGTTCGAATGAATGAGAAAAAGTAGAATTTAGAATAGGTAGGTGGATCATCCTAACAGACGTTTTGATTTCTGAACGGCCAATGCAAAAACGTGGCCCCAGATTCATACACCTTTACGGTAATGCAAATTAAACGGCACCGCAATTGAATTATACCAAATATATACGATTACCAAAGGCACGTTGGCAAGAACAAACCATAGATGGCCTAAATCCTCAGTAAACGATGATTATACTAATAATGACGATGAGAATGATGATGATGATGGTGATGAAGCAAGAGGAAGAGGATGATAGTGCTGCCAGCAGTGGGAGTGAGACCAACCTCCGAGGCTAGGGTCGTCTCGGATCGAGGCGTCGGCCAACAACCTTAGGGCGCCCGGCCAGGAGCTGCGAGTGGCGCGATCGTTCGCCAGCACGGCCGATCGCTTCCGATTGGTGCAAAAGGGCCGCAGCGGGTTTGTCGGAATAGCCGCTCCGCCTGACTAACGGCCGGCATAACCTCTCGCCCTAACGGCCCTTCTTCCTCCGGCGGGGCGGCGGCCCCCTTTCCCAGCGGCTAATGCAAAGAGTTGGCCCCAGACTCACACGTCTTTACGGCAATGCAAATTAAACGGCACCGCAATTGAATTATTCAAGAGTCGATTCAAAACTCGGCTGGTAAAAGGATAAATACTGTAATGGATTCAAACTTCTCGCCTCTGTTCTTTCTCAAACACAAGGAACGATACGAAACCACTAATGTCTTCATTATTCTCTGGTCTTCAATATTATACAATTCTGGAAAACTGCTGTCAGAAAGTCGTCTGCAAACCGCTATTTAAAAAACGTCAAATTAAAAATGAAGTCAATTCAGTAAAATACATCTTTGTTAAAGGTTCAAGATACTTGGAAATGAAAAAAAGAGTTAATATAGGTGACTCAAAATAAATATTACAAAATTCCCGGGAAAATAGAAGAGGCGAAAATGATGACGTATTGCCAATGAACATATGTTGGGAATTCTGATTGGTATTAGTCAACTTCAAGAAATCCCTTCGACGGCGTCGGAACAAGAACCTGCCTAACACATGAGCACGATAAGTTGCCTACACATGAGGTGTCCATCGTCACATGTGGAACTACTTACTTCAGGGTCACTGTCCTGAGGAAGTCTGCGACATGACAGGAGAAACGTCGACCTCTCAGCACACTACGCGGCGTCTCCCGGACAGCCAAGAAGTCAACTACTTACATTAAATTGCAAATATCCGATGTAAAAAAAAAAGGTACTCTTCACATGACCATGAGAACCGTAACATTTAATTAGAAACACCTGTATATTCGGCGAACGTGGGTGCACTTCTGCAGTCGCGCACCAAAGTCCCGCCGCAACTCCAAAAAGTATCCTTCCTGGCGCGGTCGCATCCCACCTCTGCTCCTCTTTTAGAGGATATTTTTTTAATTCGCGCGAGGTCGCGTGGCGGCAGGCTTCCTCCCAATGGCTCTTGATGGCGCATTTCAATTAAAAAGTGAATATTTTAAGAAGTCTATGTTAATATTTACCCTGGGTTTTGCAACGAGGAGAGCACCAGCTACTGCGTTCTGCGCCACGCTGCAGGTAACCGAGGGCGATGGGCAGAGGCGCAGACAAACCGAAAGAGAGCAAAAGCGAGATGGGAAAGGATGCGAGGGAAGGCAGGATGTAATGGAAGAATGGAAACACAAATAAAAAAATAAAAATAGAATCCAAAAAAAAAAAAAAATTAAATTTTTAAAATTTAAAGAAAGAAAAGGATTTGGTTGAACACTAATAAAGTCTATCTTATTACAAATACAGATAAAACACGACAATATTTCGAATATGCTATATGAATTCTGAAAATGGCACGAAATACAAAAGAACTGAACAATAAATGAACGAAATGATATTGTTCCATTTCGCTTCAGCAAGATTCATTAGAGAAATCTCCTATTCTAAAACGATCTTAACTTTGCAGGAAAAAGTAGGATCTGCGTTCGAGGGAATTTCTGTTACTGATACATGTTGTTCCATAATTGTTTAATATTAACTCGATTAACATTAGTTCATTTTTGAGCAATTTTAACGAAGAGAAAGCTTATTATAGGCAGTCTAGAGGTTAGATAATTCTTTTTTAATAATTTTAATCGTATCCAAAATATGATGCAATGTATAGACAATTGAAAAAAGTAGGAATAGAGATTAACCATTGAAGAAAAAACGCACAAAATACAAAAGAAAAAGATAAAAGAATGTAAATATATCGGTTTTGACATTCATTCTGCACCTAAAATCTAACATGGAATTTACAATTACAAGAGGCTAGTTTGCTCAATTAATACAACCGACTTACATATTTCGAACAAGTACATTAATTTACGATATGATGAAATGTTTGCAAAAATGTTTCGAACAAAAATAAAAAAGTACTACTAACTCGCCGAAATTAAAATGTGTAGAAAATAAATTGTATACCCAAAAGAAAATGTTGAATTTTTGCTCACACACATATTGGCAGTTTCTGCCATCACACATCGATGAATGCGGCGTTGTGGGCCATATAACGCTATGGATGAACGGAATGTCAATATTATAAAACATCTCTATGAAAGCGGATGCTGTTTAGACATACAATATTTCCGTTATAAACGCACAATTCACGCATGACTTGAGCTCAACACGCGATTACCTAGTTGTTTGTTGTTGCACAGGCTCCTCATGCACATATTATCGACAGATAACTCATCAGGTTTATTCATGTAATAATACCAATTAAAGCCATCAATACATTGCTGACGGACGCAGTTAGGATGGAAAAATCTAACACTCACAGAGCCAATTGCACGCTGATGTAACGAAATAGCTTCGTTTGAAAGGGAAACCAGCTAATATCAAATAGGAATTCGTCTCTTCAGTTTCCATTGATATTTAAGTCGAGAATAGCATTATTCTGTTTCCCAATTTACAATATTGCAATTGATGTTTAAGAGATAGTTACAAATTCAAAAATAGCAATTTAATAGTTAATTTGATTGTAGATGATAATACTTAAAATTCATACAAGTAGCTCAAACATTACCCTTCATTATTTCTTTCCCCTTCTCTATATCACCTTTTTCTCTCCCTTAAATAATACAAAAACACAGAAATGCGACATTTTCATTGAGAATAAGTTTTTAAAAATATTGTAAATAACTGAGGAATGATAGTAATAAATCGTTATTGAATAATAATAAATATCGTAATATCAATGCTTTCTTTGCCTGATCTACCATTCGTAGGGTACTAGTTCTTTTAGAATGACGAAGCATTGAATGTAAGCAATGTTTTCCAATTTTCATATTAAATTGGATATTTAACATGAATTTGATGTTTTTTAAATGGCTGAATGTTTTTAAAATGGAAGCAAGCATCTGCATTTTACGTTACTTTTACAATTACAGTTCATTGTGAATTCAGCATGAGTAGCATGTGGGCGCCTCTATAATTTAATTTCATTCACGCAGTCACTACCATTTTCGACAACAAAATATAACTTGTTCAATTTATAATATAAAATACCACTAAAGTTGTAAAAAAGCATTGAAGCAACAACAGATAACTGCGAAGTAACGTTGGATTTGAATCCTGCGTAAGACATGGATCTTCAGATTATTGCAAGGATGACAATGCTATGAAATTTTAAAAAATCTACAAAAACCTTTGTATCATTCTACTTGGAAAACACTAATGAAATAGTTCGACATCAAAGATTTTTTTTTGGAGATAATGAGAAGCATGTTCAACTTGCAACACACGGTAAGTTGTAACCCTCTCTCATTCATGTATAACACGGAAACGGAGCATTTAAGACGCTTGAATTGTGATTTTCAGGCCCCACTCCTAAAGGAACAAGAGTTATGTGAAGTCTTCCGTAAGTCTTCCGAGTACGCTTCCGCGGCCGGACTCATGTGGATGATCTTGGCTGTCCGGGTGACGCCGTGTCGAAGGTTGTGTTGCCGACGTTTCGGCCATCTTTTCGTGGTCTCCCTCAGAGCTGGTTTGCCCAAGGACCAGCCGCGGACCAGCCCCGAGGAAGATAGGGAAACTCGGCAACAAGAGTTATGTTTCGTATGCCTTAATGCAAACAATGAGGCCTTTCTGAATCGTTCTATTACACTTCTGGAGAATATTCCACCTTGCCAAGACGGATTGACAGCCATCTTGTAAATTAGGTTCCAGTATAATTATATTTTAAATTTGAAAGTAATAATTTACGAAATATGCTAAGGTCTTACTGCTCTTCCTAGAAATTCATTAGTATTTGTACTTTCTTACTTGCTTAAATACCGAAAAAATCTGAGAGTCTCAAAACTACAAAATGCAAAATATCACTATTTTGTCGCCATGAAAGTCAGTATCTCATTTAGTCGCATAGTCGTGCCTCCTTCTAGGGCGGGGGTTTCAAACTGTACGTCGCGGCCATACGGCAGGGGCGTCGGGGTGATTTATTAAAAATAATCTTTAGATACTTTCCAGAAGAGTTGAAAGTACTTTCCAGAAGAGGTTGTTCACCATAAGTGGTTCAAAGATCCCTTTAGTACAGAAATCCCAACATTAAACACAGCAATTCATTTCAACTCATTTCATTTGACTCCAGATTAAAAATTAAATAAATGTAACTTCAGTATATGTGCACGTCTTCTAGAATTCAGTGGGAAGTATAGTTATTCGAATTATCGTTTCCATGTTGTTGCGGCAGGAAGTATTATTCCTTGACGAAGGACATCATGGATAAGAGCCCAAAATGTATTGCTTATTTATTCTTGAAAATAGATTTTATTACATGGGAGCGGTTTTTAAAATTCAAAATTCAAGTAGTATATGACTTAGTGTAGGGATGACAGAAGTTTGAAAATGTGTACAGAATTCACTTCTCCCCATAGCACGTCATACGCAGTTTCAACTGTTTTTTGACGTAAAATAAATAAATAAATAAATAAATAAATGGAAGTTCGATTCATCACCACCCACAGAGTTTAGGAGCTAGGTGAAAACCAAGTATCCACAAATAGTTAACATGGCCCCATGGAGTTTTGATTAATTTCGCAACATCCTTTTTATGTGAGGTAGGATTTTCAGCATTGAGAGTAATGAAAACGAAACACAGATAGAAATCGAACATCGAAAAAGAACTGCGAGTCGCGATTTCAAATACTAAACGCAGATATGAACAATTGTCGATAAAGAAGCAAGCTTCATCTTCCCATTAATTTTTAGAATAATTTTATCAGCAATTAAAAGTTGAATAAAATGTGTTATGTGTTATTTTAATACCTAATTACAATCGAGAAATAAGATAGGCTGTAATATCACTTACTCATTTGTGTTGAATCTGTAGTAGGCCTATGTTAACTCTTATACTTGAAACTTTGTTTCCAGGGAAGCCGCGGGAAGTTTTGTTTAGGTCAAGGGAGCCGTGAACTAAAAAAGTTTGAAAATCCCTGTCCTAGGGCCAACGTGGGGGCCTGTTTCTTCGCCTCCTCGGGCTAGCACAGCGCGAGAGTTTCGCGAGCAGCGCTGCTGCCGCCGCCAGCGCCTGCGACATCAACATCCGGTTCGCGAACTCGGCAACAGCGCGCATCTGCAAGTCTGCCGCAGCGGCCGCCCTGCTTCCCCGCCTGCGCAGCAGCTCTTCCCCTGGTCCGACCCCGCCCACCACCCAACGCTCGCCTACGTACCCGAGCCTACGCCCTCGCAACCCCTTTCGTCACCTGCGCCAATACTTCCACCTCCAACTCTCCTCCACATTCTCTGCCTTCATCTTCGTCTCTACCTAGCACCTTCATCCCTGCCTTCGTCTCTAAAGGTTGTATTAAAATTGTCCTCATTCTACGATTTTCCTGATTTGCCCGACTTTCCCGTTTTCCAGGTTTTCAGAAGATGACGACTCTTACCCCTTCTCCTATCACCTAAGTACAAATAACCCCTACGTCCGCCTGAATTGCTCGTTTTAGATCCAGTTGAACTGTGCGGTATTGTCTATGAGTTGGGAATCTTCGATGTACCGAAAACCAATAATAATATACTCGTAACTCTCCATCATGCCTTTATTTGCTATCATTTTCCGTTAATTCCTGAATGCTGCCGGGCTGGGCTCTCGAGTGAAAGGACATTAAATGGCGGCGACCGATACGGTTGCGCTACTCTCAGTATCTAAGAACTCTGGCAGACAGCGCTCCGCGCGGGGCACCTCGCAAAGCTGCTCACGCCCTCCGACGCACTCGTCGGATTCTGCGTTTGCCCTCTCCGCCCACAACCTCGTACTACTTCTACATTGACTATTGGGTGCTGTGATATTTCGCACCTTCTATTTATATCCTGCTGGGATCATGGGCGGGGAGATGTCTCTGATTTCTTCAACAATGTTGATCTATCCAAGATTGTGGTAGGATTAACTGAAGACATGCAGCAAATATACTGCTTAACAAAATCACACAAAATGATTTTCCAACAAGTAGCATCAACACTGCTTAGTAATAAATAAAATGTCCGTGTTGAGCATTTCACTAAAATAAATGTGAGTATTTTAACAAAAACAGTCTTTCCTAATATTGCAGTATCAAAATACTGCATAACAATACACCACCGCTACATACCAACATATTTTAAAATGCTGTTCCTAATGCAACATATTAAGAGCAAATACGTATTTCAAAGGTCGAGCCTTACTTCGGGGCCTTACTATCGCACAAGGTAACCCTTGTCTTAAGCAGTAATGCACTACATATGAGAATTCAGTCGTTACCCGCAGAAGAAGAACGTAAAATAACGATCAAATATTTGCATTTTTCCTGAAAATCGATGCTTTCATTGTTTTTTTATTCTTTCGTACTCCTGCACATGTAACAGAACAATTGAGGCCTTTCACATGGTAACATGTTTCTTAGTTTTCTCTCAATTTCTGCGCGCATTACAAATTAGTGATATAGATGTTCATAAATATGTTTAGATCCTAAGATGATAGAAATATGTTTTGCGAATCATACTATTTTATTAAGGAAATTGTAGCTCGTTTCGCCAATAAGGAAGTCGAAACAGCTGAACAGATACCAGAGGTTTTTGAGAATATAACATATAAATTCACAAATGTTCACTGATCCATTTTGTGGTGTTACAACAATGTATTATGTCCGATATTTGAGATTGGTAATGAGTTAACGTTTATTTTAAATAGTTTACTTTACTAATTGTCAAAAAAGAATTTTCTATGCGAGTACGCACCACTACCAAAACAATCAATAAAATGCTGGGATATTTATGCTTTTCTGAGAATCTTTACATGATTCATCTATACAATAATAATAATAATAATAATAATAATAATAATAATAATAATAATAATAATATATTAGTAAATGGATAGATCGGAATGTCGCCATTAACGAAACATTACAAAATGATTTTAAATTAGATTTTCAAACTTAATATTTCATTTGTCTGACTTTCGAATTCTGTAATTTCCAAAAGTTTTTGTAATTTTTTATTTGTAATGAAATGTAATTCTACAAGTATAACATAAAATATTACGTAGTAGGTACTATGTGAATATAACATCAAAAGAACACGCTTCAGTATTTCACGACCCAACTCAATGTCCCGCCTCGATGTTTGCTCTTCACGGCTTGGCATCGGCATTAACATAGAAGTTCCGCCCAAAGTGCAATGTTTCTCTTTCGTAGTGCACGTGCTGGAGGGGAGGGGCGCCTATCGAGCTTCCGAGGCAGCGAATTCCTCGCGCGCGGCGCCGGGGCTTCCAGGGCGTTTACTTATAAAGCAACTTCGCACTCGGACGCACTCCGGCCTCCCAGCAGCAGCAGCAGCAGGCGGGACTTCAGCGCAAGCAGCCCGCGCCCGGCCACCCCCAAACATGAGTCAACAAGCGCCTCTGGCGGCGACTTCGCAATCTGCCTCCGCTCTGCTCCGCGTCTCCCCGCATCCCCGCCCCGCCCCGCCGGCGCGCCGTCCCGCTGTTCCCCGGCCTTTCGGGCGCGCCGCCGCCGCCGCCGGGCCAGCTGACACGCGCCCACGCGCCGGCCGCTCCGCTGGCGGCTTTGCCTAGCTCTCGCACCCGGCGGCAACCTCTTCAACCGCGCCTCGCCTCCGCTCGGTCGCGGCCACGCCCCTCCCTCGACGCCGCTGCAGCCGACGGCGGCGCCACCGCCGCCCCAGATGCCCGCCGGGGGCCCGATGGCTGCCGTCAGGAGCGCCTCCCGCTGTGACCCCAATGTCACCGGGCGACCTGTCAAGCTCCTCGCCACATCAAGCGCCACAGATGACGCTGACCCCTGCCGACCATGACTGCCCCCGTGCGAAATATTGCTGAAGACGCCCTCCCAATCCCACTCAGGCCCTGAACTCTTTACGTTTTCCTGTCGTCCACTGACACAACCTCATCGACCCCTTTCGAACTTCTGTTCTTTCTCTTTTGTAATCCCTCTGCTCCCCAATGCCACCATGAGACCTGTGAAGCTCCTCGTCCGACACGCCACATCAAGCGTCACAGATGACGTCGACACCTGCCGACCATAACTGCTCCCTGTGAAAAATGTGTCTGATCCCACATAGTCTCCGACCTCTTTCCTTTTTTTTTGTACTCCACCGACACAACCTTATCGACCTCTTTCTAACTTCTGTTCTTACTCTTTAGTAATCGCTCTGCTCAGATTCGTTTACGTTTTTCATCCCGCCGGCATTCATCGCCCATCAGTCGAACCCACTTGCATACAACTTCGTCGGTCGTTTCTCCTAGTGCACGCGTCGACTCGATCCACACCAGCACGGCAGCTACCAACCCCGCCACCTCCTGAGCCCCGCCCCCGCGTCCCGCCACCACCGCCAGGCAAAGTCGCGCGGCTTAGGGAACGCCGAGTGTGCGCCAACTTTAATGTGCTCTCTGAAAGCCGGGTTACGACACTGACTTGGTTTTACGACGCCGACGTCGCTTTAGTAAAATTCTGCCGAGTCCTTCTCCTCTTACGGCTCCCCATTCCATTCTCCCCTCTCCCCTCCCCCCGCCAGCTGCCCCCACCCCCGACTCTGCCTCCTTCGCGTCGTAGTCGTCTGCGCTTCGCGTTATCGCGAACACACAATTCGAAACACTGTGCGCGCTTTAGGGCTGTGATTCTAAGCCGGGTGCACGAGCTCCCCGTCAGAGCGACCGAAGCCGCTCGTAAGGCAGACCAAGAAAGGCAGCGCGGGCGTGGGTGAGGGCGCGGGCGGTGGATGCCGCCGTTGGCGGGGACGAGGGCGCCCTGCTCATGAAAGATAAACGTAAAATTTCATGAAATTCGAAGGAAACGCGCTCCGTTTAGCGCCAACATGAGGTCATAGGAACAGTTATGTAGTCTTCATCAAGAATGTCGAGAAATCTCTAGTGAATGGGTACCTCAAAATGTTACTTTGCTCAACATTTTCGTATAACAACTCTCTCGGCCGTTCGCGACGAAGTCTCTTTGACGACTCGCACTCATGAAACCTGCTACAAACCTATTCCTTTAGGAACATTTACCAAACAACATATCCTGTCGTCGATATGTTTAAAATTTAGACAACGTTTTACATTTTAAGAGTTTCTGCACTTCTGACTTCATTGTAGATTTTGTTACATAGCAAAAAAAGCAAGTGAAATTACAAGACTTCATTTCTCGGAGTAAAATGAACACAAATGCTTGAAAATAACCTTTCGCATTTAATTTTTTTTTCATGAAAGCCAGAACGATTTACACATATCGATGAGAGCTTCCTTCAATTCCTTTTGCCCCTCTAGAGCGTTGCTGCTGAGAACAAAATAGTTCAACTGTACGCAACACACTTGTGCTTGGCGTGTAGCAGCAAATCAGGGGCTATCTCTTCAAAGAAGATAAATGCACATAGAAATATTAAGAGCTTCTTCACTTTCCAGCTTCATTGTAAACAGCTCTATACTGTATTTGATCAATATTTAAAGGAAGATAAAGTATTTTTATGTGGATAATAAAAATCTTTTAGATAGCAATTTCTACAAAATGCAATGTAATTTCTAAACGCTCATATTTTATTTCGAAACTAGCAAATCATCACCTTACTAATCTACTTCTAAATTATATGACAAGAGCAATATTAAAAAAAGACTGGTTGCAAACTATGACAATGACATCAGCTTCTTCTTAAATACTAGCATGGTTTGACATATTTGTTTATTGTATAGTTAAACATGTGAATATATTTTGTATCCGTATATGCATTATTCTGTGTGAGAATGAAATTAAACAAACTTTACTTTCTAAAATAATAACAATTTATCGTCATTATTAGGTCAATACTGACAGTAATAGATATATTTAGATTTAATTGACATATTTACATTTTACAAAACACAATTAACATTTCAAAGAAAGACGGACAGATATGCCTGATTTTAACACGATATCAAAACACTGGTCGGGCAAGAAGAAAAAATGATTTTCCAATCACATATTTTGCTTCAACAAACATATCTGTGAGACACATCTATCACGAAGTCAATTGAAAAGAAAGGCTTTGACTCTGCGAGATAGATGTACAACCATTCTCCAAGCGCGGGCGAGGAAAAAAATTTCAGCTTATCGAGAAGTTCCTGTCAATTTCTCCGCGACCCGGCACGTTAACGTCCCTAGCCAAGAGAGCGAACGCAGGCCCTGAGTCGGGAGTTCGACTTTCGACTTCTCGAAACTTCCTTCGCGATACGAACTGAAATTTACGCTCAAACGCGCGCGCGTGGGGAGATCACAATGCTTTTTCGTACGACAGACCATTTCGAATTAGCCCTACTTGGATATCTTCTCGTGCTCTGAGGCGACGCGGCAGGCGAACGGAGCACTCTCGCCCTACGCCCACATTCTCACACACACACACACACACACACACACCACACACACACACACACATACGCAGAAGTCCACACGTGGAGCGAGGAAAAATAAAAGGGGAGCGCGACAAAAGAGTTGAGAGGCCGAAATGGCTGTTATGATCGGAGGAAGATGTTAAAACCCAAACGCGTCCCCCATGTAGGTTAAAGTAAAAGTTTCGCCTCCCGGATCTTACCGCAGAACAAAGTTTGGCGCAAAACACGGCGAATATCTCCGCCGTGTTTTTGACAAACGATCGGACGCGGGCTATAAAGGTGGAAGCGCCGAGTCGACGGGAGGGGGGGCGGACGAGGTCCGAGAAAGCGAGGGTCGCTGTAGAGGAAACGAAGAAAAAACAGCCAAAAGAGAAGTCAACGTCATTGGAGTAGATCGCAAAATCTGGATAGAAAGAAACATTTTAAAAACAGAGGAAGCAAGATTAGATGTAAAATAATGGAGGTGCAATGAGATTGTTCTGTGATAAGGAGAGAAGAGATGAAACGTTGAAGAATGACTGAAGATGATAGGATGATATTTTCAAAGAAGAAGCTGACTCAACATTGAGAAATATAAAAAAAGGTATAATAGATTCAAGACATACGAGAAGATAAAAGGCTAGAAAAGGGAAAGAACGTAAAGGCTGATTAAACTTCAAAGGACTAATTATACTTTTGAAAAATCCAGAGGCTCAAAATTTCAGAAATATTTTAAAAAAGAATAATGAAAATAAATACGTACACGGGAGAGAAGAGAAAGAAAAATTCAGAAGTACACATAAGTACAACAAAAAAACAGGAGATGTGAGTAAACGAGAAAAAGAGACCGGAGAATAGAAGGGTGATCAGAGTTCCAAACAACCAAGAACCTCAAAGTTGAGAAAAATAAAAATGACTAGGCAGGTGCTGGCAAGTCGCGAGGCGGGCCGAGCAGTCGGCGCCAGGGCGTCGGCCACACGAGCTCGACCTCGCCAGCCAGGCATCAGCCGCCCAGGCCGACCTTTGCCCGTCCGCCGCCGGACGTCTCAACTGTCGAAGAGTCCAGCAAGACGAGCGCCGGCGCCAGGCGGAGGCGGTCGCGCAGGCGGAAGCGGGGGCGGAAGCGGGGGCGCTGGCGGCGGCAGACGAAGCAACTCCAAAACCAGGTTGCACTCCAGAAGCCATGTACAACTCTCAGCCAAAGTTGCGCGCTTCAAAGTATTTCGCGCAAAAGACAAATACGGAAGCGCTAACAAGAAATATCCATCGCTTTGAGTACCGTGTTTTGCCAAAGACAAAACCTATTTTTACAAAAATATACCGAGGAACTCTTCTGTAACGAAATGTAAGAAAATGAATATTTTAACGTAGATTGAAAAAACTCGTATTTTTTGTATATTTTAACAAACAAACAGAACTTCACTTATATTAATCTTATATGGAGTACGTTTTTTGAAAGTAAATAATTCCAAAAATATAAATTGGTAACTCTTCAACGAAATTAAATGAATTTTTCAAGTAATTACTGATTTGTATATTTTACAAACAGAATTCATTATATTTAAAACATAATACAAAGTTGCTTTAGAAAGGCTCATTGAAACATCCAAATTGTTTATTATCAAAAAGAATATTATTCTTCAAAAAACGGAAAGAAAGCAAATACATAACAGTTTTAATGAGCTGTCATTGAAAAGGTAACATTGTTATATTAACAATTTTCTGGTCAATGGAAAGCAGAGCAAATACATTCAATTTCTATAAGTTTTTCTAACTTTCCTGTTTGTATCACGATGACATTCTTCACATAGTAATCCCTTCTTACTTTACGAATCACAAAGACCACAACACAATCGCCATCCCGCACAGCCCAAACCAGCACGCCCACATGGCCGAGCTCCGCGCCCGGCGCTACTGGAAGAGCCGCACGAGGACTGGCGGGCGCGCAAAAAAAAATTACGATATTCAGAGGCCCCCAGCCAGCCGGTCGCAGACAAAGCCCGTCCCAACGACCTCGCCGCATGATCCGCGAGTAATGAAGCATAAAAGCGAAGTAGGGCGCGGCGGCTCGGGGGAGGGGAGGGGAGGGGAGGGGCGACGGAGGCTGTGACCGCTGCCGGTCAGCGAGCGTCGATAAAATCGGCCAAGCACCAGCGGAGCGCTGCGATGTGCGCGCACTAACACGGGAGTGGGCGAGCGCGCGTCGCCGCAGACCTCGCGGTGGACGCTGCTACCGCTCTCCGTCGCCGCCGCCGCCGCCTCCGTTCGTGCGCATCCCGGCCACGCATATAATTTTAGGACACGCACGGCAAAGCTCTGTCGGAGCCGCTGCGTCACGCATGAGAGCGCGTGGGCGGGCGCGCGCGATCCGGTCAGCCGCGCACGGCGATCGCGTTCACCGATTGCCGCGACGCACGCGGGAATTACCGACCGCCACGCGCGCCCCGGGGTGGAGGGTGGGGCGGGGCGGGAGCGGAGGCCGCAGATGGTTGGGATCGCGGTGCCGAGGCGGCGCGGACGGCGGCGGGACGGTGGCGGAGACCCTGGCCGGGGTTGAACCAGTGGTGAAGTGGCGGACGGTGGGGATGGTGGAGGAGACGCGGGCGGGCGGGAGCGGGATTGAGAGTATAGGCGGCGGTGGAGGTCGCTGGGATCTTTAGGGGCGGGGCGGGGAGGGCGGTGGAACCGCAGGTGAAACCATCGGACAAGAGGGGAAGAGGCGAAAAGGCCCAAGCATTTGGCGATCGCCCCCAGGGAAGAACCTGGCGCGGCGAGGGTGGACAAAAGCAGCGGTCGCACGAGCCACCGCTGTAAGAGAGGGATTTGTTTTAATGTGTTTCTTTAATGGGAATCCAAAAGCTTTGCGTTTTACGCGTTTGAATGATTCACATCACGACCAAGAAATAAAAGGTCTATCTATACTTATTAATTGGTCGATACCATTTCGTTGCTACGTCAGAATTCACTGAATGGCGATTAATTTTATTAAGGTTTGCTAATGATAAATATATTTTGGGTTCCAATAGGCGTTGTGATTGTAATTAGAATAAGTATTAAGACAAATATTTGAGTCAACATGTAATGTACGAAAATAAAACCCTGATACACATCATGATGAGTAAAACTATGAAATAATTGGCGAAGCAAATAAAATCTTGGGAAAATTATATATAAAAAATGAAAATCATGCATTATAATCTAATGTGTTTGGATATAAGGTGTACAATTCCAGAAAAAATAAAATTATTCGTCGACACGAAAAAGTGAACGTCCCAATTTTAAGATGATAAAAAGAGAGTGAAACATATACGAAAAGCATATCTGATTAAAAACTGAATTTCATGGTGAAAGAACGGAAAAGACAGAGGAACTAAGGAAGAAAACAAAAGTGAACATCAAAATCCCAATGAAGTTGCGATACACGATATGCCACAAAACGGTGTTACCAAATCGTCCAAGCAAAGACGCCTTCTTCAGGAAAATTGAAAAGGAGATTTCTTCACAAAGTACTCAATGTTGAAATGAAAACTTGAACTAGCTTTGAAAATTGCATCGGGTAAGAAAGAAAAACAGGAAGGAATAAATAGAAAATATTTAAAATCAGGTTACGAGCAAGGAATCACAGCGAGTCGAATGAATACAATACACTCGTATCCAATCTATAAGTAATACACTGACACAAGAACAAAATGATAAAAATGTTCGAATCGGGATTGAGAACGAACGCAGCCAGACGAGGCAGGGCGGGCCGGGGAGGGGCAGTGAGGGCGGAGAATGGTCTATCGGTCGGGAGCGGAGCGGCGGCACCCTGCGACATGCCCAGACTCCGGAAACGGCGCATTACAACTCCCAGAAGCAAAGAAGACATAAATTAAATGTTAAACACAACGTAATTGACTTAAAATTCCCCGACCGGTCACGGTAGGGCTGCCGGGGGCATTTGTACTTCTGCCAGGCGAGGGAGGGGTGAGTCGCAGCCGGGGGAGGAGGGGAGGAGAGGGGAGACGCGGCGGGCAACGGGCTGAGCGAGACGGCGCAACGCTCCAGGGAAGACGGACGACGAAGAAAGGAAAGAAAAAGTAATTTGGAAATTGCAAACTCACGAACTCATAAATTCCGCAATTCTCTCCCTATATATAATTTGAGAACTATTGAAGTTAAAAAGCTGGGAGATTCGAGCTTAGCCATGCAGAACCTCGCCGGAGCGCTGGCAGGCAGATCATGAATCTTGTTAAAACCCATCCTCCCCCGCACAACGCTGTGGCCCCGCCCGGCGCACCCTTGCGCCCTGGGCCACGCCGCCACGCCCCTCCTCACTGCCCCTCCCCGCTGTGTATACGCGTCCACCCGCCCCAAATCACCCACCCGTCAGGCGCCCCGTCACGTACAGCCGCACTTGCATTCACGACCGCCGGATTTACGAAGGGCCATCACTAAGGTGACTGCGTCGTCCAGTTTCGCCCTGAGAGCTCCGCCTCGTCCGGTGTACGCCTGTTATATGAAGGCTCGGAGTCATTCTTTTTATACGAACGTAATAGGCGATAACCTACCGTGACTCTAGAGCATGAAGAAGTAGATACTGTTAATACACTAAAAGCGTCTTTGTTCCCATCTCCTTTTCAACATTAAGCATAAAATGATCGTGTTAAGTATTGGGGTGAAGTGAAAATGCGGTCAAGCGAACCAAAACTTTCGCATTGAATTATAAATATCTCTAAAATAATTTGCGTGATTAACCAGATTTTTTATTTTTCAAGAAATACACAATCTTTTCAATAAGCAATTTTAGTTCTCATAACTCATATTAAGTTATATTCCTTTTGAAGATAACTTAAGAAATCCGCAAAAAACTGTGCAAGAATCTATTTTAAGTACTCTAAAAAGGCATGAAATTCTCCTCCACTCAACGATTAGTAAAGCTAAGATTAAAATTGATCTCCAATGTGAATCATCAAGCTCAAAAAGCAACTGAAGCTTTATATTTTACGATTGCACATTTATCTTAATCACAAATCAAACCGTTGCACAATTAAGACTCTAATATTCCACACAATCTTGATTCAGTCTTAAATTCAATTAATATTTCCGATAATTTTTTGTAGCAAAATAAGTTGAGTTCTAATTTTGTTTCACAAGCTTAAAGAAACGCTCTTTTCTGATAAATGCTCCTGCCCGGGAAGCAGCAGATATTTACAAAAGAAACTTTACGACAAAAGTGACGCTAAAATAAGCCTACGATAAGAAAATCATTTGAATTAAAATTTTTCGAACAAAAACAACTAACAAACAATTCTACGCCATATTATCATTGTCTCTGAAAGTAATTCTTCTCGACGATAGCACCTACAGGACAAATCTTGCCACCACACCCTCGCTCACTTCCTTCTCTCTCCCTCTCCTCACCCCTGGCGTTCCGGACACACCTCAACACGAGGGGGAAACGAGTTCAATTTTCACCCCACGTGCATATTTTATGAAATAAGCCTCGTATCCAATTGCTGCCGATATTCCGGACCGAACGGGCGGGGCGCAACGAAGAAAGAAGGACTCATTTTTCCTGATCTCGCCTCAATATTTCATGCCCTGTCCACTTACAAGCGCTAAAACTTGCTACGCTTGTTGAGAGCGCGCACGCGCGAAGCAATGGGGCGAGGGAGGCGGCTGGAAGGTGGGGGGTGAGGGGGTGGGGAGTTTGGGTAAGAGAAAGAAATACGATGGCGTGGGAAGGGGGTGACGGAGGGAGGCGGGGAAGAGAAACCCGGAGAGGGGAAAGAAGAAAAGAATTCAATTTTATTCGGAAAGGAAAAAGGCCCGCCGCGCGACGGTGGCGCCGCCGCTTACTCGACACAAACGGGAGTTTATTCTATCAGAAGTCCTTACTTCGAGACTCGCGCGCGGTGGAGCGTGAAGGGTGAATAATAACCTCCCCGCCCCTGCACCCGGACCCTTCGAAGGCGCCGTTCGCTAGGAGTGCGGGTGGAAGGGGAAGGGAGGGGGCGGAGAGGGGAGAGACCGAGGCGGAGGCAGCCTGTGCCCGCCGCTGGGAACTTTCGAGAGTGTCAGCTCTAAAATATGACGTACATACGTCTGTGCTTTCTCTAGCCCCGGGCTAGGCTTCCGCAACCCCAGCCCCACCCGAGCCGCCTCGTTCGAGCGTCGTTCCTACGGAATTCGATGAAGCACCGGGAGCTACGACCAGAGTTATGACTCCCCGTGGCGCTCGAGGTCGTGTGTCATGTTTACGTCAATAAATAAAGGTAACTAAATAAATGAAATATATCTTTACTAACGATATTCAGATAGAAACAGCGCGAACACACCGGATTCAGGAAGAAAATAATTCAAAAACATGCCGTCAAAACGTGATTTTCATAGTAAGAATTAATGTTACAATTACGCTCGTTTAGATCAACAGATGAGATTACGTAAAATGTACCCTACAGTAGCACCACGAAATTTACAATAAAAACAACAGTAAGGATATTATATGCTTTTAAGAACAAATATATCACGCAGAGCTCTTCTGGAGAAAGTGTACTCGTGATTTCTAGTGACTATTTCACACGCAGTAAAGATAAACGAAAACTGCAATTCCACAAAAAAAATAGCTTAAAAAGGAAAACATCCTATTTTTCTCGCTCTTCAACGACCACAGAGGAGAAACTAAACAGCGGAATTGTTTCCAACGGCTCAACCAAACACGTCGAGCACAACCAAAAACAGAGGGCGAGCACGCACACCCGCTACCCCTCCCCCCTCCACTTCGCCGCTGTCGGACGGAGCAAGCGAGCAAATACGCAGTAATCACGCACACGAGAGCGTAAATTGCGCGAGAGCGCGAGCGGCGGCGGCTCCGAGGGGGAGGACGCAGACCCGGAGAAGGGGCGGGGAGCGGGTGGGGGAAGGTGGGTGGGCGTGTGTCTCATCTGCAATGCGCACAGCGCCGCCGCTGCCTTCCACCCACCCGCCCGCTGCTAGCCCGCACGCCCGTCCGTCCGCCCGCGTGCTCTCGTTTGCCGCACGTGCGAACGCGCCCGCGCCCACGCCGGCGCGCGCGGAACGCGTGATGTCGCGTGCGCACGTGCGTTGGACAGGTGCCGCGCGAGGTGGCCCGCGGCGACGGAGTCGGGATTCTGCAGGGGGGGGCGTGGTCAGTGTGCCCAAACGGGAATTGGCTATAACGCGATTCTAGGGGGAGACACAATGTGAACTGCATGTGCTATTCGGACAGGAAACGCACGTTAATAACGGGACGTTAGTGAGTCTCCTTTTCAAAGCTACGGTAACTTATGATGATGATGATGATGATGATGATGATGATAATGATGATAATGGTGGTGGTGGTGGTGGTGGTGGTGGTGGTGGTGGTGGTGGTAATGATGGTAAGTACCACACTCAATTCTGAGCGAATAATCCCACACTATAATGTCCTCCACATTCTTGGACAGTTGATGACGTTAAATGTTTCTCTCCTTCAAGAAAGCTATGGTGATCATGAGAAGTAAAGAATAATGATATATGATTATAATAGTGTTATGTTCAGATAAGATAGGTAACAATGAGGAGAGCAAACTACATCTCTCAGCCAACGCACAAGGTGAAAACGCCTGAAAAACGTGGCAGCTAACAAATAGTCTTGAGCTACGCGTTTTTGGGCACTACTTCAATTATCTTAGCCAGAGGGCACAGCGTCCATATGCTAAATACATTAAATCAGTGGTTTTCAATTGATGGACTCTGCACGGCAGTGTGCTACAGTGTGCTACAAAATCACAAGTGTGTGCTGTAAATATCATTTAATATGAAACTATTAAACTTTATATCATTGAGATTAAGCCGACAGATGTGTATTGCACGATGAACCATCAAAATGTCACATATATAATTTTGTAATTTGATTAGAAATGTGAATTTATCTACTATTGTACAATAGCTCAATGAAGGGAAAATGGCAGATAAAGGCATCCGGAATTCTTCACTCACAGGAGAAAATCGCTGATGGCTTTATTTCTAATGAGAACCCTTGTTAAAAATACTCGATCGCGAAGGCACGCAAAGTAATATAGACAGTAGCTTCTGACACTTTGATGTCCTGGTACAGATAGGTTTGCTTTGATTCTACAATAGGTGTGTCTCTAATGTTTTCGATGAATGAAAGTTTTGTCAGACAAACTTTTTGAGAATCGCTTCATTCCAGTACTAGTGATATTCTTCTTGAGTCGTCGCTGGACTCTGGTTACTGGCTTCTAGACTACGTATTCTGTTACTCCTGATGAAATGTGTAACATTATTGTAATTACTATTATGCTCCAATCACGTTCTTACAGGACATATGCTGGTAAGTATCATTCTCATTAATTAAGGCCAAACAAGAAGAGCTAACACTCGCTTAGGCAACAATAAATTCATTACCTTGTCCCATGATCGTCTTGAATTTAAGAAAAATTTATCTCACAATTTAAGAAAATATTAAGAAAATGTATCTTACAATCAAGCACTTATAACATGTGGTAAACAAAAAAGATAAACATAAAAGTACCTTCACGAATAACATTCACGCAAAACTCTTTCAAATATTTTCTCTGATCCTCCTCGAGTGTAAGAGAAAAGACTAAAGAGGCACCAACTTTACCGGCAGCATCTACAAAAAGATTTTCGGCTTTGCTGGTGGCGCTCTCAACAACAGCATTGAGTTGTAAGCTGAAGCTGCGAAGCGCGGCCCACAAAAGGACGAAACGCCAATTTCGCGCAGAGCATGAAACCAAGTGGGTGAGTGAGTGAGTGTAAGAAAGAAAGAGAGAGAGAGGGGGGGAGAGAAGGGGGAGAGATAGGATGAGAGAGGGAAAGGGAGAGAGAGGAGAGAGACGGCTAGAAAGGAAGGGTGCGGGGCTGTAAATGCGTCGGCAACTTTGCCAATATCGAAGCATTCGTCCTCTGACCCGAACAACACCTCTGGAAGAGTGAAGGTGAGTATCAGTTCCGGATGAAACTGTGAATAGTTTCATATCTACGTTTTTAAAGGTCGCAGGTTGAAATGTTGGTACAATAAAAATAATTTGATCGAATTTTCACACTAACGTTACGAGCATGTAGGTTAGGTTGAGTGTCGATTTATGCAATGCTGTGGACAAACCAGGAATATATCGGGAGCGATGCCTGTCCACATCATGCTCAAATTAAGACAGTGATATTTTTGTATAATAAATTATACTTACAAAAATGTAAGAAATTGAGGAAATAGAAGACGTTGAACAAGAGGTATGGAATAAAAGACAATACAGATATAAATTTCGTGAAAAGTGTTAATATGGTATGGTGAAAGTACGAAGAAAATAACATATTTTGAGGTCTGTGTAATTATATTTATAAATATAATTATAATTATGTAATATATTATAATTATTATATGTTCCATGGTTAGCGTAAAAGAAATTGCCAGTGCCTAATGAACAGCAGCACTCCCAATTGGGGTAGAAGTGTAACAGGAGTGTCATATTGAGTTTAAAATCCACTGTTACGAACCCAGACAACAACACCAGATTTACAATCCTGCTTGATCTGGAAGGTTAGCAAGGAAAAATAGTAGCATTCGACGGTGTCATGATATGGATAGGTAAGAGGACGATGGTTTTGCTGAAATTGGGGTCACTTACGGGATAAATAATGACAAAAGCACGAAGAAAGATTGGCGTATCTCTCTCTTTCACGAAAACGAGTGATGCGCAAACGATTCGTGAAGTCACTTGCTAAGCAATCTCGCGCCATCCTGTCCTGCCTCCGCTCGCTTCGCTTTGTCTCGTTCTGTCCGACCCTGCTCCGCTCAACCTCATCCCGAAACGCTCCCACACAAACCCGACTTCAGCTGTCAGTTAGGCAATGTGGCCAACAGAGTTCACGCAACAATGTGTCAAGAGAAAGGATTTCGCTTTCAAACAGCCGTGTGGGAGATACTTGGATGGGCGAAACCTCTGCAAGCCAACGTGTAGGTGATCATCCAGCGGGAGAAGAACGTCATCTTCAATAATAAAAATACGCACTACACTTACGGTGCTAATGACCATTGCAGTTGACACGGGTGAAGACAGTTAATAACCAATTGATCAAATAGCCGTAGTTCCACATACGCTGCTCTCGCGCCTAATCGAAAGCGTCCGCGACGTCAGGTAAAGTAACTGCCTCAAATCACTCACACAATAAGTGTTTTCCCAGTTAATAGAGTCTGATTCAATGGATAATGCTTCTCCGGAGGTCTCCTTCGCAGCACTGCCAGTCGTCGCAGTAGCAGAGTAAACGAGGACGAAGAAACCTGGACGACGTCAACTTCGTTCAGAAAATTGACGCCTCTGGTGAAAGCCTCCATTGGTTTTTAAAACTACAAAATTACCCTACCTTACATACATACATGTGCTACAAAAACTTTGTAAATGCGAATGCCATAAATTCATACCGTTATGTTACATCCAAATATATTGCTATCTGCGATTCTCAATTGATTGGGACGAAGCGACATTTGTCCTTCGAAATTCCATCTCTCTGCGGAGTGGCATGAAAAGCGCTTATCCAGAACTACAAGTGATGAGCGTATGGAAGGTTATATAAGACATGGACAAGACAAACAAGACAATAGAGAGGCTTTCAGGCGCTGAGTGGCTTCATAGTTACTTCAGTTTTTTAGTCTCTTAGAAGTCGTCTTTAGAGCGAGACTAATTTTATGAAAGCAGAATCTTTGATGAAAGGATTCCACTTAGAAAAAAAAACGTATATTATCGAAACAGACAAATAAGTAAAACACAAAAATCACAAAAAGGGAAGAAGAAAAAACTAAATGAACTTTATTACTCTCATTGACTCTCACTCGTTTGACAGCCGTTTCCATCACTGCAGTTTGATATCGAAAAGTCGAAGCTCAATAAAATGCGAATACAGATAAAATAGCTGGCCTCGGGATTGTCATTGTATACGAACGGGTGAAACTATGGGAACGTTCTAAAATAACATGCTATAAACTAGGCACATTTTTAATTTCTGAAAAAATTTGGAAGGGCTTCAAAAACAAGTAAAAGAGTATCTTCAATGAAGTCTACTCCTTTTTCTCAGACTTACTGCTCGAAATTTTGCAAGTTTAGAAACCAGTGGCACTTTAAACGATATAAAATTTCTAAATCTGTTACAATATACAGCATTACCGTGATTTTGATATTATGTAACACTTTAGTATCTTTATTATATTACGGTGTATAGAATAGTAATAGACGTGTGTCCATCCATCTGTTAATCCACGTTAGAGTTTTGTAAATTATTATACAAAATGTTAGCTCCGTGTGACTTTTCATACGAGGTTTACCATACATATGCCAGCGAATCAACCATCTCTTTCGCCGCGTTCCCAAACCTGCACTTAACAAATACGACGCGGTCACAAGGGTTTTAAGTGCCGGCCGATGCAGGTGTTTTCTCAACGAGAGCCCCCGAACTCACAAGCAATTAACGTTACCATCACCAACGATCATGTCAACAGCCGCGACATGGCACGCAGGGCCTCACACGCACACGAACACGTACACACACGCGCGCGCATCACCCGCTACCCGATGACCGAAACAGCATGTCGCACGCTCGGCATATCTGAGCGAAAATGTACATACGCACGCGCACATACGTACACGCCCCCCGCATCCACCCGCCCGACCCGGTCCGACCCGGTCCCGCAGTCAGTTGCACTCGCGCGCGTATGTTTAATTGAACGGCACCGAAAACAAATGAAACTTCGCATTGATTATTACGAAGCAATAAAACGCGAACACGCATGAGCGATTTGGGGGCGGAAACGCCGGTTCCGGTGGCAGATTATTTTTCGGGCGCGGCGCCACGCCACGCCACGCCACGCCACGCCACGCCCACCCACGTCAGCGCGACCGCGCCGCGCCCGGCCGTCGTTTGGCGCATGTGGCGCGCGACGAGTAAGTCACGTTGCACTAATGGCCGCTCCGGAAACAAACAAAAAAACGCGGGAGGGTGTTTGCCTATCGGAATGGCCCAGGAGTCCGTGCTGGTCAGTTCGTTCCGACGGCTCTATTGATGTCTGAAATGGTTGCTAAAGATTGTGAAACAACGAGAGTAGTTAGTAGACTCTCCAAACACTGTTATGGCATTCTGGAAAGTCTCTTACTTTTTGTTCATTTGTTGTGATATTATTCTATCCGTGTCCTCTAATCAAAACTCCATTTTTCCGTGCGTTTGTTTTAGATAGTATTTTCAAATGCTTGCAATCATTAAACTATTCAGTGTTATGGTATTGGGGTAAGTCTCGTACTTATTTGTACTTTCGTTGCGACATTATTCTATCCCGATTCTCTGATCTTCATTCCTTTCCTCCGTGCGTTAGTTTTGGATTGAATTGTCATATTGTAATATGTCTGATTTGTTGTGTGTTTTGTGATATCTGTGTTTGTCTATTCGAGACATTAACATGCAGAAAATATAACAATAAGCTTACATGTTAACAGTGTCTCAAAATAAACGTTACAAGCTCAGTTTTATGGTATGAAAAAGGATAGAAAGTGACCATTTTTCCAATGAAAATGTAAGGAATTTCATTTAACAAAGTTACACATGTGGCATCTGCCCGCCATTGGTGGGCAACTCATGAATTGATGTTGGATGGCTACACGAAATTTCTTTGGTAGAGACGTGACCTGACAAGAGCGCATGATTAGTTGACCACCAATGAAGGGCAAATGAAGGTCAATATATAACTTCGTTATCTGAACTTTCCCCCCACATGCTAATTGTCAAAACATGATCATTTACTCCCCTTCGTGGGCTAGAAGTTTGTAACGTATTATCTGAGTCTCCTAAATATTCTCGCGGATGTTTTCTAATGGCACAACAATTCTCAATGAGAATAAGAAGAATTCTTCAAACATCGATGGCATTTTAAATTAAATGAAGATTTTTGAATTAATTTGATGTGCTTCTTTAGGAACTTTTTGAAAATATACTAGAGGCCTTCGAGAAGAAATGAATGCATTTTTTGTCATGCAAAAGGAGTATTACAAACGAGTATAAAGTGACAACGTGATATTTCTTATTACTCAATGCTTTTGTTTCTCTTTTGACTCTAGGTAATAAAAAGGAGAGATAATCGAGTCAGATATAAAACAGATAATTCGAACGACCAGAAACATTACACGGAGAGCGCTGCAGATATGGAGTCAATGAAGACAATGAAAGTGGTCCCTGTAACGCAGCGTCGGGGAAAGTGTCAGCGCCGGGGGCAAAGGCGGGGTCGGGGCGGGGGCGCGGGGAGGGGGCGGGGAGGCAAAGCGCGAAAATCAGCGCGTCGGCTCCCGAGCAAACTGCGGCGGGCGCCCGCCACTCCGCAGCACAAACAGCGCTCGACGAACTGGCCATTATGCATTGCTTTATGTGTAAACAGTGTTACCGACGTCCACTCGTCCGCTGGCCGCTTCGTCCTCACCATCCCCCTCCACCGCCCACATCGCCGCCGCGGTCGCCTCGTCGCTCCACGCGCGAGCGGGTCACCGCCCCGCCCCCTCCCCACCGTCACACCCACCGTCACACGCACACACCCCTCCGCCGCCGCCGCAGCGTGTAATTGACACGTGCAATCACGCACTGGCCGGAGCGCGGCGGGGACGGGCAGGGCGAGGTAGGCGGCGGAGCGACTGCTGTTAATAAGGAGACCGATGGCAACGGTCGTCCGAACGACCTACTATGAAGTTGTCATGGAGAGGGTGCAGTGGGAGAAAAGGCACTCAAACACGCATCTGATACGAACGTTCGTTATCGGAAATGGCCACTGAGGGCTTTGGGAGTGAACAGATCTACGGAGCTAGAGCGTGATGAAGAGATGAATGGGAAAGAACACGGTGAAGCTGAGCAATGAAGAAACAGTTGACGGCCTTGAAAGTTACAGAAGTAGAGAAGAGTGGACAGAGAACTGGGTGCTAGGTGTGACGAATGTGTCAACGAAGAGAGGAGAGAAAGTGGATTGTTCAGAAGCAACAAGCGCCAAAGCAGACGGCTCAGCCCAGCGCCGATCGGGTCGAATTATCGAGCATCGCAAAGTATCCTCTCTCGTGCCACCAGCCAGCGAACGCAGCCGGCATCACCGCCGCCACCGCTGGCGCTACATCCGCAGCGGCTACAACTCAAACGATCATTTCCAATTTCACAGATTGCCGGATGCGTGCGAGCGAGTGACAGCGCGCGCGGGCAGCGCGGGGGCCAAGAGGGGCCGTGACCGGCGGCGGCGGGGCGGAGTGGGGGGAGAGGTGCGAGGGGTGAAGGGTCATGGCGGGGGCCGACAAGGACGACAGAGGCATGGCGGGGAGAACAGAGCACGGCGAGGAAGAGAGGAGGTGGCGAGGTGGTTGAGGTGGGGAGTGTTGAGGCGGGGTTGGGCGACGCGGGGAGGCTGGGGCGGGTGAGGCAGTGCGGGGAGTAGCGGGCGGGATGAGGCGGGGCGCGATGAGGCGGGGAGGGGTGAGGCGGGAGCGTGAGGCGGGGGCGGGGTGTGGCGGGGTGGAGCGGGGTGTGGCGGAATGATGCGCGGCGGGGAGGCGGCAGGCGGGGCTGAGCTGGGGGAAGTGGTGGGGAGCGAGGGGCGGGGCGGATGGGCCGTCAATAGGCGGAGCACCCGCCGTGCGCGGCTCCCGGCGCCAGCAGCCGCCACCGCAACGAGGACGTTGCGGTTTTCTGCGCAATCGGATAGCCCTGTTGAATCCCTTTTTAATTCGCGGAACAAACGTACGGCGCACGCGAAAAAAGCGTATATCAAAAGTTGACGTTTTATTTACCACTTCGTTTCTCCTTTACTTTTCGTTCTTCTGTTGTTGCCACTTGGATGGCTGGATGCTCTAAGAAATGATATTTAAAACTTCAAATTTTCCTACTCATCTATTCTATTTATTAGCAACTCACTATCCTATTCATTAATGTATTTTTAAATAATTTTGCGCAAACATTGATATTTTTAAAAAAACAAAAATCCCCACCAACGCTATAATCTATCTGAATGATACATTAAACAAAATTCTGACATTTTATTGAAGATGGGAATGAATTAATATTTTCATTAACGCTATTACACAACCGATAGAAAGTTTATACAAACAGCAAAAACTATGAACAAATACAGATGAAATGTAAATAGAAATAATAATTTTCAATAGTGTTTAAACTAACATGATTAGCAAAATACCAGGTTTAAATTATAGTTAGAGGTTACAGGATTTATTGAATATTTACATGAAGATAAAAAAATGAATTTTGAAAAGCAATAAATTTGCAAAGTAAAGAGTTATGATTACTCAGAACACTTTAAAAATGCTTTTACTCAATGAGAACAAATCCGTCCAGTGATTGTGCGCGAAGTAAAAAGTGCAGTACTCTTCATTATTCTATGAGTAATGGAAATTTCGTGACGAGGTGAACAATATTGTCCCTTAAAAATATGAATACATTTTTCAATAAGTTCACAGATACAGTTGAACTTAGATCATGCAAAATTCCTTAATTAAAATTAGTCATTAATTGGAAGAAATTCATATTTCTTCAAAGAAAAATCCATGGTCAATTCGAAGAATTTGTGCAAGTGTTCTAATCTAAACGTTTACAAAAAAAACTATACAAAAAGGAAAAATATCGAATACAAGCATACATTTCACAATTATTTGTTATATTTTAATTTCACAAATAAAGAAACACTATAAGTAATCGATATAAATGTTTTATTAAATGATCTTACTGTAGATTGCAATAGAGATTTTTTGCGAATATATAAATAGCTTTTTGGAAACTAGGGGGAAATTCACCATATTTGTGTGGCGTTAGTAGTCATTCGGTCATCAGCCATTCACCGGCAATAAATAAAATTAAGTTGAATAAAAAATAAAGGTGCCCTATCATTCAAACTTTCAAATTTGATGTTTCTAATCGTTCTCCTCTCAGCGAAAATTCTTCCCTTGATCATCTTTTATACAGCAAAGACCATTGACAAAAGGTACTGCAAATACAGCTCGCGCGCCACAGAACTCGCAATAAATGCCACCTGCCTTACACTTCCCTGCCTAATCCTCTTTCCCGCGGGGCCTGCACACCTCCAAAGAGCCTCCAAAGAGCACCGCGGCGCCCTTTGGGATCGATTAAAGGCCCGCCCGCCCACGCAGCGGCGGCAGTGGGCGGCCTCAACGAGGTGCGACTGCGCGATCGCGGAGGCTGCGGAGGGGCGGGGCTGGGCGAGCATGCGGAGAGAGCCCACGGCTCCCGCGGTAAATTAGAGGCGGCGTGGCGGTGGCGGCGGTGGAGGCGGCGGGAATCGGCGTGACGCGGGGAAGAGGATGAGGGCGGGAAGCGGGGATGAGGGAGGGTACGGTGCGGCGCGACGCGGCGGAGCGGGGATCTTAACCCGGGACCGCAAGCTCGCCGCCAAGATGGCGCAATTTCAGCAAGATAATTAACTGCCGCTCGGGCGACGTAATCGACTTCAGCGCTGAAATTGCGCCACGCGATAGCGGAGGACTAATTGTAAAGTTAAGCGCGCTCCACTCGCTGGATGGCGCTTGCCGTGCGTAGGCCTCTCGGCGCCCTCCCGGCGCCCTCGCCGCCCTCCCCAAAGCCCGTCACTCCAGATCAGGTCCCTGCGACTCCATTATTTTACGTTTTACACAAAGTGAAGGTTGGGAATTAGTAGCTCGACTCCAGACAGAGTCCATCCATATGCTTCTTTACTGGCTAGGCGTTTAAAATAATTTTACATGAATACTTTCGTTGGCGAGACGACGATTCATACAGACAGTAGGATTTGCAACATGATAATGATGTACCACGTGAGGATATCATGCACCCTTGACACTCTTGTCTCTTGCTATCTTTTGATCAAATTACATACTATTTTCGATCTACAGTCAATCCATCTATTATTTTCATTATTTTTCGTGTTGTATAGAACTCACAGTCCTTTCTTTCTGCATTCATTTTAGTGAATCACAGTGAAGCTGGGTCTTTTATTTTGCCGTGATTGCAATTGAATCTCTATTCAGTCTTCAAATCTAGTATTCAAGCACCTGCTAACATAAAAGCTGAAGACAATGGTCTCTGTGGTCAAATACACCAAGAAAAATATTAAAAACTGATTAACATCAAAAGTGGTTTAAATGATTGATTAATTGATTGTAATTGATTCCGGGTGGGTCAATTACAGAGGTCATTAGCCCCGTGCGTGTAGTGCATATTTTTCGTCGGGAGTTGGCGATGATCTTCCCCCACTGTATGGCGAGATCCGCCGCCCACCAACCGTCGACTAGCGAGGATTTCCACAACCAGGTATCTCCCATCAGCGGGGCTCCACCCCAGCCGGGACAAGTTCTAAGTCCTTGACCGGTCTCCCGGCATGTGTGGTAGTGTAGTGCATGTTAGTGTACGTGTGTGTGTAAAGGGTGAGGATAGGACAAGGAAGACGAAAGAAAGATCGAGCCCGATCCGTGACCCGTTTGTTAGGGTATTGCTTCGGCATTCGTCTGGTGTTGATCGGAGAAACCACGTAAAACTACCGATCAGAGCAGCCGGCCGCTAGAATTCTTCTCCAGGCAGTATCTCTGTAGCAACTCTGAACGGGTGGTGTTAGAGTTCGAGCTCCGACGATGCACACCCATGTTGAGTAGTAGAAACTGAGTAGTAGAAGACCCATCGTATCGCCCTAAATAACATTCAGATTTAAAAAGCATTGAATTGGGAAGACTGTCATAGACCTGTTTTGCTTCCCTATCAGGGTACACTCATTCTCTTAAGAAGATGTAAAAACGTAGGCTTCCGCAGACGGAGTCAATTGATTCTTGTTCATTCGAAATTCTAGGCACATTTGTCAACGCTTGAACTGCCACGCTGCTGCCTTTCATATTTCTGCCGATCGTCAAAGCGAAATACTGGAGGGTATTGTTTTTTCTCACCTTTTCCATTATTTGTGCATGTATGTGTGTGTGTTACACTTCGACATTTTGAATTCATTTTTATACATAGTAACCCACAGAGGGTTCATTTCTACGCATTTTGGTCTGAAGAAGTTTGATGTATGACGACCGAAACCTTGGCAACTATACCTTTAACGCGTCTCCCTGACAGCCAAGGATCTACCGTCCCGTTGCCCCCCATGGTCAATTTTACAGCAACACCATTCCACCCTTATTACAAAGTCACCCATTTCTATCCCCTTGCGCCGGCTCAGTCCCTCCACCTGCTCCCCGAAGCTTGGTCGCTTTCTTCCTTCAACTTCCTGAGACGTCCCGTCGTGTCGGATTCGCTCTCGCAAATACATCTTCGCCGACGCCCATGGTGGCGGCGCAGACGATGGCAGGAGATGGCAGGAGATGGCGGGGTCAAAGATGGTGCTGCATAAGAGAGTTCGTAGAAGCTGTCGTCTCGTCCCGGGTCAAAGAGCGACTATAAGATTATGGTCGCGCAAACAAGAAATAAATATTAACGAGTCAGCAGACGCTATTTATCAATATTTCAAACCCTTAAAAAAAGTCTTTACAACATTTCAAGAAAGACATTTAATTCTAGCTGGAAGCATAACGTTCTTGAATTTGTGATAACGTAATATTAACCGTTTCAAGCCAATTTTTTCATCCGTCATTTTCTATCGAATTGAAAAGTGAAACGACGTTTATCTACAGCCTATCGTCACAGTAGGCGTGGTTAATGTGATGAATTATCCCCGCTTTTAGAAATATTTATTATTTTCACAAATTGTTAGAAAGTATTCGACATGTTCGATATATAAATATGTTTCTTGAATTTCATTACTATTATTAGTCATTTGTAGGAAACACCTAACACTATATTTTCCCATCACAATATTTAAATCAACACTTAAATGTGTTCTAAATGTTCGTAGTATGGTATATGTAGATACTTTATTCCCGTATATGTGCCAAAAGTTAATTAAATTAATAAACAAAAGTGTGTTAACACATTTAAACTGTGAAAATGCTAGAGTGAAAAAACTACCATTTACAAGTATCGCAACATAATATATCTCGTCACATCTCTCAGGAAACACAAATAATAGCACAATACGCCAGGAAATTCTCTCCAGCAGTGAAACGATTCAGGTCCTCCTATTAAAAACTGCCGTTAGTATGTTGGTAGCAATCAGATTACTGGGAAAGAAGTGAAGGGGACAACGTTTCTAACATCTATTACGATTGTGGTGAGTACACAATTTATGTTTTCAAGCCGCAGCTCGTACTATAACATACTGTCTGTTGCACACAGAAAGATGCCACTGCAGAGAGACTTTCCTGGCGCACGGTATAAATACGTACAAAAAATAATATTTTTGATATGCTCTAATGCATTAAAAGATGGACAGACAAATAGCACGTACGCTAAGGTTACTCAAAACTCACCACATACAAATGAAAGTGTGGGTATTTTTGAAAAGAAATATCATTCGTCCCAGCTACCACGAATCCTTAAAGAAAACAGCACTTGAAGGGCGCGAAATGTTGAATTTCCATTTCGCAATGAAGCAACGTTCAACGGGCTGCTTCCATATCGGAGAGTGTTTTAATACGAGCACCATTACAAACCAGAATGAAATGTAAACACAGCGGTGGGGCTATTGGACCGACAGCGCTACCAGGAACTTTTGTTCTCGTGCATTATTTTCATTTCCTCCCACAGACCTACCCTTCTTACAATGTCTATTACCTTGACTTTTGGTCGTCCCTTTCAGAAGGAGCCCCAGAAGAGGAGAATAAAACTAAAGAGCATTTAGAATAGAGAGGCACGGAAATCCGATAAACTAAAAAATTATATGAAAAAAATAAACATAAATTATAACTTTTACAGACGTTTCTTAAAACAACCAGTTAAAAAATTCTTTCAGATGTACTTTAATTCAGGTTTAATGAGATTTAAGTATCAATTAAATCATGAGATTGTTTTTTCACAGAATGAAGGCCATGTCATTCGGTATTTTCTAACTGAGAATGCGTCTGCATACAATTCGACTTGAGAACGCTAAAATGCTTTCGTGAAACTAGCTCAGACCACAAAGCAAGGATATAATTTAACTGTCAGAATGTAATTAAACATTTTGACATGTGTCTAATACGTTCAAGAGATGTGACCTGCATATGTTCCAACACACATCCGATGACATGTTTTTGTATACGTACATCCGATATTTTTTAACTGACACTTCACAGAACAACTCTGATATGTCTGGAAATTCGCCAGCATATTTTCCAAAAGTTCATCTGCTACCATTTGAACAGAGCGTTCCTCATTTACAACTTCCCTCGTGATAAACCGAGAGAAAACGAAGAGAAGGAAGCTCGCACAACGAGAACAGTGATCGCGCCGGCGCATTCATCCCAATTTCCCCTCTTCCCTGTTCCGCGTCGTTTCTCAACTGGCGAGAGCGCCGAGGACGTGTCAATATTGAAATATCGTCGAAATTTTATACCCCATGATAATTCCGACGTCTATTCAATGTGCACAACGCCGCTGCCTCCGCAGGTTGCCGTGCCTTTCTCATTTTCTTGGTTGGAAATTAATTTTCATAAAATCGAAACCGAGTGGAATTGAAATTCCCTGAACGCGGAAACATACAAAAATCCATTTCAGGATGGTACGGCATGTTGTGATTTTCGAAATGAGTTTCTGTTCTTCGCGTGTTTGGAAATCGATATTTTTCTGAGAAGCGTCAGTATTCGGAGTGAATATGTTGTACAGCGCGCCAGGGACGTCTCCCCGCACCGAGCCGAGTCCCGGGTTGCCACCGCCGCTGATTTCGCCCTCAGCTTCACCGCAGTGTGGGGCGCTAGTGTCGTACGCATATTATATATATAATCTAATCTACCTCCTACTCAGGTGTAGGATGCTCATTGGGCTCGGTTTACATGGGAAAAATTTGCAAGAAGGCCGTACGGATATCTATTACGGATTCGGGTCGGGAAATCGTTGTAAGTGGCTAGGTTGTAATGGGCTATTTGATTTACGGAGGATATATTTGAATAGTTGTTCGAGAGATGAGCAACGTGGTGCTTGATGGAAGTTAGATGTAGTTCCCTATGAAGTTGATCATTAGAAATGAACCATGGGGCGTGAGTGGGTGTCGTATGTGTAACACTAATCCCCCCCCCCGCAATCTCTCCCCGCTGTTTCTATGCCATCCCCGCGGACGGTGGGCTTGCTGCTTGCTACCTGGTGCTCCTGATACCAACATAATTTTTGTTGATAGCTCTCTCATACGCTGGCACTGTGGAGACGCTTCCCTGGCACACTATGTTAGCATGCGCACTGAATGGTAATACACGTGGAAATTTTAACATTATTATGATTGGAATAATTGCACATTAAAATATAATATTTAAGCGTTGAAAATAATTACCTTCGTAAAATTAAATAGGAAAAATATGAACTTTCTTTGCAAAACAAAGCAGACAATTATTTAAAATTCACTAAATATGTGAGATTTAAAAACTTTAAATGAAATATATCTACATGAATTGTGCGTGTTTACTAATGTAGACGAATGTCTTCAGACAATGGAAGTCCGTGTTACATAGAAAGATGAAAAATTAATTATTTCATTCAGCTGGAAAGAAAAAAAACTTAACGAGAAATGGCGGATAACCAAAGGAACAGAGATGAAAATGAACCCAGAGTTCTTTGTTTGATATTCGTCTTGATACAACATACCTACGCATATACCGAATTTAGAAGAAAATTATCCTAACACAAGTGGTGAAGAAAATTCCAAATGTACAACTTCTTGATTTATATCGATGTGTAATAAGGCATCAAAGCAAAAACAAAAACAAATCTTTTTCGTTGATGGTATGATCATTTGAGAAAACATTCCGCTTATTAAAACGCTGTAGTAATCTGTAGGTGTGCATTCAATGCAAAAATCTCAACACCTTATTTTTTAGCTTGTTTGTTGAAGTAAAACAATATTTTCACACAGAGCACTGTATCGCTTTTAAGGGTTTCACAAAAGAAATATCCTACTTAATTGAACACATTATTAAAAGCGTTTTCATGACAGCGGCTGTCCTTCCCGTCTGTTAAATACAAAAGTAACTACGTACAGTACATGTAGAATCTACAACATAAAATGGAAAGAAAATAGAATACTCAAACACTGTAATCAACCGCGCCGCAAAGAGAAGAAAATTCCGTGAACCTTGACGACGGGGAATTTCCCGTCCCGCGATTACGCAACGCGTTTAAAATTCAATGAAAGAGAAAAATGACGAACTCTTTCCCCTCGTTTCGTTTCCCTCGGCGAATAAAAATAAAGAGGTGCTGAAGAAAGCGGCCCATGAAGAAGAAGAAGGCTGGAGGGGCGAGGCGCGAGGGCGCGAAGAATGGGGCGAAGGCGACTGCAGAGCGGGGGAGGGGAGGCGGACTTATTTCAGTTTTTTCCGCCGGCCGGCCCGCCGCCGGCAGCGGCACCGGCCGGCAAAGCCAGGGGAGTAAAGGGATTAAGAAGAATTCCTACTGGCGGAGTCGCACTTCAGGATTATCTCATGGCACTTAGGAGAAAGGCGCGTCTTCGAAACGGCACGGCGCGGAGGAGGTGAAGGAGAGCGGGTGAGCGAGCGGGCGAGAAAAGAGGGGGCGGGGCGGAGGCGAGGCGGAGCGGAGCGGAGGCGTCGTCCGGGCGGCGGAGTGTGCCTCCGCATACGGGATGCGTTTCGGGCCCCGCCCCGCCCCCACCGTCCCCCGTCGGCGCCCACGCCCGCTGTCGGACAAGCGGCGGGCGCTCTGTTCGACCCCCGGCGAGGGACGCAGCCCGACGCGAAGGGCGAGTGGGCGGAGGGCTGCGGGTTGGCACCCCGGACACGTCCCGCGCCCGGATCAATAGGGCAACTAGTGGCGCGCAGGGCGGCGCTGGCCCGCCGGCCGGTCCGCCGCGCGCTCGCCCTAATGCCGTCAATGAAGTTTCTCGGCTGCCACTCGCCCGCCGCTCGGGGCGGGCACAGTTCCCGCGTCCAAGAGTTGTCAGACTCCCAAGACGCATTCAGCAATATGGCGCTTCTACTCCATCACACAAGGTAAGTCCACTATGTATTTGTAGTAATAACTCTTTTTAAGCAATGCAGTTTCTGTTTGTTGAGACAATTTGATAGCTATATATTCAAAAGTAAAGTCTTCAAATCTGTCTTCCTGTAGCCTCTTGAGTAGCTCATGGATTGGTTGATTGCTTGATTATTGATTCCGGGCGCGTCAAATCCTACGATCATTAGTTTCGAAAGTGTAGTGAATGTTTTCCACGGAAAGTGGTGGTGACCTTTCTCCACTGGATGGTGAGATCCGGCACCGACCTACCGTCGGCTACCTGGGTTTTCGCCTACCAGGTACCTCCCACCAACGGGGTACCGGCCCCGCGGAACAAGCTCTAATCTTCCGAACGGTCTCCCGGCTTGAATGGTAGTATAAAACATGTTAAGTGTGTGTGTGTGTGTGTGTGTGTGTGTGTGTAAGTAAGTTGTAAGGATAGGACAAGGAAGAAGAGGGAAAGATCCCACGCTATCCGTGGCCCGTTTGTTAGGGTACTGCTCCAGCATTCGTTGATTGGAGAAACTACGGAAATCTCGCAATCAAAACAGCCCCGGCCGCTAGAAGGCAGCGGCTGAACTCGACCTAGCTACTGTCGAAAATCCCAACGTTGGAACTCGAACCTAGGACCCTCGGGATCAGAGGTACTGCAGTGACATCAATTGATGTTCTTAGCCAACTCTCCCTGTGAGTATCTCGTGAACAGCGTGCTAGCTATCTGTGGCGCAATTCCGGGTTCGATTCCGGTCAGGACAAAAATAGAGTAGTAACATTCTAATATAATTATGTAAGTTTCAATAGCTATGTGACGAAAGAGAAAGATCAGGCAGATGCCGTGATGGCAGTACGTCACACTCACCTCATGTTTCCCTTACCTTCAGACACGGTTAACAACAACACAAAACAGGGTCCTGCCCTGGGAAAAGAAGCCTGCCAGAAACCAAAATAATTTTGTAGTACTCGTGTTTAAAAAGTCTTCAAATGAATTACCAAATGGTTACCTTCTATTTTGATCTATTTATGCATATTTATTTAATTGTTTATATCAGTCATATTTAGCCCCACTCGAACATCCCCAAAACAGTTTTACCTTAATGGTTAAAAATTTGAACAGTTTCTCACGCTTGTGACTTTCATCACATTTCATCATTCTGGTAACCCTTCACACTAAAATGAGATCACATAAGATCAAACTTCATTGCGATCAAATCCGTACGAAGAATTCGTGGTATTTGAATTCAACTCAGAAAAGGAAACTATGTATTAAAACGAAAAAGGAAACCCTGACTCACGGCGTTCATTTCGTTTCTCAAAATGTAGTCACTTCTACTTAATCAATTTTTATCTTAAATAATCTCAACTTAAGCTTTTCCCTTTATAGATGCAAACTGATTACTGGGCTCTTTTCATTCCCGAAGAACTACCCCACAAAGTAAATTCTTGCGAATTGTGTTCGCAGGTTACCACCGCCACCACCTTTCCTACACCTCCTCTTCCTCCTCGCCCGAAACGGAATCCTTTCCGCAGGAGAGGGGGCACAGAGAAACGCCATCACCCGCGGCGCGCCTAGGGCGCGGGATAATGGTTATTCACGACGCGAAATTAGCACTCCTTAACTCCGCAGCCGGCGAGCTTTATCGCGAGAGTGAGGACTAGATGGTGGTTAGGGGCGGTGCGGGGGCGGTCCGGGGCGGTCCGGGGCGGTCCGGGGCGGTCCGGGGCGGTCCGGGGCGGTCCGGGGGCGGTCCGGGGCGGTCCGGGGCGGTCCGGGGGCGGTCCGGGGGCGGTCCGGGGGCGGTCCGGGGCGGTCCGGGGGCGGTCCGGGGGCGGGCCGGGGGCGGTCCGGGGGCGGTCCGGGGCGGTCCGGAGGCAGTCCGGGGCGGTCCGGGGCGGTCCGGGCGGTTCGGGGCGGTCCGGGGCGGTCCGGGGCGGTCCCGGGCGGTACGGGGCGGTCCGGGGCGGCCGGGCGGATTGGAGGCAGTCCGGTGACAGTCCGGGCAGCGCTTCAGGGTGGACACAAGGGATCTGCATAGAGGAGACAAATTATATGAAAAGTATTCACTTGGAAGGAATGGAAAACGGTCCGGAGGCGGTCGAGGAGTCATTAAATGCTCTGTTGTAGAAGAAAATTTGGTGTGTAAGTCAACACTGGATAAAATAGGGAAAAACCAATCTAAGGAGAAAGCAATAACACAAGGGATCTGCATAGAGGAGATCAAATTATATGAAAAGTATTCACTTGGAAGGAATGGAAAAAATGAAGACTTAGGCGGTGGCTGGGAAAAGATGTGTTAAATTCAAAGAATAAACGCAAATTGGAAAGGCCAAAAGTTGTAAGTAATAACTTAGTATGGATACAAGTTACCCTATCGTCGCGCAAAAAAGGAAAATAATAGCAAGTACGAGACAAGAGCAGAAGTACAGATCAAAAACGAAAATAACACGAGCGCGACGCGGTAGGCAACCCCGAGGAAAGAAAAGAGAAGAAACACCCGTTTCCGTGGCCAAATCTCAGGCAATCTCCAGCGAAAGAACCCCAGCGACAGAAACACTTCAAAAGACGCTACCCGCACATTTCATTTAATGCTAATTAGAAAGGCCCAGAGTTTTAAGGCGAAGACGACGAACCGAGAGAAAGCACGGGGGCGGGGGCCCCTTTTATATATACGGCCCATATTCTCGAATTCCCTCTCGTAATTTGCTTTTTGATGTTGAATTTCGATATTTTCAGCGCGGTTAGTAGCTTTCCTCCACGCGCCGCGGCGCGAGCCGAGCCGTCGGGAGCGAACAACGGCCGAGGGGGCGGTCGGGGGGTGGGGGGGGGCCGGGAGAGCCGACGGAGGTAGGCGGGGCCGCAGAGGCAGCTCATTTTATTTGAGTTGAGTCGTTTTATGCAGCAGAGTCGAGCCAAATGTTACCCGAAGACTTCTGGCTAGATGAATGAAAGAGGGCCGAGCGATGCCAGAGAGGAGCCGCGAGCGCGGGGCGGGGGCGGGGCCGGCGGTGAGGAGGGGGTAGGGGCGGCGCGGGGGTGCAGGGGGTCGGCGGCGGGGCGAGCTGGGACGGATTACCATAGAAACAGGGAATTTAGTGAGCGAGTGAGCACAGTCGTTGAGCGGGCGGGCGCGGGGCCGGAGGCGGGGGCGCGGGGGCGGGCCGTAAGTGGCGAGGCCACCGGCCCGGGATATTGGAGCCCGCAGGGGCCTCCCCGCCCCGCCAGCACAGCGTTCCCCGGGGAACGCAACGAGCTCCTACTCTCACTCTCCCGCCCCGCCACGCCCCCCTCCGACCGCCTTTCTTCCTTCCGCCCCCCACCCACCGCCCGCCTCCAGCCCCCCCCCCCCGGCCCCCCCGAAGGCCGCGGCCGAGAGAGCCCCGGCGGCGCGGACGGCGCGGACAGAAGCACCCCGGTCACTCCGCGCGAGACGGAGCAGCGGCGCGAGCGGTGCCGCACTGCCCGGCCAGCGGCTTTCCGCAGGGCGAGATTGCACGTTGCTAGGCAATGGCACGGCGCATGCGAGCTGGGCTCTGCAATTATACACGGCGCGCTGCAAGCATCCGGTGGGAACGGCTGCAACTTCCCAACTTCCCTCTGGCCGGAGTTGCATGCATTTGCCATTACTCGTCGCTGGGGTCTATAAGATCCCCTCAAAAATGTACACCGTCTTGCCACTGAGTTTCAAAATAAAATGAAGTTTGAAGTTGCTGAAACTATTATTGATTTTTGTAAACAATTTCTTGAAGTTGTTTATACGAATTTTTCACATACAATTGTACGGGAATGGGACACAGAAACAACAATTTTTAAATTTTATTCACTTTTAGAAATTATTATAATAGCTGTATAAACTATTGCCTTATAGCAATTATATATTTAATTCAACATAAACAAGTGACTATACTTTATTCATTAATCACAATTTAATATAGCACTGAAACGAACATTCAAAAAAACTGAAAACGTCCTAGCATTAAAAAGTACTAAAACAATCTCCCTTGTTTCTAGTACACATAGATAGTAAATATTTAGATAGGAAAAACAACATTTACTAAACTGTTTATGAATTTACAATCCATTGTCTTTATGAACTAAGGACACATTATCTTGAGTGAAAGTTACATTCTAAATATATTAAGAAATCCATTCTGTTCTGTAATATTTTTTATATCATCAACCTGCATGACTTTCTTTTTGACGTGTTATCGAGACAGGTAAATTCCCGAAACTTACGTCGTTTTGATATTCATTTTCCATAAAGTGTTGTGGGATGAGAAATAGTTTTCATGGAAGTGTGAGCACCTTATTGTTATGTAAATTTTTGCTAGAATATAGGCTTAGAGAACATTACGTATCTCATGTACCAATTTATATTAGGTTGAGGAATTGTGTTCAATAATATACATTAACTAAAATAACAATAAATCCGAAAAAATGTTCATCACATACATTATTTCATCTAGGAAAAACTAAATAAATTGCAAACATAATACATATAAATTGGACAATATTAGTAGAAAATCCACAACTATGTTCCACTATTATCAAGTAACTATACTTACTATACAAATTGTAAAATACAATGAAATGCTTGTTAGGTACTAAGTAATATTTATCTATGACTATGATTCTTCTATCGTGTTATCCCAAATTCTAATGAAATTTAAAAACATTCTAAGGTTTTTAAAAACAAGAAATATACTAACTTATCTGATCTACAACTATTACAGAATTTTCTATAACGTTTTTGAGAATCTATAATCATCTACCTAAAATACTGAATAAACTTTTCCTTATCTCAAGGACAAATCGCAAATTATCAGAATTTATTATCCTGGCAATGAATTAATCAACCGCTTTAAAACAAGTAGTACATTAAAACGTGAAACTCGGAAAAAATTACCCAGACAAGGGTAATATTAATGCCAAACTTGACTCGAAAGAATTAACAGTACAAAATCTAGAGTAAACTTCACCGAAAATTTTCTCATTTATTTTTCTGACAACGTATTACATAGCAAAAATCGTTTTAACAACGATTCGAAAATATACAATGTTGGAGGATGAACGATTTACTTAGAATTAAGACAATATTATTTCAATATTTACATACTAAATCGTATCCTAATTCGACAATCGTATGTAATGCAAACATTTTAATTATGTCTACATTATTTAATCAAATTTCTCGTTATTGACTTTGTTTCGGGGAAACTAAGAGTTTATTATTAAACTTCTTTTTTATCATTGTTAAAACTGATTAAATTTAACACAATAAATTTTTTATAGAATGAAAGTTACTGCTCAATAGATTAAAATTACAAGTGAAGTTGCGCCACTTTGCGAAACATTAGTCTGCATTTACCACTAGTAATTTAGAGAAACAATGACCCGCACAAATAATTCCATTTTATACGAGTACTGCGTTAATTATTCACTGGAACCACTTGCCACTGAATTGCGTTTCATTCTAGTTTTAATGACTTTACCATCACCATGGACGACCGTAATGGTCAACCTCAGTACTTGCGACTCCAAGACCTACATCAACAATAACGATACCGCCACAACACAAGCGTTATCAAGTATTGTCTGAATTTTGAATTGAAAATATTGTAGACTAATAAATGCAGCATTCATTCAATATCAAACTCAACTTAAACTATGCATTTCACGGCTGTGCATCTGAACCCATAAAACTATTGTTCGAACATAAGCGATACACGACTGTCTTAGCAGAATTCAGTATGAATAATTATTTTCATTAACGAGGCAGTTTATACCTTCACAGCAATTAAAATAAAGAATTTTCAAACAAAGGTAAATTAATTTGAAGGTTAGAATCATCCAAAATTTGAGGTACCTATATAAAAACAAATGTGTATACTTACATTCCTACTATTTTTCCGTTAGTCTAATTTTTATTTTTTATCTTTTTTTCTCCTCAAAATCCATGACTGAACTACCTTTCAAGTTGCAATTTTCTTAAATTTCTACGGATCAACTCTTAGTCATGACCTTCCTTTATATGTGGTTTAATAAAGTACCCTGAATCTTTGAAAGTATGAATTTACAAACTTCACATAAATAGTATGTGAATTTATGTTCACTTACGTTTTATCTTTACATCAAAGAAAACTCAAATTATAAAATCAGAGTAGCTGTTACACAAATGCATCGCGTAATATTGTATGAAGTATAATTCATCTGTGAAGTCGGTTGTATAATCGTCATCCTCCTGCAATGTTCCAAACGTGCGGATCTGGAGAAAGCGGTCACCAAAGCAGAAAACGCAAGGCACAGAAAAAATTTACAAATATATTTAATGTATAGTTTTTAAAATGCATTTCAAACTGTAAACTGTGTTACGCTGCTTCTAAGGAAAGTCGCCAAAACAACTTCGAATCCATCATGCGCTTTTTTAAGAAACAAATTATCTAAATACGAATATTAAATGTGAATGTGATAATAATATTCAATTTTTAAATGAATCATGAATTACACAAATAAGGTAAAGTCATATTGTCCAAATTTTCACAAGATAATAGTTTTCATTTACAACAAGACTGCTGATGGCGTTTTCCAACAGAAGCAGAGAAACGAAAAATTATGTAATTTTTAATATTCTGAAATTTTTAATTTGTAAATGCATTTATATGTATTATAATTATAATAGTCATTTGATTATTTACAAGAGGAATAAAGGAGATAAAAAACTGTTCTACGGTACCTTTTTACCGTCTAGCTCGTGCGTGGAGTGAGCTAAAACCTTATCTACGCTAGCCGGCTCAGCGAAGGTGATAAACCCGAAGCCCCTATAAGATAACATAATACCAAACATTACTAACAAGAAAAAAACTACTAACATTGGCAAACACGCTAAGAAAAAAAGAGATAGAAACGTGTTGCAGTGTTAAAACAACTATTCACTACAGCACAAGGTTTCATGGCCAGTAGCAATCATAATGGTTAAGAACAATAAGAAGGCAGAACATATATGCACACACACGCACACACACATAAATGAGAGAGATAGAGAGACACATAGAAACAGATAGACTAGTGAGAGAAAGACACATAGAGAGAAAAAGAGAACAAAAGAGCCAGCAAGACAGGCAGCACTCAAGGCCCAGACAGCGAAGCAAGAGGCAACCCCGTCCCTTACAAGGTGAGACCATTATCATCACCGGTCCACACGATGAAGATTCAGTCATCCCTCGCATTCCTTCTTCCTGACCGCGTGGCTCTCGAATGGCCAACATCACCGTCACTGCCGCTTCCACCGCCTCCCCCCTCCCTACCTTCCGTCCGTCACCGCCCTCTCCCGGGCGCGCGCTTGTCCGTTCGAGCTGCGCGAAATCGTTGCATATTCCACCCCTGTCCGAAGGGCAGAAGATGGATAGTTGACAGGGGAAAATTATGTAACAGTTCCCAGCGTTCCCCGGCGCATACATTTCGCGCTCTCGCAACGATATTCGCAGCCTCCACCAACCTGCCAGCCACCCCCTCCAGTCCCCTCTCGCTCACCCGCTACGCCGTCCCCGCACCCTACCTCACCCGCCACCCCGCCACGCCCAACTCCCCCCCCCACCGACATCCTCCCTGTTCTCTCCACGCTCCCGACAACGTCGGCCGCGGAGCGGACTTGTTCAGTTTCAAAGTGCATGCATAAATGAGCTATGAATTAGTTTCGGGACGGTTTTTAAAACACGCACATCGCCGAAATGGGCTATTTACACAATTAATGGATTCGTCCTGATGGTGAACGCATGCCGCCCTTTACAGTTGCACGCCGAGAGCGAAGATTTACATCCATTGTTTAAAAAAATTAAATCTCTGGATATTTCAGCAATCGATACCAGAACTGTAATTGGAGTAATAGAAGACGGTTTCAAACCCACGGCATTAATTTAGAAAACACCACTATTCTCCCTGTGCTATACCACCACACACATACTTTTGTGCAGAATATCGAAATTTCAATATTTTCAATGGGGCAATTTTCCCTGTGATGCATTATGTTCGCATTTCGACTCAAATTGTGTTACCGTATAAATATAACAATAACAGAATGGAAAAATGCAAATTTCTAGCAAGCGAAATCTAGGGAAATTATTTTCATACATCGATGCAAATGCAATGATGAAATGCATCGATGCAAATGCATATCACAAATGCAATGATGACGTGTTTCATCTGTTGACACATATAGTAGTAGATAAATAATTTTAATTAAGAGTTTTATAGTAGTACGAAATTTTAGAAACAACTATAATAAATAAGATAATTTTATTTTTTAATTTAATCATTTAATTTAATTTTAAAAATTCAAATAACATTTTGTAACTTTTAACGAAACTGATCAATATCTAAGCTATTTATGTTGAATTTTCTCATCAAACTGTATAAATGTTTCATTTGTTTTCATTAAAAACGCCCATCAAAATTTCCCATCACTTTGTATTTAGTTTGCCTCATGCAATTTCGGTCATCCCGTCAGAGTTAAACGCATCGCAGTCTGGGCCAGCACAGTCGCCACAGCCAGAGTGCAGAGGCACAGAGACACACAGAAGAAGCAGAGAACAGAAAAAGATGCAGACAGCGAGACAAGAAGAGCAGTCCGGGTTAGAGATCATCAAACACCTGAAAATGGCTCTTTCTGTTGATGTTAACTATTTTTATAGTCATGTGTGTGGATTGGTGTGGATGTAAAAGAGGGAGGAAGAGATATTGTATGAGGTAGCAATGTGAATCTACGAATTAATGCGAGTCATTTATTTAATCAAAAAAGCGAAATATTGTTTTTAGTGTTGATGAATTTGCAACTTAAACATAATTCAATTTATTCAAAGTAATTGTTTCTTTGTTGTTGTTTTTTGTGCGAAATATAAAGGTGAAGCCTTAGTAAAGATTATTGCTTATTAATATTCAACAAAATCCTACAAATAACTTCTAAAGAAAGTTCTTTATTTTGAATTCACTCTCATTTTAAGTATATACACCTAAAGAAACGCAATATATTTTGAATTGACTATTGACGTTATTTCATTAACTTTGTAAGCATTATATGTGCTAAGCAAAAACATATAGTATGCAGTTATGTAGTGCATAATTAGCCAAACTTTGGAAATGTATGTACCAATGAGAGCGACCACTAAATTATTGCTTTCGCCAATTCCAGTGCATGATGATCTGATCCCGTCAGAGCAACAGACAGACTGACAGAGAGGTCTATGTACAAAGGAACGGGAGGGTTCACCTACCTTGAGGAGTACATGCCCACCGCACTGCTGTTCAGCGGCTCTCCGGGAAGCTGGAGTTGGCTGAAAGGAAACCAGCCTTCAAACCCCTTCCCTTGGTCTCACACAGCGGGGAGCGGGCGGGGCAGGAGGCGGGGCTCTACTTAGGCCTGAGTCACTACGCTCTGAGAAACTACTCTGGCTCACTACTGGTCTACCGGAGGGGATTCCACACGCTAAAATCGGTGACACCAACCAGGTGGCTACTACTCTACATACAACACTGTCGAGTCGTCTGCTACTGGACCCATACGATGTAGAAGTCCGCATTAGTACTTGAATGCACAGGTATTACACTTCTGCATTTTTATGATTTGAACACACGTTATACTAACTACAGAATGGAATTAATATATCATAAAAAATGAAAAATTTGAAATCAAACGTAAACAAACCATATATGTACGTACTTGGAGGAAATGCAAATAAACTTCTAATACTAGAAGTAATTATGCAGGGCGATATGTAGAAATAATTATTCTGTCAGTGTTCTCCCATCACCTCTATTGCTTGAATGTTTTACGTCATTCATTGGTATTGACAGCTATTAATACTTCACATGTTTCAAGCACTTTCACTAATAACTTATTTTACATATAATATTTTGTGAAATTATTTGACGATCAATTCATACTAACAGTTCTTAAAATTAAGCTCCAACCACATTTATTGATTCTAATGATAATCTATGCCATATGTAATTAAACTAGGAGGACATAGAATCATTCAGAGAATCTAAAGTGATTTCAGGATATTATCTAAATTGGTAAACGAAGTTGATTTCACGATATTTTATTTCGACTCGGAGGTCGTTACTTCAACCAACAGGTAAAATCTTCTGAGAAGTGTGTGTATGGTTTCCGAAAAGTGCATAAAAATGTTTTCCTACATGAAAGTACAAACTTTTCTCTTCATAAAATAGATATAAAGTGCCGTTCTACGACTAAAATTTTGAAGAAAAGGTAATTGAAAGGGTATAAATTTTACGACCAATTCCGCGTTGTGAAGTTTACTCTAGTTTGGGAGGCATATTAAGAAGTTTCAGAGAAAATGTGCCGAAATTAAGAGAAATGCTGCTAATAGGAGTTAGGAGTTACTCACGAGTTGGTACAACATCAAAGTTAAAAATATCAGAATCATTTTGATTTTTCAATATCGTTTTTTGTCCAGATAAAAATGATTAGTTCTCCAAACAACTTTCTGAATTCTAACAGCGCGTTTCATTGCTTGGTAAAAGTTGTCCACTTGAGCAGCAATAGATACGGCCATTGCACGTCAAGCTGCCTGCTCACGAGAAGCCCCACTCGGTAGCAAACGAGAGCCCGTAATCGTCGCGGCTAGACGCAGAACCGGGTGGTCGCGGCGGAGGCGGGGCGGGGGCGTGGCGGGAGGGGAGTCGGGCGGGGGCGGAGCGGGGACGGAATGGGAGCAGGGCGGGGAGGGGGCGGGGCGGGGCGAAGCGACGGGCCGGGCGCGGGCGTCCGACGCGATGACGCGCGCGCGGGCAGTCAATGACGCGGCTTACGTCAGATCCGGCGACTAATTACCTCGCGGGCGCCAGTCCATCACGGTGACACCGCGGCTTCACCGGCGCGCGCCCCGCCGCGACAGCCTCGCCCCGCCCCCGCTCCGCCCCCGCTCTGCCCCGGCGCCGCCACGGCCGTCGCCCGCGGGCTCAAGCCTTCATCCCTCCCCCCTCCGTGCCGGCCACGCCCTGCGTCCTATCGATGGCCTCTGGGCGCGACGCGGCCTGACGGCTCACTACGTGATGTCACGCCTGAGGGCGTATCTGGACGTCTGTGGGTTACGACGCTGCGAGGCGAGCAGGTAATCCGCGCGTTTTTAAAATTGTTTTACGAGTGGTAATCTTCCATAACATTTTCTTTCCAAATTTGATAATTCGTCTTTAATGACAACTTTTGGAAGTAATTTTGACAGTGTTAAATACTGTTCCTAGTTGTAGAAAGAGCATGACGCCTCGCTTCGGAGTTTTCTACGGTAAGAAGTTTCTAGTCGTCTCCCGGTTACGAGACTATCAGGTATTCCGTATTTTTTTTAACATTTCCTTAAGTACACGGTTCGTCTAAAGTCAAACATTAATTACCAGCTATTCTCCATCTGATATAATGACATATGTAGGTAATGTCTGTCGGGTCGCACGTATTATATGTGAATGATTTCGAAACGTCTCTGGATTACGACTCTACAAATCAAGCAGATAAGATATTTTTGAAACATTTTCACGAGAAAAGCTTCAATATATTATGTGTTTCATTCCAAGTTTGGATATACCTCTTTGTAATACTGAGTACTATAAAAACTTTTAGAAGAAATTTCGGCGTTATATTGAAGAACTTCTGAGCTGTACGAAGTGATGGTATTTAACTAATCACTCATTTATCGATTTAAAAGTGTAACCTTTCTTGACCACAGTTCCGTCTTTCAATGTAATACCTTTAATCCCCTTATACATCTCGATTCTTCTTTAATAAAATTGTCATTAACGTAACAAAATAGTGCTTGAAACAGTGGTTGTATCAGGGTTCGTCTATCAACCATTTGAGCAGAAAGTCAGACGTAAAATGAAGTTACTTGACTGCATAATGTACCAATTTTGTTAACCAATAACCAAAATAATGTCAACAGCATAGTTATGTATTTACAAATTTAAACTGTAACATCACTAATATTTACTCGAATATTAATTGCGAGTTGTACCGTACTTGCAAATACGTTCGTTTCATTTTCTGTATTGAAGAATATTATTTTCTGTCATTGTTCATTATGAAACTCTTTCGAAATCTAAAATCAAGAGTGTCAATGGGTATAAATTTAATTATTTTCCAGGAAAAAATGTATTATAGTTCGTAACATTGTCATGTTACCAGAATTTTATAAAAAAAATATGAACTAAACCTTTGATTACTAGTTTAGGTTTTGCATTTTCTCCTCTGTAGAATATCTTCTGTAGAGTTAAACATAATATTACAGTTTAAAATTCGTACACATATTATACTGAAAAGTGTGTAATACAATGCTGCGAAGTATGAATTTGCAAACGGGTGACGGGAGAACAATAAGAAAATATTTTTTAATGTCTCATGTTATCTGATCTTTGAATGATGTTTTCTGGTTATAAAGAATATCCTTTTCCCTTTATTGCTATATTTAATTACTGAAATATCTCAGAGAACTATCAGTCTTTTTTACTACAGATGAAATTATTAAACATATGAAGACATTCGCGGAACGTGCGAGTAATAGGGTTTATAAAAATTTAATTAATATGAAAATGCTGAAGTAACGAGCAAGTGTTAGGTCAACTGCAAGAATGGAAGCTCTTCTTCAACCCGTGGAAAAAGAACATTATGAAAATTTTATGAACTGAAACAAAACAAGCGAAAGAAAAAGGCAAAACCGTGGAAATGAAATAAAGAGACAAAAGAAAACAAAAGAAAGCAAGCATAAAATTAAGAAATCATTAGTGGAGGTAAGGAGTAGTAAAAACATGAAGCATAAATCACACATCTGAAATGTTTGAAAAGAGTTACAAGATTAAAATTACTTTTGTGTTCAAAGAGCGGTCTTCCACATCAGTGAGTTCAGTCCAGACACCATCGACCAGAGAAAAACCCAGGCAAATAGCACACTGCAGCTAATACAGGCCCTGCGGCCAGTCTGAAGGGGCGTGGCCAGCGTGAGCTGCACAGCCCGGCGTGGGCGCGCTTCAATCACACGTGCACGATGCAGCTAGTCGAGTGTCTTGCGCTGCACGCCGGAGCTGCGGCCTGCCCCTTCCACGTTCCGCAGGGGAGGGGGGTCGCCCGCCTCGTCCAAACGCCGCCGCGCACCGCGCGGTACTGCGCGCGACTGCGCCGGGGACCGCGTCGTCTGCGCACCGGCGCAGCCGCGTGCACTGCGCGCAGCTACGTGCCACAGGCGCGCGTGGAGACACACACGCACGCACGCACACACGCAAGCACGCGCGCGGTAGGCAACGAAAGGCTCGCGGTCCGGCAGCGTTTGGACAAGGCAAACACGATCCGCACCGCGTGATAAACTCATTCTTATGCATTATGCAATCGGGTCGGACAGAGGAAACGGTGCCGCTGCGGGAAGGAAGGATTATTAATCAAGTGACACAGCTCGAGGCTTCTGCGCGCAGCCGACAGCCGCGAACACGCGACCGATGGCTGGAGCGCCGGCGCTGGATGCACTTGTGCACCCCGCACAGCACGCTGGAGCACACACAGCACAACAACCAGACGAGCCAAAGGCGCACTGGTTGTAGGAAAGGGTTTCCCCAAACAGGGCTCTCCCTTCCACAGATTTACACACTCGCGAAACGTGCGTTCAAAAACAAGCTAGAGACGAAAATAATCTATGTATTATAAATAATTAAATATATAAATACAATTAATTTGACAAAATCACTAAAACGTAGGAACTTTCGGATTATTCTGAGATCGTAGTTGAGATTGCATATAATAAGGAATACATGTAATCCAATCTGCATTCATTTTTCATTAGTTTGCTTCAAAAGTAAAGAGCTGTTCATTACTAATATTCGCTCTTCTACAATTTATTAAGCGTTAGCCTTACTACCAGTCAACCTTACTGATGTTTAGGTCTTACACAACAAACTACATAAAAAATACAATCTAAATCACTTAGAGCAATACTGTTGTTTAAAAAATTCGTTGAAGGTTAAAATATCGACAGATTTGCATTCAACACGTAATCAACATTGACTAATGTGCCACAATTTGAACGAGTGTGACACTAGAGGGTTCGATTTTCTTCATCCACCTTGTCCATGCCTCCACATTTCCATATTTAGCACACTTTAATAACCTCAAATTTCTTGACGTAACGTTCAAAATAGTTCTTGTCACTTCTCTTCAAGGAGCTGTTTCTCGGTCGCAAGCGCCTAATACTACAGCCCAAGCTCTCACCTGCAAAATTTTGAAGTTGTGCAGCCGAAGTAGTTTCCTTTGCCGCAGACAGATTGCACAAATCATCGGCCACAGCCAGCGCCGTACGGAATTCAACGTCCGTTCAGTTGTCAGCCGTAAAACAAACAATGTAACCAAGAGAGCTAGCATCTATGGAGACGAAATACGGGAAAAAGTTCATGGAGGCGTTGTATAGGTGCATCTCTTGAAACATCTTTCTGTTGTGTTGTGTCTGAGTTAGTTTCCAGCCCGAAAACACTGTATGGTTTGTTGAAATAAACATTAATTTAAATATGTAAGTGTAAAACAATAAAACGGGAACGACACCGTTTTCATGACTGAGATGATGATAGAAAAAATAAATACAAACCATAAAAATAATCTGTTGTTATATACTAAATAGCGATTAAGACTTGCAAATAAAATCAGAATGAGTTGCAGTAGAAAACACCGGAACATCTCAGAACATTCATAACAATTTAAATAATAGGTTTAATTGAAAGTTTTTTTTCTTGTGAATACAAGATGAAATATTGCAGTTTCCGAAGAATACGATGTCCAAAGTTAAAGTACACGAGAATATTCACTAAAAGGTCGTTTTCTTAATGTACAACGTACACAACACATAAAACAACGTTTGTGTGTTCATTCATACGTATGAAGTAATAAATCATTCAAATATTTATTAGCTTTATTAAGGACAAAAACATCGTACATCTCTTAATTATTACTAAAATAAATGAAGAGAATTTAAAGCGTTTTTTCGCCTTCACAATATAGTCTTTACTTCCTAAAGTTCGGACATAGGAGTTTTCATTATTGCATTTGAAATACAACAGTTACGAATTACATACGAAACCACTCTTATATTCAACGTTACGATTAATTTCATCTTAAGAAAAATAAATCATAAACTTGTTGAGGGAATCGAACTAATTGGGTGCGGGACTCGTTTGAAATTTCAAAACACAGGTCTCATTGATAAATATGAAAGGATGGAAAAATGTCACTCTGGCGTTCCCACATTCAGTGATAAAACCCTCATCTAACATACCGCAGAACGAGTAGATTCCAGCAAAAGGGGCTCGTTACAAAAGTTCCGAATCTCGAGAGGCGCTGCGGACACCTTCGAGACGGGGGGAGGGGAGATACCACCTTTCGGTTCGCGTCGGCGACACGAGGAAGACGGAGGACGGCTACAGATTCTCTCCTTCGCTTCGCTTCTCGAACGCACTTTTTTTTTCTTCTTCTCCTTTGCCGAAGGAGGCCGTCGCGAACGTGCCCGCACGGCTGCCGCGATGCGGGCAGCATCGCTCTATTTATTCTTTTTCACGCCTCGCGCGGCTAACAAGCTACTTCACAGACCCCTCCTCTCCCGACGCCTCGCCTTCACGCGCGACACCTCGCCTCGATGCGCTCGCCGGCCGGACATGGGCGTTCATCGCGGACGCAACGCCCAGCGCGAGGCGCTCCTCGGACACGTCACTCCCAACTTCACGCTCCCCCTCAAGAACAACCGGCTGCTTTATAATTGAGGTTTCCTAGTTGAACCTCTCGTTGAACACGATTTATCTGAGTAACAAAGAGATGATGAAACTTCAAAGAAATGTAATATCAAAATTATTATCATGGCATTTCTATTCTTAGCTTTATCACGGCAGTCACTAATCGTCTGTACATAGGTTCAGACAGGGGTGGATCCAGCCGTCATTGGTTGGAGGAAATAATACAATTTAGTTAAATAATAAACATATTTGTTATTATATTATCTATATTATTTTTGTAGTGTGTATATCATAATATACAATATTATTTTTAAATGATTCCGTAATTCCTAAATACATATTTAAATCAAATTTGCTAAATAAAGTGAGGTAGAAATGAAAACTCTATGCCTTTTGCGGGCATACGCCCCATGCCCCCCTGCTTCAGCCACTGTGTTCAGATCTCACCTTCATTCTTCCATTATACTCTCTTCTCCTAAATTATGTCCATTCTGCTCACTTATTAACAAAGATTTTATCGTTATTTAGGATTCTTAACGTAAGTTCAGAATTGTTCTGCCCATAGTTCATAAGACATATATATGTATGATCAGAGAAACGCTAGTAAAATTAGGTCAAATTGAAAAAAAAAGTTTAATATTATTTTTTTCCTTGATCTATCCCAACGCCAATTCTTTTACGATCAATTTTAAGAAAGTAACCAAATCTAAGAGTAGGTTTCTAATATCAGTGGAGACATGTTTCCGTAATTACATTCAAGATCAACACCCAATCTAATATATCGGAAACCATAATTACTCCGCTAGTCGCACATCATAATCACGAACACAACAAAAGGCGGCGGCGGTCAACGAGAAAATTTCCCAGCGGAATTCCGAATTCTCGCCGCGACGTGCCGTAACTCCCGTAATGAGACTTCGACCGGCGGCGCGGGAAATACAACGAGGGCTCGACCGCAGAACGAGGCTTCTAATGTGCAAACACGCCGCCGAAGGGCGGGCGAGCCGGCGGGAGGGTGGGCTGTGGGGCGAGGGGGCGGGGCGAGGAAGGGCCGTGCAAAGCGTGGCTTTCCTTTGACAAAAGCGCCGCCGACTCGCCCGCGGCACCCGCCCCCGCCCTTCGCCGCGCCGAGCCCTGGCCGCCCGTGGCGTAATTACGCGGCGCGGCGATAGAGCGCGCGCGGGTGCCGGCCAGCCCCGCCCTCGCCGTCGTCGCTGCTTTCACCGTTCGCAACGCGTCCGCGTCGTTTCTGCCCGGCCGCCCGCCCCTCCCGTGGCGAAGGAGTCTCCACAGTTGCCGCTCCATTGCCAATCGTCGTTACAATACACTACGTTCAAACTGCGAATGCATCTACGATAAATTTCCAAAAGGAGATCGCAGAAGATAACATCTTAACTAAGAGAGTTCATATCCGATTAACAACAACAAAAATTACGAACGTTTTTTTATATTCTAAATTTCAATCCAAAATATTGAAAATTTACATCTGAAATTTTCAATTTCAATTGATGCTTCGACTGATTCGCTTTTAATCGATGAAGTAATCAATTCTCTGAACTGTTTGAATGATTGTAGCAGACACGTGCATACTCAAAGCAGCTTCATTTTAACGGCACTCTACCTCCCAATACTATGGACCCCTATAAGATGTCGGCTCTATAACACTGTTTCCTCCCCCCCTTCACATTGGTTACGACAGCCATCGTCGTCGTTTTCAATTATGCAACTCCGAGCAACATCATCGTCGTAATGGTCTTCGTTTGTACTGATTCGTAGCTTCAGTGTAATATGTATTAGGAATTACGACCTTTGACCATTTGCAAATGCCATCTTGCCCTCCAGCAACCTCTCTACGCCATCGTTTTCTCGCAATACTGATTCGCACGGATCCATAATCCTACGGTCACACGGGAACCCCGCCGCTGATGATATTACCCGCATCTACTGGTGACCAGTCGACATCGCCATGTACTTAATGTCATGACAGCGGGGCTGAATATAATCACTGTGTCCGCTGTTCTGTTTATCCGCTTCGCATTTCCGTTTCCACCTGCCGCCGCCGCCTCTGCAGCCATTCGTCTCTTCCGGACGCCTACACTTCGCCTTCCCCGGACCTCCTCCACTTCCTAGAACCGACTGCGGCGCACAGTGGACCGAAAAGATACATTTTTGTATTCTATCTCGCTTGGAAAGTTTAAGACTTGTGTTTTTTAGGATTCCCAAGAAAGCGTTCATTGAGGAAAACATGTTTAAAATCTCATAAGTAACAGAAAAATAAAAACGCCACAAAATTAAATGTCTAGTCCTTCCTCACTTCCTTGTATTTTAATTGCCATTTTCAGCGTTGATGTTTCCACACACGGTAATATACTTTAATACGTATTTTCAAAGATATTTTCTATCGACACAAATGAAGTAATAATAATAATAATAATAATAATAATAATAATAATAATAATACTTGTCTTTATTTGTTGGGAGGCTCAGGTCTTTAAGCCCTCTCTCCCACATAACCACTTTAATCAATGTACAATTTCAAAAATTACAGTAGCACAGAAGTAAGATTAGGTGTGGTCTCATTATGCTATTACTATGTAAAGCAGTTGCACGCGAAACCAATTTTTTTCCTGACATATTTTTTCGTTGATTGTCTTGCAAAAAAGCTACAAATACCATTATTTCATTACTCGTTTTAACAGTTTTCCTTACTCCTCTATTTAGAAAACAAAAACCAAATTCATTCCACCATTCTTAATCTCAACTCGGCCCATTTTGGGCCAGCGCCCCCATCCGCGATTCCCAGAAACGCCCGCGCGCAGTGGCGGCTTTTCCACAGCGGCGGCCAGCGAAACGCCGCGCGTGCGGCTTCCCCCGGCGGAGCAGGCCTCGAGTGGCGGCGGCGGGCACAGCCGCCAGAGGTCACACGCCGCTCGCCCTCCAACGGAGGCCCACGAGGCGCGGCGACGCGGGGTGAGTGGGGAGAGAGGCGAGTGAGATGGGAGGAGGAGGAGAGGGGAGGGTGTGACGGGGAGAGAGGCATAGTGACACACGGAGAGAGGCGGGGTGGGGCGGGCGCGGAGGGGGCGGGGTAGACGGGGAGAGATGGGGAGAGAGTTGGAGAGGATCGGGAGAGAGACAGGGTGAGGCACAGAGGGGCGGGGTAAGTCGGAAAGAGAATCAGTGTGGGACGGGTGAAGTTGAGGAAAGAGGAGATGAAGCAGCGTTGAAACTCTGGGGATCACGAGTGGAGCAGTGTGAGCGACGCTATACCAAGGGATCGGGACGAACGGGGCGAGCGAGCTAGAACAGTATAAAGCGAGCGCTGAGGCAGGTCAGAGCGAGCTGGCCGTGCCGGGGGGGCGGCGAGGCGGGGAAGAAGTAAGGAGCGACCGGGAAGGGGCGGGGTCTGTTGTTATTATTTAGTCTTCCGCTCCTGGCAGCTCTTTGACTTCACGCCACGGAGTAATTACGGCCCGAGTAGACGACCAAGGGAGCCGACGGAGTCGTGAAGCACTACGTCAAAAATTCCAAGGACAAAATGAATACCGAGCTCACGACTAATTCCACGTACTGGGTAATTGTGAATTTCTGGATTCCAAAGACAAGGAACTTTCAAGCGACGATAGTGACCATTTTATATCAATTTTTTAAAAAATTAAAAGGATGAATAATAAATATTTTAAAAACTTTAAATGTCCACCATTTAAATTGTAACCTTCCAGCAAGAAATTTTTTTCATCTTGTACATTTCATGAACTTAACATAAGTTTATAATATTGATCTTACCACACAAACTTCTCAAACAAAAACTTTTTCTACTATTCACTATTATTCAGAACAAAAAAAGGAAATAAGACCGAAATAAGCAGTAGGAAACAAATATGTGTTTTACATTAGTTCGAATTTTTTAGAATACCTCACTTCCCTCTCCCCATTCCTTTCTATAATAATCCCTTTACACAATTTTCCATAATTACCCTTTCAAAATCGACACATATATTTCTACATCTCACGTTTTAATTATTCATTACGTCATCACAATCAACCGATTGCTCCCCATACCAATACATATTGCTTAACTTTCAGTATATTCCAAGTGCTTTCTTATATCATTCCAATACACTAATCCCTTTCTTTGATCATCTAATAATCGTCTCACCTTATCTTTTATATTCCATCCATCCCACTTCCATTCTTCAAACTCATGGAACTTACATCTTTTCTCATCAGAGTACTAGTATTCGATCAAAATGCGGTTGCTCTAAATTCAATCCCAAACCTACACTCCGCTATCTTTTTTTCTGTCAAATTCCTTACACTTCTCTCTCATATAACTATATATACCATCTTCTTGAATAAATTTTTATTGAACTTCATTAAACTAAATTATTAAAATAATTCCTTATCTTTTCATCATTCCATATCTTTCTCCCTTGCCTTTTTAATTGTTTAATTCTTTTCACGTAATACGCCACCCAAACGATGAGCATCTTTTGCTGCTACATACCACTAGATTTATAAATGGAAAAGAATTCTCTAAATTTTCACACCGCTGACCAAGCGGCCTTTCAGTGAGCACGGTTTTCGCCACCACGTCACGTCACTCTTCCATGTGCGAGCACTTACGCCGGCGCTTTTAAAACTCTGAAAGACACATCGTCCAAGTAAAAACATTCATTGAAACTAGCAGCGGGAAAAGCGAGCATTAGAAGCGAGATACATATATAGTGATCACACAAAAAGAATCGTCGACATAATGTACGCTCTAAACTCCGTATTTCCATTCCTGTGCTGCGTTACAAAAGCGACGCATCAAAGAACGAGCGAAACTTTTTGCCGAGCGTTTTCACAAGGGCTGCGCCGGAAATTCCCCATTTGACGCCGGAGTAATTTTCATTTCCGCAAGAGGCAAACCGGTGGTTGACAAAAGATTCTGTTAGTTCGGCAGTGACGTCACCGTGCCTAATCGTTCACATGAACAAGATTGAAACGTCATTGGGTTATCGACGTTAATGAAGACACTTTTGATCTCACTCGGAGCATTAAGTTGAATATTTTTGGATTCGTTTACGTAAATAAATTATTAGACTGATGCGGACAGATGGTTACTACTATTTTGATTACAAATAACGCACTAGCGTGTGTTTATGGCAAGACCTAGAATACTATCTAGAGTACTACATAATTTATCATAGCTCTTGTGGAGCTGAACGTTGTCTATAATTGTGTTAAAATTCTTGAGAGGTGGTAGTTCCATTAGCAATCTAGTGTATTCTAGCAAATGACGGAGTAAAATTGACATGAAAACTTGAGGGTGGCGTAGATTTAATGTGCGGCATTTGCATAGGATACTTTTCCTGACAAAATGTCCAGCTCAACAGCTGAACGTGTGGACGAAAGAAAAAAAACAGTGAGTATAGATTCTCCAAGACAATGAAGAGGTCCAGTGAAGGATCGGAATTGGTGAAATAAACGAATGGGGGAGCTGGGGTGGTGGCGGCTTGGGAACACGCGAACGAAGGGGCCAAAGGCCGGCGAGGCGACCAAACGCCGCGCAGCCGTCGGGCGAAACATCCCGCACGCGGGCAATAATCGGCGGCAGAAGTCGCGCCGCGCTTCATTACGGACCGGTTAACGGCTACGACGCGATCGGGCGCCGGGGGAGGGCGGAGGCGGGAGGCGGAAATCGGAAATGACGCGGCGCGGCCAGAAAGTCGTAATCACCTGCGGCGCGAAGAGAGGGGGCGTGGCGGGGACGGGCGGGGAAGGGGGGCCGGGCAGTGGCGCGGGCGGGCGGGGCGGGGGGACGCGGGGCGGCAATCTCTGGGGAAGCTGCCGGCGATTTCCTGGCATCGCGACTCTAATGGTAATGAGCGAGGCACACCTCCGCACCCCGCGCGGCTGCGGCGTCTGAGGGGCCATCGGAGGACGCGTCGCGGCCGAAACACCATTAACGCGCACCCAGACGCGGCCTCGCGCCGCTGATGGAGAGGGAACGAGATCGAAAGGAGCGGCAGTGAGAAGTACACGAAGCAGAGTGAATGAAATATACGCATCGGTGGTTGTAAAAGACTTGATGTCAGAAATGGAAGCGCATAAACCGTTATGATGTGTATTGAGATCTGAGAACGATTATGAATAGGTATTAACGGAGATTCTTTGCTACACAACGAACTCAATATTTATCTAGTTGTTGAACTACACCGTGAGTGTCAGATCGTGAAATTAGTTTAATAAAATTAATTTAGAAGAAAATATTGAGAAAAGGTATAATAGATGTTTTATTCTGCGGTTTTCTCGGCAGATTCGCGGGGCAAAGACTGAAAAAATGCGAAGTGAATAATCGTAGGACTTATTTAGAAGTATGATAGATTTGTGGCGCAAAAAGGAAAAAAAGTAGAAAATGATTTTCGACAGGAAGAGAAGTGTACGGGATAAGCAAGAGTTTGCGAAGACGAAAGGAGAGCTAAATGAAAGAAAGAGAGAAAAAAAAAATCCAAAGAAGGAAAGGAAAAGTCATGCAGGACAATAGAAACAGGAGTGTATCAGAAAAGAATGAGAGAAAGGGCGTGGGGGCGTGTTGCAAAAGGGGGAAGAGTCCGCAATGCCCCAGACAGAGAAGGCCGAGGAGGACCACAGGAGGCGGCGAGCCACGACCGCCTGCGTCGACCAGGCCGGGTTATCTGCGCGGCGCAGTCTTTCATTTCCTCCGCGGCGCGCGCAAATTACGGAACCGCCGCGTGATAAACGCCCGCGGCATCCGTCGCGCGGCGCCGCGTCGCGCGCGCGTGTTCGCCTTCCCCACCCCACCCCACCCCACCCCACCCAGCACCCTCCCTCCCTCCCTGCGTCCCCGCGCTCTCAGAGGTCACGAGGAGGCCCTCAGCGAAACTCGATTAACGCCCCGCACGAGCATCTCCACGTTCGCGAGGAGCAATCGAACGGGAGGGGTCGGCAGAATATACGCGCGTTCGGAGAATCTACCCAAACGAATGAATCCGTGACACACTTCGTCCTCCACAGGAAAGAAATCGCTGATCAGAGTTTTGAGGAAGACACGAAATAGTCTTTGATTGATTTCGTGTTTCCGGGCGTGTCAACTTGTACGGTCATTAGTTACGTAAGTAGAGTGGGCGGTGTGGTTATCAGTGGATGGTGAGGTCCTGTGCTGATCTACACGTCGGCTAGCATTTTCCCCTATCTAGGTATACCGACCAGCGGGGCACCGCCTCATTCGGGACAAATTCTAAGCTCCCAACTTGTCTCCCAATTCGTGTAGTGCATGATAGTGCATGGCGTGGTCCCGGTGGTGTAGTGCATGTAAGTGTAAGTGTGTGTATGTAAGGGGAGACGCAAGGAAGCCGAAGGAAAGTTAGCCGGCGGCCCGTTTTTACTGTACTGCTCCGGAATTCGCATAGTATTGATCAGAGAAACCACGGAAAACCACAAAACAGAGCAGCGGTCCGTTAGAATTCTCCAGGCAGCGTAACCTCAAGGATATTTCGTTTTATGATAACTTAGAAATGCTGCTCCATTGAAGTTTTTCAAATGCGTATTTATAATATTACTAACTGAAATATTTATTTGACCTGAATGGACACAACATACAAAAAAACTGACCAAATAAATTCGTTTGCTATATCGACATGACGTTTAATAATTTATTATATACGAAGAAAAGTAGTATATTACAAAAAAAGAGGACATTTCAAGAACAAAAGAAAAGCAATTTGCTAAGTACGAACGTAACATGTGGCATGAACACTTATTTGACAATTTGTCTTTAAAGGCTACACTTTGTAGAACCATTTTGTATTGGATTGCTCAAAATATCACTTATCTACCTCTTTTATTTTCAATGCCTCATTTATAATCGATAAAGCCATGTCATTTAAATGAAATGAAACACACATTCACGCTAAGTATTCGTTTACTAACTCAAACAACAGTATGTTTCAGAAGCAGCATTCCATTGACATCAATAGACATTGTTACATCGATTCATCGATTTACGCCACGCCCCTATAAGCTCACGAACGACGGGAGGGGAGACTTTCGAAATAATTCACAGAATAGACTTTCATCTCCCGCCCCTGCACGAAGCATGAAGCACCACCTTCTCTCCCCTCCCATCCCTTCTATCACCGCCCCCACGCTCGGTACATTAATGAAACGTTTCACGAACGTATTAAAAGACACAGGCCATCTAAGGTTGAGGGAGCCTCTCCAAAAGAGAACAAGAGATCCATCATTTAGACACGCACTCAATTCCAAAAGGGTTGTGAAGTAAACGCATGTGGTGAATGAAGGGTTCGAATTCCCGAGTTGCGACAAGTAATCTATAACTCTAGTGTAAAATTAAGCGCACGTAAACTCCAGTACTTAAAGTCTACGTAATCCAGAGAAGAATAAGTAGAATTTCAGAAGTATATTTGAAAGTGTGTGAAATACAATTTCAGATATACTTGACATTGCAAATTTATCTATGGAGAAAAAGGATATTGTGCAGTAACAAGGTCGGAGAGATGAACAGGTCTATATTATAATTTAGCGTTAAGCATGACCAAAATCGGAATCGTCAATACACAAATCTCTACATTGATAATACCAGATTCTTATTTTTTGGCACGTGTTAATTTATTAATTATGCTTTAAGAGAATGTCAGTGATGAGTATAACGCCGTAAAAATATAATGAATATTAGGGTTTAAATAGATGAATTAAAATTAAGCTATAAACATTCCATAATAATTTTATTCGGTCTAGTGAGTTTTTTACAACGTCAAAAGACAAGGTATTGCGTGTTTCAGTCAGCTTGTTCTATTGAGATGGGAAAGCTCTTCATTGAGAGTTCTCCACTGAAGGTCAGCTAGTGCTTAGCGTTCAAATCCATCGAGAGAAGTGTGCGATGAGATTCGAATAGGCATGCCTATTCCGAGAGTACTCGGATCGGTCGAAGAGTGCCATTCGGTCATGCGCGTTCCTCATATCATTTCACGTTCCTTTAGGCCACACCACCTAACTCCACCCCATGTTTTACTCCGCCCGTTTCGCTCCTTCCCCCCCCCCCCACTGCACGTACCCTGCACCAGCGCGTTTCACTTCACTTCGCAATGAACCCCTCGATCCACTCCACCTCATTCCCTCGCTCCACTCCACTCCATCCCGCCTCGCTCCGCTCCCCGTCCCGCCTCACCCCACTATCCCCTCTTCTCCTCTCCACCCCACCTGCCCCGCCCACCTCGTGCAGCCAGTTCCACTCTACCCCTTCATCCCACTCTATGACGTCCCTCCTACATGCTTCGCTACACCTCTTCGTCCGTTGTCCCACGTCTTGATTGATTGATTGATTAATTGATTGTTAGTGATTCTGAGCGCATCAACTACTACGGCATTAGTCCCGTAAGTGTAGAGCAAGTTTTTTCTCGGGAGGTGGCGGTGTTCTTACCAAGCTGGATGGCACGATCCGGCGCCGACCTACCATAGGTTGGCGGCGTTTTCCCCAACCAGGTATCTCCCACAGGCAGGGCACCGCCCCGCCTCAGCTCCCGACTGTTCCCTCGAATTGTGTGCTAGTGTAAGTGTTGTTAGTGTGTGTGTAAGGGGAGAGGATAGGACAAGGAAGAGGTACGAAAGACTGCGCGCGGTCCGTGGCCCCGTTTGTGAGGGTAATGCTATGGTATTCGTCCGGTGTTGATCGGAGAAACCAAGGGATAATAGCCCAGAGCAGCCGGCGTTGAGAATTCTCTTCCAGACGGCGACTGAATTCGACCTAGCTGACAAACTAGTATCAAAAATACTTCCACCACTGGGACCCGAACCAAGGACCTCCAGCTCAGAAGGACTGTAGTGACGTCAGTTGATACCCTGAGCCATCTCTCCCAATCCACTTCTTCGTATTTCACCCCGTTTTGCTTTACTCCTTTCGATTCTTCCCCACTCTACGTCTTTCTCCTCAGCCTTCCCCTCCCCCACTCCGTCTCAACCGGCCGCAGCACAGGGAAACGCGGGCGCCGTGTTTGCTCGCGTGTGGGGAACGATATCGCGGAGCCTCCTGTTTTCCAGCTCCGCCTCCCCGCTGCCCACCCTCCTGCTCAATTATTCACCGCACACTGCGCGCGCGGCTGTTCATCGACTGCAAACAGCGCTCCAAGAGCGCTCCAGGCCCAGGCCACGCCGGCGGTTCGCCGCCTCTTCCGCCTCGTCCTGTTGCTGGCGCCGTGTGCTCCCCTGGTTGGGCGGTTGGAAGGCACGAGGAGTGGTTACGAGGGATATAGAATTCGCAGAATGTAATCTATAAGGCACGCCATATTTATGATTTTGGTTCTGTGGGTGGTGCGTTACGTAATTTTTACACTTACTGTATTCGGAAAGAGCTTCCTTCAAGTGTATTCCTGTTTTTTTTTTTTCCTTCTAAGTATGAAAATTAATGCGTTTATTTTAATATCGCGCTGTTTTACTTCAGTGAAATATCAAATTATGTCTGATTTGTCAACATTGATTGAAAACCAATAAAAATTGTGGCTGACGCAGTGACAGATGGATAGTTCGAATATTTTAAAATTTGCTCTTCTACATTAATTAATGATGCCCGCTGAATAAATATTAAATATGTCCTGTGAGTGAAAGTACTTGAAATAATGGGATGCCGAAATACTAGATCTCACTAGAAAGAACTAACTGGAAAGAACTGAAAAGGAGTGTAAAGCGAGAAGAAAGGGATATGGCTCCGCCCTCACTCCACTCTCTTTACATTAGTAAAGGAAAGAGAGTAAATGATACATGATGAGCACATGAGAGCGATAGAGAGAGAGAGCGAGAGAGCGAGAAAGAGAAGAGAGAAAGAGAGAGAGAGAGAAGAGAGAGAGAGAGAGAGAGAGAGAGAGAGAGAGAGAGAGATGAAATAGTATGTGTTAGAATGAGTCGGCAAGAGATGTCGGGTGGAGAAAAGCGATGAAATAGGGGGCGTGGGATGAGAGAGAAGACGGTTGCCGCCAGGAGCATCACCACCGCCGCCCCCAGCGAGCACTTGCGAACCTCACCCCACCCCCCTCCACCAGCGGCGCCACCAGTCACAACAGCGCCGCAGGCAAACTTCATCACCCGAAACACACGTTCATTCTAATCACACGTTATTTCCGTCGCGTTTGCCAACAACGTAATTCCGGAATCCAATAAAATTGACATCCGCATGAAAAGTGACGCAGCGTGGCGCGGGGCGGCTCGGGCATCGCGCGGCGCCGCAGAGCGAGTGCGGGAGCACGGGTCGAGGTCGCCAATAAGGGAGGGAACCGTAGGTGGAGTGAGGGCGATGCCAGGCAAGGGGGGGGAGTGTATCTGTCGGTATGGAAGTTCTAGCGGAGGTGAGACAGTGGTAGGAACCGAGGCGAAGGCGGAAGAAGAGGCACGGAGAGGGGAGAGGGGAGGGGAGAAGTGAAGTAGTTGGGAAAGCGGTAGGCACGGATGTGGTGTCAGAGGTGGTGACGGAAGTGGAAACGGAGGTGAGGAGGGGGGACGAGAGGGGAGGGGGGAGGGGAGATGGTCGCAAGGGGAGGCGTCAGCCACGAGGGTTGGCGGTGTGAGGGCGTCGAGAGCCGGCGATGTATGTGTGAACCTGCATGAGCGTCCGCGTGAGCGCAGCGTGGGCGATGTGTTTTTACTCCGCCCTCTTAATTGGAATCGAGTGAAAAATGGCTGGCGATGGAATTGGGAGCTCATACCGACACGTGGAGTGACACGGCCCCGCGTCGCGTCCCGCGCTGGGCTGGGGTCGGTCGCGCAGTCCTTCGCGAGTCGCTCCCACTGATCCCAGTGGAACAGACTGTGCTCGCTGGAAATTTATTCCCGCAATATTTGCGCTGCCGCTGAGCGACTCGAGTGGGCGACGAATTTTTTTGTTTGCTAGGGGAGGAATCATGCGTTGGTGGAATTCATTCAAGTTACTGATCATATACTGTGGTTTTGCATGAACTATGTTCTCAAAGAGAGGTAGTCACTCTTTCATATTTCTCTCGTGTGAGTTAAAACACGCTAACCTTTTCAAAACAGAAACTGCATCAGTAGAACGTTGCCGTAAATATTTCAGGAGGAAAAAAACACTTACTTAGAAGTAAATTGTATTTGGAACGAATTCACCAACCGTCCTCATAAAATTTCTTCAGCAATTTAACATTGAATATTCCGTGAAGGTGTTCATTATTTAATGAAACGCAGAGAGGTTGCCAGAGGGTTGAATTATGGTATGCAAGCGTTCACGCATATAAGTCATAAATAATTATCTGGAGGAATAACAAGATTATTTTTCCATTAATTATATAACTTACAGTGCCTTCTCCGCACTTTATAAAGAGTATTTACAAATGAATGTTTCAAAAACGATTTTGAGAACTTCTACAACATTCTAATGAATGCTAAGAATGCTTAGGTTTGTGTTATTTCAAATAAAGGAATACATTTAATAGATAAATGGTGATTGCTTTTACATTTATTACCACTTCAGTTTGATTGGTATAATTCGAAATATAATGTCTTTTGAAGTGAATATTTATGACTTGCATTCCACTCATATCGTTTCATGAATGTTACATATACTTGAAACAGGTAATAACATGAGCTGCGTAAATCCTAACAACGGTTGTATTGTTTTCACATTACAGCTCACACACTATATCACTGTATTCGATGCATAGTCTACAGGAATAACTATCGCAGTAATTAATTTGGATGGGGGAAACGATGCGCTCGATGGAGGATTACTTTCGGTCAATATCCGAAAGCTCGGAAATGATGAAAAGAGTGTGCATTATTCAAATTGCAAACCGCAATATTTCATTTCAATACCAAAGCTCAATGAGAGCCTGTGGTATCCCAAGTTCACCCTGCACAAGAGATCGCCGCCACCTCCGCCAACACCGCCTCCGCATCGAAGAACAAAATTCACCCTTGGCCTCCTACGCCTCGATCCATAACTCATCCTCTCACAAAGCTACGACAAATTACGGTCTCAAGACCCATCAGAGAAATTGAACTAAAACGTGAGAGTGTAGGTGGGGAGAGAGGGTGTTTTAATTTTCATTACAGTCTGGAGCCGCACCCCAGCCGCCCCGTCACCCCTCTCTTCCCCGCCCCTTCCCATCTCCTCCCCGTCCGCCCCTCCCCCCCCCCCACCCGTCAGAGCGAGGACTCCACCTACCAAGGCGAGAGACGTCCCGCCTACCCGTCAGCCGTGCCGGCGCGGGGACAATGCTTACCGAGATGAATATTTCTCCGATATTGCGGCCTTACGTGATACTCGGCAACCGTGCCTCGCCCTCCCCCACCCTGCCCCGGCCCTGTCCCGACCCTGCCTCCCCGCGCGACCGCCACTCGGTTTTAATTACGCCGCACAGCGCGGCGGGGGCGGCGGCGCGAGGTGACGAGAGGGCAGGGCAGGCAGGGCGACGCGCACGCGACAACCGGCGGGGCGCAGATTTATCAATCACGGCCTGCCGCGTGGTCTTGTCGGCGCCGCCGGGGCCAATTTTTACACCGTGTTCTTACGAGTTCGCCTCCACGCCCCCCTGATTGCTCGAAGAGGCTGATGAGTAACGAGATTACGTTGTAATTTAATTTTCGCTAAAAAACGGCAATATAAATCCGAAGACACCACACTGGGTTCTATATAAGTCTAGTAAACTACATCATGTATTATTTTCAGTACACGTAGTAACTATGAAAGTAATTGAAACCTACGCACTTCCATGTTGGAAGTGCATTTTTCAAAGCACGTGACATGCGAAACGTTTGAGCGTCAATGAGTAGGGAGGCGTGTCTGGACAACCCTCCATTAAACGAACATCGGACGAGGTAATCAGTCACGGGGACAAATATTTACCTTGGTTTCCAGGCGGAGACGAATGCTATGCGGGGAATGTAATAAACTTCCCGTCTGCAGCTCTCGCCGCCCTCGCAGCCAGTCCTCACGCGCGTCGCCCCGGGCGAGAACATGACGCCGCCCGCGCGCCCATCACCGCCCGCGCTCGCCCCGGGCGAACTTCGCGCCCCCTCGCCCCTCCGCACTTCTCGCCGCATGCAGCCGTCTCGACTTCCCAGACCGCATCGCTTGCGTGGCTCTCGTTATATTCCGTTGCTCTATGCTGCTATTGTCTCGTAGCTGTCTTTGCGACTGTTACGCGTAGCTACTGCTGAGAGACAGTGCTTCACTCCGTTTGTATCGTTCTATTCCGTTTTCGTCTGTTGCAAATCCATTGCTGTCCATTCCAGTTCACTCCACCGTCTTCTTTCCATATATTTAGAACGCAATCTGGTAATGATGTGTACAACTTTAACTAACATCTTTAATAAGAATGTGTGGTAGTAATTTGTTTCTGTCTTTCAACGATTTTTAATATGGATTTAACAATAATTAAATGTTATTTTCAATCTCATAATAGGGTGAATTTCATTGTAGATTTTATAAACATAAAATTGTGAGAAAATTGTAGAGCGGAAATAGAACTGCCTAGTCTGAATGAAAATATTCAAACCTTTTTCGTAATATTTTGCGTAATACAAACGCAGACCACGTAACTCCTAGACAATCCGAATACCATACCTTTCGCTCACCCTAATAACTCATCAGATACCTACAGCATTCTCCTCTTCCTTTTGTCCACGTGGCGAAATGCGGCCGCTCGCCGGCACATGCATCACTTCGTCATTCGCTCTCCCGCAATTATACGCGCGCTCCCGCGTCCTTCCCCCTCCCCCGCAGCCGCAGCCTCATCAGGCAGCGCTCGCGAGAGCTCGGCTGGCGGGTCGGCGCCCTCAGCTATCGCCCCGCCCACGCGTCGCTCAGCGCCCGCCATCCCCGCCGCACTCTCTCTCTCCCACCTCCCCTCTTCACGCCCGCCCGCCCGCCCGCGCCGTGCACTAATGGGTCTTCGCACACCCGCGGCTCCGGTCCTTAAGCGCCCACACACGTTCCAGATACTTGCCAGCGTTACCCATCCGCGTTTGCGCGTCTCGTGCTTAATCGATCATCGAAGAAGAAGGAAATAGCCGAGTATCGAAATTAGACCTTCTTACATAAAAAACGCCAAGAGAAATAAGTTTATTCTATTTTCTAGAATGTTGAAAGTACCCAGTTTGAAAACAAATCGTATCTTCACCTTTACGGAGAATGCCGGTAGTAAATTGTTCTTTATTTTTATACCAGTACCTAAGCTAACATAAGATATTAAAAACCATCAGGAATCGCACGCATCCGTACGTCCGTACCATAAATAACTTGCTGAAGTACATGATTGCCGCATTATTCCAAGTATACAATTTCAGTAATTTGTGTAAAACGTTAACTTTCGACACAGGCTCAATCGTTTCACGTGTTGCTGATTGCCCAGGACCCACACAAGTTCCGCGAACCCATCCATTTAGCTCACGTGATCACTCCATCTCCGAGGACAAGACTGCCGACCACCCACGCTGCTTCAGTCGCGCTTGAATCACTGCTGCCCCCCCACCGCTACACTCTCCACCGCCGACGTCCCCTGAGTCGCCACATATATTAGGTACCTCCACCTTTGTCGGTACTGCAGGACCAGAAGTCTCTGCACTTGCTACACTCGCCGCCCCCACTACCACCGTTCTCGTAGCCGCAACCGCTACCATTCCTCCACTTCTTTCCCTTCACCCTCTCATCGTCGCCCCTCTCCCTCCTTCCCTCCTCACTCCCTTTTCCCCCTCCTCCCTCCAACCACTACCTCTTCCTTCTCCTCCTCTTCCCACTTTCCTCTTCTCTATCTTTCTCCTCCTCTTCCCTTCCTCTCTTCCTCCTTCCCTCTTCCTCATCTCTTCCGCTCCTCATTCGCCCCATCCCCCTCTCACACGTTGCACCCGCCATCTCGACCGCTCGCACCGCCACCGCGGGCGGCGGCCGGGCGCGATTGGCGCGTCGGTCGGGTGGCATCGCTCGCCCGGCCGCGCGTAATTGGCAGCCACGCCCAGGCGGTTAGCCGTCACGCGTGGGCCACGCCGCGCTTTCCCACGGCGGCGGCGCCTCCACCCGGCGACCCTCGCGCCCGCACCACACGCCCACGCCCAAGGAGCGGGGCCAGACACCCAGGCGCAATCTACTCGCGGTCATTAAGGAGGCCACATAAGTTCAGGACACACTGCGTTCTCCGCATCACATATTTAATTGTATCTGCGTGGTGGCCAAAGGCACCCTGCTTTACTCGTTCGGGTTTACTCTGGCTCGTGTAAAACAAACCTTCACAAGTGTGATAAAACTGTACTCGGTTAAGGTTTGCGCGCACACACATTAACGACACAAAGCCGTATCCCGAAGAAATTGCATAGCTGACGCATTATATTTTTGACAGATTTACGTTCATGATACCGGGCAAATAAATCGATAAGGTTGTTACCGTATAGTATTCAGAATATATCTCTTAAAAGCATTTGTAAAAAAGCCTGCAAGAATCGACAGATGAGCACTTCATTCTATTGTTTCGGATTATACCCTCTATTTTTAAATGACCAGAACAAGTCTTCATGGGCAAAATTGCACCAACGTTAGAGTTTTTGTTATTCATTGTACTGCAATTTCTTTGTTTTGGTTCGTGTTATTCATGTTATTCATTGCACTGCGAAATGTTAATTTTCATTGCATATGAAAAATACTTTCTCTACTGAATAGAGAAATAGAAACGAATCAATTCAAACATTTTAAAATACCTGCAATGGTAGAAGAGAAAGGAATAGACGCCTTGTACTATAAAGTCATGTACCAGAAAACAAACATCTGCCAATTTGTTCTAGGTTTCATCCTGACGTTTCCCGATCTGAAACTTTCCACATTTCCACGGCAAGTAAATACAGAAGAATCAATCTACATCCATGAGAAATCCGATTTCCAGTGTTCCGCGAACTGCCAATTAGGCCGCGTCAACCTACGGCGTCAATCAGCACACGCCCACTAACAAGACTCGCCCTCCACCAGCAGAGAGTGAGCGCCACCGGCGAAATACCCGGAACTTGCCATCTCCGCAGCCAAGAGCACTGCCACTGCACGAAAATAATGGAAAAGCTCAATATACGACATAATAATAATAATAATAATAATAATAATAATAATAATAATAATAATAATAATAAATATATACCATTACGAAAACAGTAAGAAATGAAAAAAGGTTCTAGAACTTTAATAAAAATATTAGAATTTATAAAAAATGATATTTCCGACGTTTGGGGCATTTTTAGAATGGTTAAATTAAAAAACACTTTTAAAAGATTTTGGGAGGAGTCATCAATTTTAAATATTAAAAATACTTCGAAATAAATCGTCTAAAAACTTTAAATGGAAGGGGAGATATTTAGAAAGAAAGTGTTAAAAATTAAAGGATTCCCAGCCAAAATAGAAAAGAAGTGGGATAGTGATAGAGAGAGCAGTTACATAATGGAAAACAGGAAATGATATAATAAAGAAATTAATTTCTTAGGATGTGGTCTTTAGCTTGCCATAATAGGAGGGAGAATAATAAAACAATGAAACTCCACGAACCATTCGCAAATAATATAACAAGAACGAAAAATAAAGAGCTTTTCAACACTATTGTAAGATCACAGAACATGAGAAAACACGCAGTAAATAGAGCTGATTTAAAACAATAACCGCCCAGAGCTGATATCAACACCAGTTCTCGGTATTGCAGTTCTATAACGGCGTTATTTATATAGAGCTCAACTCCTCGCCTCCGATTCAACTTTTAACAAACTACGCTCTCGACGCAACGTATCAGGAAGTGGAAAATGATCTCAGAATATGAGTTAGTACAAGCCATCTTATCAAGAGGAATCTAGAGACTTCTTTAAATTTTATTTCGTTGTTATTTAATCTACCGTTAATAAAAGAAATGTGTCAAGAAGTGCCCTTTCAAGTGCCCAATAACAGATGGACTCACAATCCCACTAACTGGAGAACGCGCTAAGTCGAAGGTCGGCAAAGAGACGCCGCTTCATTCGCAAGTCTCATAGTATGTGATAAGTTATGAGGCATGTCATGGGTAAGGTGGTCTAAGCTAGCAAACTAGAAACACGTGAAATTGCACCGCCGATAAAAACCGTAGCGCTGACCTTGACTTTTTTCAATCCAAGAAAATAGATATTTGTAAAGTACACAGCGCGTGGACGGCGAACGGGTGTTTTTCAACGTTAATGCACGGATGTGGATTATAGAAAGACAGGAAACGCCGTCCCTTAGAGATAACATGCCCCGCCCCTCGCTTTCCTAGCCCCGCTAGTGGAGAAGGCGAGGGCAGAACGCGGGCAGCGCTCGGCGCGGAGGCGTCGCTTAATAAAGCGGGTCGCGGGTGCGTGGCCGGGGCGCGCGGCGCTTCTGGAAGCGGCGATCCGCCCCGAGCCCCGCCCCGCCAACGACTCCACGGATTTCATCTCCGGCCTGAAAAGACGCCGGGTCGCGCGGCGCAGGGCCCGGGAATGGGGGTGGGCGGGTGGATGGGGTGGAGAGAGCCGAAGGGCGCGGAGGGCAGCCACCTGTTAAGAGCGAGAGCCGCTGCCGGCTGTCTCCCTTAACCCCCGGCCCCGCCCCCGCCCGCCCGCGGCGCCGCGGCGGCGACGGCGCCGCCACCTGGCGCCAGGCGGCGGAGCGGATCAATGGCGGCGGCGGTGGCGGAGGGGGCGCCGACACGTGCGCCCACGTGGCCCCGCTGCGCCCTCCGGCCCCCTTGCCCCGCCCCTCTCTCCCGCGCGGCGGGAGGTCGTCTTCTTTCGTTGGGCCCCGCTCCGGCGCGCACGCGATTCCTGAGGCTCGGACCCACCCTCGGCTATAGCTTCATCGCGCCCCCTGCGTTTCACACGCTCTTCGCGCCCGCCCCCACCCGCCCTTCCAGCGCATTTCCTTTTTCTAACTCTCTTCCGTTTCTCTCGTTCTTTCTTCTCGTCATTTGGTGTGTATCCCTCGTACCGCGTCGAATCTGGCTTCCATGTTCGTCGGGTGTGGCTTCGATGTTTTTTGCAATACTTCCGTGATAACTTTATTTCGTGATAACTTTTTCATTTGGTCTTGTTTCCATTTTCAGGATATATCCCTCTGTGAAGAATGTTTGTATTTTTTCATTATTTCCAGCCTGCCGTGTTTGTGACGCTCCACCTGAAATTTGCGTCACTCTGCTTTCACGTTTCACTCTAATTGGAACAAATTCGAAAGTAACAACATTAGTACGTATTTCATATACGTATCTCATACACGCAAGGAACCATTATCTGCAACGAAATCATTATAAAATATTGTTCTTCACTCAATTGTATTATTTCAATGATTTTCAATATATATTTCTTTCAAAGACATTTTGATTAATTTGAGGCACAAATTTGTATCTTATACATCTCACCTTTTTCGAATTATTCAGAATAACGTTTTAAGCATTGCAAACCCATATTCTATCTACAACTTAGCGATAAAAATTGTCAGATATGCTGTCTACCTAGAACATTGTGCAGTCCCTGTTATTATAGACAGTGAACCCCCTTCACGTTGAAATAGACGTTCTTAGTACATCTTCAGTTGCAAAATCGTTATTATCTTGTCTGAAAAAACTACCGAAGTTAATATTTCGTTACAGCTACTTTTAAAAAAAATTTGAGTAGGTGTTTATAGATCCATGTAATCTCTAACACCAAGGTGAACATTCTAGATCAATTTTGCCTGGAAAGGGTTTTGGGTACTTTACGGTTGCATACCTCATCCGAGTCATCACTGCAGCACACCCCCAGAGTGCACCCCCCCCCAGCCGCCGCCCTCAGTGTTTTCATTACCGGCCGCGGGTGGTGCGGCTGCGCTGCGGCAGTGCGAGCAAAAAATGACATGCGAGCGCGCGCCCGCCCCGATTTTTTGAGAGCATTCAACTCGTTAGCCCATTTCCACAATCTAATGAGTAACTTCACCGGCCCCAGCCGCCGAATAGCAATTGTTACGAGGTAATTACATTTTTGATTAGGGTTACTTGTGTTTGGGTTTTTTGTTTAAATTGAAATGTAACTGGAAACTCGACTTCAGTGCTACTGGGGGCTTCCAGCAAATGGAACTTCGAAATTGTAAAATGTTTCCGGTGTACGAGAGAGGGACACAAAGAGAGATATAATATTCAATACGATGATTACGTGGATGCCTCTAAATTATATCTACATCCAAATATGGGAATTCTCTTGGTAAATGAAAAAATGTTGAAAATGCCTATACTTTTGAAATAATTATGTCGGTACTCTTCGTAACGTAATGTTATATACCGAATACTTACTTAATATTTAGTAACCAACGCATAAAAATCATAACAAACATAATATTCTGTTTGACTTATGCCGGAAAATACGAATCATATTATTTTTCTCTGCATAACTAATGAAATGCATAAATGAAAACTATAAAATTAATAAAGATAATAATTCAGAAGTTTTTCATTACAAGTCATACTTCTACGCTGAAATAACATATTTGTGTTTGTATTCAGGCAGTATGTCCTGTAAAGGGCAATTGGTTTCGGCGCCATTAGACCCTGGAATTTCTAGTCGGTCACCCAACAAAGAACCCTCAACGTCTCGAATTCGCTTAACCCTCGTGACTTCATGTAGTTACGAATTTGACTAGCGGCCCCTGTAAAATATACAAGAGTTAAAAGAAATTTGGCCCCACAAAGGAAATACATCACCTTAGACAAGCTCCAGGCAGATTTTACAATTTCTCAAAATTCTTTTTGATCAGAGGCTCCAATAAATGAGAAGCCTAATTTTGTAAAGGAAAAGAATGGTTTGCCATCCGACAGTTCTTCAGCTTCCGAGAACAGCAATACTCCGTCCACGCGGCTTCCGCAGTCCCTAGCAGCCCCGCCCACACCAAACTCCCGCTCCCCTCTCAACCCCCCGCCGCACTTCTCCGTTGGGTGCCCCATGCGCCCAATCGATGAGCCCACAGGAGTAGCGCGCGCATTAAAATCAACGACCTCTTATCTGTTTGATGTACGCCGTCGCCAGCCAGCGCCGGCCAACAGCGCGGGGCGGCACTACTTGCTACAAAATTCGCTCGCTTTGCTCTTTTCTGACCAAGCCCCTTCCGTCTCGTCGACTGCCACAATGATTCGGATGATGTACGATGGCGACAGTGAGTGACATGCTAGTGGTGAAGCTGGCACAGTTTCTGTTCCGAAGTCGCATGTGTGGCGTCCTGCAAAGGGGCTCTCAGTCTATTGTACTCATCAAGGCTCTGGAATGCAAATACGATGCAAGGAATGCCTCATGCAAGGTATATGGAATATGGGTGGGCAAAATGGAATCGGCAAATCGCGAAGGACGAGTCACTTGCAAAGGGTGTCATGTTTTGTCAGCATTTTGATTCCTTTAAATGAAACAGATGATACGAATCGTAAGATGGGGCGACGTGGTAAAGAATGTTCGATCACGACAATAACCCCTAGCTTCCTCTTCAATTCTGACCCACCCCAGGATGTCGGGGAACCCAATTAAGTAATGTCAACATATCTGAACTTTTTCCTAGCATTCCATTTTTCTGACTAGATAATTTTGGTTTTCCTGGTACATGTTTGCAGAACATGTGTTGACAAGCAGATTAGCAAAAGGTTTGTTTGTTGTTTTTTTCAAATTTCACGGGATTCCTTCCTTCTCGATTAATCATTGTTGTATCTTCATTTATCCCATCATCATATTCGCATTGTATCCTTCATAATTTATTATATGAGTTTCGAACCTTGATACAGATGCCTGGAATATGCTTAAATATCGCGAGAATAACGCAAATTACATTCTCTCACAATAATAGCGTTTCACCGTTATTTGACGTCATTGATTCTCCAATGAGTTTAAACGTCTAAGGCAACAAAACAAAAGATAAAAGACACATAACTACGAATAATAACATAAATGGCATAAGTAATAATGAAAATAATAAATACTAATGGCCTGAAACAAAAATATGTTGCCGATCAAACCACTGTTTTTTGGACTTTTTCCGTGTTCTTGGGTATTTTACAAATCAATAGACACCTTTCATATGGTTGGAGACTATACAGTTTGCTTTCAATACCTGCGTGGATTGGAAAATAATAATATTGATTATTCATATTGTCATTGCCACGATTGTAAGTAAGCTATCGGAAATAAACTATTTATTATGTCATTTTCTTTAATTAGTTCTGAGAACGTCATGAACTTAAAAAACAATTAAAGAAAATTGCAAATAGTAGGGATCGATACTGAAAGAACGTACATTCAGTGGTTTCACTACGGATGAAATATTAAGTAAAACTACAAATCAGCATTACTACAAAATGTTTGAAACGTTATTGATACTGCTTAGTTGACTAACAAATATTTTATTATTATATAAAAATAAAATGCTAATGAAATGAAAAATGTATATGATCCCCCCCCCCCCAATCTTTCAATCCGTTCAAAAAGGTGGAAGGAGATGATCGCCAAAAAACTGACCGCAACGTAAATATTATGCTGGAGTACGTGTGGAACAACACTATTTCATTATTCCAAGGAATTCACAAGCGTCCATCTGCGGTCGGCCAGCCCTCATTCACGCATGTGCATTGCTCGGGCTTCATATCCCAACCTCCTGTCATTTATAGCGGGTTTTGTTTTATTTGGTGGTTTAGTACAGGACAAAACCGCAACAACTGACAGCAAATTACAGCAGACCGCGTATCAGAGAAAGATAAAGACATAAAATATAACCAATCAAATCGAGAGAAGAAGCGGAGAACGCTAGCTGGATTAAATAACTTCTTTCATAGGATTGATGCATCAACCTCAGGAAAAGAGAAACGAAAAGTTATTCCTGGGGAAAATTGTAATGTAGTGTCGAATGTAAACAAAATGGATGCTAAAAATCTTAGAGACACAGTTATGAGAAAAGGGGGTATTTCAGTAAAAAGAAGGATGTAACATATAGAATCAACAGATAATTTTTTGATGTTATAAGATATAAAACTGAAACAATTAAATCATATTATTTCATTGTTAAACGTTCAGAATAAAGGAAGACATGAACATATCACAAATAAAGAAGAAAAACAAGAATAAGAGAACATTCGCTATAATAATGGGAAAATGATAACTATAATAAAAACAAGATATACCTTACTACAACAAATATTTGAGAAATTTTGGCTCCATGTTTAAAAATATTTTATGAATTTTTCATAAAAGATTCTAAAAGCTTCAAACACACTAAAATCAGGTGAAAAGGACGATTTATCCTTTGATAACTTTATTTAAGAGGATATTAAAAGTCTCGTCTTACGAATACGGAAGTACTGTAAGCTGATAAGATAATTACAAAGCTATTCAAAACAGACGCTAGAATTTATACATGTCATCAATTTTGGAAAATTATAATTTAAAAAAATCTTTAAATAACACTAAGCGTATCGCTTACTCATCAACAATTTTGAAACAAACAAAAAATAACGAATGTTCTCTATCTCATCATCAACTACATACGCAAAACTAGCAAAAAATCGTGCGAAAGTAGAAGGAGCGCTGATAGGGCCGTAACAAGCTGTGCTCGTACAATCTGCTGACGGAGGCGCCATGAGCGGAGCCCGCGCTGGCAAAGAAGCCCGGGGTGACAAGGACGCGGTGGAGGGTGCGGCCGCCCACGCCTAGCTAATTTGGTTAAAAGTGCGGCTCGCGCTGAGCCATCAGAAAAGGCTGGGGTGTCAGCACGGCTCGGGGGCCGTGTAGCCTCTTTGAGCAGCGAAGGAAATGGGTCGCCGACGGTCAAGGTGGAGCAGAACATCACGAAAGAGCTGTTGAGAGGAAAAAATGATTTCAGGTGCCTATCAATAACTTCGCAGTGGTAGTACTACATTCTCGCAGAGGTGAAAAAAAACTCAAAATTGAATTTCTCCTCAAAAGTCAATATCGAGTATCCTGACACAAAGGTCACTATATATTCTTTCAAAGCAACAAATACCTATTACTTTCTATTATTGTTTGTAAAAAGTTGTTACCAACGGCGATACGAACAGTTATGAAAAATCTTTATTCTGCACGAGTTACTTTTGATTTGAATGTCATTTTCTTATTCCCTTTAAAAAGAACACATTGAAAGTGAATGTAATAAATAAATGTTTAAATATCGCACAATAGTATGACGAAGAACAGGAACTTAGAACTTCTAACTCCACTGAAGATATTTAACCATTGAAGTGAAGATGTAACCATCGGAAGAAGTGCGGTAAAGCAAAAGTTGAAATATCAAGCAAAAGAAAGAAACTATTTCTGGCGCATGTATGAGAAAAGACATAGCGATCCAGTAAACACCACCGTCCTAAGAACAGAAATAGTAAAAATACGAACCTTTACGAGTGGAGCATGCTGTACTACTACACAGGAGCTTACCAACGCGCGGAACGACCAACATGGTGGCCACGTCGGGGCCGGCAAGAGTCGGTGGGTGCTCGAGAAGTGGTGAGCGACGCCCAGCGGGGGAAGATGGGAGAGAGAAGGGGGCGGGGTCCAAGTTTGTAACGCTAGCGGTAGCGGTGGTGGGTTGGTGGCGGTGGGGTAGCGGTGGCGGTAGCGGTGGCGGTGGCGGTGGCGGTGGCGGTGGCGGTGGCGGTGGCGGTGGCGGTGGCGGTGGGGCGGCGGTGGCGGTGGCGGCGGCGGCGGGTAGTGGTGGTAACGGTGGTGGCGGTGGCGGTGGCGGCGGTAACGGTGGTAGTGGTTGTGATGGTGATGGCGGCAGGGTGGCGGGATGACGGCGGAGGTGGCAGTGATGGCGGCAGTGACGGTGGTGGCGGCGGGGACAGGCGGACACGTGCCGGCGGCCTAACCGCGCGCGAGGCCCATGCATACTAATTCGCCTCCTCGGCCAACCCCACCGCCGTCGGCCCCGCCCCCGCCCCCGGCCCCGCGCGCCGCAGACGACGGGCAGCGGGAGCGTCGCGGAGCCGCGGACCTTCTAAAGCTAACGCGAATAGCTCGAAGCAGGACTGCGCACAGCAGGAATCTCGGTAACCAGCGACTGTTTGAAGCCAACTGAAAGACGACTTCGCTCCTGGACTGTAATAGGCTTCCATTCGTTGAATGAAGGTAGTCTCAAAATAAAGAAAAATGATAATTACAATAGTTTTAAACCACCAACTTCATAAGAGGCGTAAATCGTTTAATTAGAGTGGCATAAATATAATTTATTGTAAAATAGAAAATTACTTCAAAATTTTTTAAACTTTTAGTAAGTTTTAATGTTGTATTATGTGCATTATGGAAACTTACATGTTCAATTCTCTTATTAAGCTCTCACGACAATTTGGAAAAATCGTGAGAATTCGAATGATGATTCTAAAATACCCTCATCTCACCTTAAAAATATCACTGAACATAAATAGTCACTGACATAAATACTTGCTCATGGCAGCGGAAGACCAAAAATAGCGACGTTACTAACTTGGCATTTCCACGCAGGATTGTGTGCATGTTCCGCAAGAACACTCGTGCACGAATATACTGCTTACGGAAAACACGAGCACATCGATCCTTCCTCCTTGTTCCAGCGCTAAAACACCTAATCGGAATTCAGGTCCAGTAAAACCCGCCGCCATGCAGACGTAGATGGCGAGACGAGCGAGGGCAAAAAAGAATAATTGGCCGCGCAAGTAGCGCAACGCCTTCGAAGCCCCGAGATTCCTGCAGTCTCGTAAACGTGAGCAATCGCCTAGATTTGCATTAGCGCCAGCCGATGCGGCGTGGGGCTGCCGTCTACATCGAGGCACGAGCGCCGCCGAGCGCTCGTTCATTTGCAAGCTCCGTGCGCTGCTGGTGGCGCGCTGCGGCGGCGGTCGTGCGCCGCCTTCCTCCCCCACCCTTTCCCCGTTCATTAGCCACATCTCTTTTTCATTATGATCATCATATTTTTCTTCTTCTATTTATTCAACGTCTTGTTCATCGACGTCTTGTTCATCGACGTCTTGTTTCTTCTTCTTCTTCTTCTTCTTCTTTTCTTCTTCTTCTTCATTTAGTCTTCTTAGTCTTCTTATTTTTAATTCTTCGACACCTTGATTTTTGACTTCTTCGACGTCTCATTCTTCCTAATGCATGACATCCTCTAATTTTTTCCTCTCTAATATTTGTTGTCGATTAATTCAAATACAAAATGAATCTTCTCAAGAATACGTCCAATACGTTTTACTTCATGATATCATGCTTTATCTTTCAGTCGTCTACCTGTGGTGATAGACCAGGTTTTCTGTACTAACATGATTTTCTGTAATTAGTATGTGCCGTACACTCTGTGATTATTAGGAATATTAATGTTTGTTATAATGTAAGCAATACATATTCGTAATACTATTTTAGAACTTAGGCGGGTCGTTAAATGGTGTAATGATAACTACCTGAAGAACATTTTCAATTTACAGAGTAAGATTGAAGGAACGTATACTTTGATTGCAATCTAAACACAATTTAAGGAATTAAACTTTGAATATTTCAATCAGATATAAAGAAGTCACGAAAATACTGATACTATCAACAGACGATCAATCACTTTTGATTGACAAGAGTAATGAGGTTCAATGCAGGTCCGCAATCCAAAATAGATAAGAAAAATTACACTGAGATAAACTCAATTTAAATTAAAGGAAACTTTTAAAATTCAGCATTTCATTAAATAAAAATATCCCTACTCACAGACTCATTAAAAGAGATAGATGTACAATTCAAAACATTTAAACTTAATCGCATGTCACAGAATAATAATAAAAAATGTGCATAACAGAACGTGAACGCGGGATTAAACTGAAGCCCAACGCATACCTAAACACAGTGATAGCAATTTGATCTAGTCCCACTCAGAAGCCCAGAGTTGCTTGCGCAATATCCATCATCAGAGGACCTCCGCGCTGGAGCCCAGCGCGGTAACATGCCCCGCCCCTCGACATCGTTCTAGCTGTCTCGGAAGTGACGTCATGAATAAATCCATGGGCAATGAACGGAAGGAGGTTGGCAGCGGCAAGACGGCGACACGGGAAGACGAAACTGGGCGGCGGTGCTGACGAGGACAGGCCGGGGGAGGCGGGACAGCGAGGGGCGCGGCGGGGCGGGGGCGGGGACGGGGCGGGGCGAGGACGGGCAGAGGGAAGCCTCAGGAACGAGCTGCACGAACGAGAACGAGAGAAAGCGACTGACAGAGAAGACAGAGAAGGCGGGCGAAAGGCGCCCAACAGACCGGAAGATGGATTGAAACAGTAGCGCTCCTATGATTAGACTACTGGAATAATATAAGGTAATTCCTGCTTCAATGCATCCAGCCGGTTGTCAGTATCTATTATTCACAAAGCGCCCATTATCAATGTTATTTGGAGCAGACTGCAGACTCGGAGGAGAAGGCCGACGAAGAAGCGTGCGAGACGGCGCCGGGAAGGCAAGGAAGTGCAGAGAAGGCAGCGAGAGCTGGCGAAGACAGCGAAAGGCGAAGAGGTGCGATCTCCCAACGCCGCGACGCCTGCGCCAACCATCGCCGCCGACGCCGACGCCACCGCCTTCTCCGCGTCGACGCTGTCTTAGCTCCAGAGGGATTACGTCCGCCCCTAGCAGCTACTAAATCAATTTCGACTTTCTATAAGCGAGATAATCATTAGAAGCGAAATTTTCGTCTCGAATTTTCGACCGTCGAGGCGCAAGCGAAAGACGTATAATTAAAGCCGTGAATGGCGTGCGTTATCAAGGTTCGTCATCGCCACTTTCAATTTCTTCTCGACGCGATGGGACGGGACGCGACGCGACGCGCCCGCCAGCGCAAAGGCGCTTTCTTGGAGGGGGAGCCGGCGATCTTTTCAGGAAACGTTTGGCGGCGGGGCAGGACGCGAGCAGGCGCGTGCGTTCGCCAACGAAAACTTACGGCGCTACACAAATCTGGAAAGCGGTGCTTGAGGACCGGACCGGGAAGGGTGGAGAGAGGGGGGGCTGAGGGGCTGTGGGCGAGCGAGGAGAGATGGGGATCCTCACGAGAATGTGTCGCCCGACGCGTAGAGGCAGTCGCGTAGCTAAGCCGGAGATAATCCAGCCTCCGCTTCCATAAAGAAAGGCTTTCAACGAGGAACAATAGAGGTGGCGGCGGGGGGGACGGCGGCTGCCAGAGAGGCGGCAGCGGTGACCGTGGGGATTGCGATGATGGTGGCGGCGGCGATGGTCGTAAAGGATAGCAAAGGAGACCGCGAAGTGGGGGATACCAGTGGCGGCAGATGATGACGGTAGCGGGGACGGCGTGCATTGCGAGGAGGCGGGGCGAGAGGGACTCAGACAGCGGGGGCGACACAGAGAGATCGACCCGCACGAGCTGTTATTGAGAGCACACACTCTCCATCCCTTCGCTGTCCAATATGCATATCACCACGTCTTTGCCACTCTGGATTCGGCTCAAACTCGGAAGTCCGTCTGAAGCGGATGGATCAAACAAACGCCCACGGGAGAACTTTCGTTCATGATTAACGAGGCGATCAAAGGTGAGTGTTCCTAGAAGACATTGTTTCCTTGTCGAGTCCAGTGTGGGGATGCGTCACATTTCAAGTAATGAATATCGAAGTGCTCCTGGGTCGGCTCTATTTAGTTTCGTATTAAGTTGATGTGACAGTAGGACAATTTGAAACAATACCTACAATAGAGACTTAATAACAAATAGATATGAAATAATTCATTTACTTTCGAAAACCGACAGAGGCATACAATAGTATAAACCTTAAACAGTTTTTCAAAGTTAATGCGTGGAACATTATTAATTTTAAAATTTACTTACAAAAAATGTAATAAAATTAAAAAAATAAATTATTAAGAATGATTATTCAACATTTAATAATTATAAATACAACAAAACCATGTATTTACGTAATACTTATTATCAAGTAATAATCATATATAATAATAAATTAATTAGTGTTCAAAGAGCATGATTAATAGTTATTTTGGCATAATTTTACATAAGCTAAATAAAACATTCGTATTCGCAAAATCTTCTGTACTTTTTTTATCATAGAGGATGTATCCGATTATTTATTTTCAATAGAAAACCGAAACAACACGTTTCAGTGCAACCTAGCACGAGCATTCTCTATTTTCAAACACGACAATGCAACGATCACAGTAGAATTACGTACCACGCCCCTAGCAGGAGAGTTTCAATGGCTTTCCCTGAACAGGCGAGGGCAGAATCCCGGCCTTATCAAGTTGTTGTAAAGACAGCCCCGAGAAACCGCGAATGAAGATGAGCTTGTGTACACCGAAGCTGCTCCTCGGCCTCCCCCTCCCCCCTTCCGCCTGCCCCGAAGCGCTCGCAGCGCCCTCCCCCTCCGCGGCCGCTCTGAATAATACAGCTAATCCTTTGACAGGGCGCCTGCATCATTTATGAGGCCATATTTTACCCATGCACAAAGACGGCGGCGTCTGGGCCGGCGGCGCCGCCGACCGGTGGGTGGGTGGGGAGGGGGAAATAGGAGGGAGGGTGGAAGGGCGCTGTTCACGGAAACCCCCTCTGGCGTTCACCCGAAAATACCACCCACGCAACAGCTGCCTCCTTTACTACGTCCTCGTCCATGGGAGGATCCACAGTAGTGTATAGGAGGGTGAAAAGACTTATTTTAAAATCACAGTATATTATAACGGCATTACCATCCAGTCTATTTAATTTTATTAAAACTTGTAAAATATTGCAAAAGATTTAATGCATTTTACTTGTCTTCAATTTATTTTTTGTTTATTCACGTATGTAACGACTGCATCATTTTTCCCACTAAGAAGAATTATTTTTTCTCTTACTGTATCACCTTCTGCAGTTTACCATTAGAGAACGTCCAGTCTCAGATTCAATCGTCACCTCGTTCTTAATTACTTCAGCAAAATATTTGTTTCATGACCATATTTTTCTAGTTACTCGCATACTGAACCATCTCCTAGCAACATTAAACTCATTTGACTTCGAATAAGATTTTCGATATTCTTCTCGTACAAAGTTCTCTACAAAACTAATGCCTGCTGGTGTATCGTTGTGAAACATCACCTATGCTGACTTTGTCGTTAATTCCCCTTAGCCCGAATTCTTTTTAACACTTCTTCTTATCTTTGAAGGCGGAATTCCGCTTAACTATTTTCTATTTAAGGCAGAAATTGTAAATCGTGACAAATCAGAGCAAAATAAATTAAGAGATGCAATGAGTCGTGCCATGTACACCATGGAGAGAAGGAAGAATAATAGAGGATAACATGATATCAGATATAATTGTGTTATATATATATATATATATATATATATAAAATATATATATATATATATAGATATGTGTGTGTGTGTGTGTGTGTGTGTGTTTTGTATGTGTGTATGTGTATTTTATGTATGTGTATGTGTGTGTGTGTGTGTGTGTGTGTGTGTGCATAACATATAAGGCAAAATTGTTCACACACTAAAATCTAATAAAATTCAATCACTGTATGCGAACAGAATTTTCTTGATGTAAAGATGTTCAAGAACTCCGTAATTTGAGCCATTAAAAATATCGCACACAAAAAATCAGCTTCACTTTCATAATGCAGATTCGATCTCAATTTTCGCGGTGAATGGGGTGTATCACGCCCACCGTAGAGAGCTTTTTTGCAAAGCGTCACCCCTTTCTTTCTCCCCTTCTTCGGGTAAATCACAGGGCGACGTCATCTTTCCAGAGAAATATCCTCGAAACGGCCTCTCCACTGTCCAAACATTAGCACCCCCGAACTCTTGAAGACTCCGTTTAGGGAACGCGTCGCCACTTCAAAGGCAATTTGGCAGCTGCAAACGGGCGCCAACCGGTCTTCGACCCGGAGCTACGAGCAGCGACCATGCGACCAAGGGGCGCAGGCAGAGAGGGAATTTTCAAATGCGGCCGACAGCGGCAAGACAGCCACCGTACGACGCCCGCTTTGCCAATAGCAATAACCGTAATTTAGGCGGGGGCGACAACGGTGGCAGTGGCAGTAGCGATGGGAGCAGCCGAGAAAGGATCCGAAACAAAACAAGACGGGAAAACAATTGTTTGCGCCAACACTTGATTCTTCACGTCTTGATCGGAGTTAAGAAACAGCGCTGCCCTCCGGAGAACGCCACTAAGCTAAATCCGAGGGATGCTGTTTAAGAAAGGAGAGGAAGAATGTTTTTGTATTATATTTTCTGATTTTTTAAAATTTTATTTTCCTTTACCTTCCCCACAGGTCTCCCTCATTCCGTTCATCTGTACGCTGTTTACATGTTTACTGTTGATTTCAATAGTTCAGTGAATTCAGAATGAAATCTTCCGACTTTTTACAACTCTATTAATACAATATTAAAATAAATCTAATAATTAAAAAAATCATGTCTACCGACAATGAAATGAAAAACGTACTTCCATGAAAACCATACTTAGAATATAGCTTTATTTATATTTGATCACAGGGATTTGTTATTTATTTTCATCGCACGAACAGTGATGATCGTAATTAGGCTTACTAAATACGTATTTGATGAGAACTTCTAAAGCAAAAAACAGCTGGGAGAGGATACTTGCAGAAATTATTTGTATGTGGCCACGCAAGTGAGTTACAAACGTGCGGAAGGTCGTGGAAAGGGAAATCGCGAGTGCATCCCCAGGGCCTCAGGCGTCCACTGAGGGCGCCGATCCTCATGAGGGAGTAGGGGAGGGGTCACCAGCCTGCTAATGCAAGCTCCACGCCCCTGGTGACAAATGAATTCCTCGGGGCGAAGCCCGAGGGAGACTTACGACGCGAAACTTCCCTAAGTTTTCGGCGCGCCCCCGCCCAGTTCCTGCCCTGCCCTCCTCGCCCCACCCCTACGCCTCGCCTCGCCCACTCGTCCTCCTCCCGCTCTGCACCCCCCCTTTCACTCCAACCCGCTCCGGCAGACCCATCTCTGCCTTGTTCCACCCAACCCGCTCCGCTCCGTCTTGCATCGCTCGTCTCCACCTCGCTCTACTACGTCTCCTGCCTCTCCGCCTCGCTCCTCCCCGCCCCCTCCCCTCCCCCGTCTCGTCCCACCTCGCCCCGCTCCACTCCACCGCCTCGGCACCGCCCAAGCCGGGGCAAGCTCTAAATTCCCGACCGGGCTCCCGCAATATGTGGTAGTATAGGGCATGTTACTGTAAGTGTAAGTGTGAGTGTGTGTGTGTGTGTGTGTAAAGGGAGAGGATGGGACAAGGAAGAGGAAAGATAGCTCGCGCGCTGTCCGCGGCCCGTTTGGTAGGGTACTAATCCGTCATTCGCCTGGTGTTGATCGGAGAAACCAGGAAAACTACCGATCAGAGCAGCCGGCCGCTAGAATTCTCCTACAAACAGCGACTGTACGTTGTACAAACATTGTAATTCTAACTAGTACGACATTCAAATTAGTGTCATTCAGATCTGTCTAAATTCGTAAAGGAAATTAAATAGCTTGCGCGAGAAACCATAACTAAGTGAAAACGAATTTAGCACGTGAGTAAAGCAGCGTTGAACTCCATTCATGATAAATGAATGGACAAGCGCAGAGCTTTTGCTAGTTAAACATGACATTCATTCCGTCAAACGCTTGTTTACACGCTAGTTGCGATAGAATTGTTGCAATAAAATCTGTACAAATGGTTGGTTGTTTCTGAGGAGAGCAAGTTAAATACTGGTTAATATGCCATTTAAATGTTTTATGAAACAAAGCAAAGCATGGCAAACAGTAGTTCCAGTCAATACAGAGTGAAGAACAGTAGTCTTGCCAGAGATAATCCGGGTTTCATATACAAGTACGCAGCTTGATTTAGGAAATAAAATAGACAATGGGCATGTGCCACGTGATTCTATTGTTCTTTCTGAGCATTAAGCGTATCCTTTTACGGACAACAACAAGATTTCAGGCTTAATAGACCTAAGTTTCTTGACAGGTGAATAAAGGCTTACAGTTCACCAGTTCGTCGTAGAGTCCTTAACAACATGAAACAAAGAACGAAAGATAACTTCAATGTAGGACTGAGCGTATGTATATTAAATACGAGCATCACCACGAAAGTGGGAACACTTTTCATTAGGAGGCAAGAAAATTTATAATACGTCTGATTCTGTGTCAAGGGAGCATAAAAGACAAGAATGAGGAAAGAAGTATTACGCGCGGTCCGTTATCTTTTCAATGACGTGCTACTTCGTAATTCGCCTTGTAATGACACGAGAAATCACTGGAATCATTAGAGCAGTCAACCACCTAGATTACCTAGAATTTTCCCCGAGATAGCGGCTGTATTCGACCTAGCTAGTGTCCAAAATAGACCACCGTCCGAGACTCGAACCCTGGAACCTCCCATTTCAGAGACGTTGCAGGGAATGGCAACCGTTGTCGCCCTGAGCCACCACTTCCGACGCATACAACCGGAGCGGTAGGTCAGTGCATCAACTGATGTCACTGCAACGCCTCAGACCGGGAGGTCTTAGGTTCGAGTCCTGACGGCGGAAGGATTTTCGGCACTAGCTTTTCAGCTAGGTCGAATTCGGTTGCTGTCTGGAGAATTCTAGCGGCCGGCTGCTCTGATCGGTAGTTTTCCGTGGTTTCTCCGATCAACACCAGGCGAATCCCGGAGCAGTACACTAGCAAACGGGCCACGGACCGCGCGCGATCTTTCCTTCCTCTACCTTGTCCTATCCTCTCCCCTTACACACACTCACTAACATGCACTACACTACCACATATTCCGGGAGACCGGTCGGGAGCTTAGGGCTTGGCCCGGCTGGGGCGGCGCCCTGCTGGTGGGAGAGTCCTGGTTCGGGGGAAACCACACTAGCCGACGGTAGGTCTGCGCCGGATCTCGCCATCCAGCGGGGGAAGATCTCCGCCATCTCCCGAGAAAATGCATGCACTACACTTACGGGACTAATGACCGAAGCCGTTGACGCGCCCGGAAACACGAAGAAAACAAGCAACCGACGCGTACAGCAAGAAACGGCGTTTCCAGAACAGAGAGGGCACCAGTGAAGGTGCGAGCTCGTAATCCTCGGAGTGCGAAGCTCACATCTCACTCATGGGGAGCATTTGAGGTGCGCTGCGGCGCCGCGGGGCGACCATTCCGCCCTGCCGCCGCCGCCCCGTCGCCTGGTCGACGCGGCGCCTCCTGGGAAATACGGGCGGAGCGCTCGCGGCGCCGCGCCGCGGAAGGAGCTTTTAATATTTTAATTCCGACTCGGCTAGCCGCGCGGCCTGCGTAAGGTCGCCCGCCACCCAGCGTCTCGCTCCGCCACCCATAGCGCGAGACCTGCGATATTTGGACACCGCGCTGTGGAGCGTCGTTTCCTCGCCAACTCGGATCAAGTTGTTAATTCCAAGAACGCAAATGGTTTATTAACTTCACAAGTCCAACAAGTATGAGTATTTTCTATCTGAAAAGTATTTTTGAGGGCAAAATCGATTTCTCCATATTCCATAACTTGTACTCCTATATGTCTCCCAATTTATTTGATTTCACTTATATGTTCCATTCTCTTCACAAATATAGGAAAATTCCAACGTGAAGCATACTGTAGGTGGAATATTCGATTTCTCAAAATGTTTCCTTTCTTCGGCAAGATTTTTGCGACCTCAGTCCATGTAATTAATTCCCATATAAGTAATTTGAATAAAATACAGCTGTTTTTTAATTAACTTGTATTGTGTAATTTCAATATTTAATAATTATAATTAAATCTTAAAAACTAAGAATATTTTTATATTGCTTTTCCCGGGGTTTTTAGAAGTCTTGTAGAACCCTGTTTAACATCATGTTATATTTTGCGATACTCTAAACTTATCTTTAAACATCTATTCACTATTTGATATAAAAATTTCTTTCCTAGTATTCTCTCTTATGAATGATGTAAAAATTTCACTAACAGAACGTCTCCCCTAAGAAAAACTTGCAAGTCAGGCTTTATATTGGCATTGATTACATGAGGACTGTTACTATATATTTTCGACACTCTTACAGACTTTTAGACAATAATACTGACAGATGTTTTCCACCGACTAAATTCCATTTCTTAGAAATGGTCCACCCAGTGCTTATTCCTTCTCTCCCCCTCATTTAAGAACATTTTTCGGTGACGTCACGCGTGTCTTTCCTTCCCGCGCGTGCGACACGACGTAGTGATCACGGCGTTTAATCCCAATTAGTTGCGAGAACTTTCGAAGCGAGACAATAGTCTTCATTCTTCAGCAGAGGTCGTCCGTCTTAGACGAAATGATATCATTTAGCCCTCGCCGCTCGTCGTGACGAAATTGCGCTCCCGGCGAACGCCGTATGAAACGCCGGGATGAATAATTCAGCAGTCATTTGTTACGAGGCGCAGCAGGAAACGGAGGTGCGAGGCAAGCCGGAGCGCAGCGAAAGAACGGGCGGAAGAGGAAAAACGGATGGGCGGGGAGAATGCCGGGAAAGAGAATAAAAGAAAAGTCAACGAAGAGGATGTGGGTTCACGGACAAAGAGAATTTTTTTTTGTCTTTTTACCTGTAGCATCCGCAATTAACGAGTGGGAAATAATTATGACCTGCGAAACAATATCAAGTGCATTTCAAACATTTTTGAAGAAGATTTGCAGAAACTGAAGTTATTCATATGGAAAGGTCATTGTAAAAACTGGTATAAAAATTTTCTTCAATAATCAAATTGACGTACATTAATAGTAATAATCTAATTGAAAAAAGTACATGACAAGTGATCGTGAAAAATATAAATGACGAAAACAACAATACTAGAACTTCATTGAATACGTGAAACTTCAAGCGAAAAAATATCTCTCACTTATGAAGTATATGCATTTCATAAATGTTTCTACTAGGGCGACGTTTCAAAACAGGACTCATTAGGTCAATTTTTTTTCTTATTAGCCTTCATGAGTTAGCAGCAGCTTTCCTCCGCTCATTCAAATTTGAAATCATTTACCCGACAACCAAAGCAAGCACTCTAGAATTATCAACATTAAATTATTCGCCTGAAACATGATTATCAGTTCACGGAATTTTCGGCTGAATGTCTGTAAATCGTTAATAAGAGAAACATCTCGAGTTCATTATCATCATTAAATGCAGTATTACAGAAGTCATTTGCCACGCGTAATGTGAAGTTACGTGTCACAAGGAGCAGCCTACAGAACACGCAAGCCCGGAAGTTATTTCGCCGTTTCGACCTTTATGAAATTTAATTAAAACGTCTAGGGGGCACCATTTAAAACTTTTCCACGACGTTCTTTTCTTCCCATACTCCGCTGTTTAATTATTTTATTAAAAAGCCCTCACGCGTCCCACGTCGTATATTAGAAAAACGCTCACGCCAGAAACGTTAGTACGCGAACGGGCAAACCGCACAAAGGAGAGGTCTCGTAATTTCAGCCTCTTTCAGACGATCGCGGAGGGGAGAGAGGCTGCGGTGGTGGAAACAGTGCCACTAGAGACGGCGATTAGGGCGTTTGCTCGCCTCAAACCACATGCGATATTTTTAGCTGCGCGGCTTTTGAGATTGGTGATAAGGGTAAAAATTTTTAATATGCGAAATCGTACGAATCTTGTGTTCAGTTTTGCGGAAATGAACTCTGTATATAAAGAGGCTATAGAACACGCAGAGAAGCTGTGATTAAATGTAACGTATTTGGCGTGGTGAAGAGAAGATTATATATTTGAGACGCACTAAAATATCGATATTTTTGAATTTGAACAACAATCTGAATTACATATCCGAAATGCTTTTCTAAGCAATCTAATCTCCTATTTTCTGCTCTCAAAATTAAAACTGGCATTGAATTATTAAAAATACAACGAATCAAAGCTGGCCGACTAAGCTTCTGGCCAGTTCCCCGTTTTCTATTTTGTCTCTATCATGTATTCGATAGAACTGCTCCAATGAACCTTCGGTATTCTTTGAATGCGGTGATTCCAGTTTCCTCGATTGTAAAATATTTTGCGACTTATACAAAAAGTGGTTCCACCTGTTTTCATTCTTTCTACATTTTAATAAAATAATATGAAGGAAATAACAAGATTAGCCGTGCGCGTTGATAAATCTAGAAGTCCGATGAATAGCAACAATAAATGAATTAACCATCGAGTAGTACACTCGCAAGTCTTTCCCAACAATGGTTTCGGGACGAAATTGCATTCCAAGCGAAGTTTCCGTACCGTTTGGACGTCCCTCGACTTCGCATCGTTTCGACGTCATCTCCGCTAGCACCGGCACTAGAAGTCTCCTCTCCACCCGCCCCCACCCTGCGGCGCGCTCGTCTCGACTGCCGACAGCGCAGCACTTCGTCAAAAGCTGCGGTGGCAGCGGCCCCGCTGTCGGAGTCAGCTCCCAGCAAATCGCTCTTCCATTGGAGCCTTCTCTGTGCGACGCGGCGTGGGGGGGAGGCACCCACTGACACTGCACTGGCTGGCTCTCCGCTCCACAATACGCAACTGGTGCAGCGGAGCAGAGAGAGAGAGAGAGGCAGGGAGGCGGGCGCGGGGCAAGTTCACATACACAGAAGGCAATTACCGGGACAGTTGCATTCAGCCAGCGCGTACTTAGTGCAACGCGGTGACGTTGGCTGCCGTTAATAATTCTCGCGTAGCAGGCTCGGCCCATCATGACTCCCGCAATGCGCTCGTGGTGATCCACGTTGCGTTTGCGTCCATCTGTCGTCTCCGCAGTCCCAACGTTTCCTCAAGATAAAACGAACACAGTTCTGTTCATCCCTCGGTCATTCAAGTTCTGTTTCATTGAGTACTAATACGGGCAAAGGAATAAGGGTTGTCTTTCATTTGCTGCATAACTTAGAACTTTTTAACAAATTGCGAAGAGGAATAGGAGTTATGTTTCTCTCTGTGTTCGTAATGTTTCTTCCGAGTTTGAAGTAATGCTCTCGCAATTCCTGAGTCAACTGCTGAGAACACCGCTTTCTGTTCATTCATTGAGAATAATTAAATCATCAATTATTATTATTATTATTATTATTATTATTATTATTATTATTATTATTATTATCGTAACTTCTCATATACTTCGAAATAATTAATTTAAACTGTGTATGATTTTTCTCATCTTTTCGCAACATCAATTTTATAAAATACTTCGCACCTTTTTTCCAAGATTCTCGCGCACTTTTCATAACACCCTCACCTCTTTTTCTTCAAAAATGGAAACACCTTACGCTTTACAGACAAAACCAATGTTCCAAAGGACGATGTCTCCTCCACAAAAGACGAAGGAGGAGAATTAAAATGGAGTGAAGCTCTGTTATCACTGTTCCTGGAAGCCCATCTAAACGCTTCGTGTCCCCCGCGCTAGTCCCTTGGTTTTATCAAATCTCTTGGCTTTTGCAATTAGTCATGGACTTTCAACAGTGGAACGCCGAAACGGACCGCCTACTCCGCCCAAAGAAAAAGAAGTTATGAAAATACAAGCGAATCCTAAAAGGAGCGAGACGAACTTCAGCCCAAAATGGGTAAATAAATCTAACAATTACTAGGCGACGAAAACTTTGTAATTAAATAAAGATAGAACGCAGATAAGAGAATTTAATTAACATGAAACTCTGACGCTATTCATTATATATGAAGCCGATGCAGAGAGGATAATGCACGGAGTTGGGAGACTCGAGTCTGTGTGTCTGCTCAAGGGCTTAGAGCTGAAGTTGGGAAACGAAGTGGGGAAACCATGGAAGACCACGTTCTTATCCCGCCGAGCACACTCGAGCGCCAAGTTCTCCTCTACAACGTGTCGTATTAAACACAACCATTAAGATTACATTAATTTCAATGTAAATTTCCTTCACTTTTAGAAAAATCAACGTTGTAAGAAGAAAAAATCAGTAACGAACAATAGACAATAAAACGTAAAATGAATAAATATACCAAATTATTAGAAAATTTTCTTTTGCAACTCGAAGAATTAACAACTGAACTCCTCTGCCCAGTATGGGAAGTACACAGTATCTTGGGATTACAATCCCTGAAAACCCATGCTTATTTGATATAGAAAATAGTTCACTCCATTCGAACAAGTATCTAGCATTCTCACCAACCGCATTTTAATCAATACGATAGACACCTTAACACATATGCTACGTCTGTCTAACGAGTACTTGTGATGTTCAGTATGAACGAAAATCCCTCGAGAGCACACACAGTTCCGCCGACACAGCGATGCGGCGAACACCCGTCCTATCTCGGTTTCGAATCTTGACGCCATTTCCGCGCATCACAATGGCGGTGAGGAATAAAACAAATGAGCAGAGAACGAGCGATAAAAGAGAACAATAGGCAGCTGATTAATGCGGCTTACTATGCAGTTTATACCGGCGAACTTCAACTGCTCAGGCCGACGCGACGCGACGTTGGGCGCGAGAGAAGGGAAGTGGAAGGGAGGGGGAAACAACGGGGTGCGAAGGGAGCGGGGTTTGCAGATCCAAGAGTGGCTGGGCGGGGTGAAATGGGCCACGGAATGAGAGAGAAGGACGCCCTGTCACACGCAGATCGCACTTTGGAGAGGAAGAGCGAATGAGAAAGAGAGAGTATGTAAGCGACAGGAAAGAGCGAGAGAGGCAGAAACGACGAGGAAAAGAGAGAAGGGAGATAAAACGAAAGAGGGCGAGGGGACAGAGAAAAGAGAGATAGTATGTGAGGGTGAGGAAAGAGCGAGAGAGGCGGAAACGACGGGAAATAGAGAGAGAAAGAGAGAGAGAGAGAGAGAGAGGAGAGGAAGAGAGAGAGGAACGGGGAAAGAGAAAGAGAGCGAGTGAACGTTTCGGGAAGAGAGATGCGAACCATGGGCTGCACAATGACAGCTCTGTGTTACGGCTCAGTCGGAGCCTACTGAATGCCTTTTTATCGGCGTCACGAGTTGGATTCAGTGCGTTAATTACTCCGTCACACAATGCTCGGCCGCAGCGGGACCCGCACGAGGTGAGATGGAGGCGCGGAAGGTGGGAGTAGGGGCGGGACGCGTCGCGAATGCGGATGGATGCGGAAAAAAGGAGGGATGAGCGGCGGAGCGGCATTTAAAGCGGAATGTGGACGGACACGGGGGAGAGGAACAAGGAGAAACGCAAAGGGATGAGAGAAAATGGGACGGGCGCGAACGGAAGGGAGTGGGAAGAATGGTGAGAGAAAATGCAGAATGGGTCAGAACGAGGACGAGGGACTAAGTGCGACGTGAGCCAGCGGGGCGGAGCGCGGCGGGGAGGGAGGGAGGGCGGGGCGGGCGGGGCGGGCGGGGCAGGGCCGAGAGGAGCGGGCGAGGCCGGGCGGACCGCAGCAGGGCGGGGAGGGGCGGGGAGGGGCGCGGCAGGGCAGAGGTGGGGTGGGGTGGAACCGGGCGGGGCGGAGCCCAGCAGGGCGGAGCGGAATGAGACAGGTCGAAACAGTGCGTGGCGGAGCGGGGCGGGCGGAGCGGGAGGCGGAGCGGGGCGGAGCGGGGCGGAGCGGGGGGGGCGGAGCGCGGAGGGTGGGGCGGAACCGAGTAGAGTTGGGTGGAGCAGGGTAGAACGGGGTGGAGCGAAGGAAGGCGAGCGAGTGCGTAACAGACTCTGCAAGCGCTTCATCTGCTGACGCCAGGAGCACATTAGTGACAAAGAAACGTTGCATTCAGTATCGTATTGTTAGAACGAGACTGGCAATGCGAGCTACTTGCGTTCTCTCTCGGAGTGCCTTTTATCACGATTGAAAGCATTTACTAGAACTATGATGGAAAAGAGTTATTCACAAAATGCACGAGAGCAGGTGTTCCATATCTAGTCCTGAAATTCCCATCTCCAATGATCCACTTCATGTAATGGGAAACGCAGTTTTAATGAGAATGATGTACTCCGAAAAACCGTTTGTGGGTTATTAATTAGTATTCAAGTAATTGCAATTTATTCATTTATGAAACTCTGGCGTTTGTATTAACAAGTTATTCTCTAATTTACGAAATTTAATATTGAGAGCGCAACCTCTACATAGCCGGATCGCAAATTAGTAATATTCAACATTTCAGTAAAAAAACTGATTTGAAGTATTGGTAAATAATATTGAAAAGCCCAGTTCAACGAAATTCTCAGTTCAAAATTCAATGTATTGGGTTGACGTCAAGAAAGCAATATCAGATAATGAGTTGTGTTCCATGATTTATAAAACCAGAAACAATCAATGACCGAATGAACTATGAATTATAAATAAATCTACATATTTGCACTGATTTTCATTGAACAATTGTATTGATTCACGCTAAAGAAGCAGTACAACGAATTTCAATTCTGTATATTTCATACGACATAAGTGGAGTTACACAGAATGTTCAAGTGAAAGGTTAAAAGTAATACTAGAAATAACGGAGGTAAAATAGAGTTCAGTTGTGCAACGGGCGGGAGTTACCTAACTCACTAACCTCCGCAATTCTGTTCCTGTCGGGATAAAGTTTTAGGAGGCCAAGTCAAAAGGACACGGAGACGCCAGCGCTTATTCGACGTCTGTTTCGCTGAGTCGAAATGAGAGCAAAGGGGAAAGAGGTCAAGTCAGAAAAAGTGCGGAACGGACCTCGAATGAAAAGGCAGGACAACTAGTTTCCGAAGTGGGAAGAGACCGTGTTACTAGGAGCGACCTTCAACACTGTCGCCCATGTGACAGTAAAAACAACTTTGGGAATTCCACGCCAAAGAAGCAGATTTTATACAATACACAAGAGCTATCTTTTTTCTGGCGGAGATCGTCAATGGCATTTTCATGTTCTAAATTCGTTTTTCCCCCAGTAGAAGCCAGTCATCCGAATGAGTTGTGTCTTGTACCATACACTAGAAACCAACATATTTGCAAGGGCCAGGGATCTCGGCTTGGGAAAACATATAACCCTTCGCGACAACACACTGGAAAGACAAGGAACAAAATATCCGTGTTCAGGAGGGAATTTGAACGCGCAAATGAGACGATGTGTCGGTACGCGATCTTATCACTACACCTCCATGTCTTTAATGAATACCGGCACTATCGCCGCCATCTGACAACGCCATTGAATTTCTCATCTCCTTCCGCCCCGCCTCCGCGGCTGCCGGCCAGAGTAACCGTATGGTCACCGCTCGGAGAATTACGAAAGCGAAGTTCCGCTAAAAGTCGGCCACTTGTCCTTTCCCCGGGCGAAATGTTCTATTTGTCTTGAACGGAGCCCAACTCTGAAGAAGAAGGAGGCGGGGCGGCGGAGGGGTGGGGGTGAGGTGGGGGCGGAGGCGCGCCTTGGCAGCTTATCAAAAACGCGTGAGGGGAGGAAGTGGAGGGCGGGAGGGAGGGGAGGGCTGAGCAAGACGCCTGCTTGCGTCGGTGTTGCACTGTAATGTGATTACCACACACGTACGCGAGTGCGAGCGCTTGGCAAGGGGTATTTAATATGCATGAAAGCGCTTTCTGAAAATCCGGGGTCATGATGCAGGTATGCGGGAAGAAGCAGCCGTCGAGCTTCGAGAGCTCACGGAGGAGGCGAGGGAGGGAGGCGATGAGAATGGAAGGGGAGGGAGGGAGGGAGGGAAGAAGAGGGGGAGGCTGTTTTCAAGTAGACATTGAACTTTAGCAGCAAGCGATGCATCACCTTCTTGGCCGTTGATGAAATCCGTAGCTAAAGCATGCGGACACGAGCCTTCAAATATTCGCGTAACCCCTTCCCTCATCTCCTGTCCCCTTGTATCAGCCCAGTCATCACTTCCCCTCCGTGTTTACTAATAAGTGATTAATTATATTCAAGTATCAGCTTTAATTAAAAAATGAAAGATCATCAAAGTCAAAGGAGGATCCTGTATCTCGCAGCGTAGACTTCACTTCCCACACCGTCTCTCATTTTGTAAAAAATTGTTGGTAGAGCTGAAGGGTGAGGGTGGGAAGCTCGAAGTAAAACGATGGGGAAGGAAAGGGCGGACCGATTTCCAGGCCCTCGAAGGAGCTGTGAACGCTGACTGGTCCGCAATAAAAATTAGCACAGCACTCGTTTCATCATTGTTTTCTGTTTCGGCCCTGCTAACTTCTCCGAGATCCGTATTATTCTCAATTATATTTACATCTGTTTTTGACTAAGTCGAGAAAATTTTCTGTAACAAATCCCGAACAAGTGGCTTAAAAAATGACTCGGTAAGTTTGAGAGTATCATTATTTCCTGCATACAGATCGCCGAGGGAGGCGAAAGTGGAAGGCGAGAGGGATGAGGAATATTTTTTCCTGAATTATTCGTGCGTTCACTAAAAATGCTTCCAGTTGCTCCGCTGAATTAAAGAGAAACTTATGCAGCGTTTTCTAGCCTCCGAGGGAGTTGCAAAAACTCTCGGACACGAGCTGACAACGCAGAAGTGTGTTTGAAGTTTGCGCTGCGAAACTCCCCAGAACCTCATCGCGAAGAGAAATTTATGCATTGAGTACTTATACGTGATTCCCAGATCGCCCAACATGAATGGTCACAATTGCATATTTAATTGAATAAATTGCAAATATATATTTATTTATAAAATTCAGTAATATTTTCAATCGTTTGATTCATATTTCTAAAAGATTAATAATAAAAAGTTACGAACAAATTTTCGTATCCCACATAATAATCATCAAAATAGCTTCACGTCAGAAATATAGGAAGGAGAAATTTGTAAGATATTTATGGGCCGTGATCTACAGCGGAAAAATGCAGTAGATACAAAATGGGTTTGAAATGTAGTTGAAATTTATCACAAATATGATACAATGTGTAAAGTAAAAAGAACATTATTTATAAGCATACAACAAACTTCAAATATAAGTTGACTGGCATGAATCATGTGGAAGTCAACTGCGCTCTTCCTCGTTTTCCTACTTCGTCACGGTCCGACATTCCGTCTGAAGGGCGTAGCTCCGAAAAGTCGAGAGAACTTCTTCCAAGAAGGCCGACCTTTCTTCTGCGTGTCTCTCCCCAGCCCCTCCCTCCGAGCGTCCCTTGCGGTACTCGCTCCATCCCGTCCTTCGTCAGCACGCCGTCTTCACTCCGACTTCGCGTCGCTCCCGATCCTTTTATGCCGCGCCCATGCTCAACTTTCGTCCCGTGCTAGCTCTACCCCTGCTCGATCGTCGCAGCATCATCCCAATGCTATGACGCCGCTTCATCCCTGCCCTCTGTTCCTTAGGCACCTCTCTGTCCCTGTCCCCCCTTCCGGCCGGAGTTCATACACCGTCATCTAAACGTCTCCGCTCAGTGGCCTGTCCCTGCTCAGTGGCTTTTACATCCCTGCTTAGTCGTCACTCCGTCCCCGTTCAGTCGTTGCTCCGTCCATCCTCAATCCCCCCCTCCATCCCTTTTCACGTCCACCCTCTCTATTCCTTCTCACCTCTCTATTCCTCCTCAGTCATCACTTCGTCCTGCTCAGTAACATTTCCGTCCCTGTTCAGTCACCACTCCGTTCCTGCTCAGTCACCTCTCCGTCCTTCCTCAGTCATCACTCCGTCCCTGCTCAGTCACCTCTCCGTCCCTGCTCAGTAACTCTCCGTCCCTCCTCAGTCATCACTCCGTCCCGCTAGTCCCTCTCGTCCCTCTCAGTCACCTCTCCGTCCCTCCTCAGTCATCACTCCGTCCCTCCTCAGTCATCACTCCGTCCCTCCTCAGTCATCACTCCGTCCCTCCTCAGTCATCACTCCGTCCCTCTCAGTCATCACTCCGTCCCCTAGTACATCTCCGCCCTTAGTTATCGCTCCTCCAAAGCACACGCCTTTCCCTCGCCCTTCGCGTCCCGCCCCGCTGCCCTCGTCTCCACTCTCCACCCACTCGTCGGCATATGCTGCCCATTCCACCCCCGTCTCGCTGACCCTGCGTGACTGGCGCTCATAAATAAGTTTCCCCTCCACCCTCTCCCCGCCCCTCCACCTTCCTCTTCGCCCCCTCGCGAGGACCTCTTCCGTGCCTTCGCGGGCCGCCCGGAGAATCGCATGCTGAGCATCTTCATCCATAATCCCGACCTTTCTTCCCGCACCCATTCGATAAATTGGGGGGTTGTAAAAATTTAAAATATATCGACGCCCCTTCTAGGGAAATGTGGCGACGAGCGGGCATGAGCGTCAGCTGCTCCAGCGATCACACCACCAAAAGATTTATCATTTTATAGAATTCATCAGCCGCAATCCGCCCTATCTCCGCCCAAATTCTGTCTGTCAATACATCGTTCGTCCTATAAATACGAAAGAACAAAGATATTCCATATTTCCCTGGAGAACGGACGGTACGGGCAAGCGACGTGGGAACCGTGAAAAACATCCGCCAAAATTAACCTGCAGAAATTGACCAGACAGTAAACAGTAATTTATTCAGAAAGGTAATTAGTGTATTCTTGAAATAGGGAAGACGAATATAAAAGACTCTATTAGCAACTATGAATGATTCGTAATCTCTTGATAGTCGTGGAATAATCGTTGTGATTCGTAATCTCTTGATAGTCGTGGAATAATCGTTGGTTCGGTAAATTGGAGAATATGATAATAGAAGATAGAGATGCAACAAGAAAATCTAGAACGATGGTAGAAATATCAGCCACTTCCACGACGCGTGTGTCTATAGTCAATTGCGTCATTAGCAAGTTTCCAAGGTCAATAGCAAATACGTTACTAAGATGCGAGAATAGTTATTTCAATGAAACAATTTTTAAAGCTTTAAAAAGGGTGATACATGATTAATCTGTTCACTTATGAATAATCCATACATTACTTACGATAATGAAGTATAATGTAGTACGAAGCGATTCAGTTTGTATTTCTAATACGCAAAAACAAATTCCTATTTCTTCCAATTCTACTAGAAAAGCTAGTTAAGGGTACAAGGATTATGAATACACATTCAAAGAACTGCGTCTTCATTTAAATTGTTGAAATTCAAAATAACAGCCACTGAAAAATAAATTTTGACTTTCAACACATTTTGTTGAATGTTCCTAATATAACTGCATGTATGGGACATCTAAAACAAAAAAAAAAAAATCCTTAAGCCGACCTCCAATCTTCCGTATATATATTTTCACACCACGTCAAATCTCGGAAGCAGAAAAGAAATATAAATCTTCAACAAAACGTCACATGAACCACTCGGGAAGCTGTCTTTGAAACCCGCTTCCTGCTTGATTACACGCGATCGTTTCACGTTCGACAGTGTACGTAATTCCAGCTCCAGCGCAGCAAATTGCAGGAGAAAATAGAAACACGAGTAGGCGGGCGTGCGGGTGCGGGGTCGAGCGCACGGCTGAGGTCGGCGGGTGGGTGGATGGGTGGGTGAGCGGGTGGACGGGCCGTGGCAGCCATAAAATGCCGATGGCCGGCCAGGGAGTGTAGGAGGGGGAGAGGAGGGAGGGGGAGCTCAGAGGCGGGGGTGGCGGCGCCATCGCTAAACCCGTCCGCTGACATCATCGGCCCTTCGTTTATGGCCGCGCCACGACGCCCCATTCCTTGCTTCCGCCCCGTTTCGCCTCGCCTCGCCTCGCCTTGCTCACACCACGCCCGCCACCCACACCATGAAATACGGACCTCGCAGCCCTCCTTTCATTCATATTTCATGCAGCAACGTGTATTATTAAATTTATTTATTATGTACCAAAATTGGTAATATGTGTAGTAGATACATACAATGTCATTAATTTATAATGAGAGTAATTCTGTTATCTTGTTACTGCGAGTTAATTTCGAAATATGATGTTCAACGCATTTGTAAAATATCACGTCCAACAGAATTTATAAATCCAAAAAAATGTGCATTTTTTATCATCAAACCAGGCATGGGTCGTAATCTCATTAAGAGTTTTATCTCCAGACATGAACAGTATTAATGCAGAAAAAACTGAGATATTTTGTAGCATTCACTGGACTGACTCGATAACAGTTGTTTTGTAAACGCAAGTGAAATTCCAACACTCATTGTATTGAATAAGTGTTCAAAAATATAGAACCTTTTTGTGCTGTTTGATTTATCCGCTGTGAAATGTTCTGAACTGTGCACGTAGTACTTAGTAGACACAATTGTTCCGGTTATTACGCCATTTTCAAAAGTATTTTATCCTCAAATTAGATAATACGTTTATTTTAGATAACATCAACTTCTTGGATTATTAGCGTCATTTTCATTACGTTTTACAACCATTTTACAAACTTATTTTCATAACACTTCATTACGTCCGTATATTTACAGGTTGAATATCCTCAAACTAGTTCACTGTAATACAGAATTTTCACCAGGAAGAAATCTTAAGACACAAATATTCACGAGAAAGATCGTCTCCTTACTTTTAGTCCTACACAAAATCGCTCTTTTTAAACAAAGAAAGCCATTATCCCACCTCGAGAAGATAGCGGAAGTTGAAATTAGCCACCAAACAAATAGAACTGTAAAGAGAATCCCTTCCTTGAGTTCTCGGGACATTAATTCCCGAACGCAAGTAGCTGCATTCACACTTGGGCAGAATCGCCCTTTAAAACAAAATATATGGCGTTCGCTGCACTTGAAGCAAAGCGGGGGCGGTTCCCCACCCACGCGCGAGCAGTTGGGAGAGAGGGAGGAGGAACGAACGTGTGGTGGAAGATGCAGCTCTTCTCAGGCGACAACGCGACGCACGAAGTTGCACTGTGCCGCAGAAGGAAAGAAAAATAGAGGATACTTTCAAAAAATGTGTTTGTAATACTCTTTCAAAATATATTCAAAGCTTTCTAGGGCAGTGGGGGAGTCAGAATTTCTAACGTACACAGTTGACTTCAATAAAGAGAATGCACATAAGTGCAATACCGTTCATGATATTGTATTACGTTTTGATGTAATTGAATTTAAAAATACAATCAATAATCTAAAGATATTAAAATAAATGTTAATATAAACGTTGAACACAAAAAACTGAAAATATATTATTTTTTAATGAAAAGTAAACATTCGTGAAACCTATAATTATAAAAGTGATTAGTGCAACGATATATTTTGTACAATTTATTTGGGAAAACATTAATAGAGATAAGCTATTTATTTATCATAGATTACAATAAATACCATTCGTCTGTGATGAATCATTTACATCACGTATTGCAAATTTTACTCCCCAATTTACACCCGAAATTTTGAACTCTGGAATTTTAGTGAAAATTTGTATTCCAATTGAACAAAACTCAGCTTACGAATAAAACTCCGAAACGCATTCCAATAACACCATGTTATTAGTCATTTAATAATTTATTGTATTACGTTCCTTCTGAACCATCCGGTAGCGCCCCGCCCCCTCGGGAACAGGGAAATAGAACGTATGGCAGATTTCGCCTCGCGCCAATGACTAATTTCAGAAGCGGAGAGCGAGAGTAAAGCGTCACGCAGTCGCGAGGAGGAGCGCAACAGAAGAGCAACGACTAGAGGAACGGGTTCCGTATAGCAAACATACGCCCGCTTCCATGAAGGTTCAACGCCGTAATGATGAAAGCCAAAAGCGCAGAATGTCGTAGAGTGGTGCCTTGTCTTAAATGTATACTTACAGAATGCAGTTCCGGTGTATAAAATGGTTGACAATATACAGTTGTGATTGCTTTTAAATTGGAGTTATGGTTTAAAAATGAAGATTGAAAATCATGATCTACTTGAAATAAAATAACTTTATTTGTGATTAACATGTATAAAATGTAATTATTGATGATCAATAGTGTTAAAAATCCATATTGTATTTGGATAAATGTAATTTCAAAACTGGGCTATCTTTAGGAACAAAAGAATTTAACTCAGAAAAATTGGTATAAATATATTTAAACAAGTGTAAAAATAAATATTTCTAGTTCATTTATTTAACACAGAACTTCCATGGGGGCTGAACGTCGTAATGATTAAGGTGAAAACCTCTGAATGCCTTGATGCGGTGCCTTGTCGTAAATGAATATTTGCAAAATGCAGTTCCTATGTATAGGATGACTGAAAATATAAATTATGGTTTACAAATGAAGATTAAAAATCATTCTCAACTTCAAATTAACGTCTTTCTTTATATATTATGTTTATAAAATGCGACAATCGATGATCGATAGAGTTAGAAAATTAATATTTAACGTAGAAAAATGTAATTTTTAAAGTAGCCTATCTGCAGGAAATTACGAATTTAACTAAAAAATATTGAAGTACAATAATTTTTATTTGAGAATCATAAGAACTCTTTAACATTTCCATCTTTAATACTGAACATTCAACACGACGATGGTGTACCGGTCATGGTTGCGGAAATAATAAAACGGCGTTCCGAGTGAAGCAACGTAAGAGTTATAAACAAGTAAAAACGCTTCAGGTGTTGCGCGAACTACCTAATAGTGTTGTGTGAGGGGGTGAGGATCAGGCAAAGCGAGGCAGGGCGCGGCGGGTAGCACAGCGAAAGGAGTTGCAGAGCAGGGCAGATGGCTACAGGGCGGTACCGGACCACGGCACGGTGGGGTGATGAAGTGGAAAGTGTGTGTGTGTGTGTGTGTGTGTGTGTGTGTGTGTGTGTGTGTGAGAGAGAGAGAGAGAGAGAGAGAGAGAGAGAGAGAGAGAGAGGCGGAGGGGGAAGGACGGGGAGGCAGGAGACGGGGCGAGCAGGCGTGGCGGAAAGCGAAGGCGGGGAGGATGAGCGAAGAGAAGGAACGGGCGGATCGGCAATAGTGCAAGGGCAGCGCGTAGGTGCCTCTCGAGTGGAGAGGAAATCTATCCGAGGGCGTGTGTCTGTCACGGCGATCCACGCGTGCTGGAGAGCGGGAGGGATTTAATCCGCGTGTCGTCGCCCGCGTCGCCCTCCGGGATCGCGTATCTATTGACACAGGAACTCGCGCTTCACCTGCTTTCTCCCCTACGAGACACCAGTCGAGACGACGGCGGAAAAATCACGGGATAATCTCTCGGCTCGCAAGTCATACCCCTTCGATTAAATCTTTCAGTCGCAGTCAAACTGTCAAATTCAAAATCACTTCAAGTGAAGAATACATTTAAAAGTATGTTCTGTAAAAATTTACAAACCAAAATTATAGCACGAGTTATCTATAAATATCATATTTAGTATCATTAAATTAATTTTGCATTACTTCTTCTTGTGCATTGCACGCTGTTTAATTATGTCTTCACGAAATATTAAGTATTAAATTTTGCAGATAATCGTGATTACCAAAACATATAATTTGAAAATGTTAATATCTTTACAAATATTCCGAGAATATTTACATCTCATTTTATACGATATTTAATGGTCAGCATTACACAGAATTTACACAAATACGAGACCGAAGATATCCAGATATCTAAGAGCGAGGAAGCACATCTCGCCCCCCTAAAACCGCGCGCAACTCAGCGCCGCCGAAGTGCCCGGCCGCGACAATAACCGCAGAGCGGGATACGTCCTCGTAAACAGCGATGGGGTAGGGGCCGTAGGGAGCCAAGGGGCGGAATCCATACATCGACACATTCAATCAGCGCGGGACTTCCGCCCCTGCCCCCTCCCCCCTCGCCCGCTTCGACGCGTCTTCGCTACCGCTGCCCGCCCCGCGCCGCTCCCCGCGGCGCTCTGCATATGGATGACGAAGTACCAGCTCAGCGCCGGGAAGAGAGATACGTTAACTTTCAATCGCAGCCCCGCGATTCTTTAGAGGTAAACACCGCGTGCAGGCTCCCCCTCGAGATTGGCGCTCCGGGAGCGGAGGCGGCGGCGGCGCGGGCGGCGGCCGGACCTGGGGCGGGGGAAAGGAGACAGATTGTAATGGGCCCGCGCCCCGGGGGCGGGGAAGAGGCTGAAATGCGTGCGGGGACGCAGAGCGAGAGGAGCGAGGGCGGGGGCTGGGATGCTTAGGGAATTCGCTTCGGCTTGCTTCCTCCCTCGCAGACGCGAGGGCGAAGGAGGAGGGGCGGGGCGCGGGAGACGACAGGGAGTTTCTTTTTTCCTTTCTTCTTTTTTTTTCCTGCGGGCGACGTTTCACTTCGCGAGGCCGCTGCCGCCGAGGTGGTGGGTTGGGGCAAGCCGGTGCAATGGGGAGAATGAGGGAAATGACGAGAAAAACGGTGGCAGAGGATGTGGACGACCAATGCGTGAAGAAATGGACTAACAAGGAATAAAACAAATGAGAGGCAGTATTGACAGGAAATGCAGAAAAAGCACCATGGTTCTGTTTATTACGTTAAGAAAATTGATCGATTGATTGATTTTTTCGTATTTCCATGCGCGTCAACTGCTTCGGTCATTAACCCCGTTAGTGTAGTGCATGTTTTTTCGCGGGAGATGGCGGTGATCTTCCCCCACTGGATGGCAAGATCCGGCACCGACCTACCGTCGGCTAGTGGGGTTTCCCCCTAACCAGGAGTCTCCCACCAGCGGGGCACCGCCCCAGCCGGAACAGGTTCTAAGCTCCCGACCGGTCTCCCGGAATATGTGATAGTGTGGGGTTTAGAAAGATAGTGTGGGGTTAGAAAATTAGGTTAAATACGACCAAACGTAACGGAAGAAACAACGGTTGAAGAAGTAATAGAATGGACGATACAAACTTCAACAAAGAGATGATGTTAGGAGAACACACAATGTACACCAACGAAACAGCAGCTCTGGGGAGGCAAGGTAAGAGCAAAGTAAGGCAAGGGAAGAGGAAGGAATTTGCCGACACACAGAGCAGGTAACAACCACGGGGAAGAAGCGCACCTAGCGGAGTCCGGAGGCTGCCAGACGCGGTTGCGAACAGAGTGGAGGGAGCGGGATGGAAAAAACACGAGCAACGGTACGCAACGGCGAGGAGATGGTGCCCGGGAAAATGGCAAACGGGGATTGAGGGAAAGGGGTTCTCCCTGCAGCCAGGGCGACGCGCCGGGCGGCTCGCAGGCGGCTTACAGTGGGCCGAAATGACATAATAACGCTTTGCAGTTATTTTGCCTTCTTTTAAAACAAACATTGTAACAAACAAAAGTTGTAAAAATGAAACAGATAAAATATGAAGAAATAAAATGAAACATTAAATTACTAACTTTCTTCAATTCCATTATGAAATGGAGCTTTTAAGAAAATGTTAAAAAAATAGTTTATTCATTGAAAGGTTTTCAATTGTAACCCGTCGCAATATCTTCCTTCACGTATAGAAAGTAGAAAATTGGAAAGTTTCAGCACTTTTTGTAAATGCCTGTCTTTATGTAGCTTCATTTTGAAACGTTATTTTGGCGAATTTGCCATTTTTGGCCAACACTTTCAATGTTCACTGTGCTGGGACGTTTTGAAATCAGTATCATTATTTGAACCATATCGCGAAAGTTAAAAATAACGACACTCCCATCGTATCTAAAAAACACCAATTTCCAGATAAAGTATTTCCCACTGTTTTTCGTCGCATACGTTGTGTGATCTATTTCGGTCCAACGTGTGCGCTCGTAGTGAGGCCCGGACGGAAAAAAGGAAGCTGGGCGTGATCGCGCTCCGGGAAGAGACGAGACGACATCGGCGGCGTGTTCTCCCCCTATTTAGGTAGCCTCGCGTTTGTTTCGCGCGAGGGTGGGAGCGGGTCCCCATCCCGTGCCGTCCCGTCCCATCCCGGTCGGCAGCGGCGGCGGCGACGTGGGCGTCCCGGGAGGTTTCTTCGGGAATAATCGAACGCCGCAAACGGCGCCTGAATCGGGCGGAACAGCCGCAAAGCGGCGTAAGAAAAGCGGGTGGAAGGGAGGAGACACGTCGACGCCCAGGGGCTAGGGATGGGCAGAGGAAGGGCGGGCGGGGAGGGCGGGAGAGGGCGGGGCGCGGCCGGGCGGGGAAGGGGGACGGGCGCGAGATTACCTCGCGGAATAGAACGCCGTGCGCTGAGACCCACGTAGGAGCTACGCACGAGGGCGCGCTCGGGAAAGTTACGGAGACGGGCGGCGAGGAAATGAGTCTGCAAACACGGGGCATTGGCGTTCTTTTTTCTTGGGCTCCGATTATCAATATTTTTTATCATGGTTTCATTTTCACCAACAGTTTGGTCTCTAATAAATAAATCTGATTTGTTCTAAAATAAATAAAATATATTTTAATGGCCCAGAGTTTCGTAATTTTTTACCTCTACATTCCGGTCAAAATATTAATTAACGCCTGTATTCCTTCATACACTATTATACTCTACTTATGATGATTACAATACAAACTGTATTGACGCAAATAAATTAAGCTACATACCAACGCTCCAAATTTACAGAAAACTATTTTAAAGCTTTGCAAAACTTGGCCTTCAATCAGTATTCACTTGTATTTCATGAGTCATCTCACAGTCACACAAATCTGTCTTGTTCAAGGCTGAAATAGGTTTATTAAGTCATTGTCATAAACACGCGTCACTGTCAACCGTGTTTGCTAGCGCTCAAAACCATATTTCATTAGAATTTTTTTTTCGATATTTTCAATTTCATGTTCGACACTTTTAAATCGTTTTCATAATATCCTGGATAGGCCAGACATTAATAATCAATATTCCAAAACATCATATGCAAGTAATAACCTATTTGAAGAAAAATTAAAATGTTCTTTGAACCACATTCAAACAACGAATTCGTATAAGTTCCTGTACTTTTTAATCATGTTGATTTAAACTCAATTTCCAACTTAGAAATGTCATTAGCAGATAATTGAAAAATGTAGTGTTCCATAGCTAAATGTTTCACCGCAAATGTAATACAGATAACTCAAAGAACTCATAGGTCAATCATTTCAACCTGACTACTGATTTGTCATCATTAAACCTGAACACCACAAATTGACGCTACATTGAATTTTGATCTCTGCATCGACATAATGAATTTCCACCGAAGTACTAATTAGACATTCAGTTGCAGGAGATATGACGTGAATTGCCAAGTTGAGCATAGGCAAGGTACGAATAATCGAACATATGCTACCAAATCGTGTAATATTGGTCGATGCAACGTGAGTAACTCGCCGGAGAAGAGATTCCAGTGTTATGGATTCTCACCATAGTACTCCAGAAGTGCATATAGATCGTGAATCGATTTGACACATGGAATAATTCAATCACTGCCATTCAAAGAAGTTTTAATATTCATTGTAGATGGAAGAAGTGCAGAAAGAGATTAGTACAAAAAATGAAAAAGAGCGAAATAATTTAAAGCGGCATAGAAGTAAACAAATGAAGCAATAAAAAATAAATACGAAATAAAACAAATAAGTAACTTTAAAGCACTGAAAATTCAGAGGAGAACTGAAGAAAAGAAACACGGGTCACCGAATCGTATCGAAATGGATGAATGAAGAACTGCCTGAAACGACACTAAATAACGATACTAAACAAAAGCATCAATACTAAACAAAACCAAAACAAGAAGAAACAATTATAGATCACACGAAAATGAACAAGAATACAACGAAAGCAAAGATATAACGCACTGAAAATGCGAGAGGATGATGCAAAGAAGTAAGGAAGGAATGCCATAGACGGCACAAAATTTGTTTCTTAATGGTTACACAGAAACAGGCGTGTAGCTATTTCGAGAGCGAGCAAGAGAGAGAAGAGAAAGAGGAGAGAAAGAAAGAGAGGAGAGAAAGAGAGTGAGAGAGAAAGAAGAGAGAGAGAAAGAGAGTGAGAGAGAAAGAGAGTGAGAGAGAAAGAGAGTGAGAGAGAAAGAGAGTGAGAGAGAAAGAGAGTGAGAGAGAAAGAGAGTGAGAGAGAAAGAGAGTGAGAGAGAAAGAGAGTGAGAGAGAAAGAGAGTGAGAGAGAAAGAGAATGAGAGCAAGAAATTAAGAGAAAGAAAGAGTAAGAGAGAGAGAAAGGGAGGAGACAACATGAGCGGCGAATATTGTGCTGTGCGTACGAGAGAGTGGGGCAGTTAGCGGGCAAGCAAATTAACTAAACACGGGCGCCGGGCGGCGTGCGGCGTGCGACATGCGTTTCATAATTCGCGTGGCAACGCCCGCGCTGACTTGACGCCCCGCGCCGCCGCCGCCGATGCACTGCCATCGAGTTCAATCCAGTTCAATCAACTTCAACACGCCGCCAGGGCTCCCTTCGGGGGCGGGAGGTGCCGAACGCTGCGCGACAAGAGACGGAGCCGCTCAACGTTTACTCAACAATGATTTGAGAATACAAATTAGAAGAACATTAACTGATTTGAATGCGTTTCGATTTCAAGACACTCTCAAAGATTAATACAGTTTTCATATCAATACATGGGTTACCTTGCTATTTTTATTTATGTATTTATCATTATTATTATTATTATTATTATTATTATTATCATATATTATTATTATTATTATTTATTATTATTATTATTATATTAAATATTATATAAGGTTATTTTTGAAAGCATTTAAATAATATTCTTCAAATCTCTTTTGTTTTACCCTTTTACCCAAATATTCGTATGTTAATACAAGGTTTACGCATTTTTATGAACACTACATGCCAAAAGAAGGGAAAAAAAAAAGAACTTAACAAAAACACCCTAGGGTAAATCAGAAACGAAAATAGTGGTTATGAATAGTATTTCATTCAATATCTGAAGTATTACAATTATGAAATAAATAAAAAAAGAATAGTTCCAGATCTTACTATGACAGATACCTAACCAATGATAAACTTTCAGCTTCAATAGATAATATTTTGGTATTTTATATTCACATAAGATTCACTTGATGTAATACGTGTGTAAATAAAACGAATACTAGAATTCCGAATCGCGAAAGAAATGACAAAAAATTGCTTATTTTGGCAGTTGCGAATGAAGGTAAATTGTTCAAAATTTTCCATTTATATGAAGAATGGAACTGAATAGCACGTGAGAATCTTACGACAAAACATAATTGTACACGAATCTACAAGCAAACAATGAACTTCTAACAGTTCATGAGACTTAAGAACACAGAGAACATTTTCAAATTTTTCTTATGCGAAATATTTTACGAAAGACAACAAAAAGATAAAAAGAGTAATTTGCATTTGATTATTTGATTCCTTAAATACATAACTGAGATTCAACGATATGTTTCATGGTGGCAAAAGAAGAGGAGCATGTGAATAACCGAACATCATGGAGAGAAACAAAATTAAAGCCAATACCTCCTAAAAGAGGTCGATAAGGAACAAAAAATACAGAACGGAAAAAATGAGCGGCAATGGATATTCTAATCCCCTAGCTCATCGCACCATCACCAACGACGCCATACAGTCGAGCTTCCCCCAAACAGCACATCCTCTAAAAGCTTCCGCGCAGAAAGTTATTTGGGAATCGCGCGCGGCCCCCCACAGTTTTCATAGCCCCAACATTGACAAACATGGCCGATCACTGCCTCAGACGCACCAACAAATTGCTAATCCATGGCTCTATTAATACCAACGCGCCCGGCGTTCCCATTGCCCTCTGCTCGTGCCGGCCATAGAACCCTCACCCCTCCCATCCCCCGCCACTGGCGAACCCACACCACCGTCGCCTGGAACACCCCTCGCACGCAATCGCCTCATCCACCGCCGGCGCAGGACACAGTGGTCCGGAATGAAAGAATAACAGAAAAATCCCAAACCTAAACAGAGATATTTCTACTACTAAATGGTTCAGAGGTTTAGGGGAATGGCTAAATTCTAATACAAACAATTTGAAAACCGAAAATAATACCATTTGATGTGAACATTGTACAAAATAAATACAATACATTATGTCAGTACGTCACTATAATAGCCGAGTTCAAGATGGCCTGACATAGGTAGGAGCTATACTCGTCGCTGTGACACGCAGCTCAACTTCTGATTTTATTAAAGCGATACGGTAATCGCATATGGTAAACAGGGGAAAATTAAATTAAACTAAGCACGGAAAGGGGAAGGCAAATTAATTCGTCAGCAGTGCTCTGACATAAAATTCTGGCACAGTACCCTTTCAAATTGACGCAAACCGCACGCATACGCACTGTCCATTTATTATTTATTGTCGTTATTTATCGACAGTTAATAAATAATGGTAACACGGAAAATTGGTGGTGTACTATTGCCTTTCATGCCTTAATCACAAAGGAGAAAACAACACGAATTCGAACACACGACCTCCCATTCCATTGGAGTGCTTACTGCTGCAGTCGTTATGCTAGATAAATTAGCATTTTATAAATAGGAGAGAATTCAATTAAATAACATTAGGAAATTAGATGCGAGTTCTAGCGGCCGGCTGCTATGACCTTTTCCGTAGTTTCTTGGATCAAAATCAGGCGAAAGATTTGCCACGATGAATGTGGCACCCTAACAAACAGGCCTTGAACCAAGTGATCTTACCTTCCTCTTCACGCCTTACTTACACGCACACTTACATGTGCTACACAACCACACGCGTTGGGAGGCTAGTAGCTCGGGGCTAATAGCTTGCCCAGGGTGCGGCATTGCCCCGCTGGGAGGTATTGGACGAGAGGGAGTGGAACCGCCATCCTAAGTGTAGGTCAGCGCCGAACTTCACCATCCAGCGGTGGAAGAATAACGCCATCTCCCATCATTAAAAAAAAGCATGCTCCACACTTACGGGCCAAGTCTCCGGGAGCAGTCGACTCGCCTGGATACACGAAATAATCAATCAATCCGACACCGTCCGGCAGCGCCCACACGCCAACGAATTTCTTCCCGGCTTTTTACTCCCTCCGTCCCACTGTCCGTGAACCACTCTTTGCCCCGCCCCCCCCCCCCCCCAGCACGCCGACCCCCGCCGGGCCGTTCCGCGAAACCGGTGAGCGAGAGCGCGGGCTGCCGTAGCGCCGCGCCCCACCGCACCACACCACACCGCGCGCGTGTCTTCGCATTATACACGCATATAAATTCATTTCCGCGGCCGCGGTAACGAGTCGGCCGAGGCCAACGGCCGGTCCGCCCCGCACGCGCGCGCGCGCTCAACAGCGGGATTTGCGCCAAATTCCCTTTTTACTACAATTTATTGATTGGAGCACGCGTTCAATTGGACAGAAATGAAGGTTTGTGGAACTACTTTTATATGACACTCGTATAGACTGCTTTATGCAAATTAATTGGTTTCATGTTTACTGCAACGGTCGGAACGAGAGCATTTTTTATAATTCTGGTCTTGCTGCTGCATGAAAAATTAGTTTTAGAAATTCGAAATTAGTAATACACGACGAGTATGAAGTAATATATATGCAACGCACATGTATGAGCCGTCGAGCATGGGTGGTAATCTTCCAACGATTGATCGTGGTTTCTATGCAAGTGTGGGATTTCATGCTAGGAAATTATTTGTGGCATATTGCATGAACTAGCAAAACTTAGTAACGAAAACAAGGAGTGATATAAATTTAATTTTACTACAATTCATTTACTACGTTTGGGACAAAATGATAATTAGACATTGTAATAATAACAATTGTTTTGAATAATAAAAAAATATGACTATCATTCAGAGAATTAATTCAATAGGGCAATTCAAACAACAAATATACAAAATTTTAAAAGAACACCGAGGATAAATTTTAAATTGTCTTTTTGGAAGTGAAATAAATGAATTTGATGAAAAAATACAGTATACGTACAGATTAGCATAAACAACTAAGTATTTCACCTATATATTAAATTGACTTCTTTCTTTTCCATAAATTAATTAAACAAATAAAAAGTCATTTTAGATGAAAAATGATAATTTTTCCAGAAACATTATCTTTCAATAGAGTCAGAGCTTTTCACTGAACGATATCGAAAAACAATTTACATTATTTGTACCATATTCAGAAATATTATAAAAGTAAGACATCCAATAAACCTGCTTCTTTAGACATAAAGAAGGACCCTGCCGCCACCTGGCCATCTACAAGTCCGTCACCCAAACAGATTCGCAGATGCGCGAAGAACTTATCTTCACGCTTTCCGCCAACTTGCGAACTGCCAGTGAGTGTCGACTTGCGGAAACTTGTTGCTGTTTTCCCAAACAGCCTCCGCGCATTTCCCGGGCGCGTGGCGGGGGGCCTGGGAGGGGAGGGGGGGGGGGTGGGGACGTTAGAGGGCGACTGAGGGCGACAGAGGGCGGCGCGCCGGCCGACACACTTTGAAGGGCTCCGTTGGCGTGGCGACGTCGCGCCCTGGTGGCAACGAGACAAGAGCGGGGTGAAACGAGGGCGTGGCGTTGCGAGCCGGGGGAGGCAAACGGAAGAGAGGAGCAGGGCGGGATGGAACGGAGCGGATCGGAGCGGGGCAGAATGAGGCGATGATGAGAGGGCGGAGAGGACAGGCACGTGACGGAACCTAGCACAGCGAGGCGGGGCAGTTGGCGTGTGGCGGAGGAGTGGTCGCGGGGCTGTGTGGTTGGAGCGGAGTTAGGCAGGCGGGGAAGGGTGGGTGAGAGAGGCACGTTGTACGAGAAGTGCAAGAGCGAGGCGGAGAAGAGGAAGAAGCACGGGAGCGAAGCGCAGCTATGGCAAAGCGGGGCGAGGGCTGAATGGGGCGAGGCCGGTGCGGGGAAGGGCAGAGCGAGGCAAGGTCCTGTCTGCGAGGGGAGACGTTGATGGGACCGCGTAGCGATCGGAGGGTCTGACAGACGGGGGAGACGCCGGCGGCCGGGGAGAAATTAACGGGGTGCGAAGGACTGGCTGCTGAGGGGGGCGGGCGATTGGTTGATTTAGTTCTGATTCGTTTGCATGCTGCTGGCTTCCACAATTAGAAAAGTACCAATGGGGAAATCCGTCGTTTTGGCTGCAATTCACATAAGGTTTTCTCATTAAGGCTCAGTATCCGGATCAGCGTTGAAAATTGTATTAGCAAATCAAAGATAAAAAAAATGGCGATGTTAGTTTTCAAATCCAAACAATAAATTCGTGACTTAAATTTTTTTTTTTTTTTTTTTTCATTGAAGTTCGTTCTAATACTTTAAACATATTTACTATTTAAAATTTGAACTGATAATCAGCACTAACTCTTACTCAATAAGTCCATGGAGCAGATGTCTATTATTTCTTCGAGTTCTTCATTTAAATTATCTTCTAAACTTGAAACAACTCAGTAGTTTTGTTCATTCGCGCAGATTACTTCATTTCTCCAACTTTCCAAACCAAACGAGGTCAAAACGGGCTTCGGCAGCGTCATTAGTTAGTCGCTAGTTAAGAAACAGCCACAGAGGCGGTAGAGGAGCTGAAGGTTCGCCTGTCTCTTAGGCGACGAGAGGAGACTGCGAGGGGATGAGAGGGGGGCAAAGAGAGAGGGGGTCTTGAAACCCCCGCAGGCAGAACAATTTAAATTACTCTCGCCAGCAGGCTCTTCCCCTTTAATCCAGAGTCCGTCCCTTCCGGTCCGATGCAGCAACCCTCCACCTACCCTTTCTCAACCCACACCCCCGTTCAGGCCGCGGGCTCTCCTCCACCTTCAGTCAGGCCGCACACTGGTCCGAAATGCGTCGAAAGGCGGTCATAGAAAAATAACACAATTAAAACCAAACGGGATAGCAGAGGAGAGTACAGCAAAAGCGCAATAGCGTTTCAGTAGAAACGATGTGAGCAATAACCTCCTTCAGTGCGTCTGAACTCCGAATCAAAAATGGACCCAACGCTGTCAGAAAAATATTAGAAGAAAACAATCTGGGTGGCCGAGAAAACTAATCGCCAAACATTTTCCGACTCAGACTTTTGAAGTCTAGACTTCGTAAGTGAGTTCTGTGTCCTACCGTCGCTTTGTCACGTATATGCCTATATTTCCTTTAGTTCTATCAAAGTTTTAAGAAACGGATATAGTTAAAGTCACCTCCATCTTTTCATCACCAACAACGTGCACATAGATGCCCCTCTGTTAGAGTCTCATATAACTGAGCAAATGGAGGAGAATAAAGAGAGAAAATCTGAAAAAGTATACAGAGGAAAAGATTTACCTTAAAAAGTTCATCAGAGGTAAACCGAAAGAAATGCTCCAAGAGGAGCTGTTAAGAACAAATCTTGTGCACTTTTACACATTTTTAATACAATATAAAGAAGGAAATTATTCATACAAATTATAAACGGACAATAGAATAGGGGGTGAAATATTTTGAAAAAATATGACACTGACTCTGATTATTAGAATAAATATTCGTTGTACACAGAAAATTGAGAAAAAAAGTTAATGAAAAAGCAAGACTACGCTATTTTAAAATTACTTTTTAGAGTAAAATCGTATTTAAAAAGTTGATTGTTCATATTCATAAATTACAGAAAAACCGTGATGTGTGTCATTTCGGCCCAGTGTGCTCCTCTCCGACCCACCAAGATGCGGCGGACTCGCAACATGACGAAACCCTCGGCACCGGGAGGTGCGGAGGAGGCAAGGAAGCAGCGGAGGGGCAGAAAGGAGGGGTGAGAAGGGGAGGGGAGCGGTGGGGGCGGCATCGTGCGGGCACGCGGCGTGGTGGGGGGGGAAACACGTGACGTCACTGCGCCCTCGCCCGAATTCGCGGCGCCATGCGCGAGCGAGGAAGGCGGGCCGTTCCAACGCCACCGCCCACGGCACCACGCGCCGCCTGCCGCCCACTGCCCTCTGATCAGCATCTACCGCTATTGTATACTGCCCCCCGTTCACCGCCCACTGTTCACTGCCCACTGTTCACCGCCCACTGTTCACCGCCCAATGTTCACTGCCCACTGTTCATCGTCCACTGTTCATCGTCCACTGTTCTTCGACCACTGTTCATCGCCCACTGCTCATCGTTCACTGTTCATCGCCCACTGGTTTATCGACCACTGCTCATCTGCCACTGTTCATCGCCCACTGTTCATCGCCCACTGTTCATCGCCCACTGTCCATCGCCCAATATTCATACCCCACTATTCATCACCAAAAGTCCATAATACATCCATCAGCATAATCGTCCATCGTCCACCGCCCACCGTCCACAATTCATCCATACCCCACTATTCATCACCAAAAGTCCATAATACATCCATCAGCATAATCGTCCATCGTCCACCGCCCACCGTCCACAATTCATCGCTCACCATTCACCGCCCATTGTTTATCACCGTCCGCCTACTGCCCCCCCCCACTCACTGTCAATTCCTCTCACCGCCTTCCCAGTTCATCTTGCATCCACCACCGTTCACCCCTCACCACCAATCCCCTCTAATGATCACCACTCACCACCCATCAAGGAATTTTATATAACAAATTTCCAAACTCAACAATTGGAGTTGATAAACCACTAATATTGCATCTTCACAACGGCATGTGAAAAAAACTTTGAAATATTAGATAATTCGACGAGCGCTTGTCATTGAAATTTGATGAAACTGCAAGTGGGAAACGTTAATTACAAAATTACATGCGCAGTCTTTGAAAACAGAGGGTTCCTGAACTTTGAGAGTATTTCGGAAGAGGTTTCACTATTCTTGCTTTTATGAGCACTTAGCCAAGTTCATCGTCTGATGTAGGAATCAGAAAATTTCGAAATAAATACCGTCTGCTTGTACACCTTGTAGGTGTGTTCCATATGAAAGTTTCGTACATAATACTGCGCATCAGATTTTATTAGTGCCAAAATTTCACGAACGCGAGAACGATGGCAAGGCGAGTGGGCCTTCGCTGAAACGAAATCGTATATTATGTTTCCACTCGCTCTCTGAGCTCCAACGCTAACTGCGTTTGACAACCACGTTATAACCGAGTTGCATTTGTTTGGACATGCATTTATTGGCATAATTCTCTTTATATCGGGAATATTTATGAGATAATTTTTGGAGTGAAAAACATGTATGAATTCCAGGTTACGTTCGCTTCCATTATTTTCTACAATACATTGTAGTTGTGGCGTATGTGAATTTTGGTATATAGATGTTCGCTATATAGGCTGTCTTGTTTGGACCGAGGCCCCCAGCCGCCTCAGAATAGCACTGAAGATGGCCGCAATGCGGCCGAAAAATCTTTATGCTAAAATAAATATATACGACGGAACAACGCATCAAATTCATTTATTTGATGCAAATGTCGTTAACGCCGCACAATTTCCTACCATATAGATGTTTCGTTAGAATAGTATTTTTCTTTGTAATCTTTGTGCAAGTGTCTTGTAAAGAAAACTAGAATAAATTAAAAAATACAACCAAGAAATCACGACATCAGATCATTGCATCACTTTCATATTTTTAATAAGGGAAGGGAGTAAAATCACTCATACAGGTGAAAATAATCAAAAAGGTCCGGTTGTATTTTTTGGCACGGCAGCACGATGCGGGCCTTGACAAACCGGTGGTGACCCAGCGTTTCGGCCATGGGATAAGGGGTTCGTGTAGTCAGCACGAAAACATCACTTCACGGTATACTATACTGATCTTCATAACCTTAGGGTCGGTTTTCTCATCGTCACCCAGCGATAGATACTGGGACATTTGTAAGGAAAGCGCACATGAATAATTTGCATCGGCCAGGAATCAAACCCGGGATTGCGCCGTGGGAACCGACCACGATAACCAACGGCCCACAGGTATAATTATCACAAAATGCACTACAAAATTACTAGTATATCAACAACAAATATGGTCTAGAGACATCAGGGACCTGAAATATCAAATAGTAAATTTCAAATATGTTAATATTCGTGTAAAATGTCTGCTTACATGAAGGACGAATTTTACGCTAACATGTTTAACTCATTTCAAAAATATATCTTTATTTTATGACTAAATATTAATTTAACAATTTCAGAAGTTGTTGGGGTCAGCCGTCTGATAGAGATTTAATGTTAAAGTTGAAATTGTGGTTGAACTCCACCCTCCATCTGCTGGCAACATGTCTACCGCGCAAGACGCGAGGCAGAAGCGTGGGGCGTCTCCACCTCCTTTCTCCTTTAAATTCGAATTTTATGCGAAATATTTGGGTCTTTTTTTATCGCCGTAACTGTCATATATCTTGTCAGTGCATCATTTCCTGCACGCCCCTCCGCGCGTCGCCAATTTAGCGAGCAGGGCAACTCGTACGTCTGAGGTCGGTGATGGGGAGAAGGTAGATACAGGATGTCGCAGAAAAAACGTCACAAATTTCTAGGATATGTACAAGGATCGACACTCTTGGGCAAAAAAAAAGTGTGGCCGTAAATATCATGAAACGAATTTACGGATATAACATCTCCTCATTGAGAGACGTCTCGTATTGCACTCGTGTTCGGCAGGTACACTTTGGTTGCTTTCTGGTTTGTCTGTCAAACAACAGTTCCTGATGAATTATCAGGCAAACATGACCAAATGTCACATGTGTAACTTTGTTAGGTATATAGAATTTCCCATCTCGCGTTCGTTGGCAAAAAGTTACCGTCTTCGATGACTACATGCCCAAGGAGTTTTGCACAATTTATTCCGAGACATCCTGTAGAGTCTGCGGAGCCGCAGCGGCGCCGACGACGGCGGCGACGGTGGACGAGGCTGGGAAGCGGGGACAAAATACGACGCGTGCGGCGGGGCGCGACGGGGGCGGAGCTGTGAGAAGCGGGGCAGGGCGGGGTGGCGCAGGGAGGGGCAGGCGACGTAATAGGAACATATGGGGGAATAAGCCTACCCGAGAGGGCACCCGATGCCAAGCTCGCAGCAGAAATGGACTCCGAGGTCGTCGTGGCAAAATGGTGGCCAGTAACATAAAGTTCAGCCGGTGCGAGGGAAAAGTGTCGCGACTTGGGAGCGATGTAGATGCGATGGAGAGCGAACAATCGAGACGCGGCGCTGCGCACGCGGCGCGCGGAGGATTTCGAGAGGCTCCGCTCTTGTTGTTGTTGGACCAACAAGAGAGTGTGAAACAGTACTTGAACTTATTTTCGTTTTAAACTCGAACGTGGAAAGAGAAAAGAGACATAAGCTTATGCGAGTGCCTCGTGAGTTGTCTCGAGAGTTGGAACCACGTGCGAAACACACTGTAAGCGACCTTTCAACGCGGTATTTTAGGAGAACACTTGGCAGTTTCAAGTAGTTGTGTCGTTTTATTCGCTTGTGAAAATAGTTGCACATAGATGTCATATTTTTACTCTTATTACTCCACCAAAATGGAAAGAGTAACTTTCAGAATATTTGCGCTAACGAATGCTTTGAATGATTGAATGATTTAGATAAATCGTTTAGTGTTTCCGGAAGCGCCAACTTATATGGTAGTTAATCCCGTAAGTGTAGTGCGTTTTTATCATGCTAGGTTGAGGTGCCCTACCCCCGCTGGTTGGTGAAATCCGGTGCCGACCTATATGTCGGCCTTCGAGGGAGTTCTCCTTCCAAGTATCTCCCCCAGCGGGACACCGCCATAGCCGAGATAAGCACTAGGCCCCCGACTGGTCTCCCGACATGTGTGCTAGTGTAGTGCATGTAAGTGTACGAGTGTGAAAATAAGATTTGAGCCTTGAACAAAGAAGAAGGAAAGATCGCGTGTGGCTTTGGTCAGTTTGTTAAGGTAGTGCTTCGGCATTCACCGGTTATTCATCGGAGAAACCAGGAAAAACTACGGATCAGAGCAGCCGGCCTCTAAAATCCTCCTCTAAATAGTGGCTGAATTCGATCTAGTTAATGTCAAAAATCCTGCCACCGTTGAGATTCCAACCCTAAGACCTCCCGGCCAGAAGTACTGTAGTAACATCAGCTGACGTCCTGAGCCGCCTCAGACGGTGAAAACGATAATAATGCTATTTATTTGCAGACGAGACCACGGTACCGTCCTTGCGGTATTAATGCCAGTTTCAATGAATACATAGAATTTAATTACATTTAAAATATTACATTGAAGAGATGTCATTAAGAGTTGATAACTTGATATATTTTTCAAAAGCATAACTTCAGTATAATCGCGAAACATTGTACAAACTATTTAAAATACACACTAGAAAATCTGTTCCAAATTTCCGAGAATTCATATTCTTCTCTGCATCCGAAATAGCAGAACTACTGAATGCGCTGCACTCACGCAGCTCCTGCAAATATCATAACTCGGCTCAAAAGCGCGCTCTTATCTCCAAATACAAAGTCAACTACGAGATTTCACTCAAGTTGCATTAAGGAGATAAGGAGACATTCACATTCGAGGGAAGAAGATAGAAACAGACGGGGCGGCGTGCGGCTTAAGCGAGACAAGCCGGATCAAGAGAGCGAGGAGGGCTCGCGCAGGGAGACGCGGAGGGACGAACAGAGTGAGAGAGGGCGGGCGGGAGGGAGGGAAGAGGAAGAGAGAGGCCCGCGCAGTGAGAGCCCTCCAACGGCACGTCCCCGCCGGAACATACTGTCGCACTAACACGAACATCCGTTCCGTTCTGTACGGAAAGCAAAAAATGAGCTCACAGCGCACCCGGCTGAGAAAGCACAACGATATTCGATGATGAGGTCATAGATTACCCACGAAACGGTACTTCGTTTCGAAGTGCGAGCCTTTCAAATGCAAATTTACGAACTATCTTCATTTAAATTAATTTCATGAAGCATTGTTTTGAATATGTGCAATCACAATATAAACTATGTTCAGCCTGTTGTCTTTCGAGGTATGTAGTCTCGGATTCGATTCTGAGAGAAGGGTCTGTAACTTCGCGGCAAATTGTGGTAGTTACCTAAAATACTTTATCAAACCTTGATGGCAATTATCAAATAATACGCTAATGAAATCTAATGTATACTGAATGAATTTGAGCCAGAAAAAGAGATTTTTCCAGCGTCATGTCAATTCATCTAGTAGAAGTAAAACAAAATTACCAACATATATCACTTGATTAGAGCTCATCGCCTCTCGTTTAGCATCCATTTAGCACACACGTTAATACAAAGATGCAAAAACTAATTGCACTCATGTAAGCGTAATAGCACTTCAAATTCGTATCACATAACTTATACAGAAAGTCATTTTCTGAGGTATTAGGTAATATATTCCAATGATTTAAAGCACATTCAGTAATACATTGAATTTTTTTTTGTTTCTTGAATTTATGCACATAGTTCTATGAATGTGATATTAAGCAATCGTACTATACCACTATCTCAATAAAATAATTTTTAACAGTACTATACGTCAGCACTGTGTCGTCAGTAGCGCTAAAAACATGTTCAAATAAAACGCGAACAAAATTGCAAGTAAAGAACTCGCGCGTATTCGTGATGATGGCAGTGACCGCATTCTTCGACAGCATAGCGAGCCGTGGAATGTTCGCAGACAATATCTCCCTCGCCGCCGGCGGCCGCGCGGCGACAGCCAAACATACAAACTAACGAAGCAGCCAACAGACGGCTGCGGGGGCGGGAGGGGTGGGGGAGGGAGGACGAGAGCGCGGAGCGCGAGTTAGCTGAGCAATTAAACGCGCAGCAGAAGCCGTGATTGCTGCAAATGTCGCCGGAAATTGGGGCGGCGGCGGAGGCGGTGGAAGCGGCGGGGGCGGCGACGGGAGCGGGAGAGGGAGAAGAGAGAGGACTGGGGAGGGGAGTTAGGAGAGTGGTCGCAAGGACTGACGGCGCCGCGGTGAGGGTGGAGAGTGACGTAGGTGATGGCGATGGTGATGTGACGTGATGATGATGATGATGATGATGGTGCTGCTGATGTTGATGAAAGGAGGGGAAGATTCCTTTGAGATGTTAGGAGGAAAATGATCCAGGGTTGTGGGGTTGACGGTTGGCTCTGAGAGTGGAGTATAACGGTGGTGATGTCCCCGGCGGGGAATGGTGATGGGGCCGAAGGAGAATGGTCACGAGAGCTGAGAGTGGAGTGATGATGGTACGGTGTTGATAACGATGGTGATGCTGACTCTGGTGTCGATGTTGCTGTCCATGCAAGTGACTCATGACGAAGTTAGTAGGAAAATGATAAAAGAGTTTGGGGTTGGGAGCAGAGTGGGATGCAATGGTGATGCCCATGGCGAGTAATGGTGTTGACTCTCGGGTAGAGAGTGACGTTGGTGACTTCCAATTGTGACAGTGATTTCCATGTCAGATGAGAGGCAAATGTGTTGCCGGCGGAGGGTAGTAAGAATGAATTAGACACAAATTCTGTAGTATGAATTACACACAAATTTGATTTTATTAACAACTCGTTATATATATATTATTCACACGGACGTTATATACTAACAGTTTCAGAAGGCACGCATTTATTCTTCCCAGAAGATGAGGATATCAACAGAAATTCGTGTACTGCTAACATCTGAATACTTCCGAACAGAAGCCGATAACCACATTAACGAGTTATTCGAGAACGACCAAAAAGGACGAAACTACCACAATTCTGCTTCCCTCCCTCTAATTCCTCCAACCATTTTTTCCTTCCCCATTTTCGTTACAAATCGGGGACAGCGGCCGCGCCTGCAGCGCCTCTCTCGGCAGCGCACGCAACCAAAAACGATCGCCGGCGCCCGGATGACGCAGCACGGTCGCGTGACGGCGGAGCGGGGCCACGGCGCGGACGACGGAACGAATTTAATGAGTGATTACCCGCGGGAATTAAGAGATGAGACGCTCGAGACGGCGACGCTGGGGACGGACGGGAAGGGCAGGGGAAATCTCGCCAGCCCCACCTCCGCGCCGCTCGCAGAGTTACCGCTCGGAGCGCAGTTCTCCGCGCGAGGCGAGGCCGGAGGGGTGAGTGAGACTGCGAGGGGGGTGGGAGGAGGGGGGGGGCGGAGGAGGGAACGAGCGGGGGGGGGGGGACTACAGAAGCGTGGGAGGAGGTGGGGCGAGGCAGCGGTGTAACCGGGGAGACGGGGAGGTGAGGGCGCGGGCCAGAAGCGGGGTGGCGGCGGAGCGTAGCGGGTGCGTGGCGGGAGACAACGCGGGGGCGGGAGGAGGAGGAGGGGGGGCTTTTAAAAACCCGGCGGAGCGCCCGAATCCAGGCGCGGGGCGCGCGCCGAGAGTGGATGACAGCGCAGCTTATTTCAAACTCGGCGCCTTAAGTCGATTATCAAAATCCATTAAAATTAACGCGGACACAAATGGAGGCGGCGCCGAGACGCGGACGCCGACGGAAGCGTCGCGACGCGGCCTGCGACGCCGCCGCCGCCGCCGCCGCTTCAGGAACGGAGCGAGGGGCGGAGAAGCGTCCTCGGTCGTCATCAAACACTGTCGCCGCCGACTGAAGAGAGAGAGGAACAAAAAAAAAAAAGAAGAAATTACGTCGCGAGGGGCGGCTTGGACGCCGCCGCCGCCGCCAGCGGCAGCATGGTAACGTTGTTAGCCCTGTTTGGGGCAAATGTAATTTCTCGCCATCAGTCCAATTACGAAGTTTATTTGCTGGATGCAGGAAACTAACTCTTAGCGCTCGCGGCGGAGTAGAGGGGGCGGGGCGGCGGGCGACGGCCGGGTGTCGAGCGGCGCGAGCACAATGGAAATTGTCCGCGCGCACAGGAAATAAATGCGCGCGCGTTCGGCGAGTGCAACAGCGGCGGCTTCGCTAGCGCTGCGACGCCGGCCGCGGCCGCGGCGGGCAACAATCTCCGGCGCGACGCCAGGCGGAGTGCGCGCCGCACGGGGCGCGTGCTGCATGTTAACCCCATTACTGCCCAGCCCTACGTGCCCAGCGTTTGATTTATTATACAACAACAACTCGTGGGTTTGTTTTGATTCGTTTGCAGCAATTTGGAGATTTTATTCCTTGAACAGTCGTAGACATTCTAAACGAAATATGTAAGTCATTTTTGGAATTTCATGTTTGCGAATGTCGATTTAGCCGAGATCGCTAAAGAACTGTAAGCTCTTGGCCAGGGGGAGTTCATGAATTGCGTCGGCTCGAATCTTATTCTAAAACCATGCTTAGCTGCTATGTGCCTGTGGCCGATGTAAAGCAAATGGCGGTTGGTCCGTATGCGGTGCCTGACCGAAGTGCAACCGAAGGCCTCGACGGAAGACAATCTCCGGCGCAACGCGTTGCGATGTGTAGTCCGCAAGGGGCGAGTGCAGCATGTTAACCTGATGCATGTGCATGTGCCCCGGCCGGAAGGTCGCGCTCTCCAAGTTTCGTGACGGCAGGTTGTCCTCGTTTGAATACTGAGAGTTCATATATGTTAGCCGCTGGCGAACAATATCCGTTTATCATCGCAAATAGTGTTGAAAGCAGAATTTAATTGCGCAGGTGATAGATGTAACGAACGAGTTGACTGGGTGGTCTTGTACAGTACAGATCTATATTACTAATTTGCAATGTGCGTAGAATTTGAAAGAAAACTGAGGATCTTATGACCAGGTCGGAGGTCTATCGGGAAAAATAGAAAACAAAAATATTAGATTGTGTGCTTCGCACTGTGCATACTGACTGTATTCTCACAGACAGTGCCTCACTACTTACGAAACAGCTGAATTCAAGCTATACCAAGACTTCTAGAACGTGGTCACCTAATATTAATTGCTGTTATTAACTGCTATTTTTTGGGCAACTATTTTTTGTGATTTAGTTCAGCAGCATTTTTGCAACTATAGACCACTAGTAATCACTGTTTCGCGAGGGTGTTCCGTTCCACGTCTCGGAATTTCTTTCCCTCGCGTTCAACTAGAAAGCACAAGTTCATGCAAAAAATTAGACATATCAATGTATTTCTTACATGCTTGGTGCTGTTGTTACTGTTAAAAAGAAGCCAACGTAAAAAATATATGTTTGTGAGGACGATGTAAAATAATGGACGTGGAAGAAAGTGAATGTGCGTTATACAATACTTGTGCGGTTACACCGAGCATTTAATCGTAATCGTCAATCACGGAAACAGGTCTCGCATATTCTTCAATTTACTTATTGTTTGCCTCTAGTAATAGTTCAATTCATATCTAAGTGGAAATACCAAATTTCATTTTACAACTGAGATACTATTTCCGTGAGGCACCACCTCTTGATCTACAAATCGAACACTACGAGTGAGTATCGACCTTCATCTCGCCATCTCAACCAAACGAGTCGATGTGAGTCGAATGTGTGGGGGTGACGAGTAACTTACCAAACGAAGCCGAACAATTTTCTGCGTCGTTTATGCGGCGTGGTTTGCCGGTCGGTGGTTCAGGGCGCGGGCGGCCGTGAGCTCCGGTCCCCCGTGGAAGTACGACGGCCCTCATTTCCGGGAGCGCGCCGCGGTGCGGCGCAGCACGGCGTCCGTGTCGGCGCGACCGGCCCTGCACGTGGCAACCCCCGCGTCCTCTCACCCGCTGTCCCATTACACGCGGCGAGGGGCCGGGCGGCCAGCCGGCAAGGCTTCGTTTTACTTTGTATGCAACGTGTGAACCCTGCGGGCGGTTTGGACTGCATTCGGATGCAGCGAGCTTACTCAAACGCGTCTGAATCACGGAAACTGCATTCGCCGCTGCCACCCGCCTGCCTGCCCGCCGCCGCCGCCCGAAAGCGTTTGGTTTGGGTCGGAAAGGGCGTGCCGGACGTGGGCGAACGATGTGTGGTCGGGGTAAACATTCATTCGAAAAAAACTTATTCAATCAGAATGCAGTGGACGTATTGCACAGATCATATATTACGTAGGTAACGATGGAATGGCAATTGCTAGTAGAAGGCGGGAGAAGACCGTATTTATTATTTGCTCCACTTCTTTTATGTTTTTCAGCCAAATAATGGAATTTTAAGTCATGGCTTGGTTTTTCCATTTCATATATGTTTAGAAAAAGTGAAGATTGCTCTAATTAAATCTTAATTAACCTGATACTAATAATTAAAGTGAAAAAGAAACTACTGTAGCGATTTGTGAGTTAAATTATTTGAAGTAACGTATAAATTATATACACTGTTTTGTTGTTAAATAGTTTGCAATTTAATGCCTGAATTCTAACTTCAGGTTAATTTCGTCAGACATTTGAGCAAATTAATTCCTAATTTTCTGAATAAAGTAAATGCGAGGCAACAGCTTATCTCTACAAAGCACCGTATTACACAAACCCAACCTTCACTTTTGTTTCTCAACTTTGTCTACATGTATAATGATAAAATAACCAGTACATTCAAGATGAGTGAAACTACTAAGACCATGAGTAAATGCTGAAATATTAAGTTTCACTACCTGCGTAGAAATGAGAGTTAATAATACATCCCGCAATTCGAGTCCCGCTTCATTAAATGTTTATTCTCTCTTGAGGGAGCAAAAACCTTCCACGAGATCCGCATAGCACATCGCGAGGTTGATCTCGTTTGTGTGCCACCACTTATCTCCACTTTCGAGCTTCTGTGCCCTCTCTGGAGACCTGCTTCCAAGAAGCGCACGGCGCGGAGGGCCTTCTCTGACGCTTTTCACGGCGCGGGGTGGGCGGGGCGCGCGGAGAGGGGAAGGGAGCAAGAAGAAGAAGAATCCGCGCGTGACGGGAGAGGGGTGGGGAGTGCGCTGCTCCCCCCCCTCCTCCGCCCCCACTCCCCGCTCCGCTGCCACCTGACGAGGGACGCGGATCGTTTCCCGGCTGTCGTCACGAGATTTACGACAGCCCCTTCGCAGCTCTTGGTAATGGTCGGGACGCTCCGCTGCCGCCGCCGCCGTCTCATCGCAACCAGAAGCTCGGCTGGCGATCGCCACGTATTGTCCATTTTTCTTGCTGCGCCCCCGTCTTCATTCCGGGTATTGGCTTTGTGACGGCTCCTTTTGTTGTTTACACGTCATTGACTGCTTCGTGACCTGCCCCTGCTTCTTGTTTCGATGGCTTGGAGAGCCGTTTCCGTCTCAGAGTGTGGAGATCGCGCGGTAGCAGGCGCTACTCTCGCAGCTGTGGAAGTTTACGGAATAAGACTGTCTTCTAATAGGGATTATCTCTCTTCCAGTTGCACTGTGTATCGAAAGCACCTCCAAAAGCTCTGGAATTTTGAGATTCAGCGATCGTCGATAACACTGTCTAAATTAACCCACAATATAGACAAGTGCGTGCTCCTGGCATATATGGCAAGCATTTCTCTTATGATTACACATACATTTACACTAGCAATGTTTTTAATACAATTATATTAAGATTTTTTGAACAAATGCACTGTATCTAAAACTTCGCTATCGACTCTCATACATTTTGAGATGTGGTAAAATCATTGAGGTTCGATTAAGACGAATTAACCTGATATTTATGTAGACATATCTGTGATAATTAAGGTGTTATTTCAAATGATTATACAAAAGGGTTAGAAAAGAAAGAATAAGAGGAAAAAATGCACGCCAAGAAAAAAATGAAAATATCACGCAGAGCGCAGGAGGATTATAAGAAAGAGAACTCGAGAAAGCCCAATGTTTTAAGGGAGATACCAAACGGAGAGGCAAAGGAGCTGTACCCCGAGCGAACACGGAGTCTCAATGCATCCGTAGTGCCAAGTGCGGGTCGAGGGAAGGTAGAATGGAATGGCGAGAGAAGGACGGGGCGGTGAGGGGGGGGCCAAGGCGAAGGAAGAAGCGCATGACAGGAAAGAGGAGAGGAGCGGGGAGGGACCACACTACGTGGACATGGAGCGAAAGGGGAGAGAAGGGGGGGGGGGGAAAGAGAGTGCGGAAAAAGGAGGTAGAACGAGAGAGTGAGGGAGAGAGCTGTAAAGGTAAAGAGAGAGCGAACGATGGAGAGGAAGAGTGATGGAAAGAGAGTGAGGGAGAGATAGAGAGATGGAGAGGAAAAAGGGGGGGGGGGGGGCCGGGGGGCCGGCCGCGGAGGAGGCAGAGGCCGGGAGGAGCGGAGCGAGCGGGGGCAGCAGCGGTCGTAACCGACAGGTGTCGCGCGGCGCGGCGCCCGCGCTGACCTCTCCGTTATGACCCCTGGGCCCCGGTTTAGTGCCCGCTCGGCACAGACGTCCCCGTCTTTATTAAATTCGCCAAATGAAACACGCTGGCTCCCCCTCGTCCTCCGTCGTAGAGTGCGCGCGCCCTAGGTCCCTCGAAGCGCCCTTCAGCTCCGCCGCAGGAGAGGGCAAAAGGCCGTTCTTCCTTTCAAATGGAGCGCTTCAGCAGGTACGCAGCTTCCTTGATTAATACATTTAAATGTTCATACAAGTGTTTTCATTAAAGGAAAACTATTGAAATTATGTATACACACACGTTGGCACATAATGAGTTTATTAAATAATAAAATTTTATTTTCTCATGTATCCTTTCGCTGTTGAATCAAAATTGAGTTCACAAATGGATAAAAGCAATAAAAAGGGTAAAAATGCGTTGATCATAAAACATGCTAATTTATGACGAGGAAGGGGAGGGATGAAGTTGTAGAAAACCAATATGTAATGTCATATGAATGGGTATTATCGCAATAATATGAATTTCATAATAAAGTGAGGTAATATCAATTCCATATTAACGAACAAGGATGTGTTGAATTAATGAGTAACACTCCTTAACTAGTTTCTGAATTAAAATATGTGATAGAAGAATAGAATCTTGTGCGTGGACCTCTCTAAAAGAAAAAAATACCTGAAATATAATACTTGTATCAAGTAAGTGTACACCATTCACTATTCCACAATTATCTACTTAAAATATTTGTTTACAGTCCCGTGAAAAGGTAGTCTACGGAATTCTCTAGGACAACTTCATTTTGCTTGTACTGTGAAATTCATGACCAAACGAGCGTTTTGCAGGCAAACATGTTTCTCATTCTTCTACCTACCATGCCACTTTTTTACATCCGCACATACCCATCTTCTCCAGCCTGCGCCTTATCCCTAGCTCCACCGGCAGTGGTAGAAATACGAATCCCAAACTTGTCAATAACCGCTCCCGTCCAGGACCCCGCCCGCGCCCACACTCGCGGCGCCTGATCGATTATGCCGCGCGGCACTCGCGATCTCTCGAGATCCGCGCCCCCGCTCGCCTCTCCCCGGGGAATCCCCAACCCGCTACTCAACCCCTCCGCCGCCGGTGGCTCCCCCTACGATGGTTCGCTGCTCTATTTCCTAGAAAAAATATTTAACACAGAATCATAGAACTGAATGATTTCAATTACTGGACATTAATTCCTATCAGAAAGATACTCGATATGAATTCTAGAATTAAATTCAGTACGAACGAACTAGCGGCCTTTATGAGTATTGTAGTAGTGATGTATTGATGATACAAGTCCTTCCACGCCATCGCATAACCAAGAACACAACAAATAAATGTGAAAAGCACGAAATTACATTTACAATTGAATATTTATTTATATGTTTTGAATATGAGGATACCATGCAGACATTTTAGTTCAAGAGCTCATTAGCGAGAGTACTAAAATTTAATCACACATGAAACTAAATCACTTTTTAAAAACATAAATTCTTACACTACTATAAACAAATTGACTCTCTCTAGTTAAGTCCATTGTGTATTTATAATTGGGGTCTTCAATAACCAAACGAAAATGGGACCATAATAAAGCAATTCTCTTTCTAAAAAAACTGAATTGTCATATGATTCAAGAAATTTCCCTCTTCATACCATGTTGTTAATATAAAAAAGGAATTCTCGTAAAATGGAGTTAGAAATACAGTTGCGTATCTTATTCCATAGCAAAGTTGAAATTTACAACAAAATCCGGATGAAGTATCATATTAATCACTAAATTTTTTTCTTAGTTGGTGTTCGCATTACTTCGGTCCTTCTGTTTTGAATTTGACCTACAAAATGAAAGCACAAGAAATTATATCCAATCAAAGAAGTATATCTTGAAACATTTAACTAAATCTGAAGAAAACCAAAACCAATTGGACAGGCAACGAAAGATTTTATTTGTATCATTTTAAGAACACATCACTTTTATCGTTCTCTTCGTTGTTGCTAGGCACTGTGAAATGTACGTGGCCTTTCTTCAACAGTCCGTTCCCCCAATGGTCCACACCCCATCGTATAAGTCCAAACGTAGTTTTCGGGAACCCGAGGGGCTGAAGAAAAGCGCTCTTCAAATTGGAAAAAATCGTGCCCTTAAGTACAGACGAGGAGAAGCATTACAAAAGAGAAAAACCCGATGGGGTGGCGATGAAAGAAAATAAATCGAGTATGAAATTCGGAAAGGAAGTTCAGGGCCGTATATAACGACAGGACTAAATCACACGACTTCTGGAAACAAAAATTCGCGCTTTTCAGAGGCGACGGCATATAAGACGATGTGTGGTGAAAAATCGAGGGCAATAAAAGAAAGAAATAGGAAACGGAGCGAATATTTACCGAGAAGTTAAATCTCACAACCTTAGAGCGAAAAACATTTCCCTAAAAAATCTTTTCGTGAAATCGAAGAGACTAGTTGAAATCAATACAGAATCAGTATTCGCAACATCCCTAGTCCGATGCTTCAATTTCTTGATTTAGAAAATCTCACACTTCCCTATACGTTAATTGTGAGTGAATTCAATGTCTTATTTTCTTTTTCAGATTTCACTACCTACGTATTCATTATACTCTTTCTATTGTTACACGGTATTTAGTAAATCAAAATAACCACTTGTAACAATTTATCATTCGTATTATCAATACAATAATAAACATTTTCCAGTATCCTTTCATATTTAAGAAAGTAAGAGCGACAGTTTTTATAATTCTCTTTCGAACACATATCCATAAATTTTATCACTGAAGGACACGGAGGATCCATATGAGGTGAATCGGACACATATACAAGGGCGAATAATCTAGAAGTTCACAGATTATGATAAACGGAAAAGATAAAACGCACATGGAACTCGCAAATACTTGTTTCGCTGCAATACACGTTACAATCGTACCACCTTAAAAAAATCTATTTCATGTTCTTAAAACTCAGTTAATTTCTTTCAGTTTGCTAATATTTACCTATTTGAGTATGTTTCTCATGAGATAATCTACAAAATGAGATATTTTTGTATGTTCTGTTACATTTCTAAAGGGTATCTCCATCACTATCATTCTGTAGGACGGAAACGAATTCCGACAAAAATGTTTAGAAGTTAAGTTCCAGTATTAAAACTACTTTCACTTTTGAAACAATTATTTTAAAAGTGCAGAATGTTAGCACGGATGTAACCAGTACGATCAATTACTTCGTTCCGATCACAGGACAAAAACTAGAATGGCATTCGACAACCCTTATATCACTCTATCCAAAGTAATTAGTCTACAGGCAGCTTCTGGACTGCCTGGTTTAAAGCAATGAGGGTTAGCAAGAGAGGTCGATGTCCGACTGCCCAATAACAATATATCCTTCCTACTTCTTTGACCATTCCTCTTCCCCTACCTCCACTTCCCCTCCTCCCCCCCCCTTCGCTGACCCCCCTCCCATCACTTTCGCCCGCCCCTTTGCCCTTTCTTTGCTCGACCACGGTCGAGGAGTCGCGAGAAGAAAGGAATCGGAAAGAAACGAAAAGTTCCAATAAATGGACGGAACTACAATTATTTTTCCTCTCTCTCTCTCTCTCCGCCTCGCTCTTGAGAGCGCATGGCTAAAAAAAGGTCCGAGGAGAATTCTTCTTAATTGTCTCCCGTTTTAACCTTCTCTAATCATTCGCACCGAAAATAGGTTTTTCTTTTTCAATTCATAATCGTACTTATTCCGCAGTGATCCTACTCCTCATCGGCATTTTTGAGAGAAATATCCTCGCGGATTCAAATAACTCGAAAAGAGTTTTCGAAGCAACCCTCTTCGATTTGTTCTCGACCCATCGCGACGACTGTGATTTAATGCCTAATCCCGTTTAAAGACTGTTTCTGCTGACGCGCACAAAAATCTTCCCAGCGCGCCCTCCCCTGACTGAGCAACCAGAAGATGAACATTCTGCTATTACATTCATGGAAACGAGAAAGCGTCCACGTAGTACTTAGTTTCAAAGCATGTGAGTGCACGGCACCTCATCACATTAGCTGCATATGAACTGGACTTCTCAACTAAAGCGCCGTAACAGTAGTATTTTTTTATATGCTCCGTACAATAACACTTCAAAGGCACCCAGCTTCAGCTTCAAAGGCACTAGTTTTTAAGAATTGAATTATTATGCAATTTATACTTTAGAATTTTAGATAATTAAAATTAATTTTTTTGGAATTTTAATTTAGTTTAAAAATGTGGAAGATACAAAATTATCGTTCGATGAAGATACAAATAAGCTGAAAGTTCCAAATGACATTTGTCTACGATTGTGACCTTACAAATTCATTAGTGCGATCGTGTGAACGCTTATTTAGACTTAATAAGCGAACATGTGATTTGCTGAGTTCTTTACAAAATGTATTTGCTTAGATAAAAATAAACGTTTTCTTTAAATTGTTAAAAAAACGTCATAATTAATACGCTTAATATGACATACTTAATATACAAAATATTGGCTTTTAGTACCTTCCCAAAACTAAATGATTCCCACCCTTCAAATAGACAGTTGTATTTTTCGTGGATCAAAACCGTCAGTTGTTTCAAACGTTTGACGATGGGAAGAAATAACAAAAAACTTCCTCTATGCAATTAGGTAATTCTGCAAAGGGGCACGATGAAACAAAGAGCACATTCAGTGACACGCACGTCTGTATGTCTGTGAACTCGCAAACTAACACTCACTCACAGCCGTACAAACACACACATTCTGAATGTCCCTTTCGAATCAGTTGATTCTGGTTCCACCGCTTACGCAGCGCTCGGCCTCAACAGACGGTTTCCCGGAAGTCGGGGCGTTTCCGTTAAAAACGCTGCATCCGCAATTCGGAAACGCTCCGCCGTCCAAATCTACAGCCAAGCACCAATCGCATACAAGTAGGGGGATGAGTCTTAATGAAGGGCAAATTGCGATTTGTGGAGAGGGGTATGCACTGTACTGGACAACACGGATAATGACGCGGGGTTAAAGTGAAAACAGAAAGTAGCTGGTTCCTTAATCGACGGATTTTAAGTTTGGAGCACAACAATTAAATATACCAGAGTACCATATAAAAATATATGGTATGAAGATATCAAACATTGAGTTAAGAAGACAGATTGGAAAAAGAACGTGATAAAAGAAAGATGAAAACTGAAAGAGGATATCTGCAAAGAAAGAGAGAGAGAGAGAGAGAGAGAGAGAGAGAGAGAAGCGTAAGTTGCAAATAATGTTGATAACGGAGCTGATGACGGAGGGAGGAAACTTAGAAGAGAGAGATAGAGAGAATACGCAGCTTAGATAGCGAACAACTAATAATCACATAAATGATAGGTTTTAACTCAACACCAACCAATTACTCGACAGTATAACAATGAAATTTCATGTGACCTCTTAGAATAAGAGTAAAAGAAACAGTAACCAACATTAGATAAAACTGTGGTACACATGTTAATTTTACTGTTTAGATGATAACAAAATTTATCGAACAAGAAATGGAACAAAAATCAAGATTACATACTACTCTGTATTAACACGATAAAACTTGTACAATAGCGCGCTTTGACATTCTTTATTGCTGACGTGTTTCAAATCTTTCCACGTGGCACTAAACCGCAGCGTTTTAACTAGTCCTACACACGTATATCATCGCTGCACCACGCAACGTTCGCACGCCGCAATTTCACTTGGGACGCGACAACCTTGACGTACGATTGATTTTTTTTTCGTGTTTCCGGGCGCGTCAACTGCTCTGGTCATTAGTCCCGTTAGTGTACTGCATGTTTTTTTCACGGGAGATGGCTGTGATCTTCTCCCGTCGGCTAGCGGGGTTTCCCCCTAACCAGGACTCTCCTACCAGCGGGGCACCGCCCCAGCCGGGACAAGCTCTAAGCTCCCGACCGGTCTCCCGGGATATGTGTAGTGCATGTTAGTGTAAATGTGCGTCTAAGGGGAGAGGATAGAACAAGGAATGGGAAGGACAGATCGCGCTCGGTCCGTGGCCCGTTTGTTAGGGTACTGCTCCGTCATTGACCTCGTGTTGATCGGAGAAACCACGGAAAACTACCGATCAGAGCAGCCGGCCGCTAGAATTCTCCTCCAGGCAGCGACTGAATTCAACTTAGCTGAAAAGCTAGTGTCGAAGAGGCAAGGGAGGGGCAGACTGGGCGGCGTGGGTTGGGATCGCGCGAAGGGGTGAACAGAGGCCGAGCGAGGACCGGGAAAGAAAGGTGGGCGGGTGAGGGCGAGAAAGGTGGAGAAGTGAGTAATTGGAGAGGGTGTGGAAAGGCACAGGTAGAGGGCGTGGGAAGTGAGAGTGGGCATGGTGATGAAGTAGAGTTTTTAGAGAAGGCATGGACAGGGAAGGAAGGGGAACGGGGAGCGGGAGGGGAAAGGGGAGAGGCAAAGGACGTGATTAGAGAGAGCATGGAGAGGGAGGGTAGAAGGCAGGTAGAGAACGGGGAATGGTTAGAGAGGGGGAAGGCGGAGGGTGAAGCGAGAACGGGGCGGGGAGGGTGGTGAGGGCAGGCGGAAGCGCAGCAGCGGGGGGGCGAGGGCGGCCGCGGGGTCAGAGGCAACGGGTGGGCGGGGCGGGGGGGAGGGGAGGCAAGGGGCGGCTGCGGCGGGGGCGCCTGCCCGCGCGTCCATTAGTGACGCACGCCGGGGGACGAGCCGGACACGAACCCAGGCCGCCCCCAGCGACCGCCGGCCGCCCCCGCGGCACGAGATACCGCCGGGCGCAGCCGCCCCCGACGCCCGCCACACCCCAGGGAGCATCGCTTAGCCACCACCGACCCCTCGTGGCTTAAAAAGTAGCTGAGGGAGATTTCGGGGTGATAATTTCAGCTTTGTTCATTCTTACATAAAGAGGATCACTGTAACATCCACATCGTCAATAAAATAGAACTAATAATTTCCGTGTAATATAATTTAGTCTGCTTTCTGGTGAAATCACAGAATTCAATAATTATAAGCTAATTGTACATATGATGATCACTAAAAACTAACATCACATTACGAGTAGTCCACTTGTAATATCACAATATTACAGTTTGAGTACATTATGTGCCCTATGAAAAAAGCACAACGGTAGGCGTTTCAAAAAGAGAGATTACCTCTAAAACATATTGCGATATATAGATGTGTATGATATATCGAAAGAAATTTCTATTCACATGAAATTCATAAAACCCCTGATGTGAATGCATCTCACACGTAACAAATCAAGAATAATGGCTTCTACCATCCATTAATTTAAAAATATTAGCCATTATAAATGTAATATGAAACTATCAGCATATGTATCACATTCCTTGCGATATCATGCCGACCTCTACCTTGCCTCGGCATGTCATTACACTGCGGCGCACCGGTCGGGGAGCATTACTCTGAGCTCACTATCGTGTTTCACGCGGCGCAGCATCTATAGCCGGCGACCGCCACACTAAAATGCAGCCATGCATAATACAAAGCGACACGAATGTAAAAATAACTAAGCCAACCCGGAGCGTGACCACCGACACACAACTCATTCATGTATTTTGCAAAGGCCCCCCCTCTCCTCCCCCCACCCTTCCCCCTCCTGCGCCTAAATTCTCCTGACGGCCGCGCGCGGGGTGCGCGTCGTGGAGCGCTGATCCTCTCCCTCCCGGGCCAGGGGTGGCAAAAATAAAAATCATCAATATATTCGAGCAGAAACATCGATATTTTCAAAAGTTTCTCATCATATATATATATATATATATATATATATATATATATATATATATATATATACCATGACCAACAGAGGAATAGTACAGAGGAGAATGGAATAACGACTGGGAAAAGCACGAGGGGGGGGGGAGAGAAGAAGAGGGCGAGGGAGACCGCAAAGTGGGCGGGGCGGGCAGAAGCAACGTTCATCACCGAGTCGACGGTCCCCGCCTCATCGCCCGAATCAAATTATCATAAGCCGCAATTCCGAGCGGATGAGCTCGCTTGAGGTCGTTGGCCCGCGCACCCACCCGCCCGGCGCGGCGCCCCGCCTTGCACGCAGCGCGCCCACGAACAGCCGAACCACGCCCCCTCCGGCCGCACAACACGCCGCGACTTCTTTCAATCTGCCACTTCGTATTTGGACCTCATTCGCTTCAGCGGCATTTGGATAGATTCAAAAATTGTTCCTTCGTTAAATACATACGATTGACCAATTCTTAATACACCTTGGTACGTAGAACTATTAATAGAAGAACAAGGTGATAAGGGAAAACAAAATGACACACGTACCACATACAGTGTATTCAGAATAAATTAAAAGAATGTTAGCAGGTAGGATCATAGAGAAGATGTATGAAGAACAAAATGAACTGAACTTTTAGACGATAAGACTTCCTACAAAGTCAAGCAAGAACAAACAACGCTCTTATCATTTTTGCACCATTGCTTCCAACAGAAACAAGATTCTCCACCGTGCGTTCAGGGAAAGAAGACCATGCATGTCAAACCGTGTACACAACAACCGTTCCTCTCCGCACCGTTATCTCGCCCTCTCATCTAGCTTCGTCGCTGCGGCGGGAAGTCCATCCCCGTGCGCAGTGTTCGCCCGCGCTTCCATCAGCGCGACAGCCGGGACCTCCGACATGAAATATTAAAAAGTTGATTCGCCTCTTGGAAGCAGCGCCCGAGCGGCCGCCGCCACGCACGGCGGGAAACAGCACTCTCTTACGGCGGCAGGGTGTTCGCGCACGCGGTCGCCTAGGGCAACTTTGAGCCAACTAGAACGACTCGCCGGCTCAGCTAGAATAATGAGCTTCCAAATAAAGAAGACCGAGTTAAAAAGTTTTTTGGTTTCCTTCCTGCGTTATTTTAAGTATTCATTCTGACTACAGCATACGTTGCGTTAAACCGAAGGATCAAAATATAATTTTCCTAAAATTATTTAAAAAAATGTTGCATTATCTGCTAAAACATTCGCGTGTTATGTTAAAGAAGAGACCTATAACCTTCTTTATTAAGAAGTTCACTGAACGTCACAGATCATAAGGAACAACTTTGTGGTTTTCGAATACTAATTTAACCTCGACACTTAGTCCTTGCTTTCCGCCTTTAGCTTACAGATAAAGTAGATACTAAAGTATTATTTAAATTAATATTGAAAAGCACAAAATTATCTTTTTTGATCCTTGACATTCAATAAACTTCTTAATAAAGAATATTACGAATAACGTGAGTATGTTGTAATTTTTCTTAACACTAAATGAAAAATTTTGAGCATACAATGCAACTTTAATTGATGAAATTCAATTTTGATTTCTATGATATTATGATTTTCACAGAAAAAATATACTATGAACTTTTTAATTAACGCAACGTATGCTGTAGTCAGAATGAATATTTAAAATAACGCAGGAAGTGAAACAAAACACTCTTTAATTCATACTTCTTTACTTCAAAGCTCATTATACTGGCTAAGCTGCGAGTCGCTCTAGTTGGCTAAAAGTTACACCTAGGCGACTTCCTTTCCGGAAAACTCTCAACGCTGCGTATTCTGAAATTTATGAAATAAATTAAGTATACTAATTCTGAGGAAGAAATGGGTAACCTCAAAACTTAGCATTTGCTTTCTCCCTTTAGTTTACACATAAAGCAGATACTTAAGTATTATTCAATTCTATTTCAAGTAAATCCTCTGAACTGTAAATATATATTCTTAAAAACTCACTATACATTTCTGCAACTTAGGTTTATGCAGTTACTTGGTTCCCAATTTTATTTGAAACGTGCCCATTTCACCTGGGAGCTCCCCAAAACTTGCAGTCGTTCAACCAGACAAACATCTTAATGTAAACTCGTCAAAAAAGTCATCCAAAAAGATATTCCCACCCCACACACGAGTTGCAGAATCGTCCGTCTCACCCACCTACCTGCCCTCTGGAAGCACAACTCCGCGTCTCGGACCGGCCGATTCCCCGAGCCCTCCTCCATACGTCTCTGTCGAGAGGCCTGTTGAACTGGGCCGTGACAGACGGTCGCGACCTCTCGCACACGCACGGCATGGCGACCTCTCCCCCTCCCCCGTCCCCCCCTCAGGCCACGCCCCCGGGGGCTCCGCCTCCTGACATTTTCTGTATTCATGTATACGGAACGTCGCACCACCCTGGCGAACTTCGACGCTGGCGGTTCCGTCTTCGTCCTCATCCCACTCGCCCTGCCCGACCTCCCGAGCGATAAATTATACAGCCGGCGGACGCTTTTAAAACGGAACGCAAACGAAATCTGATTCTGGAAATAAATAAAAATAGTCAGGGCCTCGTTTGTTATAAATGGTGCGGTTAAACGCGAGATGAATATTTACTCGTCGACGCGATGTTCGTAATATAATTTTTGATACAATAAGAGCGAGTTCCTCAGTAGCGTGATGTATGGTCGCTTTCCCCAGGATGTCTGTCATCCCGTGGTTTATGTGTTCTTCATTTACCTTGATTTCTTGCCGCGGACCGCACACGGAGATTTGGAAAGCGTCGACCTCGCCGCAGGAAACGTGAAAAGTTGTTCTTTTCTTTGAATTAGAATGAGCTTCCTGTGGGCTTCCGTTCAATTTCATCCATCTCCAAGCGTAAACTATATACCGTTCCCGGACAACGATGGGGTTTCTTGAAATTACAAGCAGTGTTGTGAATGTCAACGCCGACGAAAAACCTAGCTATACAAAGTCAGAAATTAATTGCAGCTAAGTAATAAAAATAGAAGGTAATCAAGCATCAAAAGATAAAACAAAAATTTCAAGAATAATGTGTCGCAATCCATGAAGCCCATAATTTCCTACAAGTTTATTTATTTCATACTGGCCGATTTCGTTGTCTCCGGGGAGATTTTCAATAAGGAATATCTCAAGGATGAAACACGTTTGGGTTCTGCCGAATTATTAAACTCCCAAACAACTTGCAAAACTTGTAAATATTCAATGAAATACAGCCTTCTGTAACAGTGACCTGACATTCAATACACAAATGTACATAACACCAACATCGTATCTGAAATTTAATAAATAACTTTATCTCGATAAATCACTCCAATCCTGTGCCTTCCGAAAGCTCTCAGAGTGCGACGGCACAAAAAAAATGAACACAACCACGCGCATGTACTTATCACGATTCGTCGGTGAGGACAGGGTCTCGGAAGTCACGGTCTGTAAGAAAAGGCTGTGAAGACAGGGTCCTAATACGCCCCAGCACCAAAGTTTTGACATTCGGGCTGTTCGCCGCCCGGCTGCCCCGTTTCATCTGCCCCGCTGTCAACCGTCACGCGCGCAGACGCGACGCGTCGCCGCCTCAAACTGCGCCGCCCCCGCACCGCCCCCGCGCCGTCCCCGCGCCGCCCCGCGCCGCCCTCGCGTCTTCCCCGTGTCGCCCCGCGCCACCCCGCGCCACCCCGTGCCGCCCGCGCCGCCCCGCGCCGCCCCGCGCCGCCTCGCGCCGCCCTCGCGCCGCCCCGCGCCGCTGCCGCCGCCCCCGCGCCTGCCGCCACCGCCCTACCTCCGGCGTGTAGTGACGCCACGTGGAGCGTCTATCGTCTCTTCCCATGACTATGTTTGGAAGTGCTGGCTAACAACCGCACCAAAAAATATCAGCTTAATGAGAATCGATTTGAGTCAAACTGTTTGCATCGTATTAACGAATTTTATGACGTTTTCCCTTAAAAGAAGTATTAATTATTTTACAATTATGCTTACTGAAACGAATCAAACTCGGATAGATAAGCTCGCAAATGTTCACGAACAATCCAAGAAGGTTGTAAAGCAGTTGGAAGCACATAACATCGAAACTTTCTAATTGAAAACTATCATACGGATGCCAATATATTCCAATATTCTCAAGAGTAGAGGTTGAGAAAATAAGCGAGAAAAAGTATTATATCGCTTAGAATAACGAACGAAAGGAACTACGAGTATTTATCTACGCTTTTTGAGCTGTTTTTCTCTGCAAATCTTATATTTGAGACTGGCGCCCACAAGCTGGAACCCTAGATTAGTAAGCACGCTCTGAGATACAAAGTGTCGACGAGCGAGGGACGCGAGAAGTGGAAGGTGGAGCGAACGCTGCTGCTTCGGCGGTGACGGCGGTGACGGCGGTGACGGCGCTGATGGCGTGATGGCGGTGACGGCGGTGACGGCGGTGACGGCGGTGACGGCGGTGACGGCGCTGATGGCGGCGGTGGCGGGGACGGCGTGATGGCGGTGATGCTGGCGGTGGTGGGGAGAGGACGGAGAAGGGCGGGGGGCGACGGGCGGCGGAGGCGGACGGGGCGGTGGGGCGGCGGCGGTACGGCGGGGAGCGGGGGCGGGGCGACGGTGGTGACGGTGTGGCGGGGCAGCGGGTGGTAGGGCGGCGGGGCGGCGGGGCGGCGGCTGTGGTGGCGGTGGCAGTTGCGGCGGCGACGGAGGCGGCACGGCGAACGTCGAAGGCGTCGTGGACGAGCGGATGCATCCCAGCGCCAGGGCATCTGCATAATCCAGCCATCGCCGCAAGCTGCATCCACCAACCCCGAGCACCTTCACTCGACTAGTGCCTTCCCTTTGCACCCACCAACCGCCGCGCCGTCGATATCCCCCTAGTTGGGAAGCACGCAGTGGAGCCACGCCGCCCGTTTGGGGCAGAAGCTGCACTTACCAATACGCGGCGTTTGAGAGACGCCTTTGCCACACGCAGGCACGAAGTTTTAACAAGGTCTAGGCCCTTACTCGAAAACAGAAATAATCCAGTATTTTGACAACTGAGAACTAATTTTACATTTATAGTCCACAAATTTAATTACAAGATCATTGCAGGATTGTTCACTTGTCGGAGTCAAAATGTTTCAAAATGTCGTAATCGAATTTTTTACTTCAAATGTACAACTTTTGCCTACCACCGGGAGGTAATTCTGGTTATGATATTCGCCTCGAACAAATATGAATTCCAAATACTAATAGAACCGTATCCATAACAAAACTACTTTTTCTGCTCCAAACTTCACAACCGCAATGCAGCATAATAATCATAATTTTCAAGCTAGGCATTAAGCGAAGTTGTTACGGGTAGCATTTTATTAATCATATTTTATAAAAGCTCTAAATGAAAATAAGAATCGCACGATAAGTATTTATCGGAAGTTAGACTACTAATATAACAATTTAGCAATTTATTAATATTGAATTATTCTAATTATACATTCATTTGGTTATTAATATACAGGCAACTGGTTTCGCTAAAGTCGATAGAATATTTATAACCTCCAGTTTTAACACACCTTCTTCAAGGATTTAGGTTCTCTCTCTGAATGGAATATGTCACCTCGTGATTTGTGCCATCTTGTTTCTTACACTGTTTTCCTGAAGATATTTTTCCCTTTGACGGGTGCAGCTTTCTGAACAAATAAAGTACATGTTCCGATTATTTGCATTCAGCTCTTGAAAGCTTGAAATATTTATGCAACATCGTTTCAATTGAACGAAAGGAAATTGGAACAAGGCAAAAAGTTTTATTATATATTATTGAACCTCTATTACAGGAGAAGACAGAAACGGTCGTCCGAAACTCGACGTTCACATATTTCAAAAACCTCCCCAAGCGCACTGTTTTGTTATTTGCCGTTCAAACAAATTTCCATCAGGAGATTCAAAACATGTTCTGTTTACGAATCCTCACTTAATTTACGCAACGCAAGCACACCACCACCGCCACTGCCACCGCCATGCGTCCAGTAGGACGCGCGCGCGTGTTCGGACGCAAATTAAATATCACGCACGACACCACGGCGTTAATAAGCTTGTCTTTTCAAAACGGTCGCGCGATGCATATTCATGAGTCGGCGCGAACACATTACTATTTATGGGGAGTGAGGGGTGGGGGGCAATTAACATGGCTTCTCTCAGCCGACTACGAACCGGAGACCCTGAGCGACCGTGCCGAGCGCACTTCCGGTCGCAGGAGGGCTATCTGACCGCGCTCGCCATCAATAAACATGCGTCGCTCTCCAGGAGGCGCGGCTTTGGCACCTTGTTAACAAGTACAATAGTTCGCGAGCCCATTCCTTGAAGGTGTCGGCTGCAGGAAATTGATTCTAATTTATCTCCCTGCCTAAACAGGTTTTCACAGGCACCGAACGGCATGTTGCGTAACGTTGAACAAATTTTAGCTCTTACGACGATGTCGTAGGTACACAGTGTAATGTGATGAGTTATGATTAAACGTTAATGCATTAAGGCTTTGTAAGCCTTTGTAATTTCGAGCCATTTATTTTGAAAGTGCCACACTATATTATTAAAACACAAACATTACCAGTAACATAAATCAACAATTCGAAATACAATTTTTATTTCAAGGAGCTTTTTTTCAATTGAAATTTAAATTATTTTTCATTAATCAACTCTATTTGCTTATTTATTTCGTTGGAACTTTTATTTTAACAATTCCTCAGTTACTTAAAGTACTCGAGGTTAAAGTGAAATAATTATTATTTCTTCATTTTTGAATCTAAATTAACATAACTGGATAAGGATGTCTCTCGTCCTACTCAATATGTATTTAATTCATCAATTAATTGTAATTAATAATAAGCACAATATACTGGCAATTTTTTTCTTTATTCAGCAAGCAGAACCACCAGTTTCCTGACGGGGTACATTTATAGAAACCAGTGTTGCACTACAAATGCGTGTGTAAGTGTAAAAAAAAGAGAGAAGTTGAAGCATGTTGAAAAGAATGGCAGCACTTTATTTTATCTTCTAGACTAGAGCACAGTAAAAAAGGTACGTGAATGAATGAATAACGTTCGGTTAACGGTCCTCGTGACAGTCTTAAGCGCTCGTAATACGGGAACAAACTGACAGAGATTTGTTTCTTCCTAAACAGGCTCTAAAAATCAATTTTCACAGACACTTCAACGCAGTAATGGCAATGTTAATCTTACTAGTACTTGACTGAGTTTTATAGACCGGGGGCTCTTTTAAGAAATAGTCTAATCCGTCCCAGGAGCAAGAGACTATTTTCATTTTTGTTCCGGGAACATATTATGACAACCGTTTTCTATGCATAGAAAATTAAGAGGATTTCCTGCTTTTTTCACGTCCTACCGGGCCGAAGCAGCCATAATTACTTTCTCCGCCTGGCAGAAGAAGAAACCTTTTTTTTTCCCGGGGGAGGCGGAGAAGAAGAGTAATTTATAACGCGCGGGCCATTAGCCTCTGGGGGGGGACAAGCGGGGATAGGTGGGGACGGAGCGGGGGGCGGAGCTGGGGCGGGGGCGAGAAGGGTGGAGGGGACGTGACGGCGAGCGGTGGGAGGCACACAGCAGTGGTTGAGGCGGAGCGAGGTGGAGTGAGGAGGAGGCGGAGATGTGACACGGGAGGGCCGGGGCTGCAACTGGGTTGGGGCGATGTTGGGGCAGGGTTGAGATAGGGTATGGCTGTGCATATTGCGGGAATGGAGCGCGGTTGTGGCGGGGAGGAGACGCAGATGAGAGATAGGAAGGTTCAGACGAGAAGAAGATGCCCTGAGTAAGGAGTAGAGGGAAGAATTGGTTTCGGAGAAAGAGGAAATGGTAAAGAATTGGTTTCAGGTTGTGACAGAATTGGGCCAGGGTTGTAGTGGAGCTAGAGAGATGTCAGGCAGAAGGATGATCAACGGTGAGGCGGGGATGGAACAAGGCGCAAGGCGGAAGCGTTCCTTCGGGAAGAAAGCACATGCAATAGGGTGTTTGCGATACGATTTCGCAGGAAATCCGTAGCAATATCTTTGAATAGTCACATATTCAGATAGAACAGTTAAAACGTTGCGTATTGTCTACTGGAATACCAAAAATAATTCACGTTATAAAATAAAATATTATTTCTTTAAATTCAATTAAATATATAACGTTTAAGTATTTTAATACTAAAATATAGTTCTTAATGACGTAGCTGTTCTTTCCAAACATATATTAATTCACGAAAGTATGATCGGTAGTTTTCCGTGGTTTCTCCGATCAGCACCAGACGAATGCCGGAGCAGTACCCTACCAAACGGGCCACGGACCGCGCGCGATCTGTCCTTCCTCTTCCTTGTCCTATCCTCTCCCCTTACACACACACACACACACACACACACACACTTACACTAACATGAACTACACTACCACATATTCCGGGAGACCAGTCAGGAGCTTAGAGCTTGTCCCGGCTGGGGCGGTGCCCGCTGGTGGGAGAGTCCTGGTTGGGGAACCCCTAGTCGACGGTAGGTCGGCGCCGGATCTCGCCATCCAGGGGAAAGATAACCGCGCATATCCCGAGAAAAAACATGCACTACACTAACGGGACTAATGACCAAAGAAGTTGACGTGCCCGAAAACACGAAAAAATCAAATCAAATCAAATCCAATCACGAAAGTAACACATGTTTCAAGACAAAACCAATCAACATACGGCATCGCGGCGAAAGGTGAAGTACGAGATGGCAAGATGAGGCGACGTTGTGTCCTGAGCGCGAGGGTGGGGCAGGGGCAGAGGGAGAGGGAGAGGGCGGAGGCAGGCGGCAGGACACGCGCCCCATCTCGCGGCCGCGGCGGTAGCTGTTTGAGCAGCGCGTGTAAACATGTTTGCCGCGCTGTCGGCCGGTGAGGCGGCGAGGCGTCGGGCGGCGGGGGCGGGGGCGGGGGCGGGGGCGGGAGGCGACCACGGGCGTAGGCCGCCGCCGAATTCGCATGGCACACGCGCAGTACAGCCGCGTGTTTGTCTGACATGCCGTCCGTCTACCTGAGAAAGGCTTCGATCTTTTGTTGTTTGTTTGACTGCTTTTGCGTAACAACTGGTTTTCCGTGTGAGCGAATTCGATATGATCGATCCGGCTCATTACGCCTTCATTCCTGTTAATGATTAGCTCGTTTACTGTAACATTTTCTCATTGAAATATCTAATATTACAAAAAGAATGATTTTATTGAGTTTATTAGTGAAATAACTGCAAGATTAAGCACTAAATAAGTCACATATCTAACATTCCTAGCGTTTACTTACGTGATATTTCTGAATACAACGATACTTTTATAAATTTATATTTGTACATATACCTGACCAAAGGAACACTGAAATTATGTAGAATCTGTACGTAGTAGGGCCTTCTTGCAATTATAATCATCAGGGCACAAAATTTCTCCGCATTTGCAAATCAGAAACGAAGCATCCGCAACTTCCAACGAACAACTATGCAAAATTTTGTATACATCATTTTAATATTTCTGTTCTCTTTTCTTCCACATCAAATTAAAGCAGTGAATGCCAAGTCACCCAGCCAGCCTGCTCAGAAAGGCGACAACTCAGATCCAAACCCATCCCGATTTGTGACCACATCCGCGTCGAACTCGGGGGAAAACGGACGCGAACAGAAACACGGGCGCGACTGACTCGCACGCACACGTGCCGGCCGAATCGCCGGTCAATCTTCTCGCGTGCGCCCGCGCGCACGCGCGTTCGATTCCTAATTACTCCATTATTATGTCACAGGCGCGCTCCGGCGGATTTTCAGTTAATTATCGGTATCTTGCTCTGCCATCTCCCACGGCCACCGCGTCACGGGGCCTCTCGCGGAGTCGAATGTAATTAATATGGCGTTATGCACGTTGATAATTTCCTAATTTAATTAGAATGTTCATTCAAGTTTCATAAATTAGAGCGTTAATTCGCGTTACAAAGTGAAACGCGCAACGTGGACGAAGGGAAGCGATGGAAGAGGCGAAGAGAGAGAGAGAGAGAGGGGGGAGGGAGGGAGGGAGGGAGGGACGGTGAGCGAATGTGCTCGTGCGCTTTTAGGCTTTTCAAACAGGTGCGGACTTTCCCGCGTCACCTGACTAACGAGGATAAACGCAGGGTGCGCAGCTCCACGCCCGTGCAGCGGTGGACTGGGGAATTTCTTTTTAAATTATACGTGTGGATGCGCGCGGTGCGAGGGTACGTCGGAGCGCGGTGACGAACGGGGGGCAGGGCCCGAAAAGGTCCTGGTTCCAGTCTCAATGGGGGTGGATTTTCCACACTAGATAGCTAGGTCTAATTCAGCCGTGACCTGCCTGGAAAAACAGTTCTAGTAGCACGCTACTCTGATAGATAGTTTTGCGTGGTTTCTCTGTGATAGACCCCACGTGAATGCCGGAACAGAAACATAGAAAGCGAGCTATGAATCGCACGCGATTGTTTCTTCCTCTTTCGTATCCTATCCCCTCCTCTTACTGACTCAGGCTTACACATAACTCCACTACTCTACCCTACACATCGGGAGATCAGACAGGAGTTTAGAGCTTGTCCCGATTGGAGCGTTCCCCAACTGGGCGAGACCTAAGTGGGGAAAACCCCGCAAGTCGAAGTATAAGTCTGCGCCAAATCTCACGAACGAATTCATCCGAAGAACACGGCCAAAATTCGTGATAAAAAGATGCACAACACTTATTGGGCTAATTACCATAGCAGTTGACGTGCCGTAGACACGAAATAATCATTCAAACAAACAAAGGGGTGGAGCGTGGAAGGCAGGGGCAGAGAGACAAAGAGCATCAGAGGGCGGTGGACGGCGGTAGAGAACGTCGAAAAAACAGTGAAGGGGGAAGGGCAGGGTGGGCGGCGTGCGAGAAGGACAGTGGAGATAAAGAACGCGAGAACAAATAACAAAACGGCGTTTGTTTTGTTCCCAGCTGCACGCCAATGATGCGGATTTATTTTTGTACTTGCGGCAAACATTAATGAATGCCTTTTTTATCTCGCCAATGAGCTCCAACGATTATATTCAAAATTCCAGATGGAAAGCCCCAGCGTGGGACCACTGGTTCGGAATGAAAGGATGTTGTGGTTTTCTAAAGAGGACGCGTAGGCGAGACAAAGGCAACAAAAACACAGAATCGAAAATTCGTGGAACTGAAATGACCATCGAGTGGAAAGTGAGATACATTACATTAATGCAGAAATGATATTTACACGTGTCTATAATTCACATTTCTATAATATTGTAACGTCATGGGAACACTACAGCAATCACAGTCACGAGTTTCAGATATTTACAGGCTTATTAATAATTAAGTATTTACATATAAATAGTTTGAACAGTTGTTTACAGTTCTGATATACCCTATCCCCTGATCGCAGCAGCGATCCTTCAATGATTCAAGATCTGCATGACTCGTGGCCCTCGCCACTCCTCAGCGAGCTTACGCACACAGCGTAGAGCTCCGTGACCGCAGTCACCCGTGGAAAAGATGTTCCACAGCAGCGTCCCACCACATGGGTCTCCGCACAGCCCAGGGCGCAAGTTTTGTGCATTCGCACGAGGTTTTCACTCAACTCAAAACCCACCTCCCGCGCTTTGCGCTCTGGCTTATTTATCTACACCTCACGTGACACGCCACGTCATCTTGCGTTCGCGTGGTTATTCACCCCACGTTACTGTCGCGCCGCCACGCAGTTTGGGCATCTCTTTTCCATGGATTTCTGGAAGTTCCCAAAATACCTCTGGATGGCTCCGCCCCCTAGCTACCGTCTATTCAAACTCTCCTTACCTTCTCCTACCGGCCTTTCTGCTTGCACTAATTCTGCCACGCGGCGACTGCCAGGCGCCGACCTTCCTGCCCACGAGCTTCAATGCCAATACAATACGTTACAATAGCCTGACATTATTTGAATTTCGGTTTACGCTTTTACGGCTCATAAAATTGATTAGTTCAATTTATGACATGTTGGCTCTGGAACTAAGAGAGGAAATTCCAAACACGAAATAGTAATTAGTTGCATGGTTGCATTCATCGTCTATATCAAAAAAGAAATTCTAAACGCGAGTCCCCATCTAGACTTCGTCAAATTCACAAATTAGTCGTTTGGCTGGAATTACGCCTCTTTGGGGAACCACAATCGAGTTTGGGTATGCGGTTTGCATTTAATAGCACTACTCGTGATCGTGTACAAACAGCAACAGAATCCTGCGGGCTCGTCCAAAGCACCTGCAAAACGTCAACGAAAATGGATGGGCTCCTAAGTATTGCCCTTTGATGGTAAAGCGTAGGAAATATAGCGACAGAACAAACGTCACAAGAAGACAAAACGGGTATAGTCTAAAGTAGAGCTCTTATTTGTTTCCCAATAACTCGTTTTATTTTTATGAATAAACAAGTATAAGAGAATAATGTTGGTAAATAACTTCTATTTTTAAAAAATAAGGAACTACGAATAATTACAAAAACTAGCAGTATATTTTGTAGAAGTGCGGCAGTGCACTCGTAGCTGGTGTAATTGTGAATACTTCGCAAAACATGATCCCATATGTTTCAAAAATAAACTTGTCAATACTATGACAATATTATACTTTTCACATATTCTTACAAGAAAATTATGTTGTAATGTTGAAAAAACTAAGTTTATGTTTGTATCATAATATATTAGAATTTGTTAAATGTGTAAATGTAATCACAAATATCACCAGAAACTCTCTTAATTCTTAAAAAAATGTCTGGGTTAAGGCCAAGTTATTTTAACACAGGAAATAAAACCTCCGGCTGATGAAAACATTCCAAATTCATGCTCAGAATGGAACTGGGACCCTTTCAAGAGCACTTTGGAAAAACATCGAGGCGTTCTTAATCGTGGCTCCAATAGTCTCCCTTTTCGCCAGCTACGTGAAAGGCAGTGGAATCGTGAATTCACATTTCTCGAAATGTGCAACATGCTCGCGCTATACTCCCGCTCCGGTTGTTTAATTGATGAGATTCTCTCTCTACCGCCAACAAGCGAAACTCCTCCGTACAGTGCTGGCGGCAGAGTTACATCGCCGTTTTTGCGGCTTTTTACAATTCGTGCGAGTTTGGGCTATTTTGCATACCACTTCACACAGGTGGGTATAGTACAGGCATACGGTACAATGTAATAGCCACCAATATAGGATGTAACATTTTAGTCGGACAATCACCTACACAAAACTTTTAGAAAACAAAATGCATATACAGCGCACGTGCATCACAGGAGAAAGGAAGCCGAACAATGCAAAATATTGTTTGTACGAGAGAACTAAAATTAAAGTTTGTATCAATTCCCTTTGGTTATTGTTTCTTTTCGTTTCGAATGGTCAATAAAAACAGAAGCCTTGTTGGAACCACCATGCAACACGTATCAAATTTTACTAGATTTAATTACAAACGAATTACAAAAATATAATTTGTAAAAGTACCAAATTTAATTCTGCATTACATTCATTGCATACTTACAATGAGGACAAGCACTTTCTTTCAAAAAGTATATCAATAGTTATTTTACGAAGTCACAGTTAGTTTACGAAGATACGGTGTGATATTGCAAAGAGATCGGCAAGTTAGGAAATATTGTGCACGTAGAATACATACTTATAAATAAAGAACGAGAAAGTTTTCGATTAGATACGCAATTATTAAAAAAAAAAAAGGCTGGAGGCAGGCTGGAGGCAGGCTGGAGGGAAGGCAGGAAGCAAAAGGGGGAAGGGGGGGCCCGGGGGGGCAGGCTGGAGGCAGGCTGGAGGCAGGCTGGAGGCAGGCTGGAGGCAGGCTGGAGGCAGGCTGAGGGGGGGCGGCGGAGCGGGGGGGTAAGGGGTGGGGAGCTGCGAGCGGGAGGCCGGGGGGCAGGAGGCAGGCAGGAGGTGACGGGCTCCGCCGGCGGGACGGCGGCAGAGTGGGGGGGGGGGGGGGGGGGGGGGGGCGGATGGGCCAGCGGCGGCAGCGGTGGCCAAGGGGGGGGGGCGGTTTACCTGCGGCGGGTCCCCGGAGGCGGCGCAGGGGTGGATGTGCCCTGGCGCTAATTACCGGGCGACGGAGCGGCGGTGACGCCACAGCAACAGGAGGCGGCCGGCGGGAGGTGAGCCGAAGGGCGGAGCAATAGGAGGTCGACGAAGCGCAAGAAACTACGAAATGACCCCTAGGAATATCACGGAACTTTCTCAAGTTGTCGATTTTTGCAATTATCATTTTTCTAAACACTGTCGTAATATTAAAAATAACCATTTACTTCTGAACTAACCTTCAATTTCTACTTACTAATATTAATAACATCTCTAAAACCCGGACATTTTGGGCTCCATGTCAACGTGATTTCTCAATGCTCCTCCGTGGTATTCTAATGGAATATCAGTGGATTTATCAAAATAAAGTGAAAACTAGGGAATTTGTTTAAAATCCACAACCGTTACCAGTAAATTATATTCACGATTCTATTAGTCTATTTATTTACGAATGATTTCTCAACAAAAGTATTATTTTAACGTCAATAAGAACATTTATTTTTATTTACAAATACATGCTATATTATAATCTATGGAAAAGGTAGATATAATCTCCTTTCCATATTTCATACCTAGCAATTTCCAAAAATATCACAACAAAAGATCAATGGTAAATGTACACAACTGTACTTATGTACACCATGCAATGACAGAGCGTCAATCGTCTACGTTTTAGCTTCCCTGTCATCCACATCAGTCGCTATCCCGACAAAAGAAATCCATCGTAATTTCATTCGACAAAAGGCCTCTTGTACTGAACGTCATGCCCGAGTGCACGCGCACCAACAGCAGTCAGTCTGTCGCAGAATTCCGCCTTTGCCTCGCAGCGCGGGCCGGGGCCGGGCGTTCCTCGCAGAGGACGCTGTCCCCAACGACCCTTCAGCCTCCCAACAGCCATCTAATTACAGTCCGCTTTCCAGTGGCCGCCGCCAGCGCTGCCCGCCTGTGTGATCGGGAGGTGAAGCGACGTCCCGCTGGGCGGACGGCTCGCGTCACATCTAGTTCCCGGTCCCAATGGGAGGCAGCCTGGCGTCGGCACGGCGGTTGCTTTACGAGACGCAGTCCGGCACAGCAGGTGACAGGGAATGGTAATCGTAGTATAACGTCTCCAAACCTACAGCGAATGGAGCATTCTCTCACACGAAAAAATGCCGATTCAATTTACTTCTATGTCCACGTAAATGTTAGACAAAAGGTTTTGTATAATAACTGAATGAAAAGGTGCGTATCTGAGGCATTATTTTAAAGAGAAATGCAAAATTTAATTTGTTTTAGATACCTCGTACAAATTTAAAGCACAATCCCAAACGTAATAATATTCATCCATATAATCCCGAATAAGCAATTTTTTTTCTTCTTACGTTGATTGGTTACAGGACAATTTATCAACAGGACAAATTAAGTTTCTGTGTTAAGAAATTTTAACGTGGGCCAGGAAAGTCTCTCCGCACCGACCTGAATCAGCGGCTCTTATTAAAAATTACGTTTATGTTCGTAGCAATCAGATCACTTGGAAAAACGTGAAGAGGAACGTGGAACTCTTCCAGCATCCGTTATGATCGTGGTGAGTACGCAATTTACTTTTCTGTTTGTTACAAGCTACAATTCGTGCTACGATCATGATTTATGTTGGTAGTAGTCTCATTAGCCACTGATGCCACTATAGAGAGACCTTCGTGGCGCACTGTAGATTTTCAAAGTATTTAAAGATGTTTAACTCCGATCTACGTCTCAGAGAATGTGTATTTAAAGAGTAAGAACATTTTTCTGTGTTATATTACGAACATCATTTTGGCGTGATTATGTCAAATTTTGCTGCAAGAATGTAGACGATGCTGCAAACTGAAAACGGTTTCTATTCCACATAGGAGAACACGTTATGTCAAATTTAAAGTACGAAATAAAATTACATCAAAGTAATTACGAACGATAAATATTAAAAAAATATATCACTGAAAACGGTTTCTATTCCACATAGGAGAACACGTTGAACGTGTTTCGTAAACTACAATAATCCTCGTGTCAGTATCATTTCCAACTATCCATTCCAACCCTATTTGCTTTCTATACCCTGAGAAATATTGATTTTATTTGTTCAGATAATATGAAACGTTTAAAAAAAATTTAGTGCATGACTAATTGCTTAAACGAGTGCATCCAACCCCTATGGCAATGCTTTTTATCACCCATTTTTTTTCCAAAATTCCAGAATATGTGCATTTCTGAAGACCCGCATCACGCTCCTCACACACCGGTCACGCTCTACGCTCGCACACGTACTCTCTTCCGCGCCGGGAGAGCTGAAATCCACTCCTAGAGCATCGCAGCGCGGGAGCGTCCTGTCCAGTTGCAATCCGGGCACGTTGGCAGCGGCGATATCGCACGACACGAGTTCCCACCCCAACGCAGCCCCACCCGCCCGCCCAGCAGCCGCTCCGATGTCTCGCCGTCGGCTTCGCTGCAGTCACCGCCGCCGCCGCCCCCGCCCACGTCGCCGCGCCTCGGGGAGTACGACCAGCGCTTCGCATCCAATTAGCCGCGATTACTTTAAACCCACAGCGCGCGCGCGCGCGCCCGCCCCCGTCACTGCCACCGCGAGTGGAGCGGAGAAGAGACAAAAAGAAAAGAGGCGGCGGCGGCGGCGGCTACAGCGCTGTGCCAGCGAAGGCGACGGCGAAGGCAGCGGCAGCGGGACGGGTGGCGATGGCACGGGCGAGGCGGCAGTAGTAGCGGTGGCTATGCTGGGGTTGGCCGGGGCAATGCAAGAGGCGGTGGCGGAGACGGGTGGAGGGAGAGGACAGGAACGGGGATTGGGTCGGAGACGGAATCGGAGGCAAAGGTGGAGGTGGAGACTGTGGCGATGACGAAGACGAAAGAGGAGGTGAAGATAGAGGCGGAGGCGGAGATGGAGACGGGAACGGAAACGGAATCGGGGCAGAGCGGGGGGGGAAGGCGGGGAGGCGGAGACAACAGCTGTGGCGGCAGCGGTGTCGGAGGAAGTGCCGGATGCCGTACCGGTGGCGCAGGTGGTGAAGCGGTGAGGAGGCGGAGATGCACGCAGAGGTAGAGGCGGAGACGGAAGCGGGGCTGGGGCCAAAGGGGTGGCGGTAGCGGAGAAGGTGGAGGGGAAGCCCGAGGCACGGCTGGTGCGAAGCGGGCCGAGTGGATCGGAGAGGAGAGGAGAGGTGGCCCGAGCACGACAGAGACGTCGCACTGGCGACGGCGCGACGAGCAAGAGATGTAGGCGGAGACGTGGTGGCGCAGAGCGAGTGTCTGGTGGAGCAGTTGCGCAACTGGAGCGTCAGCTTGGCATGGACAAACTCAAAATAAACAGCGCCATGATATCTCAAATGCAAAAGTATTTATCTATAAAATATTCCGATGTTCACCAAAATTATAGTAATTTCGTTTTGGAAACAATGGATTTTTAACAAATGAGAAATAATTTATTGTCAGCACAGGATTAATTACATCCAAGAATCAAGAGAGTACAAAAGACGAAGTCTATGATCGGCAACCGAATAGAGCACTCATCATCATCATCATCATAGGAATAATTTCAAGATAATAATTTTGACTAAATCGTGGGGTACCTGTCTAAATATGTAATATTGTTCAACGCTTGTAAGAGATGAAAGTTGATATTCATACAATTTTTTTCCCATGCATATTTAAATTTTGTCTTACTAATCTTTTTGTACAATGAACTTTTGGTCATACATTTTTTCTTTAAATTTATTGGTAATAATTGCGATAAGCTTTCATTTCGATTATTTCTTTGCGATATTTATTTTTTGTAGTGTAATGTGCAAAAAACGGATGAACGAAGTTTGCACCCTACTCATACTGTTGACACTGTGGACTACGCGTCCTGTAATTCCTTTACATTGACAGATTTTCTCATTGTCTTATTTGGGTTCATATATCGTCACTGGAAAACATAATTAAGAAATAATTTTGATGTCGCATATATATGCTCCTTCTGATATTTTCATTATTCAAAGCAGTTTGATGAGCAAGTATGCTGCAGTCGAGGATGACTGCGTGTTCAATTGATTCAATTAATCAGCTGTTTTCCAGTTTCCGTAAAAGACGGTATTTTCAAAATAAAATATTTTGAGATATTGCTAAACGAGAATATAGAAAATTCTATTTTTTGAAAGTAGCAAAACAATAAGAAAAATTATATGTAGTTGCATAGGGAAGGGACAAGACATACAATGATTTGGTAAGACATATCAGTTGCTAAAACCCATCATAAAACATGAGAACTCGTTCTGTTTGTTACATTGCGCATAAGATAACAAGACAGAAGATTTAACGAATTTGAAACCATCTGGGAATGCGAGAACGCTGTTTGGCGATTACGCTGATTTTGACGCGCTCACGTATCCTTATTCCTCTCATGTTTTATGGACTACTCAGCGTTTCCCGAGAGGGTATCTGATCTCGGACCAGTGCCGCACCGACCTGCGCCTTATCGCGAGGTGTGGGCGGCGGCAGCGGTGTTGGCAGGGACGCTGGGGGCAGAGGTGGCAGTCGTGGCGGTTGCGGCGTTGAAGGTGTTGGTGATGGTGTTGGTGGCGGCGGTGACGGCGGTGTCAGCGAGTACGCAGGCAGTGGAGGGGGCAGGTGAAAAGGTAACGGGGTGGTGGAGGTGGTAGTGGTAGCAGCGTTGCTGGTGGTGGTGGCGATGACGGTGTGGTAGCGGAGGTGGCGGCGGCGGTAGCGGCAGCGGTGGCGGCGGTGGTGGCAACGGCGGTGGCGGTGGCGGTGGCAGTGGCAGCGGCGGCGGCGCGGTGGCAGTGGCAGTGGCAGTGGCAGTGGCGGCGGCGGCGGCTGCGGCGGCAGTGGGAGCGGTGGCGGTGGCGGTGGCGGTGGCGGTGGCGGTGGCGGTGGCGGTGGCGGTGGCGGTGGCGGTGGCGGTGGTGGCGGTGGCGGTGGCGGTGGCGGTGGCGGTGGCGGTGGCGGTGGCGGTGGCGGTGGCGGTGGCGGTGGGGCGGCGGCGGTGGGACGACGGAGACGTGGCGGTGACGGTGGCGGTGGCGGTGGCGGTGGCGGTGGCGGTGGCGGTGGCGGTGGCGGTGGCGGTGGCGGTGGCGGTGGCGGTGGCGGTGGCGGTGGCGGTGGCGGTGGCGGTGGCGGTGACAGTGGCTGTGGCGGTGGACACGAGGTAGCGGGGAGGCGGGGTGGCGGCGGCGGTGGGATGCCGGAGACGGCGAGGGCGTGGGTGGGGGCTTGGGGGGAGTGGAGGTGGGTTTGTGGCGGGCGCCTCGCGCAGTCGGGGCGCGTGCGCGCAGCGATCATTATCCACGCGTGAACAACGTCCCGCAGCCACCGCCGCACGTTCGCCCGCACGCGACGGCGCACAGTAGTTCAGAATGGCAGGAGAAAGTACAAAACCAATTGTTTCAATTTAAAGTGCGTGAGATAATTGTATTTACGTCAAATTGCTAATACTCAATTCAATAAAGCAGGTGCATTTATGGTGTCATAGGAGCTAAACAATTTTATGAATTACGGAAATATGACCTATAGTGAACTGTTATTGAGTACAACTCGGTGGCAAAAATTTGCAAAATAAATTAAAAATATAATAATAATAATAATTTAGTCTTGTGTATTTACAGTCTGCAAAAATGTTGAATTCTAAAACTTAAGACAGACATAGTTCACAATGAATATTCTTGAAGATTTAATATTACAATATCGAACAGATTATGTATTTTTTAGAATCACAGTAAAAGGGAATTCAAAATATAGAGAGAAATTCAAATAATATTGGCTAATATCAAATTGGAACTGAAATAGTTTTGTTGCCCAATGAAACTTCAGTAGGAAATATCGACGGGTATCGGAGAAGTGGAATCTTGGACCCTCGTCCAAGTATCTGGAGTAGCATGTAATTGAACGCATTTGAGACGTTTGCGTCCATAATTTTCGGTCTAAGTAGATAAATAAGTCAATAAAAATAAATTAACTTAAAATAATTAAAATAAGTTAAATAAATTAAAATAAAATTAAAATAAAATAAAATAAAATAAAAGGAAACGGTTAAAATAAAACACATTAGGGGGCGAAGGGAAGTGGGAATCGGAAATGTTAGGGCAGAGGCGTTGGTGCGGACGATTTTCTGTGGTGCTGTTTGTTTTCAGGTGCGGTGGAGGCCAAACACTGGAAGGAGAATGCCTGACGCCCGCGCCAAATAAATAAATAGTTTAAAAACCGGATTGATTAGCATGTACTCGGCTTCTGACGGCACGTTTTCCCCCTTCAGGGGTTTTTTCCTCAGCCGTATCTTATGGTCTCTTTTCCACGGCATTGATGCGATAAAAAGACCATTTGGGGTGAATACCAGAATACGAAAGGTTAGAACGCGGTAGAATGTACGTATTGTAATGGCTTAAAGGCCTTCGGCCTAGCCACTTAGCATCACGTTCTCTAATTTGTATGTAATAATTACCTATTAAATAAATAAAAATAAAATAATTTTCGGTCAGTTAAGCGGAGAAAGCGCTCTCTTCATTGGGCGCACTGTGGGGCGCCGTCAGAGCCGCGCTGCTTGTCACCCGCCGCAGGTGCGCGGCGTGGCGCGGGGCGGCGCGGCGCGGGGCGGGGCGGGGCGGGGCGGGGCGGGCGGGCGGGAGGGGCGGGGCTGAGGCGGGGCGGGGCGGGGCGGGGCGGCGCGGGGCGGGGCGAGGCGGGGCGGGGCGGCGCGGGGCGAGGCGGGGCGGGGCGGGGCTAGGCGGGCGGGGCGGGGCGGGGCGGGGCGGGGCGGGGCGGCGCGAGGCGAGGCGGGGCAGCGCGGCGCGGCATTCCGGAGGCGACAGCGCGCATTGCGGTTCGCGCGCGGCTGGAAGCCTTCGCAGGTGCGCGCCGAGGCCAGTTGAATAAACGAGGGAATTCCTCGTTCATTCATCTACGCTCTGCGAGGTCGTAGATGCCATTCAATTCACTCGCATCGGATTTCTGATAGATGAAATTAAAGCGATCTAAAAGTCGAAGTCTACACACGTACGTACACTTCATTCCGCTGAATAACACACAATTTGATTTCGGAGGCATGATTATCAATTGATCGAGTTTCAACGGTAACACTTAAGACCACTCTAAAAATCACTATTTCACCGATCTCTTAAGTATCTTCATCCCGGGATTTCGATAACCTGTAATTAAAAACGTTTATATATTCTCTCAGTTATTAGATATAGTAACATTCCGTCAAAAGCTGTACAGTGTCAGCATAGTTGTGGATGTCTGAATATCTGAACGGAAAAATTTTAACTCCGATTAATAAAATAATTCGTTTCCTGTTTTGCAAATTGAGCAATGTAATTTACCTAATAGTGACGGAATGAGTTAAATGTTCTACCCTTTATCACCCGGGTATATTATGTGGGATAAATTAGCACCCTTGCTCATTTTACTCATGCGCGGGTTATAATGTAATATGTATTTATTATTTACCGTTTGCTTTGCTTGTGCGAATCTGAAATCTACAAAAGCATCAGGAAACAAAATCAGGAAATTTTATTTCAAATTCAATTCGCCTTAATTTCAAAGCTATTTCTATTTTTCTTCTACTACACTCTCACACATGTCGAGAGACCCCTCAGGAGTTTGCACCGGTTCTCGCCATCCAGCGGGGGAACATCACCGCCAGCTCCGCGATAAAAAAAAGCCCTATATTTACGGGAATAACGACTTTTGCAGTGGACGCGCCCGGAATCACTAATCAATCACTCAAAAAACAGACTTCTCTTAATTTCTCCTTCAGACTCACTAACTAGTCCAGATCCTTAGACAGAAGCCACTTTCTTCTATTCTCTATATTCGAACTTGGCTCAAGATTATCATTCAGAATCGTCCGAAAAGAACTATAACTACGAAGATGGTAAGGAACCATTCATAAATTACGTGACGTCCTTAAGGGGGAGGGTGTCAAGCGAATCTCAGCTAATCTTACGTGGGGGAGTCTCGGCAAATATGACGTCATTTTTTCGCTAAAAACAGGGCTAAATTGCGAGAAAATTGAAACAATTTAAGTAGAACACGTTTCTATATTAAAATACGGCTAAATCTTGCGAAATAATTTTTATCGCGGTTATGTGAATGCTACAATAAGTAGCATAGTATGTCGAGAAAAAGAATCTAACAGAAATTACCAAACTTTTCATCATTAATGAGATAAATCTCATTACCTGTATTTTTACAGAAATTTTAAAGAAAAATTACACAGCGTTTTTAGAAGTGCATTAATACTCATTGTAGTTCAGTCACTCTTTTTTCTAAATACTAGTCATAAATATATACAATTAAGCAAATTATATTTTTTAAATATATATCAATGCAATCAATCACCAATTAAAATATTTACATAAAATCTCACGTGAGATTAGAAGGAGGGGGAAGGGGTCGAGCCAAATCTCACGACATCTCACCATGGGGTGAGAGGGAGTCGAAAAATCTCCAAAATCGCCTCACGTAATTTATGGACGGCCCCTAACTGTTGCGTCGACGCTGGAGGCAGCGTCCAGCATCGGCGCCCCAGCTTGTTCACCGCCCCAGCGGCGTAACGTTAATTCCCGGGTAGTGCCCCCACCTCGGCCGCCGCTGCCGTGCAGCTCCGCACCACACCCAACGCTCGGGCAGCGCAATTTATATTCGTAAATATTTAACAGCGCTCGCATCTTAGGGAGCTTCCGCGCCGCCTTTTCTTCGGGGTGTGCCGTAATTTCTGCGCCTGCCGTCTCCTCTCTGCCCCCCCCCACTCCCACCTTCACCGCCCTTACGTTGTAACGTATAAGGGTAATTAAACGCCGGCGCGATTATGAATTAAGTTACGTCAATACATAAATCGTTGAGCATTTGCCTTGCGCCTAAGAGCACCGCCTTATCGCTTAATTCCAGACGCTATGGATACGGATCGAGCGATGTGCATCACGGGCTAATCCATGATACACGGCCCGCGTTCGCGTTGCCTGGCAACGGCGCGTTGTGAAAAACGCCAGTACCAGCGCCACCGCCGCCCCCGCCCTCAGGTTTCACTTCCGCGGAGCCCTTCGGGGCGCAAACCTTTAAGTTTATTAAAGGTAGGAGGCGAATTCTGCGGGGAGACGATTACGAGAGGAAGGACGATCCGAGAAAAGAAAAAACGTTTGCGAAAACTCAGGTGTCGTGTTGGATTGAATGGTACGTGAGGTCGGGTTGATCATCATGGAGTATCAGGTAATTGCGCTCACGGAGATCAGAATACAAAACGACTGCAGAATTTGTGACAAAATACATGTGTGCGCATGTTCTGCATGCGCGATTTCGAAGATAATGACCAGCTTGGGTTGGAATAATTTCTGTGCTATTCAGTTGGCGGGAGATCTTTTTGATTCAACAGAAACCTTCCGTCATTCAAATGTTGCATAATTCTCATTCAAAAAATCACGAGACAATGAAAAATAATAATTGAACCATAATTCATCAATATTCATAAAGTATTCTTGTTCCTTCATCGAAATTCCTGGGAGAAACATGCCTTTTAACTGAAATTCTTTGACTCACATTCGAGCCACCTCTTGAAGACGATCACGAAGTAAATTAATGATATTGTAAATATCTTATTGGTGTTCATATTTAACTTGGAAAACACGGAAGAGTGTACAAAATACATCACAAATACTAGCTTCTCTGGAGTAGCTTTTTATAAAATTCTTTAACTTGCAGAAGTTCAACTGAAGTGTTACACACTTCCCTTTTTGAGGTGCATTTCAAATGTAGCTGTAATACTAGCTTTTCCAGCAAAGAAATTATTGAAAAGTCCGCAATTTGCAGACGTTCCACTGAAGTGTCATATAATTCCTCATTCCAGATCCAACGCTCTCTATACTGATCCGCGGAATTCCACCTCGAAGATACGTTGGAGACGATGCTGCTCCCCCGCCACGCCCCACCCCCCCTCTTCAAACGCGCGACAAAAGACGGCAGCCGAACCATGCACCGGTTCGCCGCGTCGACTTTTCTCCCTTTCTCCGGAATCCCTCTAATGAAATTTATGGAAATTCGACTTTCCAACAATATTAATCATATCCCGATTGTAAACTACTGCTCCTATCCGCCATATGATAACGGCGGGCCTCATGCATAAATTCATGGCCGCCTATAAAATAGCCAGTGCGCGGCGGCGATGGAAGGAGTGGAGGGGCGGTGGCGGGGGGTTGTAGTCGCCCGCCAGTCCGCATGCCGTCTTTCGGGAACGGAGCGGAGCGGAATAAAAGGAAACGCGGTGGTGGCGTCTGCCGTGCAGAACACCACAACCGTGATGCTCGTGCTTTGCCAACGGCTGGCAAGCGGATTCTGTACGACCAAACACAGTGGAGCTGTTTCATGATAACCTGATGTCAACTACAAAACCAAATTGGTCACACCGAATCTTCTAAAAAGTAATAAATAAAATTGAATAAAATCAGGATTTATCCTAAATCATTGTTCGGCTTGGAGGTGTGATTGCTCAAATTCCGTTGCTCAAATTGCTCAAATTAAATTTCGTTGATTGGAAACTCTGAGACCGTTAAAGTAACGAAAATGTACGAAACGGCTGTGAATGGATACCTCTGAAGAGGTAAATTTCTTTTAAAAACGTAGAACAAGAAATATACTTGGAAAATAGAGCAAAAAACAAAACATCTTAATATAATAGTTTAATTACATTCGCTGGTAAATAAAACTGAAATTATTATGAATCTCAGAAGTCCGTGACATTTATTTCCTTTTTTAATTAAAAACATCGGTTCATTACCAATTTAAGTAATTTTTTTTATTCAAAATTCAAGTAGTTCACTTAGTGTAGGGATCACAGAATTTTGAAAATGTGCACAGAATTTACTTCTCTCCACAGCACGTCATACGCAGTTTTAACTGTTTTTTGACGTTAAATAAATAAAATAAAAAAGTACTACTATCAGACACAAAATAACATCCACATTCCACAATTTTCAATATTCATGATGTGCGGTCTTCGAAAGAAAAATGGTAGTTACAACGTGAACGTGCCCGCCATTACAACTATTATATTTACATTAACATAAATTTAATTTCTCACATCCACTAATTTGTATTAGTCTACCTACTGCTTATTTTAACAACTAAAATTAGGGGAAAATATTTATATTGAATTTCCTTTTTGTGTCATACGCCCCGCTTGTTTAAACAACTGAAATGAAGGTGTAATCATTATATTAAATTGACTTTCTTTTGTCAGTGTCAGACGCCCTTCCCTCCACTGTGCGGCGCCCGTGCCCACCGATTCGCAGGATGGCGCCCGACGACCGAGCCGTCCGGACGCCGGGGCGGCTGGCGGCCGATTCCGGACGATGTCGCCCATTAGGGCGGGCGCGTCTGCGCCATTTCAATCCCAAATGACGCCATCTCCGTCCCAGCTCGCGCAGTAATTCTACTTATAAGAGCGGGCGGGCGCGCGGGTCGACGAGTAGCTAGTAAACGCAGTCGTCGGAGTGGTTCAGTTCCGTGTTGGGTCCCTGATCAGAAGCTTTCTGACTTCCAGATGGTTCAGCTGATATTTAGGTGTGTCGCAAGGCACAAACAACGGTAATTACTACCCATGGTGTAAAACGTAACAGTACTATCAATAGGAAGCAAGACTATCACAATAGATAGTTTAGAACAAATGCATAAACTACAAAGGCCATTTAAGGTAATATTGAGAAGATAATATTTTGAAATTGAACTCGTAGTGAATTAATTGAAATTACACACGGTATAAAAGTACACAATTTCATCAAATCGCTGCTATAAAATTACTCTTTGGAAGTGCCAAGTCGAAAAAAAAAGCGAAAAGCTTGAGAAATATATCTGAAGGAAATCGTATCGTCATTATAGTAAAATACGGTGCTTATTAAATTTCTGACAAGTGAGACTGCTTGGTAAGTTAAGCTCCTAACAGTTGTATATTCCAAAAAAACCAAGTTTTGAAATTACTAATTTTTTTACTGACAGCGGGACTTCTTTCAATTCTCCTGATATTCTTTTTATCAATTTCCAGTCAACCTTTTTCAAAAGTAACAAAGGAGCGATCTGCGAATAATAAAACAATGAAATTCAAGTATAAATCAATTGAATTACAGATCGCTGGTAAATCTTCGATCGTATCACAGTTGGTACCGCATCGGCAGACGTCATTGGAAACGATTCCTTGGCGGAGCGGCCTCCCGAAGGCTGGCGGCTGCTCGGCCATCAGTCGGCGAGGGGCGTCATTTCAATGGCAAATGACGCCATTGGCGTGCGAGTGCCCGCCGTAATCCCAGTCATAAAAGAAAAACGCCCGCGGACGCCCAGCGTCCCGACAGATGCGCGCATACTGTACGACCGGAGCCGGCGTCTCCCGTTCGTCGTGGAGCACTCGCCATCGTAATTACACGCGTTCGCGTAAAGAGAGGAACAGATAGGCGAGGAGAAAGGCCAATGAGATAAAAGACAGGGCAAGAGAGGAACAGATAGGCGAAGAGAAAGAACAATGAGAAAAAAGAGAAGGATAGGTGGACGAGTCAAAGAGAGAGAGCGGGAGAGGGGGAGAGAGAGAGAGAAGGAGAGGGAGGGAGAGGAAAGGAAGAAAGAGAAAAAGGAAAAAGGAAAGGAAGGGATAGGGAGGGACTAAGGGAAAAAGTCAGAAGGAAAGTACTAGATAGAAAGAGAGGGCACGACAAAGAGCAAGAGAGAAACTATGAAATGTGAATCAGATGTTAACTTGGAAATGTAAGAGGCTGTCTGAGTCAACATACTGCGCTAATATCGTACGACTGTCACAAAATTACCAACACATTCGGACCATCTTCCAGAACATGGTTCACAAACAAACAGCAAATTAACGTGTTTCAAAATCACGTCTAAATTTGATAGTGGTTTTCATAAAGGTCTCGGCTATCCAGGCTACGAAGTGGTGACTGCTAGATAGCACAGCCCTCAATTCGTCTAGATTTCTGACACCTGCGACTATTTTCTCAACGTGATGGCTGCTACCTTCTGCTTTGAAACCGTTGCCACGTTTTTCCTACTTCTACCTATCATGTTACTAAAATCGACTTTTTAACACCAATGAAGCCGATGTTTTACCACAAAAAGTTTTATTTAAATAAATTATTTATTTTCTTCGCAGAATAATATTTAATTTCTTAGCAAAAATATTGAATAATGTATTTACACAGATTATAATATCCTTAAATCCTTGCAGCACCAAAGACCAATTGCTGTAAAAACATGAAGAGCTCTTCATATTGATTTAATACGTATTATCATTTCGTTCAACTACTCACAATTTAATTAAACACATGAGCAAGTACTTTATGTTACTGCGGTGCAGTGAAACAACATTTTCGTACTGTGATGATAATAATAATTAATCAGGTTAATCACTGATACCTCTTTCTAAAATAAACAAACGCTCAAACAAAAATCAGAAATGTATTACACGCCATAAAACCGAGAGCAGCATCGGCGTAACCATCTATATTACCGGCCCCGGGATAACTCTTCCGCAAGCGGCAATACCGCTGCCCCAGGGTTACCTCTGCGGGGCGGGGCGGGGCGGGGCGGGGCGACTCCCCGCTGAATATGCATGCAAATTCTTACGGGATTACCGCGGAACAGTGGGTTCCGGCGCCGCAACAACCCTAATGAACCGAGTGCGCCCAGGAGCGGAACGGGTCTTACACGGGCGCAATTAATTTGGACCTAAATCTGGACGTCTTGCGGGAGTGGCCGGCCGCGCTGTCTGTTGCTCGCAGTGGCCCTGGATTTACGAGCGCGCCGGTGAAGGATCGCTCGCGCCTGCCTCTTCCTCCCCGCCCCCTGGCTCGGCACGAGAGAGCGGAAGAACCTACCTACTTGTCTGGGACCGGAAATGGCCCCGGGTTTGGGAGTGATCTTCCTTGGTTTTGCGAGTGAGACGATGGGGTAGGGGTAGGTGCTTTGATTATGGGTTGGAAGTGGGATGATGAGGTGACAGCATAAGAAGAAGCTGAAAGAGAGAGAGAGAGAGAGAGAGAGAGAAAGAGAGAGAGTTGTAGAAGTAGCAAAGGAGCAGCGTATGAACACGTCGTGCGTAAGACACTTCTTTTCCAGAAATTACGATAATGGAATTTGTAGGTAGAAACAATAAATCTGATTCATATCCACTATCCTAAATTCCTAGAGAGAGCATGCAATCAGAAATATGAATTCATTAATAGAGGGAGAGAGAGGGATGGTGAGAGAAGAGAGGGAGGGTGAGAGAAGTGAGAGGGGGAGAGAGAAGGAGAGAGAGGGAGCGAGAGGAAGAGAGAGGGGAAGAAAGAGGGGGAGGGACAGAGAGATGAAATATTATAAGGATAAGAAGAGGTTAAGAAAATAATCTGCCAACTTCTTCTGTAACAGTCGTATCCTCGGATTTGGAAATTATACTCCTGGGATTTCAGAGTGATCTGTGGGGACGGGGTTGGGAGAAAAATAATTGTAATATAGAAGAAAAAGAATGTATACTCCAGAGGATTGTGAAGAAAGGAGGAGGATTGTGAAGAAAGGGGTTTTGGGGAAGAAATAATAAAGAAAAGAGATTTAACTGAACGCTGGTATCGAACACAACCATTCCAAACGATCTTGCGATGGAGTACAGTTTTCAGAAAGAAAAAAAAAGAATATGACCAGGGCTTACATTTTATTCGGTTCATTTTTGGAGAAATGCATGTTATAAAGTTTAATTTCCTATTAATAAATTCATTGCAGGCGCAAAGGCAAAAACCCAATAAATTTTTCCGGGACTAAATCCTCTAAAATTATCTTTTGAGAGTCATAAATCTAAGGCACGAATCCAATGGGATTCCTTAATTGCGAGAGAAATGGAGACAGAAATGATCAGCAACATAAAATACTCTCTTTTGGACATACTAAGAAATGTTACCACCAAAAATTTAGAAGCGGATCTATTGTACAGTTTAGTCATCAAAACTTATAAATTCATTAAAAAAAATATTCACAGTCCACTACGAGTAGAGGTTGCACTAAGAGTGGGACGAAATGTAATGATCAATAACACTTCTAATGCACTGTCAAATACCGAGCTTTTTGAACTCTAGAATGAGTACCATTGAGCCCATTGAGTTCTTTTTTTGGAACAGATATGACTGTCCTCAACAGAAACCATCAACATTTTTGGGAACTTTTCTTCCAGTTTTAATTAAAATACAGTAATTACTATTATCGACCTAAATGATCGAAGAACGCATATGGAGTAATATCTCCGTCAAGAAAGTCGTAGATTCGAATCCCGCCCGATTGGGTGATTGTTTCTTGTCTTTCATGAGGGTTTGTTGTATTAGAGTATTAGTGGACTTCGTGCATAGGTTGACCCCCTGTTTCGAGAAGATTGCAAATTTCTTACAAAATAGTGTGCCGATTTTAGATATTCCTCGTTGGAGTGTAACTTTATCTGGAAAAGCCCTACAAATTTAATGAATATTACTCACAAAAGTTATGAGTCCTTCATCAAATATTGCACTTAAATTACAAAATCACCGTTCATGGTTTGTACCGTGGATGGTTTGTACCACATACAAAATAACCGTAGATGGTTTGTACTTTTAAGTCCGTGTGAGATGCTTATGGTGTACACAATCCTTCATTTTAAATTTTAAACAGTCATTTTAATCTAAGTTTCACAATTTTATTGGGAAAGCTTCACGCGGATAACTTAATATCTAGCCACTGAGTGTAGTGAATAGGCACAGAACAACTGCCGACGACGGCACAATATCGCTCTATCGATTTAGGTCCACGTAAACGCAAAATAATGAAGTTAGGCGGAGGTGAGCGGGGCAGACCAGGTACCCTGACTGCGGCGGCGGCGGCTGTGGGCCAGAGTTACGCCCAACTTGTGCACATGAGTCATTTCCCCGCTAACTCTCCACGTCCGAGGGCGCCCGCCGCGCGGTAAATGAGCACAGAGCCGCAATATTACTCGCAATGCCCGCCCGCCCTCCCGCCCGCCACCGGCTTGTTTAGTCTCCGTTAGGTTGGTAAGCCCGTGCACACGCGCTAACTGCGCACTAAATATTGCGCACGAGCATTAGGGGACGCGTCGATTTTTCGAGGGATTTGCCACTAGTTGCCCGGTGCTCCCTGGTGGTCCGGCGATATATTACCACTCTGTTCATTAACGCGAAAGATACCCCGTAGAACACACCGCCCTAAGGTATTTACGGCTTTCTAGTATTGATTTAGTGTCGCCTGTTTCGTGGCTTTCCGAAAAATGATTAAGCAGCATCGCTAGCTGTGCAAGCAGGTACACACGATCACAATTGGTAGTAAATTAAAACCAGTGAGGATACTTGAAAACTGAGAAGTGTGTCACAAAAGTTCAATAAATCCGTTCGCTCTCCCCTAGTGCCATTACACACGTTCATTATCACATGTGTTCACCGTGATTCAACACTCCATACAAAAGTGCACACCCTCATCGCACAATACTGACAGAATTGTGCTGCCAATAAAACGCAGGAAACTTTGCGTGCTTGCCGTGCACTCGAGGATTCGAATTTTGATTCCCTGCCCGCTTCGAATTCCGAATAAGCGATAGGTAATTACGACCGCCAAAGCACGAACTATCTGGAGGGAGGCGAGAGGTAGGAATTTTGAAAGTAAAGCCGTTTCCTCACACGTAGATTGTGCGTGCGTGGGTGGTAGAAAAACGAAATTCAATTCGAAACAATATCCCTATTATTTGTGCCTTTCATGTGCCTGCCGCCGCGAGATTATTCCGGTTTTTACACGCACGACAAAAGGGGATATAGGCGGCACCAGTCAGCAATGGCTGCGTGGACAAGGTCACAAAGAGGGACGGTGTGGTGGAAGAGAGGAAGTGTGTGTGTGTATGAGAGAGAGAGAGAGAGAGAGAGAGAGAGAGAGAGAGAGAGAGAGAGAGAGAGAGAGAAAGAGAGAGAGAGAGAAGGCAGAGAAAGTAACAACTGAGAGTTCGCTCTACCACAAAAAGGCTAGTGAGCATCCACGCGCTACATGGCAACAAAATGCCGTCGAAATACTACACATTTTGCTAGCAGAGAGGAAACATCAAAATGGAAGACGAGTAATTGCTTGAATTTTATGTTAATTTTTTAAAATAATCAAGTAAAAATATACGAAAACCAAAACCAAAAAGTAAAATTGCACATTTTATTTCTTGTTAGATGATTTTGGCAAGCTTATGTTTCCATGAATGGAATTTGAAATCCATCCGTGTGGAGCATGAAACAGGACCAGACATGGAAAGGAAAGAGAGAATGCGATACAAGAGGGGCTAGTGGACAGCGACGACAAAATGCCATCCACATTTTGTAGGTGGTAGGCAAAGAGGGAAAACAATGTAGAAGCAAGAGCGACAAATAAACCATGCAAATACATGTGATAACACTAATATTGCATAAACACTAATCTTAACTCTTAGGAAATGAAATCTCCTTCTTACGCTGAGGTTTTTTTTTTTTGCATATTCAATATGGTTGGTTTCATTTTTATTTATGAAGAAGTAACTGATGTACTACAGTAAAAAACATACTTGATCGGGGTTCATTGGCGACATATTTATTAAAATAACGTAATCTGAATTATTTCCCGTACATTAATATTTCGAATAAATTAGAAATCGTCCTTTGAAAATGTTATGAACATACATCATAATAAAAACGTTACTTGCCCAGTACTTGAGAGGCGTTTACACCATGAGAATAAATGAATAAACAAACATATGAGTTATGTAAAAATAAAGAACATAATGCAACACACTAGAGTAAATAAAAGAAAAAAGCATTTTTTCAGAAATACTTTATCACAGAATACACACATCGAAATATTTCATCGAACTCGCCAGAAAAGAAACAAGGTGCTCTTGTAAACAAGAACTAAAAAAGCTCCTTCTCACTGACCGCAATCTGTCATCATTTCTCGAACACATGTTTTTGCAAGCACGACTGCTCTTATCATGCGCGGTTAATTTCGACTCGAAACACCAGACAGTAAACACACGCACAAGGGAAACACTGAGGGCTCTGAACGTCCCACGTCTGGCAATACCTCCGCGCCGAAGGTCTGCGTCACAAAACACATTCGTATCTCTCGCCCCAACATGGGACTTGCCGGCTTCGTCGCCAGCATCCCATTCAACATTCACTCCCTCCCTGCGTCCCGGCCCCTGCGCGTTTCCGACCCGTTAAACTCCACGCGACGCGACATAAAAATACAAACCGTTAATTTACATAACATCGTTTGTGATGAAAATACTGTTAAAAGTTCACACACACGCGTGGGGCAAGAACGCTGTTTTATCCCTCCCAGCCTTCGCCCGCCCGCCCTTACTCGCTGCCTGAGCTATCCGCCAGTTTCCTGGCCTCTAGCCGTCGCCACCACGATTCCCTCCCGCTTGTCCACTTGGTGCGTTCATAAATTGCGAAAGTAATTTCATCTTTTTTGTTTCACGCGCCGACCGCCGCACCGCAGCACCGGTCGTCCGCGGCGAGACTGCTCTTTCAAACGCGTTGCACAGTGGGTGCAGATAATACGCAGATCATTGAACTAAATATATTCTAATGAAAAATATATCGTTAATAAATAAAAATACGGAACTGTGAGAATGAAATTAGTATCTCGGTTTCATCGATTTTCAAATATTACCGTTCTCTTTATAAATTAGTTAACTTATTTTTTGAGAAAGTCGAAACACTCTTAATTATACGTACTGTCGAAACAAATCGTGAATCTTTTACCGTTTTCTTAATTTTCATATTTCGAGTATTGTAAATGTGTAGATGAAATAGTACTTACACGTAATGCACTCGACTTATATCTAACAGTTGAAGAATGCATCAAGCCAGTGTTTGTGCCCAAAACGCTTTGCTCTTCGAATTTGCTTCTCCCGTTCGGCCATTCCCTTCATTTCCAAATGATCGCAGTGATTTGGGACGAATTGCAAAATCAAAATTAATATTGACATCGTTCGCAAATTAAATATTTTCTTCCATATCTCTGATAAAAGGACATCAACAAAACGTTCCTTAACATTACCATATTTTTTTTTTGCGATTTTTGACACGTTTCGCATTTTTTTTTTTTTTTAGTTTCAGACACGTACTCTATGATCCATCGCAGACCAGATGTTTTTAATATTAGTTGAAATGTTTGAGTGGCTACAAAGGAATCTTGCTGCAATAATGTGTTGACAGTTTGTTCATAATCTGCAATATCATTTTAAAAAAATAATGAAAAAAGTATTTTTATCAAAAAAAAAACAAACTTTATTTGGAGATGATGCGTGCTATTGATCCATTTCGAACCAACGCTGCACCAGCGCTCACTCTGACAATGTAATTGCAATGGTCATTTAAAAATGTAATAGCTGGATTAAGTTTAAAAAAAAACAATTTTTATCTGAGAAGTGCTGTCAAAGGACAACTCTTCACTGAAGTTATTTTTATTTCTAAATAATTCATCGAATGTTCATGTAAAGAACAAATTGTGAATAAACAGTTGTTTCAAAAAAAAGCTCAGCTCGCTCCGCCGCCGGTCGTTTGTTTGCGATGGCCGTCAGCGCCGCGTCGGCGTCCGCGTCGGCCCCACGTGTCGCCCCGCGCGTTCGACATCGGAAGTGCGCCACCGATCTTTCTTCCGACGCCGCCCCTCCCGCGCCGCCCGCCGCCAGAGCTTCCGACCGTACTTCGACGGCGCCCCGATAACAATGTTGTGATCTATGTAGGCCCTTAATCAACTTCCCGGGCATTTGCAATTCAATAATATAATTCTGCGTTCCGCCGCGCCGCGAGCATGGCGCCCGACAGAGGGACGAAGAGGGGGGGGGAGGATGGCGGTGGGAACGGGCGAAGAGGACGAACGACAGAACAAGAGAGACAGAAAGAGGCAAATAGAACCGCTGCTAGCGCGCGTGTGGCGCGACGCGCCAGTCAAATTTTTCACCGCACAACTACGTAATTCCTATTGGTTTGATTATCAAATGAAGGGGGTGCTTGATTGTTCATTTCGAACGCGAAGTGGGAAGGGACGAAGAGGGGTGGGAGGAGTCGGAGGGAACGTTACCAGGAGAGTGGGTAGAGCGATGACATTTACGGAAAGAGACAACGAGGAGAAATAGTGGAACCAAAATTAGAGCACTGCAACAGGCGAACAATACAGTGATGAGAATTAGCGAGCACGAAGGGGGAGGAAGCGAAAGATAACCATTACTGTTGTTAGTTTGGAAGAGGGATACTGCTGTACTGCATGCCATTGAAAGTGTATAAGAGCTACCGTGCGTGTGTATGGAACCCACATAGATCAAACATACATGATTGTGGAATTGAATTAAGACGTAAAACACAAACGTCACCAAGAAACAAGGCGACATAAAACAAACCGTAACAAGGATGGAAATCAACAAATCAATAACTGAGAATGCTCGAAAGGAGGTGTTACAGCGCGTTGGCATTTGGTTTCGCATCTTCACAAAGCAGCCCTGTTTTCACTCGCGTCAATTTCCTAGCGACCGTGCTGTCACGCATGCGAGTCCCCCTCCCCCGTCCCTTCGCACACAACCACCGCGTTGACGCAGGTGCTATTTCGCGCCTCCCACGCTTTCAATAATACCGCGTGCATATTCAGTAATTTGCGACGCTTACTCGATTGGACTTCAATCAGCGGTTGGTGGCGCGTCGTGGTACGCAGCGTGTTCAATGATAGCGGCGCGCGCTCCTCCATTCCGCGGTCACTCACATCCCCCGAATTGCTCGTTTCCTCAGGTCTCGCAATCCGCTTTTAGGTTGTCGGTATCTTCATTGTAAACATTCGGCCATACTTCACTCGGGTATCACTTTGTGCGCTTATGATGTATATGCCTTTATGAATGTTGTCAAGTCACCAATACTCCTACACATAGTAACTTTGTTGTCTCTAAGCCTCTCTACAGTTTTTTAACGACTCCGGTTATTGTCTTAGGCCTAATGCAAAGCTTGAAAACGCACTGTGATATCTGATGAAACTGAATATTTTAAGTGAAAACAAAATGTGTTAATTTTTTCTCTCTGAACCTGTGGGTTTCAATAAGCAAATAAAAAACACGATGATGAAAAAGTGAAACACGAAAATAAAACTCTGTCCCTCGCTCACTCTAAAATTGACATAATTTAATAAAATATTATACAATTGCGGAAGAACTTGAAAATATTGGAACTGAAAACAAGCACTTTCCTTTCCACATACTACTATAATTCTGTCCAGCCTTATAAAATAACTGAGTTAGTGGCAAAGCAGATATTGTCTATTTTTTCTTGAAAATTGTATTCGACTGGACATTGCAGACCTTTTTATATTATTCACCTAGCCACAAAGTGTCGAGTTAATTTATGAATATTAACTTGTCAATATATTTTATTCTGGGTTGAGCTTGCTCGCCCCCATACCCAATTCGTGATACTTCAATCACATTGATAATGTCTTGAGGCCCGCTTACCTTCCATTATACGATTACCCGCGTATTATTCAGCGAATACTTATTTACCCAGGCGACAATTTTATGATAAAACCATTTAGAAACTGGAGACGAACCAGTAGAGGCAGCTGCATCACACAGTGGAGCTGTAGCGCGATTCTCAACGCCGATTCACCTCTAACAGGCGAAGGGCACGGGGTGAAGTGAGGGTGAGGGCGAGGGTGAGGTGAGGTGTGCGAGAGGGAAGGGCATGGGGCGGGGGGAAGGCGGGGGGGGGGGGGGAGCGCGGTGGCAACAGACAGCGAAATGCGCGGGCGGTCAATGCAAGATTGATCGTCGGCGCGGGCGGCGAGGGGGGCGTGGCGAAGGGCGTGGCGGGGCAAGGCCGGGGCGAGGGCGAGGGCGAGGGTGAGGGCGAGGGCGAGGGCGGCCGCCGAGCTGCGGTCGCGCGTTGCCGCCCGCCCATCCCTCCGCGCGTGTCTCATGCTTTTCCCCGCGGCCGGAACCCTCCACCCCATCCCCTCCCTCATCCCCGCCATGCCCCGCGCTCCTGCGGCCGCACTGCCCGGCGGCCGGCAGCGGCAGCGGCGTCGCAGTGCAGGTGCCGCGTTAAAGCAGACTGCCCGCGGGCGCGCGCCGCGTTGCCTCCCCCCTCAACGTCTTTCTACGCGCCTCCTGCAACTCCCTTGCTGCCAAATCACGAAACAGCACTTCAGAAATCGGCTGATTTCCGACCGTTACACTTCACAGCACATCGTACGCCTAGAAAAACGTATGTGGTGGGTATAAAAGTGACGGACTGCCTCGGCAGCATAGCTTTCTATTACTTCTAGTATGTACCTACTGCGTCAGATCTAGCCTGTGACTAAGTAAAGAAAAATAAATTAATTAGTTAATGACTTCATAAGCGAAGGAGGAGAGTTAGTGCTCACTTAATTCTTCCAGACAAGTCTGTCCTTTCCATATTCGCGAATTTGCCAAATCTACGATTTTACTTTTACAAGCAAACGTTAAAATTGAGAAATACTCTTTTAAAGACGTTATATTAAAAATTAAATATAGCACGTTACACTTCATAACTTATATGATTTAAACCAAAGTATAGCTTTCAAGAAGGAAATTTTGAGACCTAAGGCGACAGTAAACAGCCCCAGGAAATGCATTCTTACACACAACATCACAAACTTATATACATCTTACTTAAGTGTTCGGTAGTTCTAGATAAGTCTTGTCTATACATGTGTCATTATCGTAAGTATCACAGAAGCTGACAAACTTGGACATTACGCGAAAATATCATTTACACTAAAAAGATAAGATTGCGCCCTAGATGCGCTGTTGATTCCATAGTCAATATTGTCTGTACAGAACACCGAAGTGATATTTGCTTTACTTATCAATAGCAAGTCAAAGACTTATGATATGCACCGCGTGATCAGAAGCTGGTTGTTCTCGAAATGTACTCACTGACATGCATTTGGTGAATACTGTAGCTAAGCGATGTTTTGCGAGTAATATTCATTTCAAAGCACGTTTGTTTCAATTGAACAAACCTACTTTCAGTTCACGAGTTTAAAACTTTACCTATTACCAACAATAACTCTCACTTTCAATATTACATTCCAAACATACTTTCGATTAAAACACAGAGATCGGTCAGGAGCCATCAATACAATGCCGCCATTTTCGAAGTCCCTCCACAATCGCCAACACCATCACCACAAACCACCACCACCACCACCCACGCATCAACCATCACGTCCACCCCACCGGCCAGAACGCCTCGCCCAATCAATCATAATTCCTGCAGCTGATAAAAACGGCGAGAGAGCGGCGCCACGCCCATATCCGACGGGGTCCTCCCCGGTTATTAATGATGATAAAAATAGGGAGGGCGCTGTCATTAAGAAGAGCGGAAAGCGCCGCGAGAACAGGAGAGGGAGAGGAGAAGGAGGCGAGGCCAGGTCGCCCCACCGCCCTGCCTAGTCGCCGAGGACTCGCACGTGATGTACGGCGCCGGAGGAGGCCGCTTTGAAAGACCTCCAGGCGATGATTCGCAACGCGCCCGCCTCCAGGAAACAAAGTAATTTGCTTGCGGGAGGAAGGGCAGGAAAGCGTAATCAAATTGACGGATACTGCTGGTTGACGACTGACGGAGAAATATGGCGGTCTTGAGATCCTTCCGGGAAGGAAAGTGATTGTGTTGTTCATCTATTTTGCATCATTTTGGAAGTTGTAAAATATGATTCGTGTAAAGCTTTCAACACTTATGTAAGACTTTGTGCGTTATCAATCCATGTTTTCCTTCCTCTTTTGTATACTTTCATAAAATATATTACTTTTGCATTGTTAGTACAGAAAGACATAAGTATTAGATTCATCCATGATCAAAGCATTTCATTAATGTTACGTGTAAGTAATGTGGATGAAATTATTTACTCTCGAGCGTCACTGGATGGGAATTACAATAGGTGAGAACCCAGATCTTACTTCTTGATTTGTCTATTATAATCTGAACTTATTAAATTGCATATTTTTATTTCTTTGCTTAACGTAAACAATTGTAAAAATTATCATGATGTTTGAGAAAGACTACATTTTCACAAAGAACATGGATGTGTAACTAGAGAAACATACTCTTTTGCCTCCTCATTCACAACTAGAACCAGACTCTGATGCCCTTGTGTGACATAATACATTTATTCGGGGATGTTTCAAAGCCCATTACCCATCAGTACACTAATTTCTTCAAATTGTGTACCCTCCTTACACCAAATGCATATCTTACACAACACTATTTTGATTTCAATTCATCGATTAAACAGTTCAACATTCTATACTACAAAATTTAAAAATCCACAACAACAATATTATACTAAGTTCAACAGCGTTCGTTATACACCTACTATGTCTAACGTCAGTCCCTCAGACTATCTGACAAGGACTCTACTGTAACGGATAGTCAACTAGTGGGGGGCGAAACACATTCCCCTACTTTAAGATGAACTGCAACATTTCTTCGACCAAACCGAATATGAAGCATAGGACAGAAAATACACCGTACGGTAGATTTTCGTTCCGAGTGTGAGTGCCAGGGTTTACTGAGTCCGTAAGCGGAAGTGCCGGGAAAGACGTAAATAAGAGCGAACTCGGGCGAGGTGGTGAGGGGCGAGGCGGGATGGTCGTTGGCCCCCTGAGGAAGAGGACTCAACGTAAATATTAGTAAAAGTGACGACAGCCTCGGCTGCTGGGAGGAACAAGGCAGTCGGGTCGATAGTGGCGCCACCGGCGACAGCGTTGTCAAACGCGCAAAAACAAAAGCGAAGCACGCGCCTCGCGGAACGCCGCAGTATTAAATTTATTCGTTCTAACGGGGTAGAAGCTCCGGTGAGTTGCTGCAATGTTAAATATGTAGACTCGCGCCGCGGTGCCAGCTAGTCTCTTCGTATAAATGAAAGGTGAAGCTCCTGTAACTCCGCACTTTACAACTCACCTCGGCAGGTGTATCCGACAAATGGAGGAATAAAACCAACTGTTATAAGCAGAAACTTTGTGTATATACATTGTTACATTTCACGGTTTAAGCTTGATATCCTCCACCAAAAGTTTCATCCACGAATTTTTGGGAAGAGTTGCTTTGATTTGGCCTTGCTTTGATTTTGCCATACAGTTTATGCCAAATATTCACAGTAATGTAAATACGAGGAGTGATATGATACAGGGAGCCAAAGTCTTTAAATAAACATTAGTAAAAGGTGTCGCCGAAGTCGAACATTACCCCTATGGTTGTAAATAGGAAAACTTCCTTTACATATGGATTGCAAGCGTTGAATCATGTAAGTTTTCAATGTAGTTACCTCACTGAATTACATAATTCAGAATAATTGATGATCAACGTTTTTTCTAATTTTTGTGACAGATTTATATTGTTTTCTCATTCTTTCTCTTTCATTTGTTCTATTATTTATTTATTTTAGCGATTTTGTTTCCTTCGTTTGTAATTTATAGATGTTGAATAAATTTTCTATGATCTCTCAAATACTCCACATAATACATAAGAAAGAATTTTATATCGGATTACGTTACAGTACTCCATCCAATAGGCGCGACGGTCGAGCCCTACCATTTCTCCTCTTCACACCAACTTTCTCATCCCTTCATTCCCCAATTCTACACTTCATCCCTACAAACCCTGCTTTCCCCTGCAACTCAAAACCTATTTAACCTCCCCTTTTTCCATCTTTTACATCCCTTAGATTGGTTTTTACCTTTCTCCATACTCCAATACTTCAATCAATGCATTCCCGCTCATATATAATCCTCTAGCCTCTCTCTCCCATCCTGCATTTTTCCCTTTCGTCAAAAAACCCTGGTGACACTCTCCTAGAAACCCACCCCATCTCTCCCATCCTTTCCCTCCCTTTCATTCATTCATCTTCCCCACACCCCAACCTTCCCCCCCTCACATATTCACCCCCTCCACCCCGTCTTCGAAATCCCGGCCCGTGGCGAGAGGCCACAAGTGGGATAAGGGCGGCCCGCCCCCCCGCTTCCGCGGCGCCAGAGGTAATACTAGTACATCGCAGAACTACCTCGAGACGTTACGCCGCGTCTGGCAACTTCCCCGCCAAGACCTCGCGTAAAATGTTTGAGAACGAGGACTTCCCCGGAAACTATTCCGCGCGTTCTGGAATAGTTGTTCGTGCGCTACTCGGGCAGCAGCACTCGACGGACGGGGTGGAAGTTGCGTTACAAGTCGTCTTCTTGCTCCTCTACTGGCTGGTTACGACAGAACTAGCTCGACGCTCTCTGAAAACGGGTAAATTTCATCATCGATTGTAATTAACATTACTGAATAAAGTAACATTTAAACTCTCAAGAAGGCAGGTAAAATTCGCTTCGTCGTATGTCAGTCGGTTTTGGAGTTTACGTTTGGACGAATGTTCTAAAAATTGGAATGTTCTTCTACGACAAATTATAATATAGCAAAAATAAAATGCTAAATTAATTGGAACCTAAAAAATACAATAATGATTACTTAGCACAACCCCTTTCTGTATTATGTAATAAATTAAAATGTTCGCAGAAACTTGCTGACAAGGAGACGTCGTGCCCTAGACGTTGTTGCTTATGTTTCTGCCGCCTGCAACCTTCTTCAGGGCTAAATGCCGCATGTATGATGGCCAAAATGGCATGGCAACTGTACCTAGGACACAGATTCTCCCTGATAGCCGTTTCTATTGGCTCCGGCCGTGGAAGCATTTCAATCCAAATGAAAATCATTAAGATGCCCTGGCAGGAACTGCTAGTTAAAAATAATCTTAAAATAAACAAAGTTAAATGGAGAATAGTCCTGTAATGTTAACATGTCATCACATTAATAAAGTATTTTTTGAACATTTTTGCATCCAAAAGAATCAGTCAAACATTATTAAGGCAAATACGAATTCACGATCTTCACAAATTGCTCGATATGCGGACAAATGACAAAGCCAATGTTGTCAGAGAATCTGATTTTGAATTCAGAAAAGCCCCTAATCGAACAGGGAGATTCTGCTTTTATCTTGCATACCTAACCTAATCTGTCCATCACGGCCTTTCTGGTTGAAGAAATACGGTGTGAACGTGATAATGAAAGCGAATTAGAAACAAGAGATAATGGTAACGTCACGCACGGGTGAATCGACCATTGTGAAATGAACGCCTAAAAGCTTCGTGTGTCACATGTAACACAAAGTATGTGACAACGCTTGGGTCTATTAGTATATAACATATGGAGGTCCATTCCTCGTTTTTATTATTTCCACAGGACGTAAGGGTGTTATTCAAAATTAAAGAAATATAAAAATGCCATGTCATGATTGTAACATTGTTAAGTCATAGACGCTACAATACAAAATTGTAGTCACATACTAAAATATGATATTTTATACTACAAAAGGGGCACTTACATCATAAGAATGCTCTTCCACCACAGCGTTAAATGACAATAAAACTAAGAGCAATGCAAATGTCACACGCTTCCCCACACACGTAACATCATACAGGAAGATTTTTCTCCAGCGACTCGTGCCCAGAGAGCAGCCGACAGACATAAACCGCAGTCGAGAAGCCAGAAACAGCGGCATTTTCCGGGCGCGCCACGCCGCCCAGCTTTAGGGAGCGGGTAGCCCCCCGTGCGCGCCGGGTGCGGAGCGGAGTGGAGCGGAGCGGGGCGGGGAGGGAAGAGGAGGGGAGCAGGGGGCGGGGCGGCGACGAGGGACCGGCGGAGCTATTTGCCGGGAGAGCGAGCGAGGCGTGTTTTCGTCGCGCAGCCCGTTCTGCTCGCTAAACGCCGCTAAAAGGGCCCCGCGTCCAGACCAAGAGGACGGAAGCGTGGGCGCGGGAGGGGGGGGGAAGGAGAAGGTGAAGGCGGGGTGGGAAGGGGGGGCGGGCGCACAGACGGTTCGTCGCTTGGGCGGCGACGCAAAGCACAAGACCGTCGTGAAGAACGAGGCGACAACCAAAAAAGCCAGCGAAGGTTTGAGGATAAATAGAGGACAAAATCGAGGTAGAAAACTAGGATATTAATATTGAAAAATTAAAAACAAACTAAGCATAAGAATATCAACCGGAAAAAAGTTTTAAGAAGTGAAAAGGGAAAAGGGGGCATTTAAACAGAATCAAAAATGAAAAGTAATACAAAAAAAATTGAAAATTCGCAAAGAAAACACAAGATACGAGAAATGTCAAATTATATAGCTCATGAAAAAGAAACGCAAAATTCAGTTTAAGCAGCATGAAAGAGCAGCAAGAGAATTTGCTAACATGATTCAGAAAACCAACAATACAGATAAAAATACACACAAAAGAGAAATAATATTATTGCCAGAATCAACATTTCGTAAGTTTTATATTTTGGTATTATGGGGCACAGGGATTCGCAAATAAAATGCCGATCAGAAGATTTTTCTGCCACCATTTCAATCCATCCATCATATTTTCCCTACATTGTCAAAGACGATGATGTGAAAGTATTGCGACCTTTAGAAACGTGGCATTAACGAAATTTGTCCTCCAACCCGACTCAAGCCGAAGAAAGCAACGCGCAGGCAAAGGTAAAGGCGACAAGGTGCGGCGCAGGCTATGAAGGCATCCACAGATGCGGAGGCGTCGAGGGCGAAGAGCATCATAGAGGGCGGGAGCGTCAGAGCGAAGCAGCAGCGGGGGCGGCGGCGGCGGCGGGGGGGTCCAGAGGCCGAGGGCGGCGGCGGCGGCGGCCCGCGGGGGGGACGACGCACTCACACGCGCCGTGGACGGAGCGAGCGAGCGAGCGGCGACGGCGGCGGCGGTGGAGGCGGAGGCGGGAGCGAACAGTGCGACGGGAGGGGAAATAGCGCTGCGGGGGGGGCGCGTGAGAGGGTGAACAACTGTAAGAATGGTCGAGTGAGAGATTGAGCCCGCGAGAGGGTGATCGAATAAGAGGGGGCAAGCGAGCGAGTGAGAGGGCGAGCAGATTGAGGGAGCGAGTGGGCGAGCGAAAGAACGAACAAGCGTGCCGGCCAACGAAGAAACGAGCCGGTGAAACGAAGACGAACGAGAGAACGACCGGGAGAGTAGGAGGTGAGTCAGAGAGGAGGTGGGTGAGAGGGCAGACGAGCTAAATATGGAAGAGAAAGAGCTCGAGGAAAATGCAAGAGGAAGACAGGGCAAGAGGGGTGAGGGAATGAGAGCGCTCTTGGGTGTGACAGCGGGCGGACAACAGGAGCGGGCGGGCGAGTGAGCAGGAGGTTGTCGGCGGGGCGAGGGACAACGTTGAACGCTCAGTCGCTGGACACCGTCTACTTCCGGACGCGGCACCGTGCTTCACATGAATTGGCCGCTCACGAAGAAGCACTCTCCGCCCACGCTTTTAGGATCTCGGAGCGAACATGTGCGGCGAAGTGGGCGCAAATGCGGAACGCAAATGAAATCACCAGAAAAAACGGATGCTACCTTTGGAGTTCCCAGCCTCGCTAACAGAAACTCAAACAATTAACCGCACAAGATATACCAGAAAAATGATAAACGTACACAAAATATATAAGCGATTACAATATACGTACTCGTAATAACTATTTAATAATAAACTTAAACAATAAATAAAATTTCTGAAAAAGCAGTTACAAACAAGTTTCCTCATTCACTAGCGCACGTAAGTTATATGATATCTTAGAGTAGCACATTCAATTCCAATAATCATTTCTATTTAGAACAGCTAATGTGTTCATTCTAATATGTCAACTATCTCTCCATTCGCAATGACGATTACTCAAGATCTCAGTACGAGCAATTTCATTTACACATAACACACGTCAAAGAGACGTACACAAGCAGAAACTCGATGATTCAGTCAGCACAAAAACCAAACACCGCGGTCGGCCATGACACGGTTGCGGCCACGGCCTCGACTGCCGAGTCCGGGCGACCGTCGCGACCCGGGGTTCACCTGCCGGCGACAGCCTCGGCGCCAGCGCCGTCACAAAGGGAGGTCTCACCGGCTTCCGGCGCCTTAGATCTCGGCGACCGCGACGGCGACGGCGGCGGGCAGGTGTGGCGGCGGCGCCAAGCGTCGCCGAGCGCCCGGCGCGGGCCGGCGCGGCGCGGCAGCCAGAGGGCAGAGGAAGGGAAGGGGACGGGCGTCGCGACCCGCCGCCTCGAGATCAAAGGCCCCGGGCGCGCCGCGCGGCTCTGGGTGCGCTCTCGCGACGCGCGGCGCCCGCCCGACCACCGCCCACAGTGGCTCGCGGAAGGAAACTCGCGGAGCTAAAACAGCACGAACTTTCTCGCACACATTTTCACGCAAAAAATAAGAGGAAAGTATTTAAATTTTCGAAAAATTATACATGACCACATTTCAAAATCTAGCTTTAAGGAACAGATTTTATTAATTAGAGTAAAATCTCTATCTTCATATTTGTAGGTATAGAAATCCTCCGAAAATATTTCGAATTTTTGCAATTTTCGAAAAATCAGTTTTTAACGAACATGGGGCCTGCACCTTTCTCATCAACGTTCTTCACACTATCAAACAATAAAGTTTAAAAAAACGAGCCAGTTTTTTGAAAATTTTGAAAATGTCCCAAGGGCTTCAGGTAAAGTATCACCAAGAATTATAATATCCGTTTCAAAGTGAAGGGCCCCTATCATCAGCCAGATGGGTTGAAGAATATCAATTATGGAAAAAAATAGACTGAATGGTTTAGCTGGTAGCGTTGTTCACAGACAGACGGATAGACGGACAAACAGACGTTTTGCCGTCATGCTGCTTTTCGGTATGAAGGACGAACAAAACATGGATTCTAGCTACATTACGTATTAGAGATTTTTTTTCTAAATTTAGCTACTGGATTTATCCACATTTTTCTTACCAGGGCAATAAGAATTTTTCAGCCGAAAATTCACCATTTTTCGCAGCATTACATAACTTTCTCTCGACTCCGAAGCGAGAAAGTAAAAGGAAGCAATCAATATCACCCATTTTTTCGAAATATACGCGTAAATTGACGACTAATCTAATCAGCCTCTGGCCACGTGAAAGGTGTCAATGAAACCCAGGAAATCGGCCAAGTGATAGGTGTTAGATACCAAGAACTTGGAAAAATGCAAAACAATGAAACAGTTTCGATTTTGACTGGAAATTGCAAATAATGTCCGCTTTTTCTCCTACTGCGTAAACCGATTGAATTCTCAGCGTCTCATTACTAACGATCTACTTAATTTTGGTATTACCGAAAGCTATATTTGATTTCCCATTTTCTTTTATTTCTTTCCATTCAATTATACTTTATTTTCCATAACGAGGCTCAGGCCACGAGGCCTGGCCATGCAAATTCCGTATGCTCCTCGGGCGATGAAACACGCGTTTTCAAGTTTGTTCAAAGGCTTCATTTAGGCTTGAGAATGCTTTATTAAACACATGCTGTAAATCTCCATAGACACCATGCTTTACTTCCCCTCCGAAGGAAGGCGTACGAAAGATTTTTTTCGTCCTTAAAAATCCACGCCTTCGATCGGATTTGAACCCGTCAACATGAGTATATCAGTCCGGTACACTAACCATTACACCACCCAAAGCGCGATATATTTATAACTAGCCGAGGTGGCTAAGAGCGAGTACCTACTCAGCGCTTCAGTCCGAAGGGTCGCGGGTTCAAGTCCCGCCTTGGACATGGTTGTTTGTCCCTTGACTTTGTATGCGCTTTCACGGAGGGCCTCGCGTTCTGCTGACCCCAAATCAGAGGAGCCCGCAAGTGTGTTGTTATAGTGTATGGTCGAATGTGCGTCCCATCGGGACGTAAAAAGTAACCGGCTGTTGGCTGAATGAAAGCCCTAGAATAAAAAACAACTACGTTTTCTGATGTGGACCACTGTGCGTCGCTACCTTGGCGACGGCCCCGCGGCGACGGCGGTCCGCATCCCGCACACGCCCTCGCGTCGCAGCGGCGCCACCTCGCGGGAAGTGCGAAAAAGTTAATGTGGCTGCCTGCGCGGCGTCAACACGTGCCGCCCTTGACGCGTGGCCGCGGCGGAGTCGCACTTTTGATGAAATATTTCGCTGGCCGTCACGCGATGTGTGGACAGGTCGAGGTGGCGTTTTCTGCGACGAGAGCAGACTTTCGGAATTTGCGAGGTTGCTATCCGAAACGTAATGTGCAGAAAGGTTTCTAATACGAGATTCTCTTCAGCCGCAAAATTATTAAGGTAAATACTTCACCTACAGCAATATAATATGATAATCATTATCCCTATAACTTTATGATGATATATACTAGTAAATTTCCTACTCTGTGCATTTCATTTCCAGGTCTCGCGGTCGAAGTGCTCTTTGGAAGAACTATTCGGTATACTCGTTCAGGAGAATTTTCACACGATATTACTGGGTAATCCTACATCCATATAAATGTTTTGCTTGTGATACATACAGAAATACGTAAGTACGTTTTCGCAATTAAAACATTGCTGACGAACACGCTACAATGGTTAACATGTGTTCATGTTTTTCCAAACAATTTATATTACTAATTTACAAAGGGCGCAGAAATTGAAAGAAAACTATGCAGCTCCTGGTCCCTTGACAGGTGTCTATGATTTCAATAGATACCGAGCAAGGAAGGAAGAATTTTTCGATTTTATGTGAATATTTGACTTCTATTATTTGATATAAATCTGATATTTGATTTGTAATATTTCATTATATTTATTTCGCCTATTCTTACACTGTACGTACCGAGTAAATTCTAACACACAGTGTATCACTGTTTACAACACAGTGAACGTCATAGGAAGTCTCCAAAGAAGAGTCCGCCTGCTGTTCAACATATTTGATAATCCCGGGTTGCGTCAAGGAACAGGGATTTTTGGTATTCTTGCTATGTAAAGAAATGTTGTACAGTATCTCCATATGTTCTAATTTATTGCAGTATTCGTGAAGATGGATTTTTGTTAAAATATTTAATTTATTGCAGTTTTATGGGAGAATATTTTAATATAGTATTTAACGAGCAGTTGTTGTTGCAGACCACTACTTCCACCATATTATTTTATGCAGATAAAAAATATTAAGAATAGCTTAGACATCTTAAACAGTGTACTGTCATTCTAAAATGAATAACATATTCATTGAAACATTCGGCAATGTTCTTTTTCTTTTCTTCATTTTTATTCATCTTCTTTTTAATAAAGTTTCAAAAATGTAATGAATTACGGTATTAATAAACATTGCTCGTTGAAGATTCTCTTTGAATTCTGACAGAAAAATAACTACAGCAAAATCAAACGGCAACGTCCAAATTCAGTTCCTAGTTCGTTTTAGCAAGATCGATTGAGAGCAGCTGAAATCTGCAGTACATCGAGTCTGCTTCAAGCACACAGCAGTCTGCCGTCCGCACTCCGCGCTCGTTCCGCGCTGCCTTCCCCGCCGCTGTCATGTGCGTTACGTCGCCCGTCGCCAGACACGCGTCGCAGACGTCGCCTGGAGTTTTTCCCCTGTGGCGGCGAGGGCGGCGGCGGGGCGTCACTCGTCGAGGCCTCCCGCGGCGCGCCGCCCCCGCCCCCCACTCCCACCCCCGCCGCCTCCACGCTTGCTCCCTGCGGCCTCTCCCGTCGCACCCTTCCGCTCATCAGTCGCGCGTCCTTCGTCGCCCCAGAAGAATACGCGGCCCCCCGGCCGGTGGGGGCGGGGGTGACGGCTGAGGCGCGGGCGGCAGGAGACCCTACAAGAGGCGCGGAATACCAGGGGCGTGCGTTAGCATAAACATGAGAGAAATCCTCAGATCTTGACAGATATTTCACCAGTCGGCTGTTGTATCTGCCCCTGAAATAAGCCGAGATAAATGCGTTGGGGTGGCCCAGGCACCCAGAGGATGTTGTGTTAAATACGTTACGTCAACGAAGGTAGCTGATGCCGGTGAAATATTTGTGACGATTGCTTAGGGTACAGTCATTAAAAAACATACGCGAGGTATATACAGAATATTTTTTAATACATTCAATTCATTTTACATTCAACAACAACAAAGAAGTGGTAGAATGAAATAAGGTCGTAAACAAATTTAATAAACATGAAGGTCAAGACGGCGTCTGTGGTATTTTAATGTTGACGAGTTTTCATCTCGTTAACAATGCTAGGAAAATAACATCTACAAAGACAAAACGATGTCAACAATTCACTGGAACTTATGTTAGAAGAATATTACATTCAATGTACACACCCGCAGTTACCTCTTGGAACTCAAGGAATTGGTGATTTGTGACATAGTTTACAAACAATCAAAACGCAGAGGCATAAAATTGAATTACCAATTTTCATATTTAATTGACATATGAAATTGTTAAGTCAATTAAACGTATTTTGAGCACATTTTCATAGAAATGAGTAACACCATTTTGATTTTGAATGATACTCCATTAATAAGATTAATCTCATTCGCCGTTGCGTAGGCCGCAGTCCAAACAAACGCTGCGATTAATCAAGAGCAAGGAAGTGTCCCGAAGCACATCCACGCAACGAAAACCCGGGACAACTCCTCAGAAGCAAGCAGAGAGGAAGCAACATGGGACGCGGAAGCGGCGCGCGCCGTCCACGCGGGGCATCTGGCCGACGGAGCAGCCCGGCGGAGGAAGGTGGGGCAAGGGAGCCTCCGAGCAGGTTCAATTCCCGGCTGCGGTGCGTTTATCTTGGTCAGCGGAAAGGTAGCCGAGAGCCCGCGGGCGGGCGGACGGCCTGGGGTTAGGGGGCTTGGGGGAGGGGGGGGGGGGCTGGCGGAAACGAATGTTTCGAGGCGAAGGGCGAAGAAGAATCGCCTCGCCGCTCCCGCCGCCCGCCCCGCCCACCCCCCTCTCCACGCCCCGCGCACGGCCGGGAAATTGCCAAGGGGAGCGGTTCCTTACCCACACTCGGAATTTGAGTTAAATATCTCACTCCGTCTACACCGCTTTTCTAAACTAAACGCCGAAGACAATGTTTTACTTTTTTAAATTAATTCTTCACACAATTAATGAGCAAATAAACTACCTTTAATAATTTATGTGTAAAAACATGGAGGAGCTGTTTCTAAAGTCACGCGAAGTTCTATATCTGCCCAACTTGCAGATATTTTTAATACGAAATAAGCTTTCAGTTCAGGAGATAAAGAGTGTAAATATAATTGTATAATTATTTAATGCCATATTACTGAAAATCTTCGTCATAATTAAATGTTTGTGAGAAGTGACATGCTGTCTCTTCATTGAGAAAAAAATATAGAAGAGATTTTAAGTGTTAAATTAAAGAATTAGTTAGCCATGTTCAAGCGCTGAATGCAAATATTACAAATGCCAAACAATACTGCTCGAGACGAATATGAAAAACACAATATAAATTACAGAATAAAATTACACTTTTCAATTCTATTACCGTCAAAATGCAAACTTTCCCGCGCAGGCATACATAAATATCTCGCGAAAAGCAGCTTTCGCAAATTGGGTAATATCCTTCGCGGCCTCCATGACACTTCGGCCTTCCCTTGCCCCCTCGAGCGGGAGGACGTGTGTTCCCACTCGGAGCGACAGGTCACAGCCGCCGCCGCCGCGCACCGCGTTGCGTGGCGTCGCCCCTGAGCTCCCGGGGCGCGCCGCCCGCCGGCCGGGGGGGGGGGGGGGGGGCCCAGCGCCGCCCCGCGCCGCACAGTGCTGCCCTGCACGGCTAATGGGATCCGCGGGCGCGCGATCCCCGACGGCGCCACGTCACGCTAATTCGATCACACCCTCCTCCCCCCCCCCCCCACCCCTCCCACACCACCCCGTCCAGTCCCGCCCTCCCAGAGGTATTTGCATAATTGGCGGCCCTGCGCCCCCGCGGCTACCGCCCTAAGATTAGCGGCGTCCACTTAGCGCAGCAACTAGACGTCACGCGCGCGGCGTTGCGGCGGCGGCCGCCGACGTTGCTTAAATGAGCTAATTGCGAGCGCGGATCGGGGCGCGCCCAGCCGCGCGGTCCCCGGCCGGCCAGCGCGATCAAAGGTCGCGGGCGCGCGCGTGCCTGGCGACGCGCGCCGGAATTAATGGAGCGCGCCAAAGTGAAAATAAACAACCTGTTATCTGCGTCTGTTCGTGGAATTTGTATTCATCCTATTACCTCTGCTATATATATTCAATAAATGTGTATAAGCGGTGGAATTAAAGGAATAAATAGAGTTCATGAGTAGAGTGTTCCTCTACAACTGCGCATTTCATTTACTACACCGCATTGGAATATCGTGTCGACCATTTTGATTGAAATTGAAAACTCGACAATTTTATCGGTTTTCGTTTTTAGAAAAATTCACATCCGCGTGCGTAATCGGTAATTCCTATTTCCAAAAGTTTGCATGTACGTTACGCAAAAGAAAATTATGTAAATCACACTTTTCCTGTCTTATTGCGTTTATTTGACTAAAAAATTGCCTTCTTACTCTCAAAAGCGACACACCCTCAATTAATACGGTGGTTCCCCGAAGATCGGGCTTCACTTCCAAATTCTTCTGCTTTGAAGACTTGCTAGTCGTCAACCACGAAATAGAAGGATCCAGTCCTACATTTTCTCCGTGATTCCTTTTCCAAATGTTCCATTGTCGATTCTTAATTGGAAGTATCAACCACTCATTAGCTCAATTATCAAAATGTGAAAATGATAGCAAATTTCCCGAATTTAAACATTATTTCTTGGCAATACCCCACCGAATTTTCACTTCAGCCTCGATCCCTTACGAAACTTCACCGGTTTCTAGGCCGTCCGACTTGTCGCCGCCGAAAAATGCGGCGGCCGGTCCCACAAAAAACACCGAGCGAATCCCTCGAAGATTCATTCACTCGACCTGGCAACTGCGCCGTCGTCGCACGCCTGGCCGCCCACACCGCCTCCGCCGCCCGCCCGTGTGTCGTCTCGCTAGCGACGGCCTCCAGCGTCGCCGCCCCCGCCCCCGCCGCCGTCTTTTTTACGTCACTCCGCCCCCGGCCCGGAGCGCGGCTTTTGTCCCGGCGGCGGGGGCGGCGGCGGTGGCCGCAACGCCGCGCTCTCGCTCATCTGTCACGGGGCGCCGCACAGTGGCTCCGGATAAAAGAAAGACCGGGAAAAAACAATAACTCCGGAGTGTGGAATTGATGTGTAATATCTATGTCGCGAGAGGCGCCGTTTGTTTTTGGCTCTTGTGAACATCCGCAAAAAGCGTTGTTGTTTTTTTTTTTGTATAAATTTATTTTAAAATGTAGCATACTGAATTTAATCACTGATAGAGAAATGTCAAACCGACCTCAACAAGTATTTGTACGTTTCTCGAGTGGCCAAATTCAAACACACTATTAGAGTGCCAAATTCATAATGGTAATATGTTGAGTACTTACATCAAGAGGCCATTATATTACTTGTATGATGAATTTGTATTCTATGAATTGAAATACAAATCAAATTGTTAAACTGAAAACACTTTAACATATCAGTTCACGATGAGAATATTTTGGGTAAGATCACATAAATTTGTCCCTATTATTGTCATCAACCTAGTCTTAAGGATCTCATATTACGTTTAGGTAGAAAATATTTGAAATACATTATTTTTAAATTTATTTGTATGGCAACTCATATCACAATTTTAATTTAAAGGGCCAAACGACATAAATTCAAATAATATTTTTAAAACAAACTCCCATCTACAGTGAAAAGATACGACTTTTCACTGAAATTTTTTTAAGAAATGTTGCAAATTATTGAGACTTAGTGCTTATGAAACCTATTAAAAATGGCATTCAAGTGAAAGTAGCTGTTCGAATTTTCTTCGATTTGAGGTATTGTGGTTGGCTGGAGTCTCTCCACGGAGGCTGCTGCCGCCACCACTGCACCGCCATCAGTGCTAAGCTGTCTCCTATAGTCGTCGTCAATTTCGCTGTCATAACTGTCACTACTTCCATCGTTGTTCCCTACGGCAAGCTTTTTCCGCCCTTTTTTCATTCCAATGGTTTCTTTTTATTTAGGTTATAAAGTTGTATGTCTAAAACACTCCTGACTCTATGCAATCACAAGGTATTTGATGGTCGGCAAATAAGTATCAGTTACCCGAATACATGTAAAATAGAATATCCGCGGGAAGAGAATTTTCACGGACCTTTCACAGTAAATACGAGTATCTTTCCAGCATTGAGTTCTCACCGATCTGCGTATTTGGATACAAAATTTATTTAGGTTTTAATTTAGATATTTAAAGCGTTTTGGTAATACATTTTCATAATAAATTCAAAACGGTACAAACCACAAAAATGTTTCTTCCAAATTTAAGCAGTATGTAAGAACGGCATTTTTTTTCACTATTCCACAAAATCTTAAACTGGTCCATGTATTTGCCAACGCTAGGAATAAGAAGTGGTGATATGCATTGAAAACCGAAACGTTAATGCCTCGTTCCAGTAAACGTTGCCATCACATTCCGTGTCTGCTGTCTATGCTCGACAACAAGAATCTTGCCCCTAAGTTATTTAAAACAAAAAGTAATATTTAGTTAAGTAATGTATAAGCTCCCTTCTGATTTTAATGACATCAGCTTTGGAAAGTAACAAACATGCATACAAAAATATATAACTTTTCATACGTATGTTCAAAACACATGGAAGTGTAACATCCCTATTTATCTAATGTTATACTAGCATTTCGTGTCTAGAAAATGTTGCTGGAAAGAGTTTGAGAGACACTGATATGAGGTACTTTAAGCAACTTACACTGGTCGTTGAGCTACCTCGTGTCCTTCGGTACTGATGCCCGTGCGTCTGCCCGCCGCTTGTTGACTTTAACTGCCATTTGTAATCAAACCCTGCCATATATCTTAGATTAGACACCCATTGTGGTGATAGTTTTAATAAATACGTATCGTTTATAGTGCCCACTAATTTATACGCGTGGTGCATTGTTGAGAGGATCATTCGTCTTGGAAGCGGCGTCGGCCGACCCTCCCCCCTCGAGGTCTGGCCGCGTGGCACAACGGGAATATGTATGCCCTTGCTGCTCGACTTTTCTATTTATCTTTGTTTCTCTGTCACCTATGAGGGAAGAGACCACAAACGACGTAGATTCGATGATGTGTCAACGTGAAGTTCTGAATTTCAAGGATATCCGAGTGAACCCTAAGAGTTTCTGCGTGAAAACAATGAAATAAAAGTGTGCGATAAAATTAAAAAAAAATAACTACAACCTAAATTATGGGAATTAACGTATAGAGAATTAAGCTACGAAAGAAAAAAAAAAGTCTTGACCCCAACTAATACTGTCCTAATTCCGAAAAAATTAAATTTCGAAGTACGTACACATTAAACATTCCCATAAAACACCAACAAATTGATTTCAGATATATGTTTCAAATCCTTTCTCTGGATGTACGCGAAACAATGATTTGGTAGTTACGACAGTGTTATTATATAGCTGCGAAATAGTTTTATATCAAGATTGTCAATCGTTACAATTGAAAATCAATTATTACCGTCGACTCCACGAAAACACAACATAAATGAATAAATAAAATCTCAAATACGTTATACAGTTACGAATATTTCATTTTAGTATCTACAACATTGTTGGGCATTACCAAATGTTCGAAACAATTTGCGTATATTATGCTATAATGTAATTGCCAAGTACAGTTTTATTCAGCTTCCTTCCTCAGTTACCACACCGGTGACCTGCTTCCCTGACGTTTTCACTACTCCGCCACAGCAAAGGCGACACGACCGACAGCACGGTCGTCAGTCCTACAGTCGCAGCACGTGCGTCCGTCACGCCTAAATATATGCGACGTCGGCCATGTAACAACACAAGCACAGACGCCCCGCGCGCCGCAGCTGGAAACCAAGACTGCAGCGAGACGCCCCCACCCACGTTCGGCCTGCGCTGGTCGCTTGGTAGAGGAAAACGGCTGTTTGTCCCCGGCTTCTCGCCGAAGGAACGACTCACGCCTTCCAACAATCGCTACGAAAAATATTCCTGGCGTCAACGAACGCACGTGAACGCGATGTCTTTCGTACCTGATAGATTGCTGGCTAGGCGAACTCTTTGGCGTGTACGAGTGTGAAATTTTGACGCCCTTTGTAAACGTGAGTGACTAAAGAACGCATGCTTCCGACATGAATGGAGTCGGAAAATAATCTTTAAGATCTTCAACACCCCCACTTCATTGAAGTTCTTCGATAATTAATGGAGATGTTTGGATTCTCGTCTCCCATACAGATTGTTATTTGATTAATGAATTTCTGAAATTAAAATGCTGTTCTAGCAACTTTGGTGAAGAAACGAATACATCGAGAAAATTCAAGATGCGTACGAAGAGCTTTAATTAACGTAGTATACAGAAATAGCTATAAATTATTCTACAAATCGCAGCTGTCACTCTCTTCGTTTCAAGTATTATTGTCTTTGAAGCTACATTTGCTGATAATTATTTTCCATTTTGAGGCGAACAGAATTCTAGAGAATAAAAGCATCAAGCTGGGTATTATCGACTGGAAGATTGAAAACCCAAAGAAAGGATAAAAACCCAGATTCAAGTTTGTTTCCACTGCGTTTGTCATCAGAAAAGGAATGACAGTAACAAAAAAAAAAAGGAATAGTGATTTTCTGGCGCAATGGAATACTGTTTTAGCGTTGATAAAAATGTAGTTAGCAATTCGCAGAAGTAATAAATCGCATTCTAATTCACGAAATCCTTAAGCTGAAATAATATACATATTAATTAATAGCGCATTTTGAAAAACAATTATCATGTGTGTGGCATTCATCAAATACACGCAAGTACAATTACCATATACAATAAAAATTATTTTATTCTTTATCGATCTCAGATAAACAATCAGAAAACACTATGTCACGAATTTTTTGGAGGAAGAACAGTTTGTTGAGTAGTGATATCGAAAGAATGTCGGTAGCACAAAACTGTTGCATAATGGATACGAAATTAATGTCACCTCATCATCCAAAAGCTCATTTCTCTAGTGTTCAGAGAGCAAGATCCAAAGCGATGCACTTCGAAAGAGTTTGACATTCCACCCTCTCAGGAATTGCGAGTGTTGATGTGTGGAGCACCTAGCTACCTGCTAACTACGAATCCGAGACGCTCGCAAGTGTGTTCATGTGTATTTGGAGATAGGACACTCCATTACAGAGTAGAGAGCAACATTGGAAAAGAAAGAAAAAGATCTCCCTAAGAAAAAAATCTTCCCTAAGAGCATTTCTCTACATCCGACAGAGAACACGGCAGTATGTATTATATTCCACACCATCGCTCTATTTCTTTCTCGTAGCAGCACGCAATTAGGACCGACACATGCTTTCGGTCAGCCAGTGCGCGACAGATGTTATTCACGCCCGCCCGGCGCCTGGGGATTAATATACGCGTCCGATCGCCTCCTTTGGAACGAACGAAGCAGGTGCGGCCAGGCGTCGCGACGCGTCGCGGCCGGGCGACGCTGCCGCCACCGCTGCCGTCGGCGATGTTATATTCGGGCGCCGCAGATGATGACGCGCGGAGCCGACACAATGGAAGAAGAAGGAACGGGGCCGAAATTCATGACAAGGCGCGCCCCGCGCCTCGCCTTCCCTTTGCGCCGCGGTTCGCAGTATTTTTGAAACCTCGCGATGGCGCAAAGAAATGCGGCGGCGGCTGAAGCGGCGGTGATGGCGGTGATGGCGGGGATGGCGATGGTGGGGATGGTAATGGCGATGGTGATGGCGGTGGCAGAGGTGATGGCAGTAGCGGCGGTGGTGCAGGCGACGGCGGCGACGGTGAGAGGGTGGCGACGATGGTGATGGTGGCGGTGGTAGTGGCGCTGGAGGTGGCGACAGCGGCGGTGACGGTGCCGGCGGCGGCGATTGTGGGCGCGCGAGGGACGGCCGTGGTAATGTGGCGTTGGCCGCGGTGTCGCGCGGAATGGAGCGTTCGCTATGAGGCGTCGCGAAGGGAAGACCGATGCGTGCAGATATTTCTTTGTTTCAAAATCAGGCGCTTCCTTTGCTTCGCTTCGTTGGGTGAGTCGATCAAAGGCACGCCGAACATCTAGGGAAATTGCAGAAGATATTTAATTATTGTATTTGCTTCTTAGTACAGTTTTAAAACTGATATTGCCAATACATGCTAATTGATGCCGAAGATGCAAGACAATTTTTATTTTCTCTTCATAAAAATCTTTAATTACAAGCACAATTTTATTTTACTTTGCAAGCATGCCAGATACACTTGTACTTCCAATCATTATATTATTTGTTAATAATAATAATAATAATAATAATAATAATAACAATGACAACAACTAGCTGAATGCTTGCGATTGCATCACACGAATGGAAGAAGTGATGGCGTTATTCTTATCATTAATAAACAGAATGGACATTATTGAAGCAAAAAGTGTTTTTCCAAACTGATGATAGGGATAAATTTGTCCTCAAAACATCATAGTGTGAAATTTTAAACAAAATAAATGATTATTAACTATCGTAAGTGCAATAATTGAATCGTGATTGTTTTCATCAAATAATGGCCATGACGTTTTATAACAATTATGTAATTACACCTCGAAATACGCAAAATCGCCTCATAATAACTTCGTTACAAATTTTCAAGTGTTTGAGGCATCTTCTTTGAGTACCCTATCCCGAGGGGACGGAATCAAAGACTCTTGTTACTTCACAGAAACACGTCAAACTCGGAGTCCAACGTTGTACCCATGTTTGAAGTGCTAATGGCTCTTTCAGCGCATTCCAGTCCCACGGGAAAGGACGAAGAAGAGAATAGTTTCCCGCAAGTTCTCCCGCAGCGCGCGGCTGCCGAGCGGCCCTCAAAACCTGAACCCGCAACCCCACTTCCCTGGGCGGTACTTTTGTTGAATATCACGAGTTCATACACGCGTGTGGCGACGGGCGCACTTCTTGCTCGGGTAAAGTCCTTCATCTCACCGAAGGGGCTGTAATTAATATTTTAGCCCTCCTAAGCGCCGGGGAGGGACTTTGAAAGGCATCTTTGAAAATTAATAACGGGCGCGGGAGCAGGCTGCTGCGGAGTCCTGTTCTAACGCCGCGAGGAGAAGAGCGGCGACCGAGGATATAGAAGGGGTGATGGGGGCGCGGGGCAACGTGAAGGCGGATGCGTGCGTATGTGGAAACACGATGGCGGTGGGTTCATTGTAATCATACCCTTTGAAGTCGCTACGCAGAAGTATAGGAGACGGCTGCCGGATTCAACGGAGGGGGCGATTGCAAAACGGAAAGGAAGGTGTCAGAAGAAATGGTAGTGTTATGGGAATGAGGGACGTGGAGGTTAAAAAACACACATCTTATGTTGTGACAAAGTGTTGAATCAAACTATTTGGTTCCTATATATTAAGAAGGAAAATTAGAATACGGATACTTGTATTCCAATCCAAATTAGAAGACTATGGTTATTCGAACATAAACAATCCTGTGAAGAAGTATTATTAATCTATTTTTAATATATGTATGTAACAGTAATAAGATAAGAACAGATAAGATTAGGAAGTCAATTCTTATTTCAAAAGCAACAACATCGAATGCGTTAAAAGAACGACATAAAGTTCCAATTTAATCACTGGAAATAAATGAAGACAAAAGTAGAAAAAAAAAGAAAAAATGACCTCAGTAGAAAAAGTATGGGCAGAAACGTACTCTGAAATTTGTAATATCCAATTATGAGCAGCATGCATCATGAAAATTATCCTCGATTACATGGAGTCCTGCGAATGCTACAAAACATTTAGGCATTAACAATAAAACTATGGGTGGGCTGTACTTTCTCGTTCAATTGTAATTAACAACTGATCCACTAATCAAAAATATTTGAAGCAATTATTACGACAAATGTTCGTAGCGTGCTAAAAAGCACAGTCAATAATTAAAGTGCATGCTAAACTAAAATTTACACAAAATGCATCAACATTTATTACGTAAGTACTTCATCAAAATCAAAACTTTCAGCTCCCATGTCAAAAATTAAATTTCACAATTTTTTAACCGATTGCAGAGATGTATTGTCAAACACAATGCATTTTTTTTAAAAATTGCATTTCCTCTTGCAATTTTTAAACGTGCAATATGAAATGTCAAAATAAACCATTATTGTGATAGCTGTGCCTTCAAGGTGAAGTAAAACAAAAAAAACAAAACATCTACATTGATTCATAGCTCACAGCTTGACTTTTTAGGACTACGACGATGACATTGCAATAAGTCACGGTTAGTAAAACCTACGAATAAAGCGTGAACCGTAACTGAAAATCAAGTTAATTACATAGCGTAAATGTATAATTTACCTCTATTCTCCGTAAATCACCTTTATAACTTGTCATACTTGCCTGTGATTTAATTGAATAGGTTGAAAATTGAATTAATTCTCCATTATATTCAATACATGATTTAGAGAACTATTTCATGATATAATGTTCTACTTCATATAAATCACGTTTCATTGTTTATTTTATTACCACCAATCAATATCCAATCGCAGAACATTTTTAAACGTAATAACAGAAGTAAGTTAATAATTTCATCGCCGAGTCTACTTCTTGAATTCGATTCACTGTTATTAAGTGAAATTTTTACACAATTTCGAGCATCCATATCATCAAACTGACTCAAACAAAACTATTTTTATAACAGTTAATATTTTATCTTAGGCTTATCTCAATATTTTCCGGTAAATAAAGTGCATTATCATCAATATAAGGAATAGATTTAACCGCACTTTTCGATGACGACGACGACGATGTATAATAATAATAATAATAATAATAATAATAATAATAATAGTAATAATAATAAAATACAAATTACATCTTTCAAACTACGCCCTTTTTGCAAGAGTAATGGCATATGCACATTCCTACCACATTCCATTCCGCACTCCTTGTTTGCGTAATAAATAAACATTACACGTTATTTATCAAAATAATGTCAAATTCAATAAACACAGTACACGATTGTCTACTCCGCGCACCCGTCGGCTACAGTAAACCCGCACCCCATAGCCCCCTTGCCCCCTTGTCCCCCCGGGGAGAGAGGAGGGGGCGGGGCTGACCCCTCCGCCGGGGCTGCAGGCGCCCGTTATCTCCTCGCCGCAGGGAGTGCACGGGACGCGACGCGGCGCGGCGCCGCCCAAATAAAAACAAACAAGCAAACACACAAACCCCCACACCGCGTCTAATTAATCAGCTCGCAATAATAAATGAAACAAAAACACGCCGGAGCGAAAATCATTCGATCCGATAATTACATCGGCTCCGAAAACCGCTCGAAGTCCACATCGCGCCGCGTCACGCGGCCGACCGCTGCCGGACCGGTGGTCGTCGGGACGAGCTACTGCCGACCGTTGGCGCTCCCGCCAGTCAATGCTGCAGTCGGGGGGAGAAATGTGCTGGAACGGGCGCCAAGCAGATAGGAAGCGAGAGAAACCTTATGGATCGAAAGCGTGAGCTAGTGTTATTCTTGAACATTCGCGATCCTCATCGTCCACAAGTCTGAAAGACTGAAAGGGAATAAATGAGAGTGGTGGTTGTGCCAGTCACTGGCTTATAAACTGCTCAAATGATATTCATAATTGTAATTGTAATACACCTAATTGCAATATGTAGGATTTATCATTGCCTCCGATGATATTGCCGCCACCATGGACATCAAGCACGTTTTCTTCGACATCATTTATCCTACTAGTACATTCCTGGCGTCTTATTTCCTATTTATCAGAGTAATCTTCAACCGCATCATTCTCTCTCAAATTCGTATTACCGTAATGGGCGAAAGAAGGACGGTTATGCTTTTACTCGTGAACTTTATAAATTTCTTTCTGTTCTCAAAAAGTTAAAAATAAATGATCAGCTGTTGATGATTAAAGAAACAAAGATGTATTTTCAGTGAAAATGTGGATTACGCTGTATAAATTTACTTAAATATCAAAGCTCTACGATTAAACTAGTTGACAAAACTAGAGCATCGCCGGGAATAGATTTTTGGTTGCATCAAATGATAATCTAATTTTCGTTTACCATTCAAATCAAAAACGTTCATTCCTTGCACACATCTGATCTACAAAGCAGGTACATCAATAAATGCACTGGCTGCGGTCTCTACTGCCGTCACCGGTGCTGGCTCGCCGCTAGCCCGTAGCCTCTAATGCCGGTAAAGACCTGCGTAGCGAACCGCGTTAATATTGCACACGCCCAACGCCGATTCCCCTCATTAAAATATTTAGCCGTCGTTTGCGCTGAGTCAACTAAGAGCGCGAATGGCTGCGAGCGCAGGGAGCGCCCTTGATGCTGCGGAGGCGCGACAAGCAGAGCGGCGAGAGGAGGCTGGCGGAGCGCAGGTACGCGACGAGCCAGGGCCGAACGAGGCCACAGAGAAAAGGCATCCGGAGTAAGCGGAATGATGGAACCAAGTGTTGTGTGGGTTTGGAAGGGCTATTTGAATTGCACAATTAATACACGAGCGGATATGAAAACAAGACGAGGAAAATTCTACCGCTACCCCGAATACGATTAAGAATATTATAATCAATGGAAGAGAGCAATAGAATGAGAGACAGGAGAGAGAGAGAGAGACAGAGAGAGAGAGAGAGAGAGAGAGAGAGAGAGAGAGAGAGAAACAAAAATCGAAATAAAAAAAAGGAAGGAAAAAAAAAAAGACACCTTATACCCACAAAATGAAAGCAATGAAATATCATTACAAGAAAGAAAGACAGGGAGAGGTAGTGGAAACAAAACGCAAACAGACATACGGTGAGAGTGAGAGTGTAGAGAGTTCGACGGCTCCAGCAGCCGAGATTGCAGCGCGCGATGGCCTCGCCTCGAGCACCGGCAGAAACCACGCGGGGCGGCACAGCGCGGCGCTTGCGACCCCGCAAACGGTCCCGGCCATGTTTGTTCGCGCAGTCCCCGGGGGCGCGCGAGGCGGTGGCGGCAGCGGCGTTTGCAGAGACGCCACCGACGGCGCCGCGGCGCCCGAGCGCCTTCGCACCTGAGACCGCCCTCCCCTGACCCCGCCCCCGCCGCCCACATCGCCCCTCTGCCGCCTCCGACGCCCCGCCGCCGCCGCCGCCGCCGCCGCCGCGTCGCGCGCGCGCGTGTGTACATCCATATGGAACGCTTCATGTTTATTCAACCGGTGCTCCACACATCGCACCTCGCGGGTGCAACAGTAGCTCTGGCAGAGACGGCGCGGCGGAGTGGCTGCGGTGGCGGCGGTGGCAGCGGCGGGGGAGGCTGACGGCGGCGGAGAGACGCGGAAGGCAAAGACGAAGGCGACAATCCAACGTCCTCGCGACGACAGGTGACAGAAAGCTCGCGGCGCGGGGAGCGGGGAGCGAGGAAACGAAGGGCGGTTCGTGAGAGAGAACTCAGGGTGCAAGACAATAAAATGCTGTACGTCAGTTATTGACACAGTAGTTGTAATGGTAAAACACAACGTTATTTCTCAACCCCCTTCTTTCAAATAATGGAAGATGGCTGACAAAATAAGAAAGCTAAATGTCAAATATTTGCCATAAAAAATACGAATTTTTACTTCCTTGATGAAATGGTTAGAGAGTAAAATACTCGTCTACACTATGTGATGAATCGGGGGGGGAGCACTTCCAATGAAAGTATTAGGTGGGCAGGAATGCATAAAAGAAAAGAATAAGAAAATATATACACGTCCTGAATCAAGCTGTATAATGGGTACTTGAAAATAAATTCATTAAACAAATAATTTCACGAAACGTATAAACCACTACCATACGTTAGAAAAAAAAATATACGAGCATGAACACAAGCATTGGGACAGAACACCCGACATCAACCCATCGTGGCAATTCGTGGGCGGCAGCAGAGCGAGGTCAACAGCAGAGACCAGGAAGAGCAGGCGGCAGGCAGGGCGCAGGGGGCGTTGGAAAGCGGGCGGCATCAAACGTCCCGCACGCGGGCTCGAGACAGGGCACGTCCGCGCGTTCTTTCGTATGCGTGGCGCGGCGCGCGCCGGGCGGCCGCCGGACGCTGCACAGCACACGCGCGCGACGTGCGTTCGGGCCACGCACGCCCCTGTCGCCGCCAGCGCCCACGAGCGCGCGACCCGTGAGCGGAAGGCAGGGCGGGCGGCAGTCAGTGGGCAGAAAGCAGAGCACTGCTCAGAGGCTCTTCAGCTGTGGGCGGTGGGTGGTAGGTGGTTGGAGGTTGGTGTTCGATGATTAGTGGTTGAAGAGGTGTGAGTGGAGAGCGGCGAGTGGTGGGAAGTGGGTGGTGGTTGGTGAGTGGTGGGTGGTAGTTGACGAGTGGTGAGCGGTGAGTGATGGGTGGTGGGAAGTGGGTGATGGGAGGTGGGTGGTGGATGATAAGTGGTAGTTGATGGGTGCTGGTGGTGTTGGCGGGGTAGTGGCGCTGAACAATCTCATTTCAATAAGGTAATTATCTTAAAAGTACATTTCAAGTGTCTCGCACGATTTGAATTGATATTATTTACCCATTCCGCTTTCAAATTCCACAGGTATTAAAAAATAATCATTTAATTATTACATATTTTCAATATGAACATTAAATGTAAATGCGTCGCAGCTCCTTCGATATTAAGAGTCAAGAATACGTAAAAGTAATACGTGAAAAATAATGTATGAAATGTGTAACTAATGCAATGAAAGAGACGGAAAAGCATTGATTATAGTTAAAATGCGATAATTTATAGTCAAAATTGTTAATGAAGAACCATTGTTGATAACTTATTTTGTCTTTTAAAATACGCTGTCGCTTTATTAGCTTAGAAGAGTTCCATGCACTACTAAATTGTGAATTTTGGTTGGCCATGAAAGATTTTTGCATCACATGACTTAGGTTTTTCGTAATGTGGTTCTTCTAGACCCTGAGTCCACCTAGTATTTCAGCTGCAGAAGCAATTCATTGACTTTCCTTTGACAGTTTATCAATTCGAATCGTACTTTATTGAAACGCCTCTGAAAAAATAATACGCATAATTGGGACGGGCGAACTTAGTTTGAGAACATTCCTCATTAAATATATTACGAAAAAATAATATAAATGAATTGTTGAGGGAACGCATTTATTTCCTATAGTAAATTGCTTATCTTATATACATAAAGAATATATTTATTATTTTGTATATACTTTTGTGCGACTCTAAACCGGCCTGATATAAATCTTACAAACTTTAATATAAATACTATATAAGACAAACTCATCAGTTTCAGGCATAAAATTTACAAGTTGGTTCATTTCTAGGGTGTTCATTGAGCTTTTAGTCGCCTCTCACGTTATGTAATTTAGCAGAATATTCAGACACTTTTCTTTAGAACTATGTAAAACTGACAAGTACAAAATAATTGTACTTGTGCGTATTTATAGAAAAACTGACGCAAATTTACCAACTTTTCACAATTTACTTAACATTTCATATGTAACCATCTTTCGTCAGGCCAATTTTAGTTTTTTCCGCTGGCTTTTATAGAAAAACGAGCTTTGATCAAATGGATCGATATCTTCTAATTGCGAAAAGAATCTTGATTGCCATTCATAATTTGAATTTTGTACTTCTAATTCGTCTTCAGCATCACTATCGAACTGCATTTCCATACCATTCATTTCAGCGGTTATTTGGTTTCGCAAAACCACAGATTCAGCATATATTTCAGACCACTTTGCCACAAACTGGCTCCACCTATCTTCATTATTTTCTTCGCATCCTTCATTTTTCTCCTACGCTTAACTGACATTCTTCTTCTCTTGAAATCTGTAAGAAGAGTCCAACTTTGAAGTTTCTCCCTTCCTCTCTTATTTTCCCATCTGCTGTTCTGCTTTTCGCTGAGGTCATGACCATAACTTTGTAACTAATTTGCTTCTTCTTATAAAACATAATTCTTCTTTTAATGATTCTCCGAATAAATTTCAACCATTCATGCTCTTCATCAATGACTCCTAAGTCAACTGGACCTTCTTTCATTCCATTTATTTCGTACAACTTTCCATTAACTGGGACGATAGATGCATAATGATATCTGTTGTTATCCTTTGGAATCTCTTCTAGTTGCACAGAATATGATCTTAACGCAAAATAATTGTGAATTTGGCGTAAAATTTCATTGTTTTTTAAAGACAAACCTCTTGAGTAGGAATTACTTTCGATATATTGTTCTTTATAAGAATCCAACATACTTCCTAAACATACATTTTCAGAAACACAATTCAAAGCAACGCTTAGAATAGCATGTAAGACATTGGCGTTATAAGTAATTTGTTTAATGTAAAAAATATTATTATGAGGTGGTTGAATAACTGGGCCTAACTCTTCGTCACTATAAAATCTTTTAAATAAAAATATAATTCCATAAATTGGTTCTAAACCTCCAAGAATGTGGTATTTTACTTTCGGCAGATCCACTAATTCCAAACCTTTTATTCCAATAACTTCCATTAGTTCATTGTAGACACTGCAGTCAGCATCAAGAACATACCATATCCTTTTCTCGTCAGCAGTACACATATTTTTTCTTCTATCACAAATTGTAAGTGATATTTCGTAAAACAAAAGAAAATAGCCAACTCTAAGAAAGAGAATATCGTGTTTCTGACATCAACAAAGTGTGTATCCTGGTAGATATTGTATTATGAATAAACAATACACAATTGACAAGTAAGTTAGTTAAAGATCTAAGCATTTCAGTGGTCACAAACAGGGCTCTGAATATACATTGCCAGATCAAAGCATTAAAAATTGTATTTTCAATGTATTTGTCCGAAAGTGTATATATAATTAAAGTACAAATAATTTTTTTTTAAAGTATTCTATTTGCGTATTCGTAAATACGCAGTTTAATTATTTGTAGCAAAATAGCAATATTAATTCTTCTATTTATTTCACTACAATTCGTTATTCATAAAATTAACTGGGATTACGTTCGCAGTTCATTTTGTATCTCAGCAAACTCGCACGATTTTATGGCAAAATGATCGGAAATTTGGTAGTAAAGCTTTCCGGATAGAGTCATAAAATTAATAAATACACACTAATCATACAAATGCATTACAGATCATTAACCAAAAATATTTACATTTCCATTACGTGATTATCTCTCTATGTTGATTTACCGATATGAAACAATGGATAATAAAAGGACATAAATAAGTCGAGTGTATAGAGTGAAAGCAAGCATTCAAAAAACGGCAGAACAGTAAAAAGCGAACAAGAACATGCGCCTTTTGAAGAAAATAATGGAACAAGATTTTGTCTGTGGTAAGCGGTTTCGTTCCCAAATGGTTTCTGTGATTCGCAGGCAAAGACAACTCAAGATCAGTTCTGGAGACGATTGTTCCCTCGATCAGAGCTTCTTCAGTTAGGTCCTCCACGCATCTTCTTTTGCGAACTCAGCGGACCTCTTTTGTTCGTGTGTTCTCTCTTTCGCATGCCGTCTATCGCGTCCACTTAAGCAGTCGCATTTATGCCGACCGGTTCTTGGGCAGTGCGCGTAATGCACTCTCTCTGAACGCTAGGCAATAAAAGGAACTTAAAAGCGAAGAAAGACGTGCGTAGCTCGTTGCTTCAACCACTGCTACTCGGAGAGAGTGTGAGGGAGATAAAGCTGAGCTATTAAGCTCTCTTCACTTTCCCATATATGTTTAATGTAGTGTAATACCTCATGTCTCAATTAAAGGTACCTCGCAAATTTGGCTTTTTGATTCAGTTCGTATGACTTGATCACAAAACACCGAATCTCTTGAGTCTATTTTGCGATATACACGTACACTACACGAGACGTGACTCGACACTTGACCAACCTATTTTTCTTATTTTTTCTTCCTTCGTTCTGTTTCTAATCGTGCTGCCATATCGAAAAGCGAGATTTCCTTAACTCTTAAACTAATCGTATGACTAATCATTGAATTTGATAAACGAACCCCCCGTCGAACCAAGTTTCACTCCCTTTCTCATTGCTTCTCACAATGGACTCAATCTCACTGATCGCAGGAGCTCCATTATGTTGCACTAAGTACACATTCTATTTTACTGTAAGTAGTACGTGAAATGTGTACCATTGGTAAAGGTAACATGGAATAATTTACAGAAATCTCTACGTTTCTTGATGGCCATCACGTCTTTAACGTCTATCATTTTCCCAAGAACAAAACCTAACTGCAACGTCAAAAATATGTTAACTCTCCGTAGATATTATTTTAAGACTAAAGAGAATAAAAAAGTATTATTTAATCGAAAAGTTTAATTAAAAAAGCTGTTTACAATATCTCATTTTGCGCCCTGGTAGGGAAAAGAAACAAATGCCGTATTCTAAACGTCCAAACATTTACATTCAATGATTCCACTGCCCTACGGTTCGTGCCAGCATGTCTGACCATCGTCCCGTTCTACGCCACCTACAGCTCCACCCTCGCACAGTAGCTGCTCCCCCCCCGGCCCGCCGCGCCGCTCGGTGCCCAATATGCACGCTCCACTCCCCAGGCCCCCGCGGCCCGGCGCGAGGCTCTTCCGAATCCTCAGATGGGCCGCCCCACGCCCCCTTCCCGTCTCGCCAGGGTAATTGACTCGATGTAGGCAATTAAGCGCGCTGATTGGCAGAGCGAACGCGGGCGCGGCGCGCCGGGCAGTATTGAGACAGCTGGCGGCCGAGCAGCCACCCCCCACCCCTCTCGCCCCGCGCCAGAGAGAGTCCCAGCCGACTCATAGGGGTCTTGGAACCTTTGCCTGCTGGTACACAGTGGACATCAGGAATTGATTCGATAATAAAACACGTCCGCTCACTTTGACTCAGATTGCAGAAAGCATTTATTCAGTGACTCACATCAAACATTTACTGTCACATATTAAGAGGACAAACAATTAATTCATTCATCCTTCCAAAACATTTCCAAAATTTACTAAAAATCAACATAAAAATTGGGATGGTCAAGGTAAGTATCTTCAAGTAATCGAAAAGTACAATAACACTACATGATTGGTGAAACATTTCATTCTACCCCAAATAGGATTACCATAGAAATAACTAATAATGTCGATCACCCCTCGTATGAGATCTAAAACAGATCATTAAAAGGCGAAAGAAATTACGATTTCCAATTTTCGGGTATTTTGTATTCTTGGCGCATTTTAAGTTGATGAAAAAGGCACTTAAAATTAAGAATACTTACTTTACAGACAACGAATTAGTGTACAGGATTTCGAATGAATAAATCTCGTTACCACTAATATCATAAATTCCGGGTAGTGTCATGAAATTCAAAACTATTATTTCACAAGGAGAATCTTCAACTAATTTCTGTGTTCTACAACCCCATTGGTGATATTTAACAAATTTCAGACTAGAGGGCGAGGGCTCTACATTCAGTGCCCAAGTTTCCATTACAAACATTATAATTAAATTGCAAACACTTCTAAAATTTTCTCTGTCCTGAATTCAAATTTATGATCAGCTCATTGCTGAAGGTAATTACTGAAAGATAAAAAAGTAAAACGTTAATTTTAAATAAATTGTTTTATCGGTATAGTGAAGGTATGCAGTTTCCCGTCGGCTTAAATTAAATATGTTATCACGAACAAAAAGCGCCGAGAGTAAAAAAAAAAATCACAAAAAAATGAGAAATGTCAATGACCTCCCTCACAAACAAAGGGCGAAATACCAAGTGGCAGCACTATATTGAGTTCGCAGTCAGAAAAAAATCCCTCCATGCAAATCAACGCCGGGACGGACGCTTTAAAATTCAAACTAGGCTGGCTTGTTGTTTCCATCACAAAAATTAACCCCGTCAGTCCCAACCAGCGCGCTCTCTGTGAAGCCTGCGGCAGCGTCCTGTGATGGGCAAACTGTCAATTATTGGCTGTTTTATGCATTCATATGTGTTATTTAAATGAATGCATTCCATTCGGTCTCGCAGAGGAGGCCCTGAAGGCGACGTGGAAGTGAGGGAAGCGAGCACGTTAGCGACACAGCGATTTATGTGAATCCCAGGTTTAGAAAACTATGAAAGAAAGCTGTATAATAGCAGATAGCGATTGCCCTTGACTTCTATATCTTGTATTTTTACTCTGTACTTTCTTGCCTCTCCTTTTTAACACTTCTCTTGTTTTGCCTATCTCCTTCTGAATTTATTTAAATATATTATTATTATTATTATTATTATTATTATTATTAGAGATGTATCCATAAACAATTTAATGTTGAGACAATTTGCAAAGTGTAAGAGTTAACAAGATTTTGTACCGGTGAGCAATAATTATTCGAGAAATCAAAATGAAAAAAATATCCGCTAAAGAATTTAACTTACTCAAAACACTCCTCTTTTATTAATAGTTTGTTGTCACTCATGAATTCTTCGCGGATTTTCATTTTACACACAAAAAAGTGTAAAATGAATTAATAAAAATGTCCACATACTGCGTACCGTTGGAATTCACAGTTCTCTACATATGGAACTAACACTGCTGTTTCGACAAATTAAACATAGAAAGGCCCACTTGATTTTACAATCATTGTTATTATTTCCCTGTGGAGAAGCGGACGTAACCGTCAACAAATTGAACTTTTGGCAACCAAACACCATCAAAACCCTCCTACTCATACATAATTCATGACCAATTCGCGATAAACCTCCGAATTACATTGTTTATGCCGAGTCGTACAACAATTATTCATGGAACTGCATATGAAACGCGATGCACATCATAATTTCACAATTTCTTTTCCCAAAATAAATGTCAAGATTAACAAATTCACAAAACAGTTGGTCATAAAAGAAGCGACGCAGTTTGCAAACCTGCGTCTTCCAATATAATATACAAGCGATGTAATTTGTGGTGGTGACTGATAACAGTAGCAGTGGCAGCGGCCAGTTCCAAAGCAAAATATTGAAACAGGCGAGCGGCAGGGCTAGCGTCTGAAAACAAGTTGACACGGAAGCTGCCGAAACGGGGAATGGCACAGCGGGCACAGCCAGCAGGTTCGCGTAATCCTAAATAGCAGTTCCGCCGCGACGTCAGCGCCGATCGCGCTGGAGATCTCAGCCGCCGAGGAGCAGCGGATCCCAGCAGCGACGGGCGCAGCCGATGGCCTCGAGGCTTCACAACAGTGGGTGCAGGGGGGTACTTGAAGCTGTAACTGGGACAAGGCAGGAATATCGGCGGCGGGGCACGAGAACTGGATGAATTCTAAAGCAACCGGAGCAGCACATGAAAGGACTCCGAGAAAAGCCAAGGGGAATACGTCTGGGATAAAAAGAAAATGATCAGTGGACGCAAATACAGACACAACTGAATAAATTAGATACGTCACGCGATTCTAACATTAAATAATAATATGTTTATATTTAATGACTTCTTGAAAAATTCATACATAGTTTCGTAGATTTGATTAACTATTCAACGAAATCAATAATAGAGTGTAGTTTTTAGGCAATGAGAATGGAGACATTGATAAAAAAATATAAAAAAAATGTACAAAAAGTAAGCACAGTATGGAGTAAAGCGAAAGTAAAATGATGTGAACTCAAAATGCGTATTGAAACGAGAGGGAAGCCTAGAAAAATTCTGAAGAAATGCAAGTCGTATCCGAGCAGGGCAGTGCCATTGAGGCAGGAAGCGGTATCGCCCAGAAGGCGAGAAGCGACGGGGCGCGCGGGGAGAGCGGAGCGCCGCAGCGGCAGGGGCCGCCCCGCCCCGCCCCCTCTCCCGCCCGACGCGCGGCGACGCGGCTGCAGACAAAGGAAACTTTATGGCAAGCAGCGGGCGCCATTCGGCAGGCTGAGGGTGACGCCGGCGGGGCAACTCAAACCAAAACATGGCCGTTTCCTCACCCCGCCGCCTCCCCGTCTTCCTCTTCCGCTGCCCGCCGGCTTCCCCAAACAAGTTCCGCGGGGATTCCCTCGTCCCTGCCTTCCCTCGCGCGCCCGCACTACCCCGGAAGCCGTTCTCGCAACCTCAAATGCCGGCGGCCGAATTTGTTATTACAACAGAAGCTGCTGCTGCTGCGTCGGCGGCGGCACGCAGCACGCGGCGCCCGGGGCCGCCGGGATCCGCCACCATTACCCGAATTACAGACAGAAATGGAACAACAGTGGTACAGCTGGCATAACACTGACGGCGCGCCGGGGACGAAAAGACAAATAGGCGCGATTCGAAAACTGCCCCGCCCCTCCCTAGCGCCCGCGTCGCGTCGAGGGCGACCGCCTCGGCGACCGGACACCGTCGGCGCCGCGCCGTTGCCACGGAGACCGCACGCAGGCCCGGGGTGGCGCGGGCTGGTGCGGCGGGTAGCGGGGGGGGGGGCGGCGGAGGAGGTGGAAGGTGGCGGAAGCGGGGCGCGGCGGTGGCAACCGTAATGGGGAAGAAGGAGGGGAGGCGTGCCGGCGAAGGAAGTGGACGCAAAGGCGTCGCAGGAGTGCCACATCGGCTTATTTCCTCCGGCCACTGTCCCGACGGATTACGCCGTGAGGGGGATTGTCCCGTTTGCGTAATTCAGTTTGCTTATTGTTCATTTACAAACAACACGCTGGTCAACTTCATCACGAATTAAACGTAATGGGTTCCACAAGGTTCGATATTAGGCCATATCCTCTTTCTGTTGTTCGTAAACCAAATGCCCTCTATTGGAAGAACAGTTCGTTTGCGGATGATACGAATGTACTTTGCAAAAAGGAAACAATAAATAGTACGATTTCAGAAGTTTCAAATTGGTTTTGTCATAACAAATTAATAGTTAACGACAGAAAAACGGTTTTAATGCATTTTTGCATTTCAAATAGGCAATCGCATGCTCCATTGAAAATGAACAATATGCAATTAGCTGATGTTGAAGTAACAAAATTTCTAGGTCTCTCAATTGAATCAAACCTCAAATGGACTGTACATATAACAGAATTAAACACTAAATTATGTTCAGTATATTACGCATTCAGAATACTTCCAAATTCTGTCAGCCTTCATGCAGCTCGTTGCGTGTATTTTGCAAATGTACATTTGTGCCTGAGATATGGTATAATATTCTGAGGAAGCTCATCCCTAAGTACCCACAGATTTAGATTCCAAAAGAAAGTTATCCGATTATTGAAAAAATTCCATCCACGTGATCCCTGTAAGTCTCTTTTTATTGAACTTGGAATCTTACCATTGCCTATTTATTTACGAATCTGTAATATTTGCCAAAACTGACTTAGTTAATGCTGACTTAGTATCAACTGCTCACTACAAGAAATCCACATACTTGTTTGTTACTTCACAAAGCATATCAGATAACATGAAATAATTAAAATCGGTACACAATTTTAAGTTAAAAGTAAAATATTTTCTGCAGCATAACTGTTTCTATACTATTAGAGACTATACTGATCATCAAAAAGAAAAATAATGTTTATTCTAACAAAACAATGATATAGTATAATCAATTGGTTTACATTTGCATTGTATCATTTTAAAAGAGGCTCAATGTGCCTGTAACAAGTAATGTACTCCCGCTTCCGGGTCAATGACCCCCATCTTGATCGGGTTTTTGTCCAGTTTCCCTGATTCATTAAGCAAATGCGGAAATGGACCTATCATTTGCCTCTGGACGTAAATGTAGCATTAGTTTTGTTGAGCTCTTTTATTTTGGTTGTAGTGGTAGTGGAGCTAAGGGTGACTTACTATTTTGTTAACAATCAGAAAAATCAAATCTGCAGTTCTTTTACCGTTGCGCTTGACTTTCACTCACTAACGAATAGGCATAAGGCATGTGGTCATTTTTAAATATATTAATACAGGTGGATTTCATTTCACCAGTACTAAGCTTAAATTTTATAGTACAGAAAACTTATCGAAATAAAGAGATCAATTAATATTCAAATACATTGTCTCAAAAAGAACGATTAGATATGAGTAAGGAATTAATAAAGAATGCATTAAAAGCCAACATAGACTTTACAGGTGAACGTATATCTAACTGAAATACAACAATAATCCGATTTATTTCTAAATTTAATAATTGGCCATGCTGAGCTTTGAAGCGTTCTCGATTCTGATTGAAACGTAACTTCACAACCTAATGATACCTATTTTATTGGAATGATCGAATTTTCTACTCTCATACACTTTCAAGAATTATGCAATCTCAACTATTCGTTTGGTGCCTCAGTATTGCACCCTACACACACTTACCATGAAGGTATAGTTCAAACAACGAACAACGTATTCCATTTAGTTCAATGCACAACACATTAATGTGTGGGCGACGTCGAGCTGTGTCACATACAAGGGATTCGAACAATGGCTGAAGGACAGGTTCACATTGGGTCAGCACTGTTCGTCGCCGTCTTTTGCCTTTGCTAACAAAAGGACTGACATATGCACAAACTGCATCGGCGGTAGAAGACCGCAGGTGTATAAAGCAGTGGAGGATGCGCGCAGGCAAAATGACGGCGACGTCGCGTGCACTGAAATTTGATCTCTTTTGGACACTCACCTGGACCGCCTCGTTGTAGGATCCTTCATCACCATGACCTCGGTGATTTCGCCGAATTTACTGAAGTATTCCCGGAGACTTTCTGCAACATAAGAAAACAAGAGTAGAAGTACAACGTAAAACATAAGAAATTAATACCTTAGTAAAGGTAATTTTGTTGTGTTTTCGAGTTTACGGAGTGCTTGCACAATTTTAACTACAGAAGATAACGCAAAAATGATATTATCACTACATTGATGATGATGATAATAGTAAGATAAGTATATTTAAAAGTCTGGTTGTCTTGATTTTATTAATTCACAAAACAAACTGCGATTATGAGTATACCTTGAAATAATAAAAGTGTTGCAATAACATGTGATATACCAAACTCGTTAACAGATAAATACAGCTTGTTTTAAAGTCTAGTTTAGAAGAAAATGTTTGTCACCAATGGAGAAACGGAGAAAACGCAGACTACAAACATAGAGTAAAGATGTATGTACCTCTTTAGTCTATGCTACAAAAGGGTTGAGGAAAGATGGGAAGAAGTTAGAAAGATAGGATAGGAAGGTTCAAAGGTGCAGGATGACTGAGGACGGGACTCAACATAGAAAAGAAAAAGTGGGGTCTCCATATGGAAAGAAACAAAAGGAGAAACATCGCAGCAAGAGAAAGAGAGGGGGCGCTGTGAAAGGGCCAAGGAAGTTTTGGTTGAGTTGTAAAGTAATTGCCGTTTTCTCTGCTGGCTCCAGGCTCCTTCCCTCGCCCTGGCCCTATAAGGCTTGCCCTTCCCTTTTTTTTCCCCACCTCTTCGCAGACTGATCCCTCCCACCGAACTCAAAGAAAGAGCATGGCAGATTGAAGAATAGGAGAAGTCGCGTCGGAATAGACAGTGGAGAGGAAAGAGGGGATGGGGAAGGAGGCGGAGGAAGCGAGGAGGCGTGTCGGGCGAGGCGCAGCGGGTGGGCGACGGGGGCCGGGGAGGCGGCAGGGGGCGGGGGAGGGCGGGGGAGGCGGGGCGAGGCGGGCGAGGCGGGGCGAGGCGGGGCGAGGCGGGGCGAGGCGGGGCGAGGCGGGGCGAGGCGGGGCGAGGCGGAGCAAGGCGGGGCGAGGCGGGGCGAGGCGGGGCGAGGCGGGGCGAGGCGGGGCGAGGCGGGGCGAGGCGGGGCGAGGCGGGGAGGCGAGGCAGGCGGGCGAGGCGGGGCGAGGCGGGGCGAGGCGGGCGAGCGGCGAGGCGGCGAGGCGGGGCGAGGCGGGGCGAGGCAGGGCGGGCGGGGAGGCGGGGCGAGGCGGGGCGAGGCGGGAGAGGCGGGGCGAGGCGGGGCGAGGCGGAGCGAGGCGGAGCGAGGCGGAGCGAGGCGGGGCGAGGCGGGCGAGGGGAAGAGGTCGAGCGAACCGTGCGTGCAAGTGTGTGTGGACGAGGAACGAGGAGGAAGGCGAGCTAGTGGACCAACTTTGAAAGTGAATTAAAACTTTACGTATTTTGAGATCTCCCGCTCCTGTACCAGGCTCCTGCCGCCTTCTTCCGCCCACTCGCCCTCCCACCTCCTCTCATGAGTCCTCCCAAACACCCTCCTCCGACCTTCCGGCACGGCGCGCTCCCGAGCTTTTTCTCTTAAGCTAACCTGCTGCTGCTACTGCGGACTGCAATTCAACTCAAACACCCCTTCTAATCCACCGTTGGACAGCGCTTGTTGTTCCCCATCTCACTTCTCCCAATTCTTCTCATCTCGTGTATCGCGTTCCGGGATTTTCTCATCCCACAAGTTTGCAGCAAGTAAGCATATCGTTCGTTCTTTGCGACCCTGAGCTATCACTGCGGTAAACCCTTCGGATATCGCAACTTAAGTAACTCATAATATGTGAACATTACACTAATCACTGATACGTTACATCCAACGAACAGTAATACCAAGACAAAGAAAATCTCAAATTTGGAGGGAAGAGAAATATTAACACCAACATTATGTTGTTAAATTCTTTTTAAAAGTTCATGAAAAAAATGTGTGTGCAAAAATATCGTCCCATGAATTTTCTACTTTTTATTCTTTATTTCCTTTCAAAATATTGCACTGAATTTCAGCAACCTTCAAAACACAACTTCAAAGAACTTCATGTAGAACGGAGAAAGATTTTGTAATCATAAACAATAGAGCGCAGGAGTAATTTCTTTAAATCAGAAGTAACTTTATCTACTCTCAGACAATTTATTATCAGTGGAACTTTTCAAAGTTGCTGCGAAGTGGCAATAAGATTCAGAGCAACCCCTCCGCTTCTTTTCTCACAGATCCCCTCTTCGCTCACTGTGCTTTATTTCTCTCCCTCGCAAACGACCTCACAACTCAACGAACAACCCAAGCACGCACAGGCAGGCTCGTGTTTTAGAAAAAAAAGGACGGAGTTGCGTGCAGGTATTTTATAGCGCGCGTGAATAATGTGCAAAAAAACCACGAGCTACGACTTACTTAGCGTAATTCACCTCAACCATCGTGTTTACCGCGGGCGTCGACAGAATCCTCTATCGAAATTTTTACAAAGCAGTAATCAACTCCGAGTGTACACTAACGCGAAGAGCAAAGTTCGAGATTCATATTTTTTGGGTCTCTTCCTACTTTGAAATTATTTGGCAAACGGAGGCTTTGAATCAGCCGTCGTCGACACTTTTTTTTCTCTCTCTCGCACTTTTCTCTTCCATTTCCCAAAGAAATACTGCACGTCTTGCGAAGCGAAAGTTTCCATCGGAGCAAATAATGTCTCTTGTGATCTCGGTTGCTTTAACGGGTAAATTTCTAATAACGTTTCTTCCTTTCTCTTAGACGTCAGTGTGTGCAAATTTTCAAGAGTTAATTTTAGACATTTTCTAAATGATAATTAATTATTTCGCAGTGAGAGTTAGTACAACAAAATAAACACTAAGTATACAAAAGTTATCTCAAGTAAAAAAGAAATTTTTCTTATTAACACTTCATATTTGACCCATTCTGAGAACATGATGTTATTAAATAAAGAAAAATACGTAGAGAAAACTAAAATATGTTTGAACATAAACGAAAAATTTAAAATTTATTTTATTACAGTTTTAATTTACTTCGAAAAAAAATTAAAATTCTGAATTCTCCTTTTATTGCTTTATCTTCCAAAATAACAATTTGTTTAATCGAGATAAACAACTGATAGGCAACAGATCTGCTGTTCGAAAATAAATACACACCAACTAAAGACACGCTCTAGACTAAAATCAAAACGGCACGAGAACGAAAAAAGAATAAAAATGTCGAAAGTCTACAGAAAAAAATCACCAGGTTATTCTGGCAAGAAAAGGTAGGGAAACGTTTGATCCTCAAACGGGAAAAGCTCTAACCTCCTGATTGGACTCCCGATATTTGATAGCGTACTGCAAGTAAGTGTAAGTGGGTAAGGCGATAAGACGAGACGAGGAATAGGAAGGAAAGATCGCGCGCGATCGGGTGCTCGTATGTTAAGATTCTGCTCCAACATTGATCGGAGGAATCGAGGAAAACCACCGAGCAGAGAAGGAGGTCGTTAGAATTCTCCTCCAGACAGTGGTTGAATTCGGCCTCGTTATGTATCTCATGTCGAAAATCGTCCACCGTCTGGACTCGAACCCCAGGACCAACCGGTCAACGATGCTGTAGAATCATGAGCATTGCTGCCGAACCATTACACCCGGTGACAACAAACTTAATAGAGACGGAGGAAGGCGCGTTGAGAATGACGTCATGCATGTCTCTCGCATGCGCGCCGGGCGACGAACAAGCGTTTGGCAGCATTCACGCCTCTCCGCCTCCCGCCCCGCCCTCCCCATTCCGCCCCACCCCTTCCACGCCTCCAACGCTGCCCGCGCTCCCGCTCCCGCCCACGCCCCTCCCTTCCTCCCTAACAAATGTTATTGGCTCCAATAGAGGGCACTTCCATCACGATACACACGCGTATGGATCCTATTTTATGTGCGCCATCTATCGCCCGCTAGCTGGTCGGCCGTCGAGCTCCGCTTATTCCCCACTCCCGACCCCGCCCACCCACGCTCGCCGCTCCGACCTCGCGGGCGATTGACTCCGCTAAGTAGTACGCAGCCGACGCCCGTCGGCACCGCTTCCCCCGAGGCCCATGCGTTAATTATTTCCTCATGTTGGACATCTCCGGGACACACAGGGGACCCAGCGGCTACAACGCGACCAACGAAAAGGTAAACATGAGTCACACAAATACTGCCGCTTAAATTGCGCAACGCACTTCTGTGTGTCCTGACATGTTTTGTTTATGAAATGGCGGCACTAAATGGTACTTGAACGAATGTAGTTTAGAGGATGTATATCATTCATGTCATATTAAATCAGTAAATCTAAGAAAAGAATTATAAACAAATCAGTCCCATGTCAATTGAAGAAAACTCTCCGAGTAGTTCTATTAGACATCTTGAGAAATTTAAACTTACGTAAAATTTAATAAAACTTTATTACACAAATCCATACGGGGTACAAACGTAAATTCACTAATAAAATAATACTATGAAAATTAAAATGAAGTAATTAAATAACACAAATATTTTTAATATTCCGCCACACAATTTCTATTATTGGGATTTTATTATACATGTAGTTATAATTTTGAGATAATTATCAATCGTCTGTTTGAATTTAAACAGAGAATGAACTCAAAAACTGAGGAAAGAGATGGGAGTCGAATTCTCCGACGGTACTGGGCGCCGTCCGGAGCAGATGCCGTTTGTTGAATACGGTGAGCGATATTTGTCACAGCAGTGAGCTATTTGCGCCTCAGACGCCAGACCGGAGGTTCGCTACGGGGAAAACCCACCGGCGGCGACGGCGCTGTCACCTCGCCAAGGCTGCCAACCTTCCGGTGAACATGACTGACAGTCGGCGAAAGGTGAGCGACTATTTTTGTAAAAAATAAAAGAAGAAAAAGATGAAAAAAAAACGGAGAATTCTATACGAGACGACCAGGGTACACGCCGCTCGCCAAACACAACATAAATGGACGTGTGTGTGTGTGTGTGTGTGTGTGTGTGTGTGTGTGTGTGTGTCTGAACGAATAGGAAAAGGGGTAGGGATGAGGAAAGGAAGAGAGGGTCCCAGCGAAAAAGAGGGTTCCTCGGTTTCTCTGTCCACCGAGAAATTGCGGGTAAACAAGGTGACGGAGTCGGGTTGCGGCCGCGGGTAGCAGCGGTGATGGGAACGAACGCAGAAGTGGAGCAGGCGCGGGAGCAGGAGGTGAAGGCGGAAGCGGGCATGGGGGTGGGCGCGGGCGCGAGGCGGGTGTGGGCACATGGGCGGGCGCAGAGGTGTGTTCGGGGCGGCTGGGTCCTGGGCGGCGCGGGGAGGGCGAGGGTCAGCGGGGCGGGTGCGTGGGCAGGCGCGGAGGTAGGCGCGGGGCGAGCGCGGGGCGAGCGCGGGGGGGAGCGCGGGGCGAGCGCGGGGGCGAGCGCGGGGCGAGCGCGGGGCGAGCGCGGGGCGAGCGCGGGGCGAGCGCGGGGGCGAGCGCGGGGCGGGCACAGGGGCGGGCGCGAGGGGCGGGCGCGGGGCCGGCGCGGGGTCGGCGCGGAGGCCGGCGCAGGGGCGGACGTAGAGGCGGGCGTGGAGGTGGGCGCGCGGGCAGGTGGCGGGGGAGGAGGAACGTCCGAGGGGGCGGGGGCAGCGGCGACGCGAGAGGGACCCAGGGTCGCCGTAAGCGAAATGCTTCACACAGCGTCACTCTGCAGAAAGAGGAGCCTCTGGGACCAGCACTTCACCGTCTCAGCAACGGAAGCGTCCTCGCGGAGTCACGAGGTGAACGAGCCAAAGACACGTCGCTAAGGATGAATTGTACTTTGAGGACAATACTCAGGACGAGCGTCACTGCGTGACCTTTAACACTGTCATTATATCGATATATTCTCACTCACTATGTGTATACTCATATTTACCCATTCATTATCACTTCAATCCACTTCAGTACCACTTTCATTTCATTCAACTTTATCGAGGTATATTTACAAGGACATAAAAGTGAATGCAAACACAGATTAACTTCGGGTCGGCATCGTGTAGTATGGGAGTATATTCAATGTTCGTAGTGATTTTAACTACCTTTCATAATATTGCTCATTTGTTATCAGGACTTTTGGGAAAAAAGGTAAAAGACCTACACAAATCCTAATATCGGTGGTTTTAACTTGTTTCATCACGCAAAACCATTTCTATTCTTACTGCATTATGCGATATGCAAAAGTTGTCGCTATACTTTCTTTTTATTTTGTAATGAATGAGATTGCACTTTCAATTGTTCAGTATTTTTGAACATACTAGTGATCCAAAATAGATATAATGGCAATACCTTGTATCACATCCAACCCATGATATATTTCCCCATCGAACAGTGACTTACTCATTGTCTTTTATGAGCTCACTTCTATCATCTATCCTTTTGCCTGTACATATTCTCTCCAACACTTTCCCTAGATTACATTGCGCCCCTTTTTCTTAGCTCTTCTCTCTGCCTTCTGCTCTCTCTCTCTCCTCTCCTCTCTCTCTCTCTCTCTCTCTCTCTCGCCCTTCCTTCCACTGCCCCAGACAACATCCGGTATGAATATGCAGATGGAGACTCGGCTCGGCCTTCCCCCCTTCCCCGGAATTAACCACCGCCACCCATCCACTACACCCGCCTTCACCATCCCGACGTAGCTACGCCTGCCGTAGCCGCCGCCTTCGCCGCAGCCCCAGACAACATCCGGTATGAATATGCAGATGGAGACTCGGCTCGGCTCGGCGAGCTACGCGCCGCGAAGCCGGCCGGCGCGGTGCGGCGCGGCGCGGCGCTCGGGCAGGCAGTACGCGAGCGGCGGCGGCGAAGTATGCATAAATGATGCAATCTTATGCGGGTTTTATCACCGTAGTGCGCTCTCTTTCCTGAAATGCCACACCCTTCCGACGTCTTCCCAGCTACCGCCGCCGCCGCCTTCGCCCCCGCCTGTCCCCGTCTCCCTCTCCCTGCACGCCCTCCTCTCTCTCCATCCCTCTCCTCGCGTAATTCATTTTGAGTTCATTGTGAAATTAGCATTATAAAGTGGCCCCCTTTCCTTATTTCCTGCTGCGAGCTGCTTCTGTGCCGTGAATTTGAGTTTTTGTCGGTGCCTTCGTCCCCGCCGCCGCCTCCGCTCGGCCGTGCCTAGGAGCGCACGGACATGTTTCCTGTAATGACGAACGATACCCTCCGCGGAAATCTACATTTTAAATTCCACCTGTTCGCGTTCGAAAGCTCGCTTGTTAGCATTGAGATCAGGGAATTTTCTGTTCCGTCAGTGACTTTCCAGCACAATGCATACATTTCCGTGCATTTCACGAGAAAAAGAAAGAATCCAGCATTAACAATATTCAGCATTTTGTAACAATCTGTAGAAAGGTACCGTATGTCTCACATTAGTTCACGTTTTTACTGTCTTCTTCACTTCTAAAGTGCCAAGTTGAAAGCTTCATGGTTTGGTCGGAACTCAACGTATGACACCGTATCATTACACAATTTTCAATTTCAATGCATGCAGATTTGCAAAGGATATCAAATTATGTGATCAGCTCCTACAAGATGAGATGCCTGGCATATATCCGCAATAAACTGTTCTGCAATAGGTGCTTCTAAAGAATGCCATATTGAATGCAGCTTCGGGAAGTACCGTTGAAAAACGAGAATACAAAAAAACGTTACAAGGCATAACAAGATAATGACCGGCTATCGAGTTCTCGTTCATCTCCACAAATGACGGCAGATTAGGCTTCATAGGGTGACTATGAATCACGATTCAGCATTTTCACTCCTTAAAAGACTTTTGTACTGTAAATTCAAATGAATGTAAGAAATCAAACACTGACGACATGAAAATCGTGTTCATAGGAGTGAGAAACAACGTCTTGTCACAAAAGTCATGTGAGATAATTTTTCTCACTGTAGCGTTTGGGGTAAAAACGGCCATGTATTACACATCTCTCTATACCGTTGAACAAGTCGATAACGTACAGTCAAAGTCATCAAGTTGTCCTTTCGTTCCCCTGAATCATGGCTGCTTCTATAGATTCCGCTTTGTACAGTCCCTACAAACCGAGATCTCTCAACAGGAATAACAGTCGACAGGGAGACAATACTCCTCCGTGACGTGTATGCCACTCGTCACTTCCTGCGCCAGCATCTAGGAAGCGACCGCCAGCGAACAAAAAGAGCACTTTGTCCTCAGAGCAGCACGTAACACGCGACAATGCCCTCGGGGCCACGAGGTGACCTACGCTGTGCACATCCTGGCCTCGTCAAAACAACATGTAAATTAACCCGCCATTTGAAACTGAAATAAGACACTCACGACACGTCTCTGCTACTCTCCCCTCTCAACCCCTCCCCACCGGCATTGAAGTTGGTCTCTTTCTCCAGATGATCTATCTGAGACTTTCGTAGAATACGCATGACAATGCGGACTTTTTTGTTTGGGCCTTGTGTTTTTGGAACAAGATTGATGACCTTTCGTTAAGAATGCTTCTCTGAAGAAATTATGACAAAATGCCGAAGCTTTTGCTATAAGAATGTCAATATTACATTTACTTAGCATCTTGATGAAGATATAATAATTGTCAAAAGACGAAGTGCGTTGTCGGCACATACACACACACACACACACACACACACACACACACACACACACACACACACACACATACACATATCTTATGAAGGACCTGGTGCGCACTGACACGTTATCACGTTCACGAATTATTACTGTTCAGAGGTGGGACATTGTATTTTATATTCTGAACAACAATTATGTTCTACGTTTGATTTAATAAATATATATTTCTTATTTTAATTTGTCATATTGAGAAATACGTTTTTTCCCTCTTTTCTCAAAATAATATTCTTACAACCAAAAACAAGAAATGTGTATGTGAAATGAACCAAGAAAACTTTGCCTTCCAGTCACTTTGCAGTTAATTATTCAAAGCATTTAGGTATTTGTCACGGTTTTTATACATACTAGTACAGTAACAAGGCTTGAAATGGCAATTTTGCCATAAAGAGTATTCAAAGACTAAACAATTTCATAACAACTTACGTTTCTAAGCACCCTTAAAGACTTCAAACTACACAGGTGTTCAAGTACATTACAAGAAAATATAATTCTTAGAAATAAAACGTAATGTATGACGTGTATTTTCAAAGGACAGGAAACGACCAAATAAGGAATAAACACCTCTAATGAAGACATCCGAACATTAACTTCTCTCTTCTTAAAACTACTTTTTTTTAGTTCTCGGGCCTCACAATTCATTTTTGCTTCCGTAGCAGTTCTCTCCTCTATCTGACTGACACCCTCTCCATTTCCACCACCACCCCATCTCCTACAGTCAGTAGAACGAATTAGAAACTGGTTCACGCATCCACAGGTAGGATATTTCAGCGTTCCCAGACACGGCATACATTAAGCAAAGGCGCTAAAAATTGTACTAACGGCTGCTGTTGGAATTGCATGTGCATTCCTTACTGATGAAGACACGCGCGTAAATACATAATACCTAATTCATTATTTTTGCCACTCGCTAATGCAAAACGTCCTTTACTTAATTCTCCATCTGGTCAGAGAAAATACACACCGAAATTCACTCACAGTAGTGCACTAAATTTCTCAGCACGAGTGTTCCAGCCAATGAAACATTTCCGGGCACATTGCCGTTCACTAGAAGACGTTCATTCACTGCATATGCTTTATGTTTATTATATTACTAAGCAACACATTGATTAATATTGAATTTTATAAAGGTTCAATGCGCAGCATTTGAATACGAAGAACAGAACAAGCAAATCGGGTCGTCTACCGACTTCAGCACGTTCTTTACCATTAATGAAATTCCATCATATATACTGACGGTAGTCTTTATTTTGGGTGCTTTGTGGCGTATATTGAAAATCAGAAGAAAACATACAAGGACATACAGAAAAAATGCAAATAACATAAATGGTTTGTTATGGTTTAATGATGTGTTAATCTCTTGATATCTATTGTTGCCATACAAGCTCTTGATATCCATATTGTTATCGTACCAATAGCAATAAAATGGACAAATATCAGATTTCAGTTACATTATTGGGTCTACTATACCATAAATATAATATCGACTCACATCTAATAACAGTATACACTATTTTCATGATAGTTGCAAACTTTGGTAAAAACATGACATATCCTGTACGTATTCTTGATGACGTACCTAGCGAAGGCCTAACAATTTACCACGCCCCTAAATTTTTCCGATCACTCCCAGCTGCAACTACCTGTGTAAAACATTGCCACCAGTATCCAGAAGTTAACCGCTAGCTCTGTGGACTGTAAGAAGTACGCTTGGGATGGTCCGCTCTCGGGTCTAACGATATTCACATCCAGCCGAGGGCCCGGCACGGCACCTCGTCGCACCGCGTCGACTTATAGGGGAGCGGGCGGTGGTTTCAAGGGCAGCTGCTCCTGCGAGTAGCCGCGCCTCCGAGGAGCTCCCTCCAATCTTCTCCTTCCCCATATAGGACTAACTGCACACTTAAGCGACGGCGGCGGCGGAGGAGGAAAAGTAAAAATCGCCTCCATCTCGACGGCGCGGCGCGGCGCGCCGGCGCCCGCCGAGGGGCGGTAATGAGGTCCTCCGCAGCGGGGATTGCGCGCTTTTATTGTGTCCGAGCGCCGCGCCAGCCCCGTTTGTTAAGGTGACCGGAGGCTGGAGCTCTCCACAACTCCGGCGACCCTGTACCAGACCCCACACACAGGGTGGTTCCGAAGTGCTTTGCAGGTGATGGTTAACAACCTGTAATGATTTGTAGCAACGCCAGGTTCCGATGTCTGTCTTTCGAGTTCCCATGACTGTCTATCGAGTTCCGATGACTGTCTTTCGAGTTCCGATGTCTGTCTTTCGAGTTCCGATGTCTGTCTTTCGAGTTCCGATGTCTGTCTTTCGAGTTCCGATGTCTGTCTTTCAAGTTCCGCGCGATATCTGTCTTCCACGTTACGTCTTTCAAGTTCCGATGTATTTCAAATTCCGATATCTCTACATCACTAAGTGAAATAAGTCTACTACTTAAACTAAAAAAAAAAAACATTATTTGGAGGGTATCATGACCAGAGTGCGCACCTGGATATCCTACAAAAATCCCAACCTTAAAAGACAAGAATACTTCTTTTTCAAAGAAATTTATTTCCAATGTCATTTCCAAAAAGATGTAGTTTCTTTCGAATAAAATATGAATTATTAGTTATAAATAAGTAAAAATAATCAAGTACATTATTCCAAAGCTATTGCAGCGCAAGTGACGGTGACTTGATGAATTGTCTAAGTGTTCAAACTCTAGGCATCTATGACGAAAGTCAAACTACGACTCTGGAGAGTCCTTGTGACGCGACGTTGTTAGCTGGTTTGTACACGTCCGACAAATCTTTTGTGGGCTACGTCAATACTGAAATGCACCTACAGGGTCGGCCCACGATAATATTTACTTTCAGATGAATAGCAGCCAACGTGATTGAGGCTGCGCAACTTCACAGAAAAAAACTGAAGTTGTGGATGTGTTTGTGTCCGAGGTGGTGACTCTGGAATAGCTCCGACTTTAAAAGACGTATATCACTGTTTCATGTATTTTTTGGTGTTTTCTTAGTGGTACGAAAATCGCAATGAGCGCAATGTACGCAAATCTCCTGAGCGAAAAGTATACTTTTTTTTACAAATAACTGTAAAATATAAAATAACATACTTCAAAGGTAGTGTGGAACAGGCGACGAACAATAGCACCAAATTGTTTGGAACTTCTTTATGAAAATAATTATTTTTAAATCAAATTTTCAATTAACTTTGGTTTATTTCCAGTAGTTTTTAGTTTCAAAATAACAACCAATTGCCAAATGCAATTATTCGAAAGCGTAGGTTCTCTCATAAGCGAGAGGGGCGGGTGACATCAATCGGCGGGAAAATATGAAAGAAATCTGACACAGAGGTTTCCGTCTACGAAGTCATGATGATGCGGTGTCTCCTGGTAAGCAAGTCATGAAAAAAAAAACAATTTCTTCCTGTAAAGTGTTTATTATTTCGTATGAATTTCTTATTTTTGTGTTCCCTTCTTTGGAAAAGTACTTTCCTAATGTGTTTGTTTTCGTTGTTTTCGATTTAATAAATTGGTCACGTAATGTAACTTTCAGAGTTTACCCTGGTTTACAGAATTTCGAGTTTCATTAATTGCTATGCGATTTGTGAATAGAAAAAAAAACGATAAGGTTTATGCATGCTACATACATGGTAATAATTTAAAATGCCACGATTTCAAGACAAGCGTGAATACCTACCACAATCAATTACCACAATGGCAAAAGAATTATACTGCCATATTCCTTTCAATTTACGTCTGCCCCGATGTCTTCATAATGAAATTCAGATGACTGAACATTTAATTCGCTAGTAATTGTGAGAGGATCTCCCCTAATGAAGTGTGGAGTCACCAAACGCCATCAACCCCGCGACGAACGAAACGGTTCTGCTGATTCGGTCTCACACTTCGGTTCCATGGCTCCGCGCACTGAGTCAGCACTTCTCCGGGAGTTTGTCACATCTCTGCAGGGCGGTTCGTGGGGCAGTTTAATCTTCCGACAGCGGCGACCGGCCGCGCCAGAGCGGTTGGCAAGCTCTTCCTCGGACTTCCCTCCCTCCAGGCTCTCACACAGCACCTAAGGTCACCCACCAGCTTCTTCGTTGAGGGAACGTCACCCAGCAGAATAACGTAAAGCTTTAGCCTTCAAACGAACTAAGTGTCATTTGATTAGAACCATAGGACAAATAAATTATGCCATAATTCAAGTCCCTTAACGTATTCTTTAACTCCTTGTATTCCGCCACAATAGCACACGCACTTTGTGAATTTTTTAAAACATTTGGTATGTTTTTGGTTCTTTCAGATACGTCGATATTTATTATAGTCGTCGATATTTAATATAGATAAAAATTAATTACATTTAATAAATTAAATATTATATATGGTGATATTTAATATAGACAAATATTAATTACATTTAATATAGATAAATGTTATATAAGTCGATATTTAATATAAATAAATATTTCCATGTGTAATATTTTTCATCAATTTTCGTTCATTCAACATCAACAAGAAACAACGTTCGAAGTTCAGTGAGAACGTAACTGCTGTAATTAACGAGTTTGAAGGACAAGCTTTCTTTCTATTGAGCAAATTCCTGAGAGTACTTTTTACAATTTATTCAATTTTGTAAACGCACGTAAGTTAATATGAAAAAAAATGTACGTTGAAGATTTTTTCTGAAAAATTTCCCTGAAATTACTGTAAATGATGAATAATACGAAGTTATGTAATATATGAATAATACTGAGTTCACCATCAATCATCGGAGTCCTCCCAAGCAAATGGAAAGATAGGTCAATCATATTACATTTTACACATCAAAACGCGTTTCAATTTCATTACTCCTAAATTTTATGCAAATTATGTACATTGTAAATGAAGTTGCATTCATCCAGAATATGGATGGATATATTACATCCATGCTCAAATAGGGATTCGAAACCGCAGTACTTCGGTCAGGCGGATCGAGTTAGCACTCTCTCGCTTTACGGCTTCAACTACCTGAGCCGGAAACATACCGTCGTTCTCACAATATTAATTTCAATATGAAAAGATTAATTACGTTGTGTCTGTATGTGTTTAACAGTGGTAACAATAGTTTAATTCAACGACGTGCAAAATTATTACAAACTATAAATATATTATAAACATCACGGGGCCTGGATCCAGTCGTAAAATTGAAGTGTTGCAGACCGCATTTTTGTTAGTTGAGGGCTTCAAGTACAAAGTGAAAAAATCGAAAACTATAAACAAACTATCCATTTTTGAAATTCAATATCTTGCTAATCCAATTAATTTTAATGAATTCGACCAAAAATGGGTCAGGATAAGCTGGACCGAATGGCTTAAAATAATTACGAAATCTTTATTCTAAAATTCTATTCTGTGAACCCTTCAAAATCACCAATTAGCGACTCACAACTGGAATCAAAGCCGCTAAAGAGAGAAAGTATAGTCTTGGTAAGGGAGGAAAAACGTTATCAGGTGAGAAATACATTCTTATCCACACACTTTCTAAAATAGTAGTTAGTAATTAATTAGTCAAGGTAGCCACAAACATCGCGGGTTCTCTCTACATAAATATAAAGGCACACCTAGCAACGTGCAACAGAACGTAATTTAAGAAGACACTTCTGCTAATTCCATATTACCAGGATCACAACATTTGTAGGTTACGAGTTGTAGACTCGGGACCTCCAGCATCTTATCCCCGCTCCCACCACCACGGTCTCCACCGCCGCCTCCACATCCACTACATCCACCTCCGCAGACGTACCAGACAGCATCTCCGCCACGCCGCCGCCGTCTGGCCTTGAGCGGGCGGGTCGCCGCCGATGGAGCGTGGCGGCGGTGGCGGTGGGGGCGGCGGAGGACGGTCGTAGTGCAATGTGGGAGACGTCTCTCGTTGCAAGAGTGCCCTCCTCGGCGGTGGAGGCGGTAGTGGTGGTGGTGCCGGCGCTGGTTGCGAAGTCTGCGCGCCAGAAGTCGTAAAGAAGACAAAGCGTGCGGTATTGCAGCGATGCACACAGTGGTCCCGAATGACACCAATAACGTTCAGTGGAACAACTATTCTGAGATGTTGAAGCAAGCCTTTCAAACGACACAAACTTTTAATTTATCTTACGTGTTTAAATAATGTAATGCAATACAAGTGAATACCCATGTAACAACTTTTCCCTTTTCTAAGAACGTGTGTATTTCGTAGCGGGGAAGGCCTGAAAGTGGCGTGGAGTAAGGTTTGAATTACAGAATGAAGATACTTAACAAATATAACTTTTATATTACGACTTTATATACGATGAAATTAACTGCACTAAAAATTGACAAATGGCGTAACTTCGAACATTATTTATAACATTAAAAAATCTTAAGGTATTTGAGACAATAAGTAATAAACATTTCGTGACAAGCAACAAGACGCTCAAGTTTCATTAAGATATTGATCTTAAAACTTTTGAGATTGAAGACAATAGCGTCCGCGCTGCAAGAAATGTATACAACAACAGTACATGTTATCCAATACAATGGCACCATTACAAAAACTTTACTTATCCATTAGGACAAACCATGAGCAATGTCACTGGACTTCATTGACATGTTGAGAGTTTCATTTCCTCTACCCTTTCCTTTGTATTCAGGATTCAGCAAGTGGACCCTATTTATGCCGACAGATATCGTAACTAAACGTTTCATTTTCTTTCTCTCAGATTCCGCAGAGATACTGACCTTCTCAGTTCTTCGAGAACGTATGAAATAGTTTAAAAATAAATTATAATTAGATTAGTTATAACAGACGCGTAACTTCCGGAATTTTCGAGTTAGTTAAAACAAGAAAATTAAAATAGTATTAATATAATAATAATAATATATAGTAATAATAATAATAATAATAATAATAATAATAATAATAATAATAATAACGTCATTTCGTACGCGCGCAAAAAGTTAGAAGAAAGTAAATAGCCTATTGCCCGAAAGGCATGATGTGCCTGAAATGAAACATGTCAGTGGTTTCGTTTGATACCCACAATCTCGTGATAAACAAAAACAATAGACTTACGATTTTTACTGAAAAATGCAGATATTTGTTTTTTTTATTCCACCTATTTTCATATTGCACGTACCCACTGAATTCACATTTTCGGTGGGTTAATGATTGCAAGACTGCTGACGCTATGCGCCGAGGAAGAAAGAAACTTTTGTCCAGGAACAGCCAATTCTTGCTTTTCCAAAACCCATTTTCCACACTCTATTCAGCAGAATTTTGGTTGCTGGAGACCACTAATTATTATTTTCGTTATACTCTCAGTTATTTTATAATTTCTGCCAGCGACTACTACTAAATTGCAATTAAAACTCTTTCACCTTATGTACTCGATGGTAAAAGTGCGATTTTCCCCTCAACTCTAGTTTCCTCCTCTTTCCACCAATTGGGTGTCGCTGGTGGCGGCGGCGTTGGCGGAACCGGCGGTGGTCGATGGCGGACGGTGGCGGGCGGTGGGAGGCGGTGGGAAGCGGTGGGAAGCGGTGGCGGGCGGTGGCGGGCGGTGGCGCGCGGTGGCCGGCGATGGCGGGTGGTAGCGGGCAGTGGTAGACGGTGGCGGTGGCAGGGTGGTGACGGTGGCGAGGGCGGGGCGGGGCTGGGCAGGGAAGTGGCGGGGGTCGACGGCGTGGGTGGCCGGGGCGGCGAGGCGGCGGGGCGGCGTGGGAGGCGGGGCGGCGGCGCGGCGGTGGGGGCGGCGGGCGGCGGGAGGCGGGGCGGCGGGGAGGCGGGGCGGCGTAGAGGCGTAGCGGCGGGTGGCAGGGCGGTGGGGCGGTGGGGCGCGAAGGTGGTGAAGGGGGCGGGGGCGGGGGAGGCGATCTCGCTGCATCGCACAGCAAGTGCAGCCGCCGGCGCGGCGCCGGGGCCGGGGCGGAGTCGCTCGGCCGCCCGCCGCGCCGCTTACGGCTTCCAAATTGCTCGTAAAACACTCGTAAATCCGTCGCCTTTCTTCTCGCGCAATTTGAATGTCCACGACGTGGCTAATGTTCGGTGCAACCGGTCGCGCCGCCATTTCAATCAATCACTGGTTCTCGAACCATCGGCAACTAGCTGTCTGTGAAATCGAGCGGCGAATAGTCTACAACTTTATGCATAACACTATTCCATGAATAGAATACGACCGTTCGCGCTCGTTGAAATGTCACTATATATGCTTCTAGTAACATATACACATAATATTAACGCATTTAGATTTATTAGTCATGAACTTAATGAAGTAGCAATGAAATAAGTAAAGAAACAATGTTAAGAAAAATAACTAAAATGTTAGTTCTTTACATTCTCTATCACAATTAATTGTAAATACATTAATGGTTTATTTTTGCTTTTAAAAATAAAATTAAAAACAACATAAGGTATTGTATCTGACTACATCTATTTCTTCAGTTAATAAAACTGACACTATTGTCAGGATCACAAATACTACTTAATGACACTAATTTTCTTTCAACACGAGAGGATGACATTGTTCATTCTTCTTCTGACCACATCTCAACAAAACATCAACATATACAAGTGAAATACCCGGCCTGTTGAGCAAAATCCACATATGTAATTCAAATGTTTCCGCTTTGAACCGCACTTCATCCGCAACCGAAGACGCAACCCTGTGAACCGCGAGCGCGCAATAGCGTAGACAAAGGTGCGCCCGCCGGCTGCTCCGGCGAAGGATCGATCGCGTGACCGCGTGGCGTGGTTGGGCTCCGGAGGCGGCGTCGGATGGCAGGTTCTCGGCTCCGCTCGCGAGTTCATTTCGTTCCTTTTCGCGCGGCGCGGGAGGGCGCTCTGCGAAACCGGACCTCGGCGAGCTGCCGCGCAAGAGGCCGCGGAGGAGGAGTCACCACGCTCCGCCGCCCTCGATCTGCACGCGCGCGGAGAGGGTGGAGCGGAGAGGGTGGAGCGGAGAGGGTGGAGCGGAGAGGGTGGAGCGGAGAGGGTGGAGCGGAGAGGGTGGAGCGGAGAGGGTGGAGCGGAGAGGGTGGAGCGGAGAGGGTGGAGCGGAGAGGGTGGAGCGGAGAGGGTGGAGCGGAGAGAACGGAGAGGGTGGAACGGAGAGGGTGGAGCGGAGAGGGTGGAGCGGAGAGGGTGAAACGGAGACGGTGAAACTTGAATTGTTATGCTGGGAGGAAGGAGCCTAGAACGAAGGGGCCGAGGAATGGAGCGGGGAGGAGGGAGCTACAGGTGAGGGGGAAGCGGGAAGGAAGTAGTGAGAAAATGATAATAGGGATTAGATAGAGAGGGGCATGGGAAGGAAGAAGGGTGGGGAAAATGGGGAGGGTTGGTGAAGCAGGAATGTTGGAGGGGCAGTATGAAGCAGGGATGCGCTGGGAGAGAAATTGGAGTGAAGGATTCAACGAGTTGGAATGAGGTAGAGTATCGTGTTGGTAGGGAGGAGCGAGATGCAGTGATATGGGCTAGCAGGAAATGTGGAGAATGGGGTGCCTAAGTGGGGTAGCAAAGGAAAATAATTTCTCGATGTGAGGGAGAGACACCATCTTAAGACATGAGTCAGAATGTGACAAGATGAAATGTGCTATGACGAAATATAGCGGAACATTTCGACATGCCAAGGGATGTGACATGAGACTAGTTGACTCATGATGAAACACGATGGAATGGAACTAACAGTAAGATTTAACACAGTTGGTTGCGCAGTGGCTCGAGCACTTGGTAGATTCGATTCACACACGGAACGGATAAAAAGTGGGTAATGCAAACCGAGGTCTCTTGTGTGCTTAAAAAGTTCAAAGCCAATGCATCGTATCATTTCACATCTACCATTTAAATAAGAAGTAGCGACAGTTATAATATTACTATTTATCACGTCACACGCTCATGAAAAGATGTATTCGCCTAAACCAAAACATCCAGAATGGTCGTTCTCATCATCAATCCACGGAGGGTAGTGAAGAAAACACACATTTCAAACCCCGCAGACCAAAAAAAAGCTGCCTCTCCAAGAGTTCGCCTCGACCTCAAAATTTGGAAGCGGCGATATGGGGCAACAGGCTCTCTATACACTCTGGTTCCGGGAAAAAGGGGCGCAGGAAGTGACGTTTGCGTGGCGGCGCGCGCCGAATGTCGCCAGGGCGGGGCCGGGCGGCGGCGGCGGCGGCGGCGGCGGGCGGGGCGCGCAGCGTCGCAACGTGCCAAGTCGCGCTCTATGACACGGCGTTCCTCATCCCGGCGCGTCTCGGGAACCTATCGCTTTAAATAACGGCTAGGCAGCCGCGGCGGCGGTGCGCGGCTCGGGGTATTTATGTCGCCGACGGCGCTCGCTCATCGCACGACGCAGCCCGGACGCAGCCGCAGCGGCCGCCGCCGCCAGGATTCGCGCGAGGGCCCCGCGCTTAGCGGCAGACCCTGCTCGGCTCCCCAATGCTCCGCGCGGCTGTGAATTGGGGACATCCATGTCGATGTTTTCAAAACATCGATTTCTTGTACAAACGTGTACTGTACAAACTCGTACTTGTACAAACTCGTACTTGTACAAACTCGTACTTGTACAAACTCGTACTTGTACAAACTCGTACTTGTACAAACTCGTACTTGTACAAACTCGTACTTGTACAAACTCGTACTTGTACAAACTCGTACTTGTACAAACCGTACTTGTACAAACCTCGTACTTGTACAAACTCGTACTTGTACAAACTCGTACTTGTACAAACTCGTACTTGTACAAACTCGTACTTGTACAAACTCGTACTTGTACAAACTCGTACTTGTACAAACTCGTACTTGTACAAACTCGTACTTGTACAAACTCGTACTTGTACAAACTCGTACTTGTACAAACTCGTACTTGTACAAACTCGTACTTGTACAAACTCGTACTTGTACAAACTCGTACTTGTACAAACTCGTACTTGTACAAACTCGTACAAACAAGCGAGGGCCCCGCGCTTAGCGGCAGACCCTGCTCGGCTACCCAATGCTGTGAATTTGGGACATCGATGTCGATGTTTTCAAAACATCGATTTTTTTGTACAAACTTTGATGTATGTATGTTATGACTCAGCGCTTCGGTCTAAAGGGTCGCGGGTTCGAGTCCCGCCTTGGGCATGGTTGTTTGTCCCTTGTCTTTGTATGTATGTGTTGTCGCGGAGGACCTCGCGTTCTGCTGACCCCAGATCAGAGGAGCCCGCAAGTGTGTTGGTGTCTAGTGTATGGTCGAATATGCGTCCCATCGGGACGTAAAGGGTAAGCGGCTGTCGGCTGGATAAAAACCCTAGAAAGAAGAAGATTAACTGAAGGTAATTCGTCAAGGACGATGGGACGAAGTCAAACTCTCACAGTAATGATTCATGACAATGAATGGTAGAAAACAATTTAATTTCTTGAGTACCAACTTAAGCTTTATCATATCATCTTTATAATTACTAATAGATTCTGAAAACTTTCGTCCGCAGTTTCCTAGAGGACCGGAAAGCGATTTTAGAGAGAATTTGACACCAGATGAAATTTTGCGCAGTTTCCGATTGTTGCCGACCGTTGTCATGACTCGTGGAGGAATCCAATGTTCTTCCTCTGTTGTTTTTTAGGCACACTACGTTCTTGGAATCAAACATGGAGCATGGAAAATTCGGTTAATTGAATTCCCAGAAGTCTTTCGAATTTTGCAAAAAGTCAATAATCCGTTGCTTTTAAGTAACGAAATTTTTGTTACCTGTATTTATGTAATATTTATTATATATTTATCTCAGATCTCCAAAACGTTATTTGTCAAACATATTTTATTAAAAGAAGACTATATGTTGATTGTACCTTATTTACAAGGGTTGTAAAGCAATCTAAAAATGTAAAGAGATCGCCATGCAAGATTTATTGTAATATTATTTACGTTTTTTCTCCTGTACATGCAGTCAAAAGAGACTCGACGGAATCAATTTATGGAAGCCTTCTTGGGGATGCTTATTCTACAAATTCAACTATCATCAACTATCATAATCATTCATCATCATCATTCATCATCATCAATCATTCAACTATCAACTACCATTCAACTATCAACTATTTAACCCTACTCAAATTACGAAACCGGATTACTCGCCGCGAAAATTACCAAACAATACTGCCTACCATATGTCGTTCAATAGCATCACATTTCTTAGTAACACGGTCTGTTTTAATTTTTTATTGCTGAAGAGGTCGTCCAATCCGAAAAATATTTTTGGCCCAGCAAAATACCTCCATTTTTATCTTGTTCCAACATTACGATACAGGGATACGATCAGGGATGCACAACATTATTCGTACTCATTGTTTCCCTTCAGTGGGTAATTTTCTATCTTTATCTCTGCTCACAATAATTACCAAAATTAATTACATTTTTTACTGTCCTGAAGGGAACATGTTCCTGGGGTTAAGAAAATATGTTTTTTACATTCCTTTGCTCTGAACTGCGGATGCGTTGTGTCGAAATGTTATGCATCTAATTTTAACATCAGCTAACAGGACCCTTCTAAGCGAAGTCGTTATTTCGAGACGAACACGCAAATCGGAACGCGTTCGCCTTTCAGAACTCGTGAACTAGATGTCTAATCATCGTTCCCCTCCTCATAATTTATAAAATATCCTCTATGACGCGAGTTTTAAACAAGTCGAGGGGAAAACAACGAAATGAACTCTGGCGAATGAGAAGGTTGTTCATTCGAAACAGGGGAAACTTCAAAAGTCCTTCCGTGAATGTGTTTCTATTGGAATGGCAGTTGGTACGATTGCATCCTCATTTCCCTTCCACAAGACGATGCGTATCAGCTCAGGAAGTCAGCCACGCGTGAATCTTACGGCAACAACTGAGACGTGTCTAAAACGCTCCATTGCTTTCAAAATACTAAAATTCATCAGGACAAAATATTTCAAACGTCGAGCATTAGACTCATCATTGAACGGAAGCTTTGAGTGATATGGTTTACGTTTAAACTTCAAAAAGTTGCATTTTCCACGCGCGAATACTTACAGATGACTCCCTCTGAGAAGCCGCCTTCTAAAATAGAACGTCGTGGGTATTAAGGGGTCCTTTGATCGTGGGAAGTAAACGCGGTGTAAATCGAACACACGCCATTGATCACGGATTGCTGAAGGCTAGGAGAAACCCAGCAAACCTGGCACATTAACGAGCGTGTAACAAATAAGTGATATTCGCTTTGAAAACGTATGTCCCTCTGAAACATTTATTTCAATAAACGATGAGGTAACAAGCAAATTCGAAATTTGGAGATAATCCATGAACTAAATAAATATTACATCTCCATAACGATTAAAAGTAACGGAAAATTTGTTAAGGTAATCTTACAAGAAAAAAATGTTCTAATTTCAATAAACCGTACGTCATCAGAAGTTTTAATTACTTTCGAATGGAATCAGGAAATAATTTGCATAGAAAGAGGTATCTAACATGGCATTCACCATTTGCCAATATCTTGTGAGAAATAATGGTGTAGAAGTTGTTACAGAACATGTAAAAACATTTGCAGCTACAAATTAGGAATTGTCCAATCGGCTCACTTCATTCCTGTCAACGTCCCATTTCCCAGTGGAACACTGTAGTCAGGTTACTGTCATATTATCTGCCTCTACCCGGATCCACCTGATCGCTAATTAGCTTATTTAAACTTTAACTTCTTCAAAAATGAAAATATTTTCCAATTTTGGATTGATAAAAAGTCACAAATTACAATTAATTAAATTATGTACCATTATATTTGTACGTACATTGTGATAATTTTAATAGCTTTTCACAGAAAAGAATTTATTGTTCACACACATCAAAAATTTTACGATATCATTGTGATCTATTACACTTCCACTCTATATTACCGTTATTAATACATCATTTACGTCGACTGACAAACCTGCAGCTCCAAAGAACGAATCGTCCAATTGACTCATTTCTATCCCGTCAACGTCCCCCTACTCAATGGAGCCCTCTTCTTTTCAAGTCACTAGCGCATTATCTCTCTGCCTGTCTGTCTGTGTGTCTCTGTCTCGCCAGGAGCCCATCTCCTCGCTATCCTCCTCGCGAGGCGTTCCGCCCGGTTAGGCGGACACGCTCCCGCCGCGACAGCCCGATAATAAATGCGAGATTTATCGGCGCACTGGCCGACAGAGCGCGGCCGCGACGCGACGCGGAGCGGCGCCACCGACCGCAGCGCGCCTGGCGGCGGGCGGGCGCAGCGCCAAGGCGGGCAGGCGGGCGGCGCGCGAGCGTAATGAGAACGGCAGGTGCTGCGGCACTCTGTACTTCCCCCCAGCATTTCATCGAAGCTAGTGCTGACCACGATGGGCTTGCCCTCTGACGCTCTTTAAACAAAATGTAATGCTACCCTCGTCTACTAATATTTGGAAGGAGGATTGTGTTGATATCTTTACACATACTTAATACAAGGTTAACGTGGTGTCTCCGGTGCGCATTTCTATGTTCAAAAGTTTAATTTATCTTTGCAAGTTCATCGTTAACATAAATTTTAAACATATTACAATTGCTCGGCTTGCCTTTTTCTAGGCAGAGAAAGTTACAAAAAAAATCAAACCAAAATATTTGTTTTTCTTTTTTATTACAAAATTACATTTAATTGACGCCAATCTGATGAATCACGTCTCTACGATTCAGTAAATTTGGGAAGGATAGTGTAGTAAGTTACAGCGTTTCACCAGTGGATTCGTAGGTGCATAAAATCATCAAAAACATGCGTTTTTCTACATTTTTTAAAATAACCTAGACAAAACCTGTTAAGAAATGTGACAAGGCGATCTATCACTCTTACCGAGGGGAATCTAATGAGCTATTGATCACCTCAGCAAAGATAAAACGAAGATGTGTCAATCATGACAATTTGCAATTTAAGTTCTACAATACCGTTCGTCACACAATCTTCTCCCAGATACGCCCATCCAGTGTTTAAATCAAAGAACCATGAAATTTTCACGTTGGATAATCGTTTCGGAGAACCTCGTGCTCTATTTTTTATTCTCACATCTTATCTGTTGCATTTTAACTGTAATAATAACAACATAACTTATGAACCACATAACATAATTACAATGCATAATTTATTTATAGAAGTTACATGGGAAATTGAATGGCAAGAAGACCCACTTAAAAGGTACTGCCCATTTGCAAGGCCTCCCTTATTCCTCTCCTGCTCTACGACTGCCTCCTTAGTCCCACTTCATCTGCGGCCTGTCTTTCGCCCTTGCGCACCTCGTTGCGGTACCCCGCCAGGTATTTATATTACAATTTCATCAGCATGCTAATTTTATAAACCTCATTCCCCATCCCTCCCCTCCCCTCTCCTCTTCCTCTCTTCTCCTCTCGCGCGGGTGCCACAGAGCTCCGTTTGCCCCGCAGCACCGGAGAGCGTACAAAGCGGGATTCGCGCCATCCAGCCCCGCCCCCTTCCTCCCCGCCCCACAGCCAGAGTTCGGATCGGAGAGCGAACACGCGGCGCGGCGCCGAGAACAGTGGTCGCTTTCAAATACGCGCGACGCCTGGTTGGCCGCATCCGGTGCTCCAGACGCAACCGTGATAACGACGGCAAACTCGGGATAAAATTAAGCCCCCGTGGGTGAAGTAACTAAGAAAAGATCTCTGAGGACAGGTGAAGAGGCAGGTGTTTTTACGCATTCGGCAAAAAAAACGCGATATACGGATTCGGGAGTATTGTATATTTTCAATGACACGATTATTACATCACGAGATGACGCGGTGGTTGAAACTTTCAATTAGATATTTGTCCTGTGAAGTTACGAAATATTTGAAGATCGCAATATCCCAAAATGCTTAGTCTCCAATTAAAACATATAACACAATATAATACTTTTCCCACAAAAAAAAACTATTAAGTATTTAAAAATAATTCAAATTTAAAATCTATCTACCTCTCTGTTTTATGGTGCATATTCCAATGCAATTATAATAAGTTTGACCACTCCTTGATTATATCATGTCCGGCGTCATCATTTCAGCTGTCCATCCCAATTGAAATGCATTATTAAACTTAATTAACTTTATTAAAAATTCCATTCTTCTCTGTTTTATGGTGTACATTTCAAAACAATTTTAATAAGTTTGACCTCTCCTCGATAATAGCATCACCATCGTCATCATAGTGTTATTTTAGCAATCCATCCCACTTGTCGGCTTACACATTAGTGCCTCACTTCTGCTATCCGCACTTGAAACAAGTTCCGCCGTTTCAACAATAGAACACATTTCACATCATAGCCCGCATCCCGCGTACGCATCCCATGCACACGCACGCACATACAGACACACCACAGACCACTGAGCGTACGCGAGCCCTCTGGGAGGTTCCCTCCGCCGTCGGTTTCCCCTTTTGTGCATTCAGCCGGCGTATAAAGGCTTTGATGTACAACAAATACGATGCACAGGCTTAAACTAGTGTACAGTAATAAAGCAGCGCAGAAATTACCTTTGAAGCGGCAGAAATAAACAGGTGTTCTGTTGCCGACAGCGGCGGCCCCGGGCGGATGGGTCCCGTGGAATTGGAACGGGAACAGAGAGAGAAAGAGAGAGAGAGAGAGAGAGAGAGAGAGAAGAGAAGAAGAAGAGAAAGAGAGAGAAGAGAGAAAGAGAGAGAGAGAAGAGAGGGAGGTGTTTGTGTACACTGCGAGGGGGGTATCGTGAAGGGAGTTCGAAACGAGAGACCGACTGAGGTGTTCAGGGCATCAACTAACGTCATAGCAGAGACTCCGACCAAGAGATTCTAGGGTTTGACTTCAAGCGGTGGCAGGATTTTGGACACCGAATTCAGCCGTTGTGTGGAGGAGAACTCTAGTGTCTAGCTGCTCCGCTCGATACTTTTCTGTTGTTTCTTCGATTAATAGAAGGTGAATGCCGGAATAGCGCCCTTATAATCAGTACCATAGTATCCTAATAATCTCGAATGGTGCACGAATTTTCCTTCCTCTTCCTTCTCCTAGCCTCACCTCTTACTTTTATACACACACATACACACACACACATTCACATGAAATTGTTACCACATATGTCGGAAGACCAGCTGGAAGCCTAGAGCTCTAAGCTCTAAGTCTGACCCGCAGGGGACGGTGCCTCGTTGGTGGGATATACCTGGATGTGACAAAAACAGCACGCCAATGTGTAGGTCAGCGCCGAATGTCACCATCCATATAGGGAAGAACACCGCCAACTCTCGTGATAAAACACGAACTACACTTACGTGAATACCAGTCAACGCGTCCGGAAACACGAAATAACATATTAATAAAATCGAGAAGATGCAGGCAGGATTCCACTGTCAAAACGTATTGTATAGCTAGGACGTAAGTACTGCGCATAGTACATTCAAATTCATTGGCGAAACGCATCTTGGTTAGATATTAACAAAATGTGTTCCGGAATAGTTCATGGAATCTGGAATTATTAATAGAATATTTATGATATGACGGAAAACTTTGTGCCCACAGAAATACTTTAATATTAAAAATACATCAGATTAAAGCTACAATGCTGTTTTTGTGATAAAGTTACAATTTTCTTAACACTAGAATTGAACGAAAATAATTTATTTTCCATCCTTAGACTGCATTTTCCAAAATTTTTACGTAACAATTGTAGAGATTTAAAATAGAATTGCTATATTAATCGTAATCTGTAGATCAAGGATTTGCAACACTCTTATTCAAATTTATTAATTCATTTAAATTTTCTTGGTTTACATCATAGTAATTTTCTTAGTTTTTCTCAGGAAAGTTTCGTGTTCGTAACTTAAAAAGGAGACTATTCCTCCTGTATATTCTAGCAATCGTTGCCGGCTCTAACTTCTGATTATTTTTTCTCGTCGACCATGGCAACACTTCGTTTCACAAAATGTTGCCTATCTGACGTTCGCAACCTCGCAAAGGCAGGGCGCTGCTCTACTCGCATTACGATTGTAATCGCTCTCGATAATAAATCTCCGGGAAAAAATGTTTACGCTGTGCCAGGGTAAAATCAGTAATCCTGAATATGACGGCCGGGTAGTGACGAGTAATATTTTCATCAAAAGTCGGTTTGGGAACAACCCACCCCTTCACTGGCGCCGCACTCACCCATCGCCACTTCACCGCCATCGCCCACGCACTGACCAATCCCGTAATGGCGCGAACGACACAAACCAATCATCCGGCAGATCACTATCTCAAATGACACAAATGAATATTTGTTTATACAAACAAGCCGAGTTGAAACTTTGGTACTATATTTAAAAATTACCTATAGTGGCATGACATTTTACATTACTGGATTGTATTTACTGATGTATCAACTGGTGAATGGAATTTACGACCGGCATAAATATGTCATGACACTTTTTCAGATAACAAATATAACGAAAAATCAATACGTCAGGTTTAAAAGTATTCAATTACATTTTACTCATTCTATACACCAACCCCTTTATTTAAAAAAATATAATTGAGGTGGAACAAATTTTAATACAACGCGGGAATTGCATCTTTTCTTGTAAGAGAATGTATGAGAGAACACGTGTTATAGGCCATGTGGTTTTTAAAGCTATTCTTCAATGGCCTTTGAAAGTTTCTATCTAAAGTCCGTTGGCACCGTGTTTTGGCAGAGTCTTCTATGAGGAGACGAATAAAAGTCTGGCCTCCCCTGCCCCCCAAAAAAACAAGCACTTCGAGTGCGCGAAAAAATCACACATGGCTTGACGAAATATGGTGACAGGTTACAAAGAAACGTAAACAAGGGCAGGAGATGGAGGCTCACATAAAAAACTGAATGAAACGTCCCGAGGGGCAGATAGGGAAACAGACAGCCTCAAATTTGACATATTTGCCTTTCTCTGCCGCAAAGAGTGATCGGAGCTCCAGAAAGTAATTTACGAGCGTAGAGGAACTCAACCAACGGGGCTGACACTCTCTATCTCTAGAAAAAACAAATGCAGAGTTCATTAGAACCTCGGTTTGCCACTTTTGGCATTCGTAAAAAATCAGAAGCAAAGAACACATAAACTTACATATTTGTGATCAGTGCACATAGAGTTTGATATTATGAGAGTCGAAAACTCTTGAAGTTGAGAGTACGTGTCACCGGTGCTTGTTTTAAGTGCTGGAACTTTTCCAGAAACATGTACCGATGAGACTACACATGTCGTTCATTTGACAGTGTAATAGCGATGTGTTAAAGCGGTAAAGATGAAATTAGAATAGTACAAAATTACACACGCTGAAGGTGAAAGTTCGAAGTTCTTTGCCAATGTTGTTGTGATACCTAGACACGATTTGTTCTATTTCTGTTTTGATAATTTTGATCAGATCTACATCAGTAAAACCAGCAAATAAAGCATAATTATCATAACAGGGGAACAAAAAAGATATGAGGGATACAATACTTCTCAAATTAGTACAAACAATTTCTCAAAAATATCGCTATTCTAAAACTATTGTCAAATTGGTGAACTTACAAGTATTGGCACTATCTTACAAGTATTGGCACTAACTGTCTAACGATATCGTCAATTTCTAATGACTAAAAATGAGTAAAAGCCTAAAGTAATAATTAATGTAATAATAAACAACATTTTCGTAATTAAAAAAAATATTGGTGACTTTGGTAATTAATGCATTAAGTGAAATTCAATAGGCATTTATCATATCTCTTTCCGAATAGATCCCATGACTAGAAAGGACCAGTTTTTAATTAATTTAAGTATTTATTAATTAATTTAATTTTTATAAAATACTAGAGACTTGATAATTGCAAAACTTGGGTAATGGTCAGATACCTGAATCAAGAATTGTCACTCGATATTTTATCTCCTGAACGTGTTTGAGAAAAGTTGAAGTAGAGTCCACTTCTGGTAGCCTATCTTTACCCCACTCATCATATTTATGAATCGCTTTGACCTCAGAAGTTTTTCGCCGACAATAGTAACAACATTACCCACAGATAATACAATGATCGAGTTGAACCGCAACGCTAGCCATGGCGCCAGACAGGGTAACGTGCGCCCGGCGGCGCAGTGCGTCCGCAAGCGCAGGCAGACGGCCGCGCCGGCAGGCGGGGGGGGCCGAAGTGGTTATCGGAAAGACAAACCGACGGGCGCGGGCGCCGGCAGCTGAACAAACCTCCGCTCTACGCCGCCACGCCCGCCGCGCCCCTCCGCGCCCCGCCCCCTCCCGCCGCGCCGCGCCGCGCCGCGCTGCCCGATAAGCGCTTTTGTTTCGCGACGCGCGGAACGCTTCGATTGTGGACTGCGGTGTGGGCGGCCGGAGGGAGTGGGGGGGGGGGGGGGGGGGGGAGCGGTGATGGATCGAAAACGGGTGTGGACTGGGGGCGATGTACTGATGCCCAGGAAGCAATGGTGAGGAGAGGAGGTGGAAAGAGTAACGGCGGGGGGACAGGTGATGTGAGAGAGAAGTTGATGCGGGGCAGCGCAGGGACGGGCAAGGTGCGAGCATGGAGAAGCAGGGTTGGGGAGAGCTGGGGTGAGGCTGGAGCGGGACGAAAGAAGGCCTGATGAGGCGTGACCGTGTTGGAGTGAGCAGGGGGAATGGGGAAAAGGAGAGGGGGTTCGGCAGAAGGAAGCGGGAATAAGAGAGTGGGTACGGGAGGGAGCGGGAGCGAAAGGAGCGAGAGGGAGAGACGGGGGGGGGGGGCGGAGGGAGGGAAGGGAAGGGGGGGCGGGAACTGGGTGAAGGGGGAACGGAGTGTGGGCAACTTGGAAGAGCGGGACGAGGGAGGGACAGGCAGGGGCGGTCGGATCTTGGTGAGAGGAGAGCAATGCGAAACGGTCGGAGCGGGTGCGAGGGCGATGTGGGGGAAATGGCATTCGGACAAAACCCGACGTGACGTCCCTCGCCGTCGTTCCCAGTCATTTCCTGCAACACTCCGACTCGTCACGCAGCAATGTCAGGCGTCTCGTCACGTCTGGTCCCGTTCGCCACGCACTGCGTCCGCTCTGGTGAATCGAATGCGCGCGTTGCCTTTCATTCCGCCGACGGTGCATGTTGAAAATTCAGCGTTCGGTTCAGTTGAACTTGGCTAACGATCACGGACAATTTATTACATTTCGCCCAAAACTTTATCACAAATCACAAACCTCTGCCATGCCTACACATTAGCTCATCATGTTAACACATTTTTACGTACACAGAGTATCAAAGGATTTGACAGAACTATTCATTTCAAATAAAGAACTATATGTTTCTCTCTGAAACATTTTCTTCAATTTCTATCTTGAATTATTAAGCAAAAATTAAACATTTAATATCATTTAAATTATTTATTTTAGTGTTCCAAGTGACCTTAGATTTAGAATTTAAAAACAGTTTAAAAATTATATTAATAGAATTTCATATACCCGGCGTTCCGTACATCAATATGTGACTTCTATATGTCCAGAACGAACATGTGCATTCCTGTCTACAGACCATATACTTCACGGGTAGTTCCCCCTATCTGACACAACCCGCAACACAGAAGCACTCTGTCATCTTCCAGACAGCCGTACATAAAAGGCCGTCACACTTCTATTCATCGCATAGCATCTGCTGATCTCTGAACATTATACTTACCACAATGTACAATGACAGTAACAGAAATGCAATCAGCACGAACATCGAGACCTTTTGCCACATCCCAAAGTTCACGATGACCTAATTCTTCTGCATGTTTTCATTCATGGGTGACAATGCAGTTTCCGCGAGGAAATAAAACGTCATGGACGTGGTAAAAGGGCGCAGCTTGCATGTGTAAGACGATTTCACGAGAACCCAATGTTTTATTTATGCGCTATCTGAATACAACAACAATCTATACTGTCACTTATGAGTTCGAATGGTGTTGCATTTAGAATTGTCAGCAAATCTTTATAATTTTTATATATTTTGTTATTACCTAGTCTCATTTAAATTTTCTTTAATTAGTGAATTTACAATGTAGCGATGCACGAAAGATAAAGAAATAAATTTCCTTTACAAAATTTGAACATATTAATTTTATTAACTTATATTTACAACGTTTTAGAAAAGAGTTCGCTTTCTTTCAAAGTAGAAATATTAGCATTTACATAGCATTTGCAATTTTTTCTACGACATTTCAATTACAGATGTGATTTTTAATGAAGGTACGTACGGACAATAATTAACTTTTTAATAAATAACTAAAAAAAACTAACAACCCGCCTAGAAAGCATAGTTCTGCTAATCAAAACGTTACTAAGAGGGCTGTTTCATTAATTCATTTAATTAACAGCAACAAAGTATTAGTGAAGTAAAAGAAGTCATTGACCGCATTACGAGAAACCCGACCGTCCTAAAGTAAGTTTTCCCAAGATGGTAAACACCCCCAAAATTTTCGTGGATTACTCGAGGCGGAAGACGGAAGAACATGTACTAGAAAATCACGCGAGGGACACGGCGATAATTTAATTTTTTCCCACATGATAGAGAAACGGGAGTGCGCTGTAAAGACGATTGCCTCCATAAACAAATAAAAAGCCTCCCAAGCACGAAAAAAGGTTTTCCAGAAGCCTCGCCCGGAATTGTAGAATCGTATTAATTCACAGAACGAGTGTTACCGAAACACGAACTGAACATGAAATGATACTGTGATGTGGTACTGCAGAACCCTTCCGCAACAACATATAACAACACATCAATATATTATAATGTAGAAAATTCACTTTTGAAAATTTGGCACTCTATGAATTTTGAGATACAGTAACTTCACAGTACACTGATTTAAATCACACCTAATTTCGTTTATGACCAATTCCTCATTATAAAATAATGAATTATGTACTCGTGGTCCAGAATTTGAGAAGATTATATTTTTATTTTAAGTTCACAGCTCTTTCAGCCGTTTTATTCCAAAGTTTAAAATTCTTGCCTGCTTTTCGTTTTTCATTTTCGTTCTTGTTTCTTTGCATCTTCCATCAACGTATTGTCTATAATTAGCAATTTTGCTTGGAATGAAAAAAAACTATTTTAATGAAGGCATCTCGCGCCTAATCCCTGCATAATGTGCATCTGCTCCCTGATTATAGAACCAGGTCTTATGGGATTTCTTATTAGGGAAGGAAGAAACGACTACTACATTCTGACTGTGCCTAAATTGTGTCCATTTTACATATTATAATTCTTTTATATTTCTGATTCTTCCTGGATCATCCCGGAATGACGAAGAGACTCGTATGTATTTTATGATATCGATCCCAAATACGTCTATATAATCGCATTTCACTTCGTTGTGTAGTGAATTTTTCCCTCTACAAGTCTGAGCATTGCGGCTGAAGCAGTCCTCAAGAACATCCTCCTCCAACTCAGAGGTCTCGGTCGCTCGAGGCCGAGTCACCCGCCGGGGGTCCAACCGCGTCCCCAAGCATCCGGGGCCGCGTTAAGGCGGACGACTGTTTGCGCGACAAACACCGGGCTCAGCACAAACAATGGGCGGCGGGCGGCGGGCGGCGGGGCGGCGGGGCGGCGGGGCGGCGGGGCGGCGGGCGGCGGGCGGCGGGCGGCGGGCGGCGGGCGGCGGGCGGCGGGCGGCGGGCGGCGGGCGGCGGACGGCGGGCGGCGGGCGGCGGTCGGCGGGCGGCGGTCGGCGGGCGGCGGGCGGCGGGCGGCGGGCGGCGGACGGCGGGCGGCGGGCGGCGGGCGGCGGACGGCGGGGCGGCGGGCGGCGGGGCGGAGGGCGGCGGGGCGGAGGCGGCGGGCGGCGGGCAGCGGCAGGCGATGGGCGGCGGGCGAGGGGCAGCGGGCGGCGGACGGACAGCGACCATGCTGTGACGGCGGTTCCTTCGTTGTGCTCACTGTTTGCGCCGCTTTTCGAGTGCGGAAGATACATGCGCCCCGACATGTACCACCGCCAGGAATGCGCGCTTTATTTGAGTATGTGGTGTTCCCCGAGGTATGAGGACGTAGAGGAATAATCGGTTCGCGAAATCCTGACGAAAAGTGATTCAGATAGAGGTTGATCCATAGTGTGTGTATGGGGAGGAAGGAAATAATGGCATTTTGTAATGGATTTTTAAAAACGACAGAAACCAATTTTGTTGTTTTTAATAAAAAAATGCAAATGTGCAGTAATTTTTTTTTCATTATTGTCACGTTTCAATAATATTTTAAAAGTTACATGGAAATTGATTTCGTCTAATCACTAATAATGCTAGGTTTCGACATATTTTTCGATCTTACATATCACGCAGGTTTGGTTTTGCTTACAGAATATTTTATGTAAAAAATTCATTTGAAAATAAAACTAATAATAATTGTAAATAATGCTACGACCGCCCTCAGAGAAATTACTCTACGACAGCTCTAATTTCTCACGACATAACACGTTATATGAGGAATGGATGTAAACAATGAAACAACAGTGAAAGCTAAGCAGTGATGTGTGTTTAATTGTTAGCACATTACAGAAAGATGTTACAGAGAATAAATTTTAGATGTTGGAAACTTCATAGGCCATAAACTTTGTGCGAAATCAGAAGGGACAAGAATATGAGGACAGGTTCGTAACAAAGCTAGGGAAAGCAACTCCCAAAACAAACATCCGTACATTAATAACGTGCGAGGAGAAAAGCAGCGGGAAACAGAAAGGAGTAGTTGCAAGCCCGTGCAGCCGCAAAAGGAATCCTGGGAGACCCGGCCGGGAGAAGGACATGAACCGCGCGGAGGACGCAGGGATCGACGGCTCTCGGGACAATAACCCACGGGCAGCCGGTTTACGGCGGCCGGGCCTGGATTTTGTTATAATAAATATTTTATCCGCCCGGGTCAGGGGCGGTCTCTGCCCGCCCTTAAACCCGCCCTGCATAACGATCGAGAGCAGTCATTTCAATTTATGTGCACGAGAATAAACCTTAACACGGAGCGAATAAAACAGCCGGCACCGAGAAAAAGAATACATAAACCGTTTGATTACCAATTCCTTTTACGGCCGAGAACAGTTCCGGGACTGGCCTCCTCGGCCCGTCACGCGGGACTGCACCCTCGCCCACTTTTTCCCCCGTTTTCTTTTATTTTTGTCAAAAATAATTGCCCGATGTGCGCCGGGCCTGCGACGGACCCGGAACGGTCGGAGGCGGAGAAGAAACGGGGGCGTCCGAAGCGGGATCCGTTAAGGGTGCTTTATGCCCGGGCAGGTCGCTTGGCCGCCGCCGCCGGGCCGGCTCGGCGGAAGCGCTCCGCGTAATTTCCTTTTCTGCCGCTGCGCGAGCCCCGCCCCGCCCCCACCGCCGGCCCCATTTCGGCGAGCGGCCTCGCTGCATAAGTCAAAACTCAATCGCCAGATCCTCCCCGGCACCCGGCCCCGCGCTGCCTGCCCTTCGAGCGACCCCCGCGGACCGCGTGAGCTTTACAGCCCGAGGAGGCCGTGTGGGGGGCGGGGCGGGGGAAGGATGGCGCGAGGCGAGGGTGTCGGTGCCAGAAGAAGGAAATGTGCAAATCGGCCGAGCACTCAAGGAAGCCGTTGCCGCAAGACAAACGCGCGCTCTCGCCCGGCGCGGGGCAGCGGGAGGTGGATATGGATCGCGGGGCGGCCGCGGAACCGTCTTCGGCCAGGGGTGAACAAGCCGCCGAGCGACGTAATCTTTACTGGAAATACACACACAACTGAAGGACTCAGCGCAACAGTGGTCTAGCCCTAAAAATATAAAAAACGAGTTATTGACACAATGTGCTATTCCGATGAACTACCATTGTACGTTGTTGGTTTGACCAGTTTTCCTCCATAAAGTTAACTATCAATTCACTAATTTTTTTCTTAAAAAATCTTCCTACAATTATACAACTTTAATTTGATTTTTCTTCGTTTTATTAAAATGTGGCTCAGAGCACTATTGTGCTCAACCCTGCAACTGGAAATTTGTGTGTTTTATACATTTTAATACAACACGTACTGCCTTAACGCACACACGGGGAGAAAGAAGTTTCTCGATAAAAGACGTAGATATCATAGCTATTTAATTTCTTCATTTCGACTAGCTTAATTGCGGTAATAAATGATGCACGCAACTGGAAATCTACGAGTTTTATGCAATTTAATGCAAGAATTGTGCTATTTTTGGCCTTACATTTTCATTTAATGTTGCTATTACTTTTCCCATTTACTGGCAACAAATGTCAAATGAACAGTCATCTGTAATCCTACAGATGACCTGATACGGCAAGAAAATATACCCTCCACAGACGGTACATTTCTGAAATTACCAATAAATAAGAAGATTAGGACACACAGAGATACAAGGAAACTGGTTGTTCAATCTGGCAAGGTTATCACTGAACAAATAAAAATGTAAATCGTACATATGATATTCAAACCGTTTCAAAATGTGACGAAGACGAAGAAAGAGCCTCTGATAAACTGTTTCCAGCTTCATTCCAATTGTAATTAAAAATGTCACAAGTCGTTATTTCAATTGTCAAAAAACACGTAATTAAAATGTTGGAGAGATTGATATATTTAATACAGTAGTATATTGTCGAGGAACTGGTAGATTCGGTTTAAAAATATGTTTACTCTATTTTTAACATTCATATCTCAAACCTTTAACACAAATTATACATAACCTTCAGATGCCAGAACAAAGAATACAGTATTCCTTCCCAGGACTATTTTTGCGCGGCGCACTCAGCAGCTGCCATCTGTCGGGAGTCGCGAGTGGGTCAGTGTGTGTGTTGTGTGTGTTGTGTGTGTGTGTGTGTGTGTATGCGTGTGAGCGAGCGCTGGCGACGCGACGATGGCGATCGGAATCGGCTCCGCGACGCCGCGCACAAGCGAAGTGCATTAGGCGGCTTTGTCCACGCGACAATGCGCCCGCCCCGCCCATCGTCGCCTTCGCCGTCGGCCGCCGCCCCCGTCACGTCAAAGCCTCCCGCCCCGGCCCCACAACGCTCCGCCTCCACTGCCAACTTCTCCGGCATCGGCAATGTTGCATGCCACGACGACACTGGGATCAAAGCGTTTTCACACATATTTGCGTAAATACATTCATGGCATCTGTTGTTATCAGTGGTGCATGATCTTGGTTGTCATGGAAACGCCGAATACTAGGTTGTATTGCCAACGTTTTTCCCATGATCGAATGACCTTGTTTAGAGCGAACACAAGAGTCGATGGATAACGCAAATTGCGAAGAATGTTGGGTGAAATGATGAGAATATTCTCTCGGACGCAGCCGCTCCCAAGCCGCTAAGTCTCAGTTGAAGACAGCAGAGCCTACGTTTACACTTGTTCTACATATTCATAAACTACTACAGTCACGCTTTCAAAAACAGATACTTTTCATCGGAATTGGTTTTCAAATCGCGTTCTAAAATTGAGGGCATCAACGTAGGGCTGATGGTTGCTAATAGTTGCACTGATATCTTCTAAACGTTGCGGCTTTTGTATAACAGTCGTTACATCAACTGCTGCTAACTCCGAATCGGCCATATTTTCTGCCTTATATCTCCTTTCGTTTTACGCCCAGCAGCGCCTATACATTCAGTTCGTCTATATTCAGAAAACTACATCCATTCAGGAGCACTCCTTCTCCCCACAATGTCATTGAATTTCGAATTATGAACTCACGGAAGCATTTAGACAAATCGTTATATTAAACTTACGTGTTTAAGGTAGTGTTCTCATCCGTATTCCCGAATATATCCTCATCCCTGTGACTATTGTTTTCTTAATCCGAATCTGTGGCCACTACTGCCCTCGTCACTTCTTCCGTGTGCGTTACTCCTTGACCCCCTCTATTCCACCCAGACTCCACTACTGCCACGACCCCCGCCACGCGCAAGAGCGAGGGAACGGCGAAACTCGAGCCTGGCGCGTCAGGAGCCAGCGCGCTGCCCCGTTCCGCCGCGCCGCCCGCGCCCTCCCGAAGAGCCTCTAGAGGGGCACGGCGCTGTTCTAAGCTGCCGCCGAGAGACGCTTCTCGCTCACCATCGCTGCAGCCGAGAGGTCCCCGACGCCTGACCCACACCCCCGTCCGTTTCCTCCAAACGCCCCCGACCCCCCCCCCCCCCGGGTTCCTACCCCCCCCCCCCCCGCCAGTCCCCTTCACTTCACGTCGGTCCCCATCACGTCACGTCAGTTTCCGCAACGTCACGCTAGTCCACGCAAAGTCATGCCAACCCCGCTACGTCACATGCACCCTCGCCACGTCGCGCCAGTCGCTGGCACATGACACCAATCCTCGCCAGGTCACGTCCATCACACCACATCCCACACGGTCACGTCGGTCCCCGCCACACACTTCAATGCCCCCTTCTATACCCCGCCCCTTCGCCCCTTCCCCCCCCGCGTTATTCCCCGCCTCGCGTCGCCAGACCGCGAACGCTATGCCTCGCCTCGCCTCCGTCTCCAACCCGGTCATCTTTGCTCTTTCCCGCGGCGCCCCCAGCCACTCCGCGCAATCCCCCTCTCCCCACCCCCCGGAGTAGGCCTGGCGCCCCTCGCGATCGCCGCAAATAGCGGAAAGGTCACCGCAGACCACAGCGCCGGCTGCTCAAGTGACGCCTGGACAGCGCCCGAGGAGCGGCTGCGCAACACTGCGCCATCCCTCAAGGAAGCGGCGGCGGCGGCGGCGGCGGCGGTGACAATTTAAAATGGAACACATGTTCGCGTATCGAAGTGGTGGATTGATTGATTGATTTTTCGTGTTTCCGGGCGCGTCAACTGCGTTGGTCATTAGTCCCGTTAGTGTAGTACATGTTTTCTCTCTCGGGAGATGGCGGTGATCTTCCCCCGATGGATGGCGAGATCCGGCACCGACCTACCATCGGCTAGTGGGTTGCCCTCCTAACCAGGACTCTCCCACCAGCGGGGCACCGCCCCAGCCGGGACAAGCTATAAACTCCCAACCGGTCTCCCGGAATATGTGGTAATGTAGGGCATGTTAGTGTAAGTGTGTGTGTGTACGAGGAGAGAATAGGGCGAGGAAGAGGAAGGACAGATCGCACGCCGTCCGTGGCCCGTTTGGTAGAGTACTGCTTCGGCATTCGCCTGGCGTTGATCGGAAAAAACACGGAAAACTACCGATCAGAGCAGCCGCTAGAATTCTCCTCCAGACAGGGACTGAATTCGACCTAGCTGAAAAGCTAGTGTCGAAAATTCTGCCGCCATCAGAATTCGAACCTAGGACCTCCCGGACAGAAGCGCTGCAGTGACATCAGTTGATGTACTGAGCTACCGCTACCGCTACTGGTCGAAGTGGTGGAGAAAAATAACATTTGAACACATCAAGAGTATTTTTCGTGTTGTTGCTATTATCCTAGGAAATCTATTGGTAAACAACAACTAACTTTAGTACTGATATAACAGCGCACGCAAACACGATGAGTCAGTTTGTGAAGTGCTTTGTGAAATTAGAAGTTAAATACAGAGCCATGTTTGTTACCTCGTTTTTAGAGACCATGTAGTACGACTGGTTTTCTCTTTTATCTTTTATAACGATACTGTCTGTAATGATACGTGATTCATTCAAATCTCAGAGGCAGATTTTCAAAAGCCAGTTAATTCTCTATATGCGCGTAAATACATATTTTGAATAAACGTATTCAAAAGTAAATTTTTCTAATAGAATTTCAATAAATACAAAAGGTTTATTTTACGATTTTGTAACTCATTAGGGATACTTTCAAACCTATATGCATACCTTGTGGTAACTAGAATAGGTCGTCTCAAATTATCCACTAAAACAGAATAATTACATGCAGAGTGGTCCATTGATGTAAAACCAATCGCATGCAATAAAGAACATGAAGAAACGAATCATCAAGTGAATCAGCAAGCCATACTCGTTGCTGCAACAACATTGAAATTCATTGCTGTTTTTACTGACAGACAAACAAGCGCACTGGTCAGCGAGATCGCATGCGGATGCGTACGTGTATTGCATCAAGCAAATGAAACGAGGTGATTCAGAAGAACATGACCATTCGGTGGAAGGGGCGCGCAGTTGAACGAACTTAACGTCGCCGCGCGCCGTTCGTCGGACCGATAGTGAAATTACGACCGCGTCCAAGGGAGCGCTCGATGCAAATTATGATGCGCATTACGAATATTCAGAATATTCATCATCTATCCCGTATGTACAGCGGCCACCCTCTTTGTCACGTCATCATCGACGTAAACCACATGTAACAGTGTCGTTTCAGTCATTAATAACCGTCACTGATAACCAGCGCAATCATTGACGTTGCTGTGTCATCATACCGATATACGTGCTGGTTATGTTGATGATGAAGTGGGGGGAGAGAGAACGCAAGGTTCGAATACAATTCACTGAAAGCGAGTAACTTGTACTGATGCAAAACAAATTATAAATTGGAAAAACGTATAAGGGAAATGATGATTAAAGTATAATATTGCTGATGAAAAAAAAATAAGAAATATAGGACGAATGTGTTGAAATAAATCAGATAAAACAAGAACACAAAAAACAAAAGAAAGAGGGAAGATCTTTGTGATGGAAAATTAAGATATAAGAAAATTTTCCATCCGGAAATCAGATATTAACAAAAGAAAAACTTGAATGAAAACTCTCCAAAGCGAAAAGTAAATAAAAATGTTAATTCCAATTAACCAAGAATACGATATTAACTAAGGAGAAAATACAAAAAAATGTGACAAACCTGAGACGAAACAACAGAATAAAGACAAAACAATTACAGATAAAACACCTACAGAAAAACTAAAAGATGAACCTCCTCGGGGAGGTTCTCCATGTTGTGAGATTACGAAGAATGTCCCTTAGAATGAATTGCTAAGCCCTAAGACCAGAAGAAAGAACATTATGATGAAGGAAAATAATCGTGTGCAATTCGCAGTCCGTTGTTAATATTACATATTCATCTGGACTTCATCGGGTGGGGATCACGAAAACAGCAGATCAGAGCAATCGATTTCTTAAATTATTTTCTGGAAGGTAGCATCGACCGATCAAGCAGCCTCGCTAGTCACGAAAATTCTCCACCAAGAATTCAATCACAAACAAAAACCTTAGCTTTTGCAGATTCAGGAGATTCTTGGCTGTCCCGGAGTCGCCGTGATCAGTGGCCAGATGTTAACGTTATCAACATCATACTTAAATCACTTTCAAAGTAGAAGCGGGTCAGCCAACGTGCAACCTCTGAAACTACGGAGCTTCTTGGAAGTCCATGATCTAATCCCCCGATCCAAAGGTTAACGGTAAATGTAGACACTAAATGCGGGTAAGAAACGTGAAAGCTTAGGGCCACAAATTGCCCGGCTGCATACACGCACGTACTGCTGGGTAGCGCTTGAAACAAATAGGCCCAGACGGAAATAAAGTGAACGCCACAAGAAACATAACAGAATAGAGAGAAAATTAAGACAATACCGCACAGGAAAAAGCAACAGACACGTATAACCTAAACGCGGGCAAGGAACACGGAAGCTCAGGGCTCCGCAGCGCCCACGGCGGCACACACACGAGGGAAGGTCTGGCCAGCGCGTTCACGCGAGCGGGGAGAGCGGGTGGGCGGGGCAGGGGGCTGGGGAGGGTGAGGCCGGGCGGGGAGGGGTCGGTGGCGCGGCGCCAGCGCTCTGGGCGGGCTGCCAGGGCGCCAGGGGTGGGCCGCGCCACCACCACCGCCGCAGCCACGGGCGACATCCGCCCTGGCGGGATTTCAATTAATCACCGGCGCAGGAGGTGGAAGGGGGCGGGGCGGGTGGCGCGGGGTGCGTTCATAATCCGGAGACCTTCCCGAACCCTCCCTCTACGTCTCACCGTCCTGCTCTCGAGGCCGCCTGGCCGAAACCCGCCCGCCCTCCGCCGTTGCCGCACAGGGCCGCGTCTGGCGGACGCCTGTTTGGGCGGTGCCAAAAACGGAATCGCCGCGCGCCTCCCTTCCGGACGATCCGCGGGACGACGGTGTTCGACTGGCTTGCGCTACTCTTGCACGGAGGAAGAGGCGGCGGAGGTGATGGCAGTGATCAGTAATTGCGGCAACTGCAGCGGCAGTGGCTTACGATGAAAGTGGAGGTGGGAGGGGAAGTGAAAATGGAGAGGGGCTGTGATGATGGGGTGGAAGTGGGGGGGTTGTTCAACCGACAAGCGGTTCTGGTGATGGAGGTAGTGGTTGTGATGACAGCGGTGGTGATGATACTGGTGAAGGTGTGGTGGTGCAAATGGTGATGGTGATATGTTTGTGGTGGTGATGATGGTGGAAGGGTGGTAGTAGTGGCGGCGGCAACGACAGTGGCAGTGACAGTAAATGTGGCGGAAACAGTGGTCGTGGTGGCGGCAATGTCGATGGTAGTGAGCATAGAATTGATATCTGTGGTTGTGAGTGTTGTCAGTGACACGGCGATGGTGATGATGGCGGCATGGAGATGATCACAACGATGTAGGTGGTGCCTGCGTGAGATATATTGGCTGATAAAGCAGAAAATCAATTAAGAAAGTGCACAGTGAACCAGCACGGAAAATAACATTACTTTGCGGAAAATGTTCAAATATTCATTCAGAAACGAATTTAAATGACATCATAAACATCTGCAATTACAGAATTAATGCTAAAAGTTGAAATTTCTTAAAACGGTTTCTTGCCAATATCTTTTCGTTTATTAACTGATAAAGTAAATTCTTATATACTTGGTTGCGGAGTGTAAAATATTTCCCCTTCAACAAAATAGAAAATCCTTTAGTTAATTCACATGAAACTTTCTTTATATTCAAACAATTATTCATACGCTTTTAGGTCTTTTGTAGTTTAGGAGAGTAGGAGTAGTAATATTTGCAATTTGTTTTCTTTTGTTACTTAACAACGAAATGAATTGACTTGGAACATAATCCTTCAATATACAAAGTAAGGATTTATTATCCTATTCAGTTCGAATCAGTTTCTCAGTTACAATGCAAACTATGCAAATAAAGAAATACACCAAAGCACTTAAAGCATACCTCCGACAAATGTGTATTGAATTTAAACTATACAACAAACGACACTCTGGAATCTCGGAAACGTCGCGCAAATATGAAAAGGTAAATATGAATTGCATTCGAATGAGAACAAACGCACACGTACTTCATGTGTTTAATCTTTGAAAGTAATTCGTAAAAAAATGAGCATACACAACGCTTACAAGCGCGACAAACATAAACATAAAAATATTATAAACGAGAATTGTGAGATCAAAAGAAACTTTATTCTCATGAAGCAAGTATGTTATCAAATTGAAGTATTAGATGTCAGTCTGAAATAATATTTTTTTTCGTTAATATTTTCTCCTTCGTTCACCTCCCCGTACTTTTTCCTACACAAAAGTTGAAATTTTTCGAGGTAATAATTTGTGCGTCCATGTTTTGAATTATTCAGTTTTTAACATTGTACTCGATGTCATCAGATTTCTTTTAAATGCAAAATGTTTCCATTCCTTGCACGAAAATTTAAAAATATCTGAAGCATTTTCACACCATTTAATTTCTTTACAATGAAACATTATCATTAAGAAAAATTTATTTGAAAAGGGTTGTTTTTTCTCCTTCTCTACAATAGTAAAATTATTACTTTATGGCGATGAAATATTACACAAGGGCTTATAAATATTACACAAGAGTTTATCATGTGCCTAGAAAAAACAATTTCAAAAGTAGACATTTATGTGTAAGTAATGTTGAAGTAAGTTGAAGTGAGGTAGTGTTAAGGTAATTGCAATTTGCGCATAAATCATTTAGGACCTTTAGAGTGCGTGGAATTAACATTCGAATAATTGTGGAAGCGGATAAACTAGGGACAATTTTTATGAACATCCATTACACACTGAAAAGTAACGCAGAAAACTCACATAATTTGAGGAAAATTTTGTGCCAGCATTATGTAGTTTAATGTGTAACCAGAATGTACAGCATGAGAGTATATTTACGTGGCAGATGGAACAAGCCCCACTCTGAAAGCATAAATTTGGAGATACGAGAATGACATCATTAATTTCCCTGCTTATTGCGCAACTTGTGAATTATCCTGACACCCTCCACATATTAATACAACTATCCTCTACTCTTCGTAGCCCGGAGCATTGGAGCTGAAATTAATATTTTCCTCCCAAAATGAAACTGAATTGCCTCATCAGTTGAAATCAAGAATTAATTGATCAATCTCCGAACAAATTCAGAAAGATCAGGTTGTTTGTATATGGAATGTTTCAACGTTCAATGAATACATGATTTTTAATGTTGTTAACACTTGTATGTGACAGTAAATAAAAACGGAGATATCAGGAAATTGACGTCTACCTGACTGTATTTATTTACAGAAAGCTAACAGGTTAGAGTAGAGAAGGGATAAAATTAAGGTGTTAGCACGCCTCGTCAATTCTTTGCCAGCACTAATCAACCACGGTGTTCGTACGCAACAGCTTGGAACCGGATCTCGCGCCGACCGGGTGCCAACACTGCCCACCGAAATTCTTCACCACATCCGATGCTCAAATTAGGCGTTACCGGAAACCAATTTCCGTCAAGCCCAATCCAATTCAAACTTCTTTGTTTCCGCCCCGTGGCAACACGGCCCCGACGTGTTCTGCAATTTCAAGCCCCTGCTCGCCTGACAACCCCAACTGCTCTCTCACCCCCCTCCCTTCCCTCGCCACGCTGCGCACGCGCGCTAGCTCCACGTCCCGCGCCAATCGAACCCCGAAAAGCTGCCCGGGGCCCAAATTGGGTGTTCCCCAATCAGTTCTGCCAACTTAATTCCGGTGACGTATTCTGAACGCGTGAGCGGGCGGGGAGGTAGGGCCGGGGCGAGGGGGCGGCGGCTGTGGGCGAGGGGAGAGGGGAGAGGGGCGTGGCCGGTGGGCGAGGGGGGCGGCGCGTGTGCGAAGGGGTGGCTCGCCCTTTGGCGCGTTGCGGGCACCAACACTTACCCGCGCGCGCTGCGCGGGGGTGATAATACGCCGTGAGTTAGCACCTGTTAGGCGGGATCATTCACGTCATTTGCATTCAGTCTACACAATGAGGACTAACTAGGCTTTGCAACAGCTTAGCCCCGGCCCTGTACGGTTGCACGGGGAAGCGCGGATCGGCGTGGAGGAGGAGGAGGAAGGGCGGGCCGTGGCGGACGGCCGGGGGCGGGGCGGCGCGAGACGGGGGGGGTATAGAGGCGCTGCCAAGGAGATGATAGGGGCACGTAATGAGAAGGCTCGAGGTGGAGGCACATCCCGAAGCAAATTGTCATTGAATAGAATGAATCCAATTCTCCTAGACAAAGAAGCTTAGAAGCAGATACATGATGAGGCGAACAATGATCGCTTTCAAGAAGAAACAAACGCAACGAATCATGATGCATCACATTCGTATAGTCATTGCTTAATTGATATAAATGTACATTGATGCTAATTATATAGAGAAGTTAACTTAATAACTTCACGTGTGTATTACGAATCTCTCCATTGAGAATATAATTACCTTCCTATAAAATGTAAAGCTATTTGAAGAAAAATATTTTTTTTTTCAAATGGCTAGACATTTATTGTCAAATCTAGGCAACAAGAATAATTGATCTGGGCTGTCCGGGTGACGCCGCGTCAAAGGTTGGGGTGCCGACGTTTCGACCGACATATCGCGGTCCTCTTCAGGACTGTACTGCACATGATATGTCGGTCGAAACGTCGGCACCCCAGCCTTCGACGCCGCGTCACCCGGACAGCCCAGATCATGACTCTGGCCGCGGAAGCCTACGATATCAACAAGAATAATTATTGCGGCAATTATAAAAATGAACAAATAACCTCATTTCAAATCTTTTAAATTAAGACATTAACTATATATTTCCGATTCAACAACGCCTAAAATTTAAAAATCAAAATATAAGAAGAAACTACTAGAATGAAACATTTCTAGAAAGGAAAATAGTCAATAATATCCCTATGATATAGGTAAGTCAATCATATTGCTATGATTGCATAGTATTCTGAAGTTCCGGAACTACTGGACACCTCACACTCTCGAATTACTTCTATTTGCTCATAAATAATATTTTTAAACAATTTTACTCTTCAAAAGGAAATGTTATTCTTCTCTAAGATTTTGAGAACATATTGAGAAGTGAGCGTGAGAAGAAAGAGAACACATAGCGCTGATTTGTGAAAAGAGTGTTCTTTGATTGATTGTTAATGATTCGGGGCGCGTAAACTACCGAGTCATTAGTCCCGTAAGCGTAGTGCATGTTTTTCATCGGTTGGCCGAGATTGGATGGTGAGATCCGGCGCCGACCTACCCGGTCTTGTCCCAGCCGGGACAAGTTCCAAGTTCCTGACCGGTCACTCGGCATTTCTGGTAGTGTCGTGCACGTTAGTGTGTGTGTGTGTGTGTGTAAGGGGTGAGAAGAGGACAAGTAAGTGTAAGGGGTGAGAATAGGACAAGTAAGAGGAAGCAAAGATCGCGCGCGGTCCGTGCCCCGTTTGTTAGGGTACTGCTCCGGCATTTGCCTGGTGTTGATCGGAGAAACCACGTACAACTACCGATCAGAGCAGCTGGACGCTAGAATTCTCCTCCAGACAACGACTGAACTCGACCTACATGAAAATTTAGTGTCGAAAATCCTGCGGCCGTCGGGACTCGAAACTGGGACCTCCCGGTCAGAGTAACTACAGTGACGTTAGTTGCACTGAGACTCCGCTCCGGTATGTTCTTTGAATTTAGCGAACATTTACGAGAACAAACTTCATAAGAGAACTAATTTTTTAACAGAAAATGAATTAATTTCCGTTCGCAGAAAAATAGTTTGTTTGTTTTTTCCGTCAGGCGATACCACGGAAACCACCGTTGTCCAGGCGTTGGGGATCCCCATTCAGACACCACCGTGGGAAGAGGCCGGCCCGCGTGCCCTGCAAATCGCGCAAATCACCCGCCGCGTCCGCGTCGCAATCCGAGAGCGCGCGACGCAGCGCGGCGCGGCAGGCGGTCTAACTAATTGCTTCGATGATCGAGTGTCAGCGCGGCGCGCAGGGGCTCCGCGGGGTCGCTCTGGGGGCGGGGCTGCTCTGCGCGGGTCCACGCGGCGGGCGGGTCGAGGCTGCGGAGATGGGTTTTAAATCGGATTGGCTATGTCACTGACGCAAAACGCGGTTGCGGCGCCGACCGGCCGGCGACGCTTGTGACGCCGGGGCGACGCGTGTGGCGCCGCGTGTTATACACGCGTGGTGTTGCGCGAGATGCGTCTATTGGTAAAGAATTTGTGAATGACTTGCGTGGTAAGAGGGTTGGAAGTCGCACCGTTTTGGTTGGTTTGGTTTGGTTTTCTCGTGTTTCCGGGAGCGTCAACTGCTTTGGTCATTAGTCCCGTTAGTGTAGTGTATGTTTTGTTTCTCGGGAGATGGCGGTGGTCTTCCCCAGCTGGATGTAGGGTACTACTCCGGCATTCGCCTGGTGTCGATCGGAGAAACCACGGAAAACTACCGATCAGAGCAGCCGGCCCCTAGAATTCTCCTCCAGGCAGCGAGTGAATTCGACGTAGCTGAAAAGCTAGTGTTGAAAATCCAGCCGCCGTCAGGACTCGAACCTAGGACCTTCCAGTCAGAGGCGCTGCAGTGACATCAGTTGATGCACTGAGCTACCGCTCCCGGTCGCACTGTTTTTGGGGTACTTATTTTCTAAAGTCGAGACACGGTAACATAACAGTGAAAAATGGAAAGCCCCATTAATCTATGTCATATAAAGACACTAATATAGCTACCACGTCGTTAGCGTATAGCTATGAAATACTAATTTTTATAATAAATTACAAATTGCATATAAAGGACTATGATGTCATACTTTATCTACGGTCGCTCGTTATTACCCAACGAATATGGAAGGAGCGTGAGGGGTATATTTCTGTGTAGATAAAGAATCTTTATATTGGTGTAAAATTATTGTTTTCATTTTATCACGATTTTTTAATATTATGTTCGGTCAAATATTTTCTAGTGCCTCTGCAAATAGACCTATGAGATGTGTTAATGTTTTTAACACCCGCAGGCGATAAATATCACTTGGCAGCTTATACTGTCTCATCAGAAACATTTTAATATTCTGAATAAAATGAATGTTTTAATATGCAATTTTTAACTATAAGAGAGACTCAATAGTTATAGGAATAATGCTTGGTTGATTTACAGAATTTTAACATCATTTATGATCTTAGTTAGGGATACATAATTGCTTTTGAATTATCTTAAACACTACACAACAGCAAATAGATACAATAGAATCCAGGAATTTTATCACAAAGATAAATGGAATCGAATGTATGAAGAGACAAGAACAAAACCAACACACATTCTATTTACAAATACAGGCCATCAAAATTGATCCAATAATTCACATGACACACGACACAAAATCTGGAACGTGTGTATAATTTAGGGGTCGCTTAAATACATAATGTTCTTGAGTCAACAGACGGCACTCTGCGGCGTGTCCCTCCAAAGCGCCGCCTACGAAAATATCGTCGTAATTGGAAGCAGCCTCCAACGGCCACAACGGTTGCGTGACGGGCAGAGCGAAGCAGCGCAGGCACATGAAAGGTGCAGGGCAGAGGCAGAGCAAAAGGGCGACCTGGTCCCAGCAAAAGAGAGTCGAAAGAGGCAATGAGACTGGGGCAAGATGGGGAAAGAACAAAAAAAGAGGAAGATGAAAACAGGGATGGGGGGAAAGGGTAAAGGGAAGGTAGGGAAAGGGTAGAGGAAGGAGGGGAAAGGACAATGCGCTGAAGGGAGAGAAATAAAAATGAGGAAGGTAGAAGATAAAATAAAAATAAAAACGAAAAGTAAGAGAAATAACGACAGAGTGAATTACAAGACAAAAAGCGGAGGGTTAAAGGAAGAGGAGAAAAGAGGTGGTAATAGTTAAAGCAATGAACGCCCAGAAAGAAAAATTGGAAATGCGCAATATCAGGACAAAAAAGAGTTAAGAGAGAAAAGACAAAAGCAACAGAAGCACAAATAAAGAGCGATGACAGAACTGGCAGGCAGGGAAAGAAAAGAGCGAGGCGGTTACAGCGAAAGCATGCGGGGGTGGTTAAAAGCAATGGGAGGACGAAGGGATGGCAACTGAAAAGGGAGGGGGTTGGATGTCGTGGCAAACAGAAGGGAAGGGAGCGTTGAAAAACACGCCTTCCCTCTCCCGCGGCGTGTTTGCGCTGCCGAAAAGAACCCGGCGCGTTTGCTCAGCGCCATCAGCGGAGTAACGGGTCGTGTCGCGGGCGCGTCCTCCCGCACCTGACGCCCATTACCAACGCGCCGCGCCGCCTTCATTCCCCCCATTTGGCCGACGCGCGCCGGCGATCGCGGGACTCAAAATTCCACCTCGCGGCAGCTGCCAATTCGAGGAAGAGAGGACCGCACCTCTTCCAGGGAAACGAACTAGCCGTAAAGACTTTCGCCACTTTTCCGTTGGTTTTTTTTTGGGGGGGGGGCACAATGCGCAATAATCAGGACCTCATGCGATAATTTCCTGGCCCAAACACATTTAATCGAAAGAAGAAAAAACCGAGTAATTGAGGTATTCACTCAAGTGAAATGTAAAATAAACCCATTACATGCTTAATGTGGATTGTTTAATGTTTTTCTCTCTGTAATAATCACTAACGTAACGAATATTCTGACGCAATTATTTTTGACGGTTAATATTTGAGGTGGCAAACTACCAATTTATTTAGGTTTAAGGCGCTTATTGAATCTTTCAAGCACAAACTAGTTAGGAGTTGTTGCAAACGTTACTACACATCCATTAATGTAATGTCGGATATATAGAAAGATGCATTTTTATATAGATAAGAGAAATATCCTCTAAGTCAAAAGGGTGGTCGCAACATACGATCAAGCACGCACGGCATTTTTAACAACCATGCAGGTTTTCTGCTACGGTATCAAGATGGGCGCTTTGGGACATGCCTCATTAGTGCCTCGCATGTGCCCCCTGCACTAGACGCACCGCACGCACAAACATTCTAGTGTTCCTTTCCTTTTCCACAGTGGAGAAACGACTACTTCTGCACCAACTTGCCTACGATGCAACATGCTAATAGATTCTTGGCTCTCTGGTAGACGCCACCTCCTACCGGTCATGGCGCTAGCCTACGACCCTCGAATTCCAGGCAGCCACGAATCTATTGAAACCGGCAGCGAAAGCCTATATTTAGAATTGAAACTTGTTCCACATCTGCAACAAATTCACCGTGTGCGGCTGACCCAACTGAACAAGGCCGATCAAGGGGAGTACAGAACGGGTGCATGTGCGACCAGCCCATTGACCAACGTGGATAACCATCCGTTCACGCTCCGTCTCGGCTAGGAGACTTTCGCGACCACATCGCAGAAGAGAAGTGCAGTGACTGCTAGCCCTTGGCAAAGAGGATGGTGCGCGGCATGAAAGCAAAAATACAGATACGAGAAAGTCCATCGTCAGTAGTGTGACCAAATTGCAATTATTTTGAGGAATTGAACTAATTATTCTTTTATCTTTATTTCATATATCAACATGTACATTGTATGAACCCTTGCAAGTTCACCTTCCAAATTTTGTAATAAACGATTGCATTTTATGGATGCTATCACAGACAATTTTTGGATTCATGTGAAGTAGTACGAAACATTTTCATATTTTGCTGCCAAAGTGTAAAAGTTAGACAAATTGCACCACTTGGAAAATGAAATACTAGAGTTCCTCTGAATTAAAAATAAAAATACAATTAATTTATTATAATTACTTCAGTTACAACATTGTTTTAGAATATGCTGCGCGTCACGTATACGTTATTATGTAAAATTCTTAATTCGAGGGAATTGTTCGCGGTTGAAGAGGCGCTTTCCATACATTGGGAGTCCAAGGCTTTTGAGTTGAAACAAAGTTCTGCTGTTGTTTTGGGAAACGCAACTGTCAGAATTTTTAAACTACTAGGGTAAAAATAAAATATATATTTTATCTGACCTTTCAACATCTCACAAAATATTTAGGTTCGCATTTAAAATGCTTGAGAAAAAATATAGCAAACCGTCCCCTTTTCGCTGAGTCAAATTGGCGATTTTTCACCCTAAGATAGTTTTACTCGGTACTTCAACACGCGTAACCTTTGGCTCAGTCAAGTTGACGATTTTTGCTAAACTAATTTAACTCAATACCTTAACACGTACAACTTTTGGATTCAACATCCATAATACAGCGCTCCCCACACGTGTTCCATTTATTAATCTTCTTCAGATTTTTATAAAAAAATACTCGTCCACCTTTCATGCCAGCAGCCGACCATCACCACCACCCTCTCCGCCTCCAGCCGCGGGCGGGGAACCGTGGTGCCTTTTCGTGTGCCCACACTCGGATGCCGCGCAGCCACCGCCGAGGCGCGCAAACATCCCGGGAATCTGCCCTGGGAGCCGCGGCTCGCCCGATTGGCCGCGCTGCGGGTTCGCGGGAGGTGCAGCAAGGGGCGGGAGGGCAGAGCGGGCAACGCCTTGTATGTGGCGCAAAGGGCGATGTCCGATCGAATATACACGGCCACACAAGGCGGCCGGACTGGTCGCTTTTCACTACGATGAAGGAGAATTTTGAAGAAAATGCAAATCAAAGTACTGCGAGATGAAAGTGTCAGACACATGATTTTTTAACAAAAAATTCAAAGCATTCCATTCTTTTCGTACTGAGGTCAGTGAAGATAGCGCAACCTCAAGAAAGCTGCTGTCCTGCATCTTCCCACCAAAGGTATTGAACAACATCTGAAAAATAATGCAGGAAACCAGGGACCGTGGCCCTTCTCACGATCCGATGATAATCCGAGGATTTGCGACGTCAGTGGAGCCCTTGAATAAGTACCGCGAGTTCGCTCTCCGGCAAAGTCGTAAATAAAAAAATTCCATCATTGGTTACCCAAATTCCAGCATTGCTTCATCATAATCATTACCGTTCTTAATTCCGACATCATCCGTGATATGAGATAGGAAACGGAAAAAAACGTTTTTGCAGCACGTCAGCAAGAACATGTTTCTGAATAACAGGCTAATAGAGAATCCGGAAGTATCAAAGCAGCTAGAAAGAATATACGCCAATTAGAATGACAGATCCTCCATAAAAACAATATAGATGCGGTTTGCGTTTTGAAATAAAACGATAGAGAATGACGGATAGAGAAAAACATTACTGGACTCGAGTAGATTGGATAAAAAACCGAAAAACTGCATTGAAATCTTCCATTCTTTTTTTTCTTCGAACCACCTCAGACATCCGTTTTCCTCCGGAATCCAGCAAGCAGCATGAAAACGACGCGGCCCTTGCAAAGCAAAGAGAACAGGACTCCCTGGCAGGAGACGGCCTGGGAAACACTCGAAGAACGCCAACGGTCAGTGCTTTGCGTCTGCGGGCACCGGAGCGGAGCGGAGTGGAGCGAGGAGGAGCGGGGCGGGGAGGCGCGAAGCGGCACGGGCGGCGCGGGGGCCGGGGGCTGACGACGGACGCCGCTTGTTGCGGTGGCCAGTAAATATTAACCGAGGTCGTAATCAGAACGCCTGCCCGCTGCAGCCGCCACCGCCACAGTCCTCGCTGGCGTTGCCATCGCCCCAACGTCCATTCCCAACCCCGTCACCGCCCAGTCAACTAACCCATGTCATCCCCGTCACCGCCCAGTCAACTAACCCATGTCATCTCCACCGCGATCCTCCCGTCACCAACATCTGCCCTCTGAAATATTGTCACCGTTCCCTATCTCCAGTAGCTTGCAGCTGCCACCACCGCCTCAGGCATCACCGCCATCGTCATTACCACCATCGCAGCTAACCACACCAACAACCATCGCCAATCCGGAAAATACCATTTACTCTGCATCATAGCCGCCACAGTTCCTGTTCCACCTCTCGTCCCCATCATTCAGCACAAACCAGACCCCGGACCTCATATCCACCAATCTTCCCGAAGGCGATTTCGCCACTGTCCTCGAGAAAATTCCACAAGTATATGTGTAGGCCGGCCCCGGATCTCGCCTTCCAGCTGAAAAAGTTCCGCCTCCTCCTATCCCGTAATAATAGCATGCACTACACTTACGGAACCAATGACTGTAGCCGTTGACGCGCCCGGAAATACCCATCTGTCAATTAATCTAGCCACCGTTCCGATTCCGCAGTTTCTGATCCCGCACCCGTTCCCTATCTCGCATCCATTTTCGTACTCGACCCGCCACCGTTCCGACACCGATCATGTCACCATTCCCGAACCTGATCCCACCTCCGTTCCTGATTGCGTCACCGTCCCTGAATTACATGTCTGTGTCACCGTCCTCTACACCATTCCCAACGTTGCCTCCAACTCTACCCCAACCGCCAGCGCCATCAATGCAGCCGTTACCCACGAGCGTTGCCGCCAAGCCACCGGCGCCCCCACCGACATCGCCCCCCTTCCGCCGCCGCCGCCACCGCCGCCGCCACCGCCGCCGCCACCGCCGCCGCCGCCGCCGCCGCCGCCCCGCCGCCGCCACCCCGCCGCCCCGCCGCCACCGCCACCGCCACCGCCACCGCCACCGCCACCGCCACCGCCACCGCCACCGCCACCGCCACCGCCACCGCCACCGCCACCGCCGCCGCCGCCACCGCGTCACCGCCGCCCCCACCGACATCGTCGCCACCGCCGCCACCGCCGCCACCGGCGCCCCCACCGACATCGCCGCCACCGCCGCCGTCACCGCTGCAACCACCGCCGCCACCGTCGCCGCCGTCGCCACCGCCGCCACTGCCGCCACCGGTGCCCCCACCGACATCGCCGCCACCGCCGCCGCAGCTGCCACCTGACGGATCCCGCGCGCCGCCGCCGGCTGACGTGTCGCACTAATCAGTGCCTCGGCCGCAATGAGCGGGCGCGGAATTACGTCGGGTGGCGGCCGAGGTGGGCAGGCGCTTGAGCGGTGGTGGCTCGGTGTGGCGTGTTTGGATGTGCTCTGGGGCCCGGAGGGCGACTGAAGGCGAGCGAGTACAACGACGAGACGCCACGAAAGGCGTAGGGAAACGAATACAAAGCGAAGAAATGGACGAAAGATAAACAACGGACAGTAATGCGGAACGAAACGTGATTTACACATGCAATACACGAGTGCACTGGAAATCACACGTTTTACGGCCGTTTAACCGAATAAATAAAAATGCAAGGGTGTGGAGAAGCCAAAACTCAAACTAGGAACTAATAAAAATGAGAAAAAAAATCATTCAAGAAGTATGTTTTAAGCTGAGGCGAACAGAGGGGGAGGTCAGTTGGAATGATTACAAGTAGGGAAAAGGGTAGTAAAGAGAAAGGTGTTAGGTCAAGATTTCCGAAGGGCTCGACGAGTTTATTTATTTATTTATTTATTTATTTTACGTCAAAAAACAGTTAAAACTGCGTATGACTGGGGAAAGGAATGCTCTGGGGAAAAGTGAATTGTGTGCACATTTGTAAAATTCTGTGATCCCTACACTAAGTCATACACTACTTAAATTTTGAAAAAAAACTCCCCTGTAATAAAATCTATTTTCAAGAATAAAAAGGCAATAAATTTTGGCTCTTATCTATGTTGTCCTTCGGAATAATACTTCCTGCCGTGAGAACATGGAATCGATAATTTGAATAATTGTATTTCCCACTGAAGACGTGCACAGAAAATGAAGTTACATTTATGTCCAGGGGTATTTTTCAGGGGATGAGGTCCGAAATTCTGATCTCAAAAAATTATTAGTAAGAAATAAGTTAGAAACAGTAGATAAAGAAGGTGCAATGCGACGAAAACGTAACAAAATTATACAGCTGCTAACGAACGACCGTGCAAGTTTAAGGAATGCAAGAAAATGTAACCTGCGACACAACGGAGAAACAGAAAAGAGTTAAGATTTAAATTAAAAAGGAAAAAAAATTTAATTTTAACAAAAGAAGAGACCCCAAGAATAGCAAGCTGAAAATTTAGGCAAGAGGGGTGTTCTGAATCAAAGATAGAGAAGAAATGAATTCAAGATGGAGAGAGACCAATGGAAGCAACAGAAAGAAGATGAGTGACTGCGAGAATATTCGACTTTAGAGACTAAACTAAAGGAACCGATGAGTGGGAGCGACTACACCGTGGATAGTACTACGCGAAGCAATACCAAAATCCAAGCACATAGCTTCCGTCCAAACTGCTTAACCCTCAATCATTCCACACCCCTCTGCCACGTCGTCCACTTCTTTTCAGTCCCCACAACCGTCCCAGACGGTCTATCCCACACAAGGTACATCGCGGGCACTCACGGTGCACGTCGCGAGCTCGTTAACAGGCAAATGTCGGGCCGACGCGACGGCCGCGTGGCGTGGTTGCGAGGCGAGCGGCTTAGCGAAGGCTCCGCGGCGAGAGCTGCATTACGGGCGTGCGTAGCGGGCATACCACCCACCCACCCAACGCTCTCTCCCCGTGAGAAACGCACCTGCGCTCACGCCCACTCGAATTGCGTCCTTCGGCGCCGCGCGCCCTTAGGATTTGCATTCGCCCTTTCGCCCGCCGCCCTATCTACATACGCTTACGCAAATGGAAGCGCCACATGGGAGCGGCGTTTGAGGAGAACGCGTGTAAAGGCGGTAGAAAGAGTCATGACATTACGTCCTAGTACAGGAAATGTAGAAGAGAAAATCGACATTGGTAAATAAAATGTGTTTATCGCTGATGATTAAATATATAAGTAACAGAAAGCCGCGATATGATGGTGAAATTATAAATGTCTTTGTTCCAATGCTGCAAATCATGATTCATGATGATTGATGAAATATGTCCAATTAAGACTCACCGAAACCAGCACCCTTCACTCAGAATTCGAAAATGAACAATACCTGTAACACAAGAAGAGTTGTTATAACATGTTATATCTCCAATATACATATTTAAAATAATGGTTTAAAAATGTACGTTACGAAACAAACGTTGTTCATATGTAACTAAATACAAATAATTAAAAGTATAAATTTTACTATACATTATCCACTAATCTTTGCATCCATATTTAAAAAGAAAACATTATTACTCTTGTCAAATTACTTTTGCCTTAAGCCCATAAAACATCAACATTCATTTCTTCTTTTATTGTTTCTAATACGTGCTTTAACAACAACAATAATAATAATAATAATAATAATAATAATAATAACAATAATAATAATAGTGATGATATAATACTTTTCAACATTGAATGTTGTTTCTTATAAAACATCACGAAAACTAATTTTAGAAATTTAATATTCAGCACACGACTATTTTACCACAAAACAAATTTAATTCAAAAGAGTTCATCTGCAATAGTTCCTTCAATAGCACAAAGTAATAAGTATCTGCTCCCACATCTGAACACTTTACAACAGTCTTTATCGCGGAGAAATCGTGCTCAGCTCCGAGGAAAATGGTAGTCGCTTTTAGCTCGCCTCTCAAGTGTCGCGATCTGGATCCGCCGAGGCCTCTTGGAAGGAGGGCTGGCACTGACGGCGCCCCGCGCAGGGCGGAGCGGAGGGCGTGGAGTGGAGTGGAGTGGAGTGGCGTCGGAGCCTCGAGTGGCCGTCGATTCCAAAGAGATCAATTGCGATTAACCTCCGCTAAGTGGCAGTCACCGCACGGAATGCAGCCGCAGCTGCCGGCTCGCCAAGCCGCTCCCGAGCGCGGCGGCGAAGCGCGGCGCTATCAACATGGCCGTGTGCATTGTGCTCCGAGGGGCATGTGACGTTTCTCGGAACTTTATTTCGAGGTCCTCACTTCTCAACGAGTTTCAGAAAATAAAGAGTTTCGCGTAACAACTCTCCTGGACAGGCAAGTTATTGGTGACTCCGGCCACGGAAGCCTACGCCCTTCGACAACTATGATGTTTACGTATCTTTTCTCAGACAAAATATAGCGGCAAGATATTATTTATTCTACAAATTAAATGACTCTGTTCTTTAAACAATAAAAACGATTTATTTGCATTCAGTTTTCCAGGATACCCAATGTACCCTATGAAATACAAACGAAGTTCTGCATCCATCTTATAATTTTTGATCTGCGCTCACCAAGTTTAAACTACGGATCCTCACTTGTGACATTCAAAACAAACAATACACAAGTTCAAATTACTTTTTAGTGAGCTATAAATACAACTTCACAGTATCTTTCGTGACCGTCATTATGCCACCCTGTTACCTCACCTCTAGCAACCGTGAAACTTGTAACTGACTCTGAACGAAGATATTTGACAAAACAAGCCTCAAAATAGTCGATGTGATTCTTCGAGTTAAGCTTGTTCTAACCGTCTATGTGTGGCATGTGTGTACGTTTAGCGTGTGTAGAATCGTTAAAACAGGGAAAGTGAAAGTTACTTGCACTCGGAGGAGCAATACCGGACCTCTGTGTCACCATCGAAATAAGATTCAGAACATGTTGGGCAAACCTGTTTGAATAGAACAGCCACATATACCGAGCACTTCTGAGCCTCATTACGGAAATAACACTTTCCACTGTTTCCGCTTGATACATGCAAATTTAATCGCTGTAGTATATTCATGGGCGTTAATTCATGAGAGTATCTACATTTCTCATTTGAGGTAAGACTGCTGAAGTGGATATACTAAGTGTATTTACGTCGAACGTTACCCCTGGAGGCCTCTGAGTAAGCCTTTACACTATCTTCTTTGTTTCTACAATACTTTATATAAACTACTCACTTTGGCACAACCAAAGGATGTAATTAATTATATACGGATGAAATAAAAGCTTGGAGAAATCACTTTGGATGATACCAGAATTTAATGTGAAGATGAAATATGGATCAATTCCGAATACAATGTGATATCAAATATTCGTAGATATGTTGCATTTCCTTTAATTACCAAATTATATCACGTTTATGCACAGAGTTATATATCACGTTGCTCTAAACACACGTACAATTTTGACAAAAATTGAAGTCAAAAAGTGCCAAAAATTCAGAAATTAGGGCGAACATAGTTTCTGCTTAAATAGCACCAAAGAAATTAAGATGTCAGTGGAAATATAGATAAATGCATGCATTACGTAAACAGATTTTCGATTTCAGAATCTCTGCCTGAAGCGCTCGTGGTGAGGGGCAGCGGTGACTACTTTTAAGACAAGCGACAAATAGGTTGACATTAATTTTATGACTTCATAACGGGCGAGGCGTACGAAAGGCGCTACCAACTTAGGACAAAAGAGTAACGGCTTTCCCTTGATGAATTGAACCGTTTGCTGACGTATGTTGGATCCAAATGGCCGATGGCACTTTTCAGATGTTTTCTGCTCAGAACAAACAAGTACAGACCCTTCTCTACTATGTACAAAGGAAACAAGGACACCATTTCAAGTAAATAATACAGTAATCAATTAGATTTCTTGTTTAACTTTTAGGGCCTCAAAACCACATTATTTGTACGTGAGCCAAATCGAATATGAAGTATTAAAATGTGTCAAAAGACTATCACCAACAAAAGGTATGAAGAGCACGAAAACCTAAAACTTACTCTGGTTAAATTTAAATTATTTTCTAATGTAACACATGCAAGGATTCATCTTCGAAACGCTTCGAAACATGTTCGAATTTTGGCTTCCTTACCGGAAAAATATCGGACTCTAGACGATTCCTTTTGTAATTTACTTAAAACACGAAAAGAAACTAAGTATTTCTTAGAACTTCGACTGGCACTGTTGTTGCCAGACAACTTGTTTCAGGAAAAATTTACGCAAAACACTGACAAAAGAGGGGGAATGGTGAGTAAATACGTCATTTCCGACGACAAAACCGTTCATTTTTGGAGGATAAAAACCCGACGCGCCCGTTCCTTCCAAAGACGCCGGCGCTATACAGAGGGAGCGGCGCCGAGCAGGGGGACCGGGATGAAAATGGCGTAATGGTTCTCCTTCCGAATACTTCAAAGTAAGGCGGCAAATGCACGAAATATGAAATATGGAAGCAGCGGGCGGGGACGCTGGGAGAAAAGAGCGGATTCCAAGGCCGGGGCCGGGGGCGACGCGTGGCGGGAAAGGTGTGAGCGGATGCAGCCTGATGAAGGGATGGGGACCTTCCAAGCGGTGCGGGGCGCTAGGTAGGGGGGGGGGGGAAGGGAAAGTGCAGAGCTTGCGGGGAGGGCTGGGGGTTGCTGAGGGGCAGTGTGGAGGATGGTGTGGGAGGTGCTGTGGGTGCGTTGGAGTGCGTGTGGGTGCAGGCAAGGCGATGGAGGCACCCGAGAATACCTGAAAGCAGGGAGGGTGGGCGCGCAGCACAGCGGGGAAGGCAGCACGGCAGGGGCGGAGCCGGTGGGCGGCACCCCGCATTCAAAGGGCGAAAAAAGGACGTGCGGAGCAAAAGGGGAGGAGGTGCGCCGACGAAAAGGAAGCAGAAGAAGCGAGGAAGAAGGGCGGCGCGGGGCCGTCTTTCGCGCACACCGCACGGCGCGCGCCTTCCCCGCCCGTCCGCGAGCGAGCGAGCGAGCGAACGCCGAGGCAAGCAAGGCGCACTGCGCCGCGGTCGCTGCAAAAAACGGCGCTGCGCGTCGAAGCGAGATGAACGACACATTGTCTGCGCGCGCCGCCGCGAAAGAGGGAGCGAGCGAAGGGTGAGGGAGGAGGAGGGGGGCCTACTCCCCGCTTCGTCGCCCACGCTCTCGTCACCGCCCCCGCCGCACCCATCGCCTCCCTCTCTCTCTCCTCCTTGGGCCCGGCTCGTTCCATCCACCCGCCCTCGTTCCGTTCCTCTCCACAGCCCACTCTGCTCATCTTTTCCGACAGGCGCTTCCGCAGCATTTTTGTATGCATTCCCTTTTGCCCTTCAACTCTTGTGTAATTGTAGTAAAAGCCACTGGTAGACTACTTTGGGACGGCGTCATTGGAACATCACAACTTTTAACATCTACTTTCTGTGTGTGTTATATGACGTTTTACTTGTTTAGATGAATTTTATGAAAATTACTTATTGTCTAGTTACATTCTTATTGCCTTCTAAAGTGTATTATGAATTTTTATCGTAAATCGTCAGGCGTCTCAAAAAAATGTCCATATTAATCAGAGTGTGTTACTAACCAGCGTAGAAAAGATTATTTAGAATACATACTAAATCAGACTAATAATTATTAAAGTTTTGTAACATTTTTTTATCATAATATTTCGTTTTCTCTCTCAATGTATGTCATATAAAATTTATGCACAAAATTTGCTTTTTATTTTATTTCCATCAATTAATACGCACAAATATTAAAACCCTAATTCTTGAAATTATCCAAAGCCATTTCTCTTTGATTTATGCTCTTAGAGATCCTAAAATAAGTTTATCAACAACGATAATAGTTAATTTTATTCATCTATAAGTTTGAAAACTCAAGACTTTGGTTGCAACATTCTCTCTTAAAAAATTTGACATAGTAAAACTTTCAACTTCTCTTGTCTCGATTACTAGAAACGCGCACAACATTCCATATTACGTAAGTTGGAAGAGTACAATGAAAGGTAAACCAACTAGATACATCAGAACGACAAAAAGATGACTTGCCAGCTGAAAACGTGTTCACATTTGTTACAGACAAGTTTCCACTGACGGTTGTGTAACTTCTATATCGACCACTCTCTGTTATTAAATCACTTAGTGGAAGCGAACCGTCATTGATTTAATACACAAATTGCTTTCCGCAATTCTTTTAAGAATCGGATGAAAGACGACACAGATCGCCTTAATAGATGTCAGGGAAGTATTACACAATCATTGTTGTATATCCTCAGAAGTAATACAATACTTCACCACAGAACTAGAATGAGTCCATATCAAAGAGAAACACAATGCCGTATTAAAGAGTCACTGCTATATTTCATGAACGCTCTCTTACTTGCAGTATGCTCTTTACCTCTCGGTTCCTTCTCCAATAAAACGCAATTTACAGACGAAATTACAAAAGTTAATAATCAAGCCATCAAGACTTACGGCGTAGAGCTATGGGGTACTTGCAGCAAGGAAAACCTGGAGATCCTGGGAAGATTCGAAAGAAAAACATTGAGATATTTACGCAACGCGCCCTGGTTCGTCACCAACAATAATTATTGTTGCTTGCACAAATGTTTGTACAAATTATAATTTGAACATCTCAACTTCGGCAGAGACTATCACCGAACGAAGTAAGAGGCATCAGACGAGATTGAGCTACCACCCGAATTAACAATCAGTGAATATGTTGGACAACAATGAATGTATACGAAGACTAAAGCGGGAACATATTCTAGATTTACACTTTAGATTCACATAATAGTTACTTACATCTTGTATACCATTACTAATTGTTCCAAATGAACAGATTGTAAATTAGCAGTATTGGAAAACAAAATTACAAAAGTTAGAATTCGCATGGCAGCAATGTGTACTCCTTGTGCAAGTTTGTTGCTGAGAAGTGGTAGGAAATTCAACCATCTCTTTGTCTTCCGACTTTTCGATGGAAAGTGTTTAGTCTAAGCATAATACGCCGATTGTCTTACTGAATTTCTTGAAGTACTGTTTTATCTCAGTGTGAGATTTTTACAACTTACAACGAATAAATATTAAGTAACAAAATCTCATGATATTATTGAACAGTTGCCAGTTAACTAAGCTCAGATAGAAGCAGCTTTACAAGTGGAATAAACGCATGCAACCAGCGAAATTGATACCGATTATAACGTAAAACGTTAAGAAATTTTAAGGAGTGCACATCGTACTGTATAGTAGGAAAGAAGCACTCCTGAAATGATTACAAAACGTCCAATAGAATAAATTCATCAAATCATACGAAGTATTAACAGTTTCGTTCATGTTTCTAGAACGTATATTAAACATAATGACAATAAGCCTAAACATAAAGACAATACCCCTCTGATCGATGAGAGAGGATGGTCTGTGGATGACTCGTGCAGACGCGATCTAAATGATGTTTATAAGCGTATGTTTTTGTGTTATATGTATATGTACTGCTTACTGTAAATTATGTTAATAATGTTCGTTGTTAAATTGTCAGGATGTAAGACAAAGTAGATTTAGATTAGTTTGTATGCTAGGCCATACGTTATCTATGTAAATATAATTTAAGAATAAATATTATACATCTGTGATATTAACTAATAAAATATTAGCATTGCGATACAGTGATTTTATAGGAATATTGGAACAGAACCAAATTCCCTACAAAAACGTGGTTCAAAGAATTGATGCTGATGGTTCAGTGTATTGATTCCTTAGTCAGGTTCCCTAAAAGCAGGCGTGTGCCGGTGAGCTACGTGCCACGTGCCACGTGCCGCGCCTGCCGCGTGCTGTGCCCCGCGAGAGGCGTCGCGTGCGCTCGCCGCACGTGCACCAGTGCACCGCCGCTTCTTGCCCGTTGGTGCCCCTCCCGTCCAGCTCGCTATTGTCTTTCGCTCAGAGCATGTAGCTCATCGACGGGATCATACATCTCCTTTCTTGCTGAACAGACAATCTTCAGTGCGGAATTAGGGCGGCGATTCTCAGAAAGGAGGCGAAGAAATTAATCTCAGGTTTTTGAGTAGAAGAACGAGACTTTGTTTAAATATGCATAATCACATAACACAGTGGTCTGCAACTTGTTTTTAAGTATATTTTATTTCCAGTTCGATATGTAGAGGCGACCGCACCGAGATTTTTCCATCGTTTCATTACTTTCTTAGGTATTTATAATGATTGTTTTAAGAAGTTTGGGAGAGAAAGGGTGAAAGAACTTTCCTCTTCATTATCACATGTGCGTCTCTTCAGTAATTGTGTAGTTATCAACTAAGCAAGACGAAAGTCGAGACAGGAACAGGCCGTGAATCTACGTGTGAGTGCGCAAACTGGAATAGCCTTGTCTGATTTTGCAAATCTTTATCAAATGAAAATCACATCAAAAACGGAGCAAGCTCTCAGAGACAATTTTCGATCTCCTCCACTTTTTTACTGTTTAGGATATAATTTACATCAACTCTCACTCGAATTAGCCAAGGAGAGCACGCGGAAATAGTATTGGCAAGAGTACGTTACAATATTAAAAACGAAATGAAGAAACAATGGAGAATAAAAATTACATTAGTAGCGGGAAAGTACTCGGAGAAATAAATAAAATAAAACAATTAAAAATATTCCAAAATACTTATACAATAAAAATAAGAAGCAAGTTAGAAAGGTCATACATTTTCTGAAGTCTAACATTTTCATTCTTGCTGTAGGGGTAGAATGTTTAAAACATACAAGTAAGGCCGAAGCTAATACTATATTAATACTCGTAAGTAAGGGAATAAATATTGTAAGGAGTGAATGACGGATGGGCAGTTGTATGGCGGAATAGCATAATATTCTGAACTTAGAGAATGTAAGGAGTCAAATGTAACCTTTCTCTCTCATATTAGCTTTCATTTTGCGGCAGGAAACTAAATAGAGCAGAGAGGATTTGCAGGATATTATAATTACTAAGAATCTCTTCTAGAGAGGCGGTACGGAGAAATGTGCGGGCAGATATTCGGTCATGTGGACGGACTATGATGTTGAAAATGAATAAGGTTTAACGATGCTTCACCAACTAATATCATTGGCAACTTGGCCAAATTATCTTTTAAATATGTAAATCCCTTGGGATAGTGGTAACTTCAATCATTTTAAAATCACAAAGTAAAATATGTGCAAAATCTAACGATTTATAATAATATCTAACTAAACGGATCGCAGAATGAGTGTCAAGTGAACATTATGAAAATTACAATAATCCTTTTCTTTCACACAAGCTGGTAGATTTCGTTTCCCATTAGAAAACTAAAATGTTTATAAAGCATTTGCAGAGATATCACCGTTACCAAGAATCTCTCTTGGAGAGGTGGCCAGGCGGAGTAGGCGGTCGAGTGGGCGGACGATGGTAATAACGATATATATATATATATATATATATATATATATATATATATATAATAAACAATTTATAATCGTGTCTAACGAATTATAAAATGAAAGTTAACTCAAAAAAGTGTCAGAAGATTATTAAAATTCCATAAAGGGCGTGCTAACATAATCCTTTTTAAAAATAGCTTGCAAATTCTATTTTCGCGTAGGCAGCTTACAGAGAGATGACCGTTCCCAAGAAGGAAGGCGGCGCGGGCGGGCGGGCGCTAGGACGAATGCGTGGGCGTGTCCTGCGCAGGTCAATGTTATGCCAGCCAGCGCGAGGGCGTGGAGCGACCTCTGGGCATCGTGTTTGGGCAGCGCGTGCGCGTCCGCATGTATGTAGTGGACGCGCAATGCATACAGCGGCGCTGACGCATGGGCCGCGGGTGGCGCTGACTGCCCGTCGCAACGCGGGGAGTAATTTACGGCGCAATCACTGCGCACTGCCCGCCTCCGCCACCGCAGTGGGCCGAAACGCGCTCGCAAAAAAACAACAACTAGTGGTGTTAAAACAGCACGGGCACTCTCGCCCGTGTTTTCACGCAAAATTACGCGAAAAGTACTCAAATTTTCGAAAAATTATACATGACATTTCGAAATCCAGCTTTAGAGAACAGATTTCATTAAGGGAAAACATTATATTATTAATATTTTAGTTGTTTTTGGAAACTTTTGCAAGTTTCCAAAAATCAGTGTTTTTAAGGAACAGGAGACCTGCACCATTCTCTTAACCTTTCTTCACACTACCCAAAAACAAAATAAAAAAACAATGGAGCCTTTTTTTGAAAATTTGGAGTGTCCCAAAGCCTTCATGTAAAGTGCCCACCACAATTGAAATAACGTTGTCAAATTCGAAGGGTCGCAACATCAGCCAGATCGATTGGCGAATATCAATTGTGGAGAAAATCCGCTGAACGGTTTAACCGCTAGGCAGAGACAGACGGATGTTTTGCGGCCATTCAATTTTTCGGTATTAAGTACCAACAAAACATGGATTCTGACTACACTACGTGTTAGAGGATTTTTTTCTAAATTTAGAAACTGAATTTATCCACTTATACATTACCAGGGTTCTGTAATAAGAGTTTTTCTGCCGAAAATTCGCCATTTTTCTTCGCTTCATTACATAACTTTTCTCTACTCCGTAGCGAGACAGAAAAAAGGCACACGTTCTTGGACGTAAAGGGGCGTTAATTGTTTCTTTGAGAGGAAAAGTCAGATAGTGAATGCTCTGTGATGTAGAGCTGTTAATTTATTGACGAAAAATCCTAAATACTGTTACTGCTAGATCAGTACAAAAAACAGAAGTTCGAAAACGGAACATTGTAACTCTTCGTGTAACAACGTACAAGTGGACACAGAAAAATGGATGCTATTCGATTTATGTTAACTTTAAAAATGGAAAAATTGCTGCAAGTGACTTTCAGATATATCTCATTTTGGGAATAAACTCAGAGAATAAAGAACGCTTTTGAAGTCAACAAACAGAAAATATTAATTACTTATTGCTTGATTTTAAATTAGATATGATCTACGCTCCAAAAGAGATTTTTGATTTTTTTCGACAAGATTACTTCAAAAGTCACACACAATCGGGCAGACCGTATTGTCAACTTCTCTCAGGCCACACACAGAGTGCGCCGCCCTCTGATCACACATTTCTATATCAGCATTCGCCTCATCGGCGAATACGCCCACCTCTTTGTAAGCCTTCGTCCAACGACACGTTTCCTAGAAAATTTCCAGACAACATCAATCCATACGTGTATGGATTCATTTCGACCCACTGTCCTCTGCCTCTCGACCTGCAGTGCTGCGCCTCGTCGGCCGAGTGTGCGGCCCGGCACCTCCCGTTTGCATCTTCTCGTTTGATTCTCGGCGCCACCTAAGCCCCGTATTTACCGCCGGTCAATGAGACCCGGCCATATTGGACTGGCGCTAGCTCTCCGGAGTGCTTGCAGCGCTATTAGAAGGTGCTTGCTGAAGGATGGGCGATATCAATGGGTGGAGCCAGAGATTCTCAAGAGAGGGAGGAGGGCAATATCAGCACGATGTAATGGAAGGCCTTGACATGGATAAATTGATACTTCGTTACTCAGTGTTCCCGTAAATCGCGTCTTGACATGTATCTATGAGGTTGCAATAAAATAACGGTTTTCGCCCTCCAAACAGCATCCGTATATGGATATCGTAATACCAAGAATAGTATTACAGATAATATTTCTGAGAGAATTGTTAATGAAAGCCGAATGTGAATTAAACACTAATAAGTATTATATATTTTTATTTCTTTCCATAAATTTAATGATACATGTTATATGAGTATCTGTGTTCTCCATCTACCTACAAATTATCTTTCTAAAAAAATAAGTATTGTACCTCTGTTTTTGGGTCAATGAGCCCTATCTCGATAAAGTTTTTCGTCGAGTTTCCTTTGATCCTTTGAGCAAATGCCGAGATGAACCCTTGTTTTGTTTCTGGACATAAATGTACCTTCACTTGTTACTCAGTTACCTTCACTGTGCACGTCTTCAAGAATCCAGTGGGAAAAATAGTTATTCATCATCGTTATCCGTTATCGTTCTCCATTTTGTCGCGGCAGGAAGTATTATTCATCACTTCAAGGACATGATGAGAGATAAGGGCCTAAATATACCGCTGATTTACCATTGAAAATAGATTTTATTACATCGGATCGAATATTTTGTTAACAATCCTTGAAAAAAAAACGGTTCTTTCTTTCTGTTTTGAAAATTTAGCAGCACGGCCTTAGGGATCTCAGAATTATTAAAACGTGCATTGTGCAAACGTGTGGATTGACTTCTCCCTGTTGCATATCATACGCAGTTTTTAAAGTTTTCGATGAAATATAAATAAATAAAAATAAAAAAGTATGATGTTGCGTGTTACTGACCGATTAATATCTTTAAATCACTTTGTAATTGTAATATTGACTTCGTCATAAAATACGTTGTACGAATCGTCTTTTGCATGCAAGGAAATTTCCTGAACTCCCCTCTCTACCCCCCATAAAACATCGTCTCATTAAAACGCAAATGTTCAGTAAGTAAAAAATATTTCGTTTTCCTCCTCCCACATCAATGTATCTACCTGTTCTCCATCTATCTACAAATTATCTATTCACGACTAGATTCCTTGGCATGAGAATCCACTATGGTGACGCTGATTCCAAACATGCCCCACCACTTTGCTTGCATTACGAGCAGTACACCCGGTCGCACCGGTGATCAGTATCTCAGCTTTACCCCTAACGATTTTTGCAGTTTCGAAACGCACGTCTGTCGCAGCCTATAGAAACCTCATTACTAGACGCTGTTTTTACCCCTCTTCGGGGCTGCAATCGACCAGCTAATAGCGCTCGGCGAAACTCGTTCGCGACCCGTTCGTGGCGGACCCGTTCGCGGGGAGCAAAAACCGTGCGGGAACGTCCTCAGCCTCCTCAGACCCGCTGAGGGCACTCGGCTGGAACGAAAGAAGTTCGTGGGAGATAAGGAGAAGAGATGCGCAAGAGAAGGTTAAAGAAACACATATTTACGGAGCAGGTGAACGCAACATTCTCAAGTAGGAATGCTCGTTGTTAAGTAGAACTTCAGAATACTCCAGCAAAGGACATGAAAATGGTAGATTGAAATACGTATTAAGAGCACTACTTAAAAATGACTGACTTTTATTTCTAGAACTGAATCTCTATTTTTGTATTTTCTCAAATTAACATCCTGCTTACCTTCAAAAATCTATATTTTAATTTTTAATTTGTAACTGTTCGCTTGTCAATCATTATCTCTCTAGACAAACATTATCTCTACTATTTGCAGAACCGGTATGCGGTTTCAATATGTTTGCCTGCATTGTATTTATAACGCTTCTAAAGTACCTCTTGATGAGAGAGAAATATGAATGTATAAAATGCATATAAGATGTTTATGCATAATTATAAGATGTTTACTGGCACGTTATTGCTTGTTATTACCTTGCATACGGAGTTCGATATACACTGCATAACGTACCTGGATCGAGAGGGTGGTGGGTACAGAGGCAAATATGAAAACAGTTGAATGAGATTACATGTTCTCTTATGAAGGAAATTATGAAAGGGAATTATGGGAGGGATAAATGAAAAGACAAACTTAGTCAAGTTAACAACTAGTAAATTAGTAAATAAGTCAATTTTAATCATTAAAAATGACATAAAAAGTAAAATCATGTATGTGTCACGGGCGTTAACTGGTTCTAATGATCTCGTGTGACCAAGAAACCTCGGGCGTCTTGTCGCCGCTCGATCATTAGTCCTCTTATAACGCCCTTGGCGTATACGTAACTACTTCTGCCTTGAAGAACCTACATTAAATCCGTTTTTCATTCCTATTTTGATGTAAGGTTTAATAAATCAAAATGATAATCATTCGAGAGTAAACAGCGTTTTGAATTCCACGAAGACAAAATACGTCGATTTACCCTATCTTAATATTGTTTCATTGGAATGTATTTATACGTATTCGGGTGCAGTGATTCCTGACCTGCTGAAATCATGAGGTCCATAAGTGACGATGTAATGGGTAGATGACAGCAGTAATGATGATATGAGAAGTGATGGAGCAATTGTGGAATGGTAAACAGAAGTATGCAGGGGTGCAATCGTGCAATGGGCAAACAGAAATCGAGGAAAATGGCCCCACGGTCTTGCTTTTCCCCACAAATTTCACGTGGAAAAGCCGGATTGGCAGGTAATCGAACGTGAACGGTGGAAGTGCAAACGCCTCAATCCCTCCCCATATACTTGAAATTTTTTCTTTGGCTGTAGTATAAATCTTTTCATTTCTTAAATAAATACAAAATAGTTCCCAGATCTTTTTACAGGTCATTTCTCAATTTATTTTCTTACAATAAATCCTGTATGTATTGGCGGTTCTGTTTCAGACACGAGTTCACGGTGACTATTTTTGCCCTAAATATCTAAAATAGACCAGGATCCTCTGTTATAGAACAGCCTTACTACGTCATCTCCATACGCCGCCTTCTCACATCACGCAAAAATCTGTTTAAAATGTAACAGATTGTTTAAAGACCTGGCATTTGGAAACTAAAAATTAGCTATAGAAATTTCAAACTTTACAACAGACGTGCAAAGATGCTTTATATTTCAGCACTTTGTTTTCAATGCTATCATATTTCGGACTACGACGGATAGCACGAGACGTTAATAATCTTATTTTTCTTGGATAAGTTCGACTTTTATACTCACCAACATTATTAATGTATTTCCTAAGTACATAACATTTCGCTCCACCCAAGAACAGAAATGTTTCGTCGATAAGGACCTACAAGGTATGCATTACCACACGGTATAAAGTACTTCAAAATAACAAGAATCGACGGAAAGGATCGACATGACATTATTGAAATCTATTGAAGGGGAAACAATCGTTGATTCGGAATCCGAGATGAATTTAAAAAAGGAGATAATTGTATAAAAGATCTATTCCGTCGCTCTTCCAATTGAAGGTGGACGAGGCAGAAACATTCTTTCCAGATAATGGGCGACGACTGCATTTACCCAGCGACGAGGTTCAATTTGTATCCAATTTTATACAGAACTCCGCCCCGGCCTTTTCCACGTGGCATCGCGTTTCTACAGATTCCAAATAATAAATATGCCCTCGAACACATAAAGGATGTATTACGAGGACACGACAATTTGTAGACGATGCGATAAATTCAATATTTTTTCTCCGCTGGTCGCAACCGCCCCTCTCTCCCCTTTCCTTTCCCGGTATTACTTCCGTCCGTGTCTCGCAACCTCTGAAAATTCCCTCCGCGGAATAGTAAATAAATTCACCGGCCATTCGACACGGAGACGGAAAACAAGCGGCCGAAGGAAGGAAAAACGCCGGTCGCCTAGACCGAATCAATGCGCCACAATCACCGCGCCGTGAACAGGTTTTCTGAATTGCCGCCGCCTGTATGAAGTATGCAGTTCCATTACAACTTCACCAACGTGTTGTGAAATCGGACGTTACAAGACAGTGCACTGCAATTTACAAGAAAAGAACGGTTGGAAATGTACATCAAATGTCCACGTCCTTTCCTTGATAACTTGAACAAACGAGGGCTGAGAACGAAATGAAATGAAACAACAGTGACACAAATATATGTTCGCATTGCGCTACTAGAACGTTCGTATCCTTTCAATCTTCATTGACGTCTTTCCACAGTTGACAACCAGCGTACGTTCTTTTCAAATAACACACATGACTCTCGTATTCGTAATTGCAATTCAAAAGTCAGGGCACCTAAATGAAGTCAGGGCATATAAATGAATAATATTTTCATTAACGTTCAAAGACTTACATGTTAAAATATAATCGAAATTACAAATAGAACTTGATGAATAAACGATTTATTCTTAATTATACAATATTTTTTCCAGAAAACATATCAATATTGATATTTAGAAATATATAAAAAATAAAATATTAATGCAAATTAACTCAGGTTTCAAGAATATACGAAAATGTGCTCCAATTCGAGTCATCATCATGAAAAATAAGACGGTTGGCGTTTAGCATTACGGAAAAGCGAAATATACAACACCCTTCAATTTGAATCTACAACTGCACAACACACGAACATACATCTCACGTCCAACATCAACCACGACCCAAATATTAGACAAAATATCTTTAGCTTCTCTTTCGTTTATTAATTACAATTCAAGAGCACTCCCTGGAATATCCGCTTCATGAAGCGCTTCCATTTGCATATAAGTCTTATTCTTGCCAAGCAAATTACGCATCGGCCAGTTCACTCACGTGTCAGTGTGCACGAGGCGTATCGCGGAGGTGGTCAAGTTGCACATCGCCTCTCCGATACCCGCGCAGGTGAGCTGCCGCTCGCGCCAGGTCTCCACATGATGCCGTCGGAGACGCACGGTTTCTCTTAGCGCTGCACGGTGGTTCAAACAACGCAAAAGCACACGCAATTTATTTTGAGACAGCCCCTAGTGACATCTGTTCTTTCAGGGCATTTACAGCGTGCGAAAAGATCATTTTTAGCACTGGAGCTAAAAGTGAGACGATGCTCCAGTGATTAGATAAAACTGTGAACGCAATAAATAAAACCAAGTATCTTCGTCCGATCAGCCACAATTGAACTTAATGTAACAGTACCCAATAAAGTGATTTTTATTCTTATGTTAAAATAAAAGGAAGGCCAGTATGGCTTTCTAAAAATTACTGTATCATACGTGGTAAAAGTGATTTTATTTCGCTCGTAGGATTGCGCCACTTGGTCCACCGGCCTCGTGTCGCAACATTTCCAACTCACAAAATAAAATGCCTATTTTATCACCCGTGTCATAAATAACTATTCAATTTAATGCTTCAATCAGATATGAAGATAAAAATATGAAATTCTTAATGCCAATTTTTTTTTCGCTTTCGGTGAATATACTGCAGGAAAGGCCTTGAAATACGGAGAATTTTTATAAGGCCAATCGATCATGATTTATTTGAAATTGAGATCTGATTTCTAACAATTGCTAATGCCATAAATAGCTTTAAGAAATATGATATTATGCAATAAATGGTCCTTTGTATAACAGAACTGACAGGCTAGAATTAGGGAAAATAACTAACATTCATAACCAATAAGATAAATCAGTGTCTAGAACTTGATACTAGACAACGGTCAGCTCCAACACAACCACTCTTTCGTAACTCATGACGAAATATCGCCACCGTCAGGACTCGAAACTAGGACCTCCTGAACTGCTACGTTATAAATGTGAATTTCATATTAATAAAGATCAAAGTTTTTGTCATCTTAATCTCTGAAAGCAGGTTAACAGGGCTTGGTCAGAACAATTTTCACTAATTGTTTGCCAACGTTTGGGAAACTTATTTCCATCCTCAGGGCTTGCAACATCAAACAACTCAACCCATTCACTGCACCAGGATGATAGCACTGCCTCCAGGAGATGGAGGATGGTGCAGTGAATGGGTTGAGTTGTTTTTGATGTTGCAAGCCCTGAGGATGGAAATAAAAGTTTCCGAAACATTGGCAAACAACTAGTGAAAATTTTTCTGACCAAGCCCTGTTAACCTGCTTTCAAATATTAATTTATGGTCGTAAAGAACTCTTCACATCTTAATCTCCCGATTCGGGCCATTGTGTGCCGCCGTCTTAGAAGTGCGTTGACCCGGGACTAGTTAGTGTGTGGCACGTAGTGTGCAAATGAGGAAGACGAACACTTGTACCTGCGCGTCACCTCCCGCGTCCGCTGAATACGGCATTGAGCGAGGTGAGAAAAGTCTTGTGTGGGGCGCGCTTCGCGGGAAGAAGGGACGAGGAAAAGAGAACGTGCAGTGTCGGAGAAAAGGAGACCGCATAGCAAACTAAGCGCGCGCAGATAGTCAAAGCGTATTTACAGAAATACGCCGTTCTAACGGTACGGGAAGCGTTCTGCTAAGAATGTTCTGAATATATTTCAAAGGAAGCTTTTTTTGTTCTATTTACTTTGTCATTCTGACGAAATGCGTACTGTAAAATCTAGTAATTATTAACAATACAAGGAAAACGGGATTCACTACTTTGCGATCTTAACAACTTTCGTACATCCATTACCACATCACTTTCCAATGGGACGTGAATAGCCAAAACCATAACATTTAAAAAAATTTTTGCTGTTTAATCACAAACAAACAGTTTACAGGTTAATATCGATTAATGGGTGAACAAGATACATAACTTTTCAACATTGTGATGTATCAAAAATTCGGAATGAGCCTTGGAAAATCCTTCTTGAACAACCGCGCAATTTTTCGATTTGCATAACCTGTACTAAATAAACACGTGTTCGTCACTTGAACTCAAATTTTAACAGTTGGGATTTCATTGCTAATGTCTTATTGTAGTTAAATAACATTATTTTATACAGAATTACAAACAATTCACAGAGATAATAAGACAATCGAGATTTTGACTGATAACCATCAATACTACGATAACTAATAAAGAGCAGCAAGAATGTATAAATCTACACCACAAACATCACTAGAAGTATTAACGATCCAATCCAACACGAATTCTAACCGATTTTATTCAGAATTCTATTTGCGTTGATGCAATTACGGAATATGAGCTCCTACTGTAGTGACCAGAACGTCGTCGAGTGAGGGATCAACAAGGGCTTTGCTCGCGCTGCCGGCCATCAACAGAACAACGGGCTTACGAGCGGCGCAGTCCCTTCCTTCTCCAAGAGAGCCATTAGCGTCTGATCCAATCCGTCGCGAAATCCACAAGGCCCTCGACTTCTCTCCGTCGCTTGCGACAGGATCTGGATGACGATAGGGGAGCGTGTGGAGCACGACGTACGCGGGGCTTTGATGGGAAGAGGCCGACGGGACGGTGGAGTATGTTCAGGAGTGACGGAAGATAACTACGTATCTACGAAACGAGGAGCTCAAGAAGCGGCAGAGGACGTAAAAAACACGAAGCAAAAAGGGAAGAATAAAAACAAAAGAAGGAAAAAGAAAGATGGGTCTTGATAAAACGTGAAATATAGGTTCAAGTGCCAGGTTCTCTGAAATTATTTGTAAGGAGTATCTTATTAGTAGCGAGCCATTTTTTTTTTTTTTTTCAAATTTATGGACAGGTTCAAACAGATAACTTTCACAAATAGTACACTCATAGAGCGTAAGAATGGTACGTTGCAAACTGTTACTAAGGACGGAACCTCTAATATACTGACTAAGGAATGGTAAGGGAGATACCAAATATTTCGAAAGAGGGTAGTAATAAAAAAATAGGGAGGGTAATTGTCAAGAAGATGAAAATCAGGGCGAGGAAAGTAAATTAATTTTAAAAAGAGACACCGAAAAGTTACTATCAGGCGAAAGGGAAGTACTGACTAAGGTCAGCAAACAAAAAGGCGAAGACGATACAGACTATCATGGAGGCAAGTATCTCCGAAAATGTCGGGAAAGAAGCAGCTAGTATCATCGAAATGGATACGACGGTGTATCAAAGGACCCAAAAAAAAAACACTTCGCAATTTCAAACGGCAAAATGAGGATTGGAGAGAAAAGAAAGAGTAAGAAAGGAATTGGCGATGATGAAGAGGGCCGAGAAACAACCACCTCCGAATTTCGAAGGAAGACCAGGGAGTTGAGACGGTGGTCAGAGAAACCGAAGCCGGAGAGAGCAAACTAAGAACCGAGGGGCGAAGGGGGCGTGGCGGACGGAGGCGTCGGACTCGATAGAGGCAGGCACTCGCCCCAGGCACTGCCCGGCGCGGCGGCCCTCTTATCTCGCATCTTCATTCCTCGGCACGGTCCCTTATCTGCGCGGCGCGGCGCGGCAGCGAGGACGGAGGCGAGGACGGCGCGGACGGGGCGGTCGAGAGGCGCCCTCGGGGCGAGGGCGTTCGCGCTCGCGAGACCCACCACCACCCGCCCGCGGTCTCCTTGAAAACAAACACGCGCGGTTGCCTGGCAACGCGGTAACGACGTTCGTCGTCGTCGTCGTCGTCCACGACGACGACGACGCCTCCACCGCTGCCCTCCGTCGCCACCGGCCCACTCACTGGGCGCTCTGATCTTCAGGTCCCGGGTTCAACGCCCCTCCACCACACCCTGAGCGGAGCACAGAGGTGCGGGACGCGGCTTGCCAAGTGCGGCTTCGTGGCAGAGCGGCGCATTGCCTAGCGGCCTTGCCAGCTCACGCAGATTTTAAAACACCGGAGATAAAAAAGTGAAAAAAACTTTGAACTATTAAAGAATGAGAAATTCAGAACGTTTCCCCAAATGTAAGAATATTATGTATTTATCATAAATAGTGCTATTTTTTATTTCTAGGAATACAAAATATATTGGGTTCATTTCAAAAAAAGAAAATCGTAGATCGTTTGTGAAAGCGAGCGCGCGTGCTCGCCCGCGCACCCATGCGCACGCACGCGCGCGCACAAACGCACACGCACGCACGCGCGCGCACACGCTCCCACGCTCGTGCGTGCACACACATATATACTATAATTTCAATTATATAATAATAATAATAATAATAATAATAATAATAATAATAATAGTTCGGATGGCATCATAGGTTACGTAGTCGTTTTTTTACACACTGCAGATGAAAACATTCATACCAGGGGATGCCTAATCGCGACCGATTTGCTCGCGCCCTGAGAGATAACACGCTGTCTCACTGAGCGATGCGCAATACTCCACCCTTCCCGTGTTTTGCAACGCCTCCGCTCCGCTGCAGGTGGCCTCCGCCGCCCAGTCCGGGGTTCATCGCCCGCCGGCCAGGGGGGCACTCGCGCCGTGGCCTCTCCTCGCGCACTCGCTGGGCGCGAGTGAAGTCGTCCATCCTCATTAACGTCCACGAGCAAAAACAACCCCATTACCGTTACATATCGATACAGTCGACGCGAGCCTCCTCCAGAACGACGAGGCGGCTGGCCGAGGTAGCGAGGCGGGGCAAAGAGGCGGGGCAGGACGGAGAGTCGGAACAGTGAGTCAGGATAGGACGGTTGCCTTACAGGGAGAGTCTGCGTGATTGGACGGGTCGTATCGAGACCAGATTCGCCTGGACGGGGCGGGCCGTGGAGGGCGGGGCGAGGAGGGACGAGGCGGGGAGAGGCGGGGCGAGGCGGGGCGAGGCGGGGCGAGGCGGGACGAGGCGGGGCGAGGCGGGGCGAGGCGGGGCGGGGCGAGGCGGGGCGGGGCGGGGCGAGGCGGGGCGGGGCGAGGCGAGGCGGGGCGAGGCGGGCGGGCGAGGCGGGGCGAGGCGGGGCGAGGCGGGGCGAGGCGGGGCGAGGCGGGCGAGGCGGGGCGAGGCGGGGCGAGGCGGGGCGAGGCGGGGCGAGGCGGGGCGGGGCGGGGCGAGGCGGGGGAGGCGGGGCGAGGTGAAGCGGCACGAGGCAGGGCGCGGTGAGGTCGGGAGAGACGGCGAGGGAGGTGGCTCTGGATGGAACGAAAATCGGAGAGACGCAACAAGACGGAGCAGGGCGACGCACGGGACAAGTGACGATACGTTCCGCATTATCGACCGGTTGTTATCGACTGAGTGGGGATAAATGGGTGCTCGCAACGGTGCACACACCGCGCCGTACTTTTCTGACCGCATGCATCAACCGCAACGTAAAAAAATACTCGTTACGATGGTGGTGAAAAGTTGCACTTTTTATGGCCACCTACTAATGAGATAATAGCATATGTGTACTGGCGGTATTGAGAGTGGAGTTTAGTACACCTATTTGCAACCATAAACCTGATTACATTAGTTTATATTTATATTATTATTTGTATGTGTTTATTAATATTAATATCGCTTGCAGTCCTTCCAGAATAGTGTTTTTTTTATTGAAAACATTATTAGTGAGAAACCTTCCCCCACGAATGAATCAAGAATAAATCACAGCAATTTATATCAAATGTAGGGTAAGAAATTTTGAAACGGGTCTCCCGTGCCAATATGTTCACAGAAGTGACATTTTATACAACTATATTATAAATATTGTTACAACTAGATTATAAATGCATTACAAATGTTCAGTAATCCTCAGATAAAAATATTACAATGATTGATTGTCATGAATCAACCGTTGATATAGCACGTGCAGATCAGTTCGGTGTACCATATTCTTAACAACAACGATAATTGTGTACAAATAAAAGTTGTTTTCTATTTCTTCTACTCTGATTACACGTTTACAACTTGTCACTACTATTCGTATTACTCTACATTACAATTTGTTACATCTTGAAATTACAAAACTCATTACATTACATAACAAACATTACATTACATTACACACATTACATAACTCATTACTTTCTGCGTCCGAAATGGTTCGTAAAATAGCAGTCTCATCTCAAGGAGCAACGGCCAGGGCGGCCGCAACGCGTCGGCAGGTGCACTCGGCGACAGAACTAATCGCAAGGGCGCTCGAGCGAAGTACGTGCATCAGCGCAAGCACACGCTCGCGGCGCAGCATGTCTCTCCATCGCCTTCGAGTGTTCCTTAAATCGCGCGCCGATCACCCTCTTAAGGCAACACGTAAGGCGCTTCCCAGTAGCCCTGCAGAGCGGTGCGGCGAGTCTACGTATTAGGAACCCGCTCGAAATTTACATACGCATTCGTGACTCCTTGCGCGGGAGTCGCGCCGGCCGGGTGGAGTGTACAGGGAGAGGGGTTAAAGAGAGGAAGGGAAGAGAACACACTGCTCTCCGATGCGAAGAGAGTAGATGCTACACGGCGAACATCCGACTGGAGAGAGGTAATCGGCGCCCAGCACTCCGGTGTGTTGGCGAGCGAGAGAACATGGCTTCGATTTTCCGCTGCGAACCAACAACCCCTCCTCTTTCCTCGAGGTTGCTTTATTCTCTTATTATCTTCTCGGTTCGTTCTTTTCTTGCTTTTCTTGAAGACTGCACGTGACACCTCAATTTCTATTACGCTGTGTTTGCCCTCCGATGCGAAATAATACGACGCGGTGATGCGTTGTAAATTCAATACATCTTTGAACAAGAAGATCGCTGTCAGGAAACCATGAAATGAGAAAAATAATCATGATATACTACGTGCAGAAGATAAGCAATTCAGGAAAATCTTACAGAAAAAGTAAACTACGTGACCTACAAAGAATCCGGGGAAGAAATGACAGGAAAATGCAGAATATTAAAAAAAAATGCTACATGGGAAGAGTATAAGTTTGACGTTCAGAATAACACGAAAATTAAAGATAAAGACAAAGTTCAACCCAGAGGTGACTTCCGTTTATAGAAGTAGGTGTAAATTGAAAAGAAAGTAGCTGTAAAAATGGTTTATTGATGAAATATAAATTTCGCAGGAAACACACCGATGACCGTAGTTCATAAAAAGGGAGAATATTGGAGACGTGAGTGATCGAAAATTGTCATCACTCGAAATCATCAGATTCGATTCGATTTTCGATTCCTTCTTTCAATTCTCCACAGCAAGGATTCTCCTAGCCATACTAGTTAGCACGAATCTCAGCTGCCATTACATAATAGTATTTAATAACTTGTATTTATTTATGACAGGTGCCTTGGTATATCAGTAAGTAGTTGCGGATCCGAAAGTGTCGTTTCCTAAACCGGACAATCATTGGTTTTATCCCCGACTGTTGTGTTACAGCAGCTAATTACCGGAATTTCTCAATACCACTGAAACGATGAAACTTGTAGACGCGCCGATTCTGAAGTCCTCTGAATTTCTCGAAATAATTGCAGGCAGATGCCAGAGTACCTTAAAAATGAGCCAATGTCCTCACCCGATACTTCCTCTGCAATTTGGCTCCACTGCTGTCTTTGTACCGAACGATGGGGTAATATCCATGCTCATACGGCACATTCTCATACCTAAAACGTCGGTAGAGTATGGATGTTGGGCCAAACTCCAAAGATACGACAAAGAAGTCTGTTTATTTCTTTACCATGAGTGAGATTAAACCTGTCTGCAAGATAGTTTTTTCATTACTAAGCTAAATCAGTGATTAGGGCGTCATCACATACTTCTACCTAGGCATTATCTTCCCCATCGTGTCGTTGACAGACTGCTTGCTGGCGATAACGAGGCTGTGAAGGCGGTGTCGATTTCCCACTGATCTACTATTGATCTATGCCACTTTAACGCTGCCTACGGAAAGCGGGCGTCACGTTCCGGTTGTCAGTGCCCTTGGTAGCTGCTGTTTCTGCTGCCAGAGCTTCCTCACGGCCAGTGCAATTACGGTAATAAATACTGAGCGTGAAAGAGCCGCGATGCAGACAGCGGGACTTGCGGCAGTTAAGGTGATAGATCACGGACTGCAATAATGTTTGTAAAGACAGGGCGAACGGTGATGGTGGAGAAGGCGGCGCTTATAAATGGCTACTGCAATGTCGCGGTTTCGCTTGTACACTTGTGGTAAAGATGTACACTTGCGGTAAATATAATGCAGCAAAATCAACTCGCCCTAGAGTTTAAAGACTACAGGCGTAGAAAAAATTGGCATTAGTGTTCTCTCCTAACTGCCATATTAATTATGAAAAATTATTTCAAAACATAATGAGATGAGAAATTTTCTTATGAAAAGCCTCATAATATAGATAAAAATACAATCTACAAAGTAAAATTTATCCCGGTCACGGGTTTTCCGTTCCAAAATTCAAGAAAATTTAGGGAGCGCTAGGTTACGTTCCCAAGAGTATAGATAGGTACATGTCGATCGTTGCAGCAAAACAAACATGATAAGACCACCATTGTGAGGAGAGTTTTGTGAATGATAAATGTTGCGACTAACTGTTCAGGAGGCGTTGTGCGATGGAGCAGGTGGTGAGCGGTGGAGTAAACAGTGAATGGTGGAATAAACAGTGAGCGAGAAATAAACTGTTATCGGTGGAATAAACGGTGAGCGGATGGAGTAGGTGGTGAGCGGTGGAGGAGATGGTGAACGATGGAGTAGACGGTGGGGGCGGTTGTGTAGCCGGTGAGCTACGAGCAAAAGGAGCTGCAAATGATAAATGTAGTTGCAGCTGCTGCAAGCGGCAACTCCCACATGTTCTCTAGCTCTGCCGTGCCTCACTCCTCGCCACTTCGCTCCACCCCCACCGCTCCCTGCCTCCACGCCGCCGCGCAGTCTTCGTGCCTCCTGCCTCCGCCATGACCCAGCCCCCGCAGCCAATTACGGCCTTTTGTAGGCGTTTAGGGGGAAAATCCTGAATACACAACAAACACGCGAATCTCGCATTCGTGGGATGCCGCCGCGTGCGCCTGCCGCGACGCTGCGGCGGAGATGGAGCGGCGGCGAGGGCGGGGAAACGGAATCACGAGCGGGCCTGGACACTGAAGTGCAAGCGGTCGAATCGGCGGTGAGTAGAGCTCGGATTCTTGTGGAAACTAACTAAGGGGTGGATGTTTTAAATCAAATGTATTTTTTTTTCTTTTCACTTTAAAAATAATACCGTTTCGTGCAGAAATTCATTTTATGTTACGACAAAAATAAATGACCCATTTTTATAGCCTTTATTTTGTTTTTTTGTCGATTTAGATTAATAAGTCTTTTTTATCTATTTCGGTCATTTTAATGCATTTTTGCTGATTTGATTTGATCGATTTAGTGTCATTATTAATAGTACTTTCTTGAAATAATATTTACTAGTTGCAACAAACGTTCTTAACAGAATTACTCAGTAACCTATGCGATTTGTTCGCTCAGAAATTTTTTTGACAGCCGTTGTATGTAATTTTTGTGACATGTATCAGTGCCCTTGCCGGTTCGGCCGATTTCGAGATAACTAAAGACTGAGATTTCCTGGTAAAAAACAGTCGAAACCAAAAGTTTGCAAGCTAAGTTCACTCGAACGAATGGAAGAAACGTCGATTACATCAATAACGTATCCAACGACTTGAGTTGTTCATCCGAACTGGTTTTGATACGATTTTTTACGTCATTTTTCTCTGATTTTAGGACATTTTTTAAGTATTTTAAGACGAATTTTGATGATGTTTTGTGTCATCAAAATCCGCCCCCTAGTAATAATATTTTTTCTTTCCTATTCACAAAATTGTGATCGCGAATCGTTGCATTCCTAATATTGTTCCTAATATATGTAGCGGTTCTTGTGTGATGAAAATCAGTCCGGACTGTTCGGGAAAGGGAACAAAGATACAGAGAAACTGGGGAATTAGGTAAAGCATCCGGAAATGATACACCAGCAGAACGGCAGGTACGTAGAAAATCTGTAAATATAGCGCATGCAACTCCTCTCGTGCGATTCAGGAACGCAGCGCCGTAGATGAAACAAAATGCTCACTCGCGTGCTCTTTTATTTTTCGAGACCTTTTACAGACTTCCATATTACAGCAAGTGCAGGAGCGTGGACAGTCTTTCAACAAATTACACAGTGCTGTAAAACGAATTCACAACAAATATTTACTCAGTCCAGAAAGTATATATTTGACATAAAGCAAAGTATGGGTTGATTTTATAAGCTTTTTTCAATATTCCATGAGTGTTATTTTCACATTTCTTTACCATCACATTTCAAATATTTTGTTGTTGTTGGGCTCTTGGTTATTAATTTCACTTACTATATTTCATTATTTTCTGATTTAAAATAAAAAATTTCTGTCCTTCGTAAATGTCACGAACTTGCTGAAGCACCTGCAGCACACTTGCATCTACGCACTTCCTTAATTACTCGATTCATTTTTAACCCACATGTTCAGCACACAGAGTAGCTTGATTTGGTGGAAATGGCAAACTGGAACGTACCCAACTGAAACACAGACTAGAATGAGAACGGCTAACCTGCGTGCTCAACCAGCCAACAGTCACTGTGTGCAGTAATTTCGTGTTACCAGAGAAGCCTCTTCTGGCAAACGCCACTCGATGGATAAAGTGGTGCCTTGTCTCCGGAAGATGACTAAAAAGGGACGGAGATAAATCAATTTAAGCAAGTTTTTGCGTGCGCGCGTCCTCTGGAAAGTCGAAAATGACGCGGGCTTATGCTAATGCATCGGGAAGCGCCGCGATGTACATCTGCTTCCTCTTAACATCGCTTCGTAATTAAAAGTGCATTACTCGCGAGTGGCTCGAGCTCATTGTTTTACACTTAGCAACATCAAGTAGCGTTTAAGGGAGAGGCGCTGAGTCTGGGGACTGGCGAAAGAGGTCCCAGTACAAACGACTCTCAAGGGGCTGGAAATGGCCGACGCGGGAAGAGGCGGCGGCGGCGGCGGCGGGCGGCCCTAGCAAAGGGAGAGAGAAAAGGGCGGGTGGGGAGCGAACGTTAAAAACGATCATCCTACTGCTTCGCGGATCTTCTTCCGGTTTGCTGAAAGATGCAACCATTTACGGCCTTATGGATTGCTCCGTCCAAATGCTTCCCTTTTGCAGGCAAAAAGACGCGGGGAATGAGCACCCATCTACCAGTACGCTTAGGAAAAAGACTCGGGTTTTCGCGCATAAAACGAAATAGCGGGTTCTAATGCCGGTTTAGACTTCACTGGGGTTTAATACTAATCACCGAAGGTTTCGATTGATAATCGAGAATGTACTCAGTAAATTCAAAAATGTATTGAATGACAGCGTGAATACGCATCTCTCAAAAGGTAAAAATTAAATAGTCTGTAATAAAAAAAAATCCAAGAACCATTCTCAACTAAGAACGAGAACATTGCTTTCTTTTTTAAATCTTATTCTCAATTTATAACTTTTGGTATAAAATTTTTGCTAGTGGAAATTGGTTTATCATTACCAGACATGTTTGTGATATTATTAAAAGAAAACGTGAAACATAATCGGCAAAAGAGGCAATGAAGGGGAAATAAAACATATAAATCCAGATATTCAATTGGTATTCTTTACGGGAAAATGAAAAAATGAAAAACGCCTATTGTAGAAATTTACAATTCCTTAAATGAATGGAAACTTTTTGGAGAGTACATTACATTTGACATTTCATTTCGGAAAGCAGGTAGAAAATACAACTCACCGATCGTAGTTCACAAATGAGCCCAGGAAAAATTCAAACATTCATCTCACCTGCAACAGAAAGATTTTTGTTAGGCAAACGAATATCACACCAAGACATAGATATTTTGGGAGGTAAAAACAGTATGAAGTAAAACATCTATTAGTCTTCGTTTTCACAATATTTCATTAAGAGTTACAGAATTTCATTTCCATTCTCGGACAAGGACTACAAACAATAATTTAGATCCTAAATTTGGTTTGAATACAAAATTCAATATATAATAGTTAATTATAATATATAATAGTTATCAGAATACAGCTCATTTATTGAGCATCTATATAAAAACAGGGTGTTTATATAACGTCAGGATAGGCTTTGGAGAAATTAACAGTTACGTGGCATAAATTCTCCGTCACAGTCAAAATCCCAACTGGGAAACCAAAATGCAGACGCTAATGAGCACAGAGTGCCTGACAACTTTGTACGTCCGTTATAAACGAAAAATTTTAGTTTTCAATATTTCTCAAACAATGCTAGTCTCCATGTTCCATTGAATTTAATGCAGTCGTGTCCGTGCAAGTAAAATTAAAGACAGATGAAGCTGACACTGCACGATTATATGTCAAACGAATATTTTCACCCCTCAGAGCACCAAGCGGAAAGAGAATGTAGGTTCTCATTTCGGAGGTGTCAGGATCGGTGATTGTGGCAGACAATCATCCAAGAAGCATTAATTGTACCGTGATAGTATATTTGATACCCAATTAAGAATATTAATCATCCTTAACGAGAGTAATTTTCCTTGATGATCTCTAATAGCCATCATGGTTATTATCGACAAATTTAAACAAAAAATGTATTTCTGTCGGACTGAAACCCACACATGCACTAACTAAAAGGTTGCCGTCCGCTCTTCCCCAGAATTCCGCCCTTTCGTGAGCTGCCTGCCAACGTCTCGTTAGTCGCGCAACTACTGGCCGAAGGCGCTTCCCCCGGATTTCTGGGGGGGGGGGGGGTTGGCGGTGGCGCGAGTGGCCCCCCGCCAAGCGCAAAAGGTCAGGGGCCGAACGCTGGCGGCAGAAGCGCACCGGCGCTCGCCCCGGACCTGGCCTCCCGCCCCCCGCCGCAGCGCCCCGCTCGCCATAGACCCGCGCCGCCCCCATCGCGCTTCCCCATCGCCCCGCCAACCCAGCTCGGTACCTCCCACTCCGCTTCTCCCCGTCCCACTCCACCCCTCCCTCCGCTCCGCAACATTCCAACATCGTCCCGCTCCGATCCGCTCTGTTCTTATCCGTCCCGTCCCGTCCCGCCACTCTCCCGTCCCGCCCCGCCCCGCTCTGACACAAACCTCAAACCTCCTGCTACAACCCGTCCCATTCTTCACTGTCCCGTCTTGTTTCGTTCCGTCCCGTTCCGAACCGTTCCTCTGTGTCCCGCCATCTTGACCCCTCTCTCTGATCTTCTGTTGGCTCCGGACTCTCCCCATCCTGCACCATTCCGACGCACCCGCCTCGCCGCGCCACGCTCGAACCCAGCTCGCACTTCCACTCCGACCGTCGCCGGCGACGGCGCTCACCTCGCCCTGTGCCTCTGCTGCCCCCGCGTGTTCGGCGCCACCTCCAAGCGACCTTTCCTCGTATTGCCACAATACAACGTCGGTACAAATGTCACCGGGGAATTTCGCCCCCGGCGCAATGCATTTAGAGAGGAAGCAGTTGAGGTGAAATGCAACCAGTTCTAAAAGAGAGGACAACTTAGTGGAAAGAATACTGGAGTTGAAGAAAACAATCATTTTTCAATAAATGTTTAAAGGTAATATGGCTTGGTTCCGTGACGCTCGAGGTAAATATACTTCGCTGTTATAGGTCACTATCTCTTCCAAACCTATTATTTTCTAAAACGAATAAAAATATGGCCAAATGCTCCTATTAGAAGTAAATTCATCTTCTAGAGACTATCGGACCATACTGACTTGGCTAAACAAAATAATTTTCAATTTCGTTTTCCTTGTCCCCTTCGAAAGAGTTATTCCGCTGACCTCTGCATTATTAGCTATAATAAATATTTGCAGTTTTAATACTGCAGTGCAATGACACATTAAATTGGCATATTTTTAATGAAGCAGTAAATTTAATCAGATCTGTTACATTTCCCTCGAAAGATTTAAACGAAATATAATCGGTGAATTAAGGCTTGTCCAACAATAAGTGGTTTTAATTATCCTAGAAATTACTACAATTACACAAAAAATCTAGCATCAAGTATACTTGTGAATATAAGTTCAAAATATGATGGATTTTTAGTATTATTAGCAATAATAATAATAATAATAATAATAATAATAATAATATTGTAGAAAGATGGTTCTTTTAAATTTATTAGACCAAATAGGATCAATCCACGATGATACCAGGAATTAAGACATAAATTTCTACAATATAAAAACGGATCAACAGGAATAATTCAATCATTCTAAAATAATAATAATAATAATAATATAATAATAATAATAATAATAATAATAATAATAATAATAATAATAAAATTGTCTTTATTAGTGGCGAGGCTCAGACCATTAGGCCTGCCCTTCCGCCTAACCACATGAAATATTTACATTGTTTCTTATACTATGAAGAAGATCAAGGGGGCAGGAAGTCTGCTTTCACCGCCAGCATTTCGCTTTCCTTTGTTACAAAATGTCGCCGCCGGCGTCTTGCCAGTGCAGTATTCAGTCGCACCTCAGAGAACGTGCAGTAATGTACATCCCGTGTAAACATTGTACCTCTCAGAATTTACATCGAGAGTTCAAACTATTTTCCGCCAAGAGCCCTTTTCATCATCTACAGCTTCTCCGTCATCTGAACCCCGGAGTGTGGCGCACTGCCACGCGGCGTCTATTGTTACGCCACCGATGTCCGGGGGTGGTGGCGATGGCGGTGGCAGTGACGGTAACGGCAGCGGTGGTGACAGAGGTGGCGGAGGCGGCAACCATGGTGATGATGGTGGCAATAGCGGGGGCGGTGGTGGCAGTGACGGCAATGACGGTGGCGGCGGTGGCGGAGGCGGCGGTGGCGGAGGCGGCGGCGGCGGCGGCGGTGGTGGTGGTGGTGGCGGCGGTGGCGGCGGTGACGGCGGTGGCGGCGGTGGTGGTGGCGGTGGCGGTGGCGGCGGCGGTGGCGGCGGCGGTGGCGGTGGCGGTGGCGGTGGCGGCGGCGGCGGCGGCGGCGGGGCGGCGGCGGGGGCGGGGCGGCGGCGGCGGTGGCGGAGGCGGGGGCGGTGGCGGTGGCGGCGGCGGCGGCGGTGGCGGCGGCGGTGGCGGTGGCGGTGGCGGCGGCGGTGGCGGCGGCGTGGTGGCGGTGGCGGTGGCGGTGGCGGTGGCGGTGGCGGTGGCGGTGGCGGTGGCGGTGGCGGTGGCGGCGGGGCGGCGGTGGCGGTGGCGGTGGCGGTGGCGGTGGCGGTGGCGGTGGCGGTGGCGGTGGCGGTGGCGGTGGCGGTGGCGGTGGCGGTGGCGGTGGCGGTGGCGGTGGCGGTGGCGGTGGCGGTGGCGGTGGCGGTGGCGTGGCGGTGGCGGTGGCGGTCGGTGGCGGTGGCGGTGGCGGTGGCGGTGGCGGTGGCGGTGGCGGTGGCGGTGGCGGTGGCGGTGGCGGTGGCGGTGGCGGTGGCGGCGGCGGTGGCGGGCGTGGCGGTGGCGGCGGCGGGGGTGGCGGGGTGGGGTGGCGGTGGCGGTGGCGGCGGTGCGGCGGTGGCGCTGCCCGAAATAACGCACCTCCACGGGCTGAATACTCGAGTCAGGCGCCCTCGCGAACTGTGCCCCCGCGAGGCCGCGAGCGACGCCCGGCGGTGGCACTGCGAAATGGGCTGATGCCAGCACCGCGACGCCGCCGCCGCCCCTGCACGGTGCGACGCGTTTACCGGCAGCTATTGAATGCTGCTACGAGGAAAATGCGAGTTTCTTGTGGTTGTTTTTTTTTCCTTCCATACAACTAGAGCAAATGGACAAATGGAAGACGAGTGCAATGTGCTGCATACTGGATGTGATTCAAAAATATTGCGCGTTTTACAGTAGTTGGTGAAAGTTAACTAGTAGGAAAAATCTCTGATTTGATCCTAATTGAACTAGCTTGGCTCGGGCATTTACAAGTTGGCGGCAAAATTCCGGCTTGTCAGCCTCCACAATTAGCACAAAAAAAACTCTAATCAGCCATCGTTACATTTGCAACACATTTATAACAAAATACAGATTTTTCACTCACTTCCCTGTTAAAATATTAAATACCACGTGTTCCATTTACCAATACGCTTAGCTGTTTGTCAAACAAATTCTCGCTGATGAAATCTGTATTGTTGAGTAATGAATTTCTCACTAATTTCTAAGCGATGGCAAAAGGGCGTACGTCTGTATGCCCTCCCTTTCTTGGGCAAGGAATCCCAGTGCAGGCTTAACTTTTGCCTTCGCCTGTATAAAGAACGGATGGGTAATCATACGGCAGAATAATGATAGATTCCTGATTGTGGCTGGTACGATATACCGTTGGAACACTTGTTAATCTAACCATGCTCAAGTACATGACGAAATTACCTATGCCTTACGCAGAATTGGAATCATCAGGCTATGACGGACTCAGGCTCTACGTACTTCACGTCGCTCCAAGGCCCTGACACCGAGGTAACGCAATTACTGACATTCAGTGAAGCTTTGTGTGTAATGATGTTTAAATTGAACATGAACACTATGTCGAAGAATGCGTATCGAACGAGGTGCATGCTGCATGAAATGCAAAGAAAGACTGATGAAAGAAGAGGTCGTGAACGATCAGCTGTGACTGATCATGGAGTAAATGGATTTCATTTTATTCGAATGTTACCACGCCTATACGAGCATAAGCGTAATACACAAATTACCCGACACAAGGATAAGCACGTTCATGCATAAACGCCAAGGTCCCAGGAAAATACACCACAAAGGATGTCGACAGAACGGAAAGAACCACATGTCTTACATTTCTTTCAAGCAAGCGATAATCACAAGAATCAGTGTGCGGAAGGGAGCTTTGCCTTTTTGCCTGAAATCTGTTTATGTGCACTGTCTTTTTTGGCGGAATGGATTGTACCCATTATATAGCGATAAAAGCTGATACAACTTTAGAGTGTCTCGGCTAATTTTAGTTTATTTATTTACATTGCAAGTATATTCTTAAATAAGCATTTGTGGAAGAATTTTTGAATTAGTTTCATAAATCAAAGTAATTCGAAAGTGTAATATTGCAAACTTTACTAATATGTATCATTAGTAGTAAAATATGGAATATGTCTAGTATGCACGTAAAAATGTAAGAGCAATTTTCACTATTATTTGAAAATTCTGATGACCAAAATATATTCCCATAAAACAAAACAATCTCCATTGCAAACTTGTATCTGATACCAATAATAAAGAAAATTAATAAATACACAAACAAGCAATTAAATATATAAAAATAAAATAAATGTAATTGTAGTGATGCGACCGGTTCCGTGTGTCTGAATTGCAAATGGATCCTCGCATCAGATTCAAATGTACCCGATGCTGCAGTCTCTAAGCTTCTGTTACTACTGTCATTGCACACAGTCTCACCGCGCCTTTCGAGCGCTCAGGAAGCAACGGAGAGCTCAACTGTTCTCGGAATTTGATGAAAACGTGGAACTGCTCTTCCCCGCAGGGAGGAACGTTCGCTTTAGAATCAAGTACAGGGAGTCATACAACCCTTCACCCACCACCGGATGTCAGGAACCTTGAAAACTGAGGATGTCATTAGGGGTTCTGAGAAACATATGCAAACGAGAAGCTGCTCACAAAGTCCCAGGAAACTACAGTTGTGAAATGAACAGAACTTATTTTTCACCAATTATCAGTCATTAATTGGTATTCAGTGAGTGGAAACACTTCAAGTCATGGTTTACATTCTGTAAAATATACGTAAATCAAGTGAATTCCAAAATTTGATCAACTGAATACGTTTGGATTTACATATTTCATAACGAAGCTCAAAAGAAATACATTAATATTAGTTGGTGTATTCACCTTTATAACTTTATGTATTCAACAAACTTGCGCAGATGCCCATACGTCATATACAGCTTTTACTGTTTTTGACTAAATAAAATAAAATAAAAAATAAATTATTAACAGCCAGTCCGGATAACCGAAATTGCTAAGGCAGTACTGCCTTAGCGATCTTGGACGGAAGGATCGCGGGTCGAGTCCGCCTGGGGCATGGATGTGTTTGTGTATCTCTGTTTGTGTGCGCCATTCATTCATCCTTCATTATCATCATCATTCCATCTTCCATCCCCCAGGGCTAACAACCCTGGGTATAAAATTCGGATTCACCTGAATCCCTGATTGATTTCATGACTGAAGACTTGCAACGTGATAATTAATACTGAGCCCGTTCAAGTGCATGTATGTGTGGTCCGAGACGGCCGATTTGCAAGCAAAAAAATTAATACTTCCCTTCCCAAAATATGCCATAAAAGAGTACATTTTCATTTCACTTAACATAAAATACGTTCACATAATTGTTTCTAATTCATCTTGCAAACTCGAAATTTTCGTTACATTTGAAACAATATTAAATTATCTTTCATTCTCTTCGGATCTAATATCCATCCACAATTTCACAATGACAATAGATATTAATTATAATTGGCCCAATGACACCTCGACATTTGATGACGGAACAATGAAATGTCAGCGTGGTAGATACAGTGAAGAACGTGCATCAGAGTTGCAGAGTCACATCACGCGGATTCAGAGGCCGTAGAGAGAGTGAGAGCGTGAAAAAGGCTCTCACGCCCGTCAGGCGGCAATCCCGAAAATCATCGCGAACTTCCAAATCGTACTCGTGACAATGTCAATCTCTCTCTCGCTTATTTACGCAGATCCGCGCCCACCTTTCACGTGAACCCTCGATGGCCGGCTGACGCGCGTGGGCTACCGCCACCCCGCGCCGCGGTCCCCCCTGTCCCCTCCACTCGCCCCGTTCCGACCATTCGCACCTGCAAGCGCTCAGCAAAAAGAGATCAAGCGAGAGCTCGCAGATCGCGCGAATTAGCGTCAGAGGGCGACGCCCAGGTGGCACCGGCCGGACGGGAAACTGACGCGCATCGGATGCGGGGACTAAAGGGGGCGTGGCGTGGGTTCAGTACGTATGGTATTGGTATCGCAGATGAGGGGAGGAAGTCAAGTGGAGGGACGGGGACGGAACGGGAGCAAGAATGAGAGATAAGCGGAAAAGAAGCGGGTAAGGAGTAGAGCGGGGGAATTACGAAGGAGGGGGAAGGGGAAGGTAGGAGCGGGATGCAAAGCGGAGTCAGGAGAATGTGGGGGCGGACTCGGTGCCCGGAGAGGAGCGGGTGAGCTGACGGAATCGACGGGACGTGGGTGTTAACCGGCGTGGGAACATATCCGGAAACTGAAGCGGGGGGCGCGGGGATGGGGGCTAGGACAGAGGCTGGAGCAAGAATTGGAAGGGGTGGATAGGAACCAGGTAAGGAGTCGAGAGCAGAGACAGAATTATGAGCGAGATCAGGGCAGAAAAAAAAATAGTCGGGGTCAGGGGTGGGGACACGGGGCGGCGTGCAGAACAGAGCCCGGAGCCAGAAGGGAGGAGGGGGAACCGCGGAGGAACGGGTCAACCGACGGGATCGAAGGCCGGAGGCGGGGGCGTGGACCCGTGCGGGAAGGGCGCAGGGATGGTGCGGGGACGGGAAGACTCCAGCGGGATGCGCCACCACGCTGCGCGCCAGCGATAACCGCGCGACCAATCGCGAGCGCGGGCCACCGGCCAATTACGTTGCGCACTGCTCGCGACGCCCGTAATCCCTCGAATAATCGAGTGGCCAGATATGTCACCCGCGCCAGCGCCGCATCGCTCGCCGCTGCCGCCACCGCCGTTTTTGCGATGAGGCCACCTCCACTACCGGCGCCACTATCGAGACGAGTGAACAAATGGTTAATATTGTGACCAGGAATGAATATAACTCTGACACAAAGAGAGAAAACTGTTTGTCGTAATATTAACATTCACATCAAATATGAATATATCATACGCTTGTTTAACTACTTTCCTAGAATCCATGTAATAAACAACCACCAGAACAAACTGCAAGGTTTTCAAAAAATATATTGCAATATAATACATCAACTATTTTTTATTTACTTTTGTAATGTAAAAAATGCTTGTTATAAAATATTCAATGATAATCACAAACATGGTAAAATAAACTGTAATAGTGAAACAATGTTAGAAATGTTCATATTCACCTAAAAGTTTACCACACGAGGCTCTGAATGCAAATTTGCTCTTGCTGAATGCATTGTCAAACAGAAAGAAAGAAAAGCAATTCAACCCATGTTATTAACCTATTTTCTAAAAAAATGTGTTGAAGCAATGAATCACAAAGTCGGCCCGGTGGCCGAGATCGCTAAGGCAGTAGTGTCGTAGTGATCTCGGACTGAAGGGTCGCGGGTTCGAGTCCCGCCTCGGGCATGGTTGTATTTGTGTTCGTCCTTTCATCCCTTATCATCACCATATCGTTTCATCCTCATAGTTACCATACCGTTAACAGCAATAGTGGTCGCTAATGACCTAAGATGTTGATGCGACCTTAAATAACCAATTAAAAAAATGAATCACAAAAAATTGGAAATAATTCAATTTTCCCTTAACGATAATATAAAATGATTTCTTCCATTACATCGCTTCCTTTTTTTCGTGAGATCGCAAAGAACGTCTTACGCAGAACACGCACCAGCTCCAGCACTGTCCACGTGGAGCGCTTGTGTCGCTCAGAGGCCCTGCAAGCGGGCGTTATCTCTCGCTCCCAGGTAAAATAATAAAACAACGACAAAGGGAGGGGTGGTTCCGCTTCAGAAAGCTTTTCAATTTTCCGAGAGTGATGACCGTGAAAATCCCTTCTATTTCGAGTTTTTTCCTCCTTTTTTTTACCCATTTCCCTCTCTGCAATCCGGTGAGTTATTGTTACACCCGGAATGTACTTCATAAATATTAATCCTTACAATTCCAAATTGATTCGTTAGTTTTTCTAGGTCACATGTTGAATCGGAGTTCCAGGAAACGTGCCGTAAAAAGCGCAAAGTACATCGTAAATGTTTCAGGTTAGAAATGAATAAAACAAAGTGGCAATTGGGAAATGAGAGTAAAGTACGCATCTAACCTACACAAGACATTCGTAAAAAGGCGCAAAATGTACACCTGTAACATGCTGGAACATGTGTATACGGCAAAGAACGCAATTAAATTTAGTTAGTTAATGCCTTACGCAATGAAATTTACATCTCGTATGAAAGGAGTTTACAATAATACTAAACTTTTTCGGCTACTAAACAAATTACGTTTCCACCGAAGTGAAAGGTCTTCTATGCGTATTTAAGTATTCGCATTTTGAAGATTTTTTAACACTGATAGATTTGAATAAGAAATATGAAGAATAACTCTCTATCGAAAATAGTCGAACAAAACCACGTACAAAAAAAGTAGAAAATTTAACATAGCATAGTTTGATTATGATACAGTTGGTGAAAATTGATTGATATGATTATCATACTCATTTAAAACACACAATACTATCTTCTTATCTCGGGTATTTATCACAGTCACTTATTGAACAGTTCAGTTAGTTCGTTCCACCTGCTCCAACTATTCCTTCAATACCTCTCCTGCTTTCCTCACTTCTTCCGTTCCGCCCTCTCCTGTTCCTCCCAATCCTTTCGCTTCTTCCGCTTCCCCCTCTCCTGTTCCTCACGATCCTTTCGCTTCTTCCGCTTCGCCGTCTCCTGTTTCTCCCGATCCTTTCGCTTCTTCCGCTCCCCCCTCTCCTGTTTCTCCCGATCTTTTCGCTTCTTCCGCTCCGCCCTCTCCTGTTCCTCCCGATCATTTCGCTTCTTCCGCTCCGCCCTCTCCTGTTCCTCTCGCTCCTTTCGCTTCTTCCGCTTCGCCCTCTCCTGTTCCTCCCGATCCTTTCGCTTCCTCAGCTTCGCCCTCTCCAGTTTCTCCCGATCCTTTCGCTTCTTCCGCTCCGCCCTCTCCTGTTCCTCTCGCTCCTTTCGCTTCTTCCGCTCGCCCTCTCCTGTTTCTCCCGCTCCTTTCGCTTCCTCCGCTTCGCCCTCTCCTGTTTCTCCCGATCTTTTCGCTTCTTCCGCTCCGCCCTCTCCTGTTTCTCCGATCCTTTCGCTTCTTCCGCTGCGCCGTCTCCTGTTTCTCCCGCTCCTTTCGCTTCCTCCGCTTCGCCCTCTCCTGTTTCTCCCGATCTTTTCGCTTCTTCCGCTCCTCTCCTGTTCCTCTGAACCACGGAGTCAGAAATATATCTTAAGACGGCTCCACACATTCGGTATACGCCGAGCAGCGAACTGGTGATCGCCTAATCCCGAGCAGCTGACGTGTTCGGCGAATGTTCGCTCCCTTTGATGTATCCAAACGACCGACACGCGGTGGGTAGGGAGAACACCGAATGTTCATCACTCGGCAAATAGCGAGCATCTCATCCACACTACTCGGGATTCGGCGAGCATTCACTCGGTGTTCGCCGAATAACGAATGAGTGAAGCCGCCATTACATCGTGGTCCGGGATTGTTGACTTGGGTGCTTGCAGGATGTGCAGAGCTACCTACTGACGAGTTTTTAAACACGGCTCAAAATACGTTTCCTTCGATGCATGTAGAGGGTGCAGTAGTGTACAAAGCCTATTCAACGATGGAACAATGTTTCTTCCACCATGACCTAATAAACACTATATTTATATACTATATTCACTGTTTGCTTACATACTCCTGAAACGTTTGTCCCTCCCCCCCCAAAAAAATTTTCCCTGGAGTCGCCACTGCCTTACAGTTCGTCCGTTCTACTTCCCCACCTAGTCACGTTCGCCCCCGCCCCACGGCACTCGGGAACAAAACCGCCTTGATGCATTGGGAATTGCATTTAATGAAAATTTGAACGACATATTTTTAAACACATTTTGAATCGTACCCCGCCCCCCTTTTTTGCATGTGTTCGGAAGTATTTCTGCAAAATTTGGATGTAATCGCACCAGGAGCAGAAATGAGGCGAGAAGAAGGGGGAAGTAGAGAAGAGGAGATCGGGTCTGGAAGGGGAGAGAAACGGAGAGGAACATAATGAAATATAGCGGGCGGGGAGGAAGGGAAAAAAGGGGTAAGAGAATACTTGGAAAAAGCGGGATGGGAAAGAGCGCTTCATGCCCAAACACAGGCATGAACCTAGTATACCTACCTGACAAGAACCCCGAATATCAATCGAGAATTATTAACAGATTCGCTTTCATTCATTCTAAAAACTTTTTGCAAAAACTTGAATAATACTTATCTAAAGTGCTTCTTGCTTTTTCTCTTGATACATTTTTTAACAATTTTTAATTAAATTTGTAATGTGTATAATTTTAAGACGGCATAATACACAGTAAGATCAACAAACATTTGCACTGTTATTATGTAAACTCAATCATAAATTTTTATTTTTTTAAAGAGAGATAATCACGAGAGAAAAGTCGCAGCAGACCGAAAACCTCGCAAAGGGGAAAAGAAGTACGTAAGTACGGAGAAGATTTATATTTAGAGGGGTGGGGAGGAGTAGAGCGTCGTGGAATTGGGCGGGACCTACAGAACAGTCTCCGCGGGGCCCCTCTAGGGTGCCCGCGCGCCGACCTCTCCCAGCAGATCCGTGTTGCGCTAGGCCAGGCACGCGCAAGGAAGCTTCATCGCCCTTCTGCAGAGCTGCCAAAAGAGTATTTTCGTTCGCGCTGCTTTTTATTACGTACACAACCGGCAGTGGCAATTTGCGGTGCCGTTAAGCCCCGCCCCACCACGCCCCTAGCGCCTGGCGCGAGAACTAACCGGCCGATGACCATGCGTGCGAGAGAGAGACAGATTTCGGATCGCTACTCGTCGTAGCACCGGATGAGAAGCATCAACAAAAATTGTGTACTCGTACCGTATGACTAACTATTAAAACAGATTTTTTATGTCGGTTGGTGATGTGATATTAAAAATCTTAAAATTTCTTCGAACGTATTCTTTATTTACTCAACCTGAAAATCATTACGTATGCTTGTATTAAGCCTACCGATGGGCAAATGGGGGTGGCATTTACAAAACCTATTAAATTTAATTCCAATATGGCAGACATGTCGCTCTCAAATGCTTTACAGCATCACGCAATTTCGGATCCATTTACTTATTCATCTCTTGATCACCACTTCCAGTTCACAGGATCTAAACCCAAAGTCATGTAATGGCATTGGCATGAAAGTAAATAATGTATCAGCTACAGACATAAGCTTAGCATTAGTAACCATTATTCATTTCTGAGAATATAATACAGACATACGAAAAAACTAAGTATTTAGTATTAATATTGACATCTAAGTCGGCCTCAGATACATGATTTATAAACTATGATTGCTGTATGAATGAAAGATTTCCAAACATTTTATTTGAAATTTCGTATTAACTGGTTAAACCGTTGAAAATTTTATATATAATACTCAAGAAGCTAAATCTTTAAGACCCTACTTATACAAAGCATTAGGCTTTATTAAATGCAAGCTACTTGTTATTGTTCAATTTGAAGCTACAAGTTTTACCGATAAAAAAATATTTCAGGGCAACGTCTAGCACAAAAATCAAGATGCTATGGAGTTAACTCGGGTCGCCCTGCAACCGCGTTGGCCACTTATCGACAGCCACTTGCGCAGTTGCGTGTGTGGGGGGGGGCAGGAGGGGGGCAGGAGAGGGGAGGGAGATTGCGTCAGTGAGGCGCGCGGCCGCAGCGCCCAGTTAGCGCTGTCGCGGGACGTCACGGAGCTAAGTGGCGCTGATGAGCTGCGAAGGCAACGCCGCCACCACCGCTGCCACCGCCGCCAGAGCCTCCTCCGCCGCCGCCACCTCCACCACTGACCCACACCTTTCCGCCGATCATCGCCGCACGCCACCGCCTCACCCCATGTCATCACCGCCGTCACCCCCGTCAATGCCGTCGTTGCTCGCGCCCCCCCCTCGCCTACGCCGCTGCCCCCCCCCCCCCCCCTTTGCCGCCACCGCAGAGCCGCCAGTCGACGCAGTTGTTCGCATCGTGCGCGCGCACCGCGCCATGCCGGACCGCACCGAATATCCGGCTTGAGGAGCATTGAAATCCTTCCGCAGACCAGATCCCATTGCACTTCCATCCTCTCCGCAAACCATATGACTGCGAATCATACCGCAGGCCTGATTAAATGAGTGGCTCACTTGTCGTGCCCTGGCCCTCCACTAATCAGCGTGCCACAGGTGTGGCTCGCTGCTTATTGCGTCAGCACGATGAGAGAGGAGGGGAGGTGCTCGAGCGCGATCGGCTTCAGTCTAGTAAAAGGCGAGTGGCACGCGATCCACTGCAGCGGGTCACTGCTTGCAGTGTGGCCCCAAATCTTGCAGCCCTGAGCATCCCTGTCATACTTCTTTATGAGTACAAGTCCTAATAGAAAATGAAACTTAGTAGAATTATATATTTTTTAGTTCTATTAGAGTACTCAATTGCAGCCTATTATCAAAACATAGCATAAATTATGTAACAGTCCTGAGATGTATCGCATGGACATAGAAATTTATCCAGGTAAATCACCTTGTGGAGAAATGGCTACATACAGTGTAGGCTATTTTTAAACGACATATAATGCATAATAAGTGGAATACATAAAAATGGGAGATTGGTATTAGCCCTACCGAAAATACAATAAATATGATGCAATTATGCATAAATGGTCCTCTATTTATTTATAGACAGACAAATTTTGTGTAAGAAAGAAACTGTCCTAAAATATTTTCTTTAATATTACTACTTTACTATTACTTAGTTTGAGCCGTAATAACAAACTGAACAACAAAAATTGAGTCGTACCTGGTATGCTGTGTAAATTAACTTCGCCGAAATACTCAGATTATCAATTTATATTAAATTATTAATCATAACATACAAAGATGAATTAGAAGAAGAAAAAAATAATATTGAGGTCAGCACCACCAGTATCTGTCACACTTTTCAAATAAATTAAACTAAAATTATATACTAATATATAGATTTCTATTACTGTTATAAGGGATGATGGGAACAAGACAGGTTCCCGAAACGTAATATAATAATAATAATAATAATAATAATAATAATAATAATAATAATAAAGAAAATACATGGAATTTTACGATATATTCTCAATTTCTTATACAAAATTTGACTGTCTTCGTACATAGAGGATAATATATGTATAATTATATTATTAGACAGTCATTGCATAAGAAATTAAAAGTGATGAACTGAATCAAATAGAAGTGCGATGGAAATAGTCACGTATGCTACTAGATTTTGGAGAACAGTGCGTTAGTCAGTGTAAATTGGAAGAATTAATTCCCAAACTACTGGAGCTATTATTCTTAAGTAAGTGGAGCGTCCCGAATTGTGATCAATTGATCTTGTTTTGAACCAACCTCTCTCTTTCATTCTCCATCCTCGAACGCATTGGACAAGTAATGTTTGATTTTCCTAGGATCGTTTCAACTATTACTTCGAGGGTAAAATAGCTCCATGACAAAAATTATTGGCATTTGTTCTGTTCTGACCAATCCATTCACTCTTTCATCCTTTTTCCTGCACAGACTATTCTTCAGTTGTGCACGGTGACGATATTCAACAAACAGAACTTAAAATTGTTTTCAAATATGTTCTCAACAACAATTTCCAAATCTTACCAGTGCAAGTAAAAAAGTGGATTACAAAGTATATGACAAAAATAAATCACAAATGTATGATATGATCCCTACGTAGGAACGATCACTAAACTTTGAAAATATTTTAACAGCTTACCTGACTGATCCTAATACTGTAGGTCACAGTGAGGCTATAAAATATATTTTATATTGAATACGAGTTACGTGTCAATTCCTAATTCTACATGATTTAAAATTTGAAATACATTCCTCTCGTTTTCGACTACGTGATTTATGCCAACCCAAACATTCTTCATAGAATTGCCTGTTTCACGATCTTTCAACCGCATTTACTTTCGCGTAAATAACTAATATTTCCTTAATTTCATACCAGGATAAATACTTCTCTCCCAGCATTTCATTTCAAGGCTGTTTTTTGGAGAAAACACGAAACGTCGTTGGTCTTTTCAAATCAGGAAAGCGCTTACCGCGGCGCCAGCCGGGAGGGGAAGCATACCGAACGAGTTATTACGCGAAGTACTGTAGCTGTTAGCATAACTACGCAAGTCACGCTCGAAATAACAGTGGCGATGTTGTGGCGTCGCAACACAAACAGGGCGATTGTAAACACCCGCCGCATGCAGAGTGTATCGATGGGAAATGGGAGTGGAGGCACGCACAGGGGGGATTACCTAGAGAGGCAGCCAACGGAAACGATGGAATAATGTAATAATGTCAGCGATCGAATTATTAAGAATGAATGTATTTTAATCCTACGCGTTAGTCCATTTAGAGAGCTAATGACGAAGACTATTATTACCGCTATTACAATTATTGTAACCACAATAGACCTCGCTCTTCAAATGAAAAGGGATTAAACCATTTTCCAATTAGTCTCACAATAGTACAGCGTTGTTCACAATCAAACTATACTGAACAGTATGACTTAGCCTGAATGAGTACTTCGTTTAACAGAAAGGACATTGCTTGAACTTCTCAGAGCGCTTGATTTAGGCTTCAGAAGATCAAAAATATATGACTTTGACAAAAAATTATTCTAGAAAGTACTGTTTTATTATGTAACATAATAATTTTTTTTATAAGTCCAAGAATTTAGTAAGAAGTCACAAAATATCTCTAAATTTAATAATTGAAATAAGATGCATTGAAAAGATAACAAAGCGGCTTCATTAGTTATGGAAGAAAATAGACAAATTCCTAACGATAACCAGTCGGTTTATTTACTAATTACAGTATTATTCACGACAACTTATTCATCTAAATATATTTGACGTCTTTCTCGAACCTACAGCACCCGCGTACACTTGATTTCTTTCTTAAAACAATGGTCATGCACTCCATTGTCGTTCATCTAACTGAATAATGTCCGCACGCAAAAGGGAGAAAAGGTACGATTCAAATTAGGTCCTTTGCATTTTGCCTCTTGGCCAGGTTACATTTTTTCTTTCTAGCAAGGGAGGGGGGTCAGGGACAGGGAAAGGCCGGGGGGAGCGGCAGGATGGGGCAGGGGAGGAAGGGAGGGAACGGAGCGGGGCGAGGAAGAAGAGCGGGCGTGGGTGGGGTGGGGACATGGGCGGGGCCGGAGTTGGGTGGTGGCTGAAGGGCGATGGTAGTGGCTTGGGGCTGAAGCGGAGGTAGCGGCGAGGGCGGGGGCAGGGGCGGGCGGTGACTGGGGCCGGGGCCGGGGCGGAGGCCGGGACGGGGGCAGGGCGGGGTGGCGAGGGCTCACCGGAGCGAGCGTAACGGGTGCGGCCGCCGGGAGGCGCTGCGGAGCGCGAAGGGCCGGTTCCGCCCGCCTCCCCCGCCGCCGCCCCGGCCTCGCCCGCGCCCTTGTCGCCGCCCGGCGCGCCTCCGGATGGGCGTGGGGCCACGAGCGATTATCTCGATCAGCTGCCGGCGCCGCTTCGGGGCTCCGGTGGCATCCGACGCTTACGGCAGACAACGAAGGGGCCAAGGGGAGGCGATGGAGACAGGCTACGAGATATTCGCTGCCATGAAATACATTAGTCACTTCTCTGATTCAATAGTAATTTCTTCCCTTATTCAATAAATATTATTCATGTTGAGACGAGCCAGAGTTATTTGTTAATCTACCGTTTATGGTAATTTTAGTCCAACATTTTCTTTCAGAAAAAATAAAAAACTATGCGTTACGTCGTACGTGCAAATTAAAGAATGTCTGGGTTTATTACAAACAAGTGGAGAAGTCAAACTAAGTTCAATGAACCTGATAATAATGGTTATGCATTTGATTCTACATTCCCAATAGATATGGAATGTTCTGCACATACAAAAAAAGTTGCTTGAATATTGAAGTGAAAACAGCATAAAACAATGTGTTTCATAAATATGGGTAAATAAATGCCACGCAAGATCGGTGATGATAAAAACCGAGACGCGATTAAAGCCAGGATAGAAAAGTTATAGAAAGATGAATACCTTCAAACGAAAGGTAAAGTAATAAAAGGGTGGGAAAGGAAGGAATGTACAGAAAGCGAAACAATAAATAGCGTGGAAGCTTACTGTGTTAGAAGCAATAATGAATGAGTACTGAAGAAGAAACGACGTGTGTCCGCTACAAATCGTAAACATTATATCCAGGACAGATGCAATAAAACTGGCTATACACTGCCGGAAATGACGGCTACTGAAGCAAACAACACCACGGATGTTACTCATCAAGAAACATAGAAAAACAGGATAAGCTGAAATGCATGGATGCCATCTACAGCGAACGAAACAGTCGTTGTTCATGGACGGTAACAACAAGTCAGTAAACCAGTGCAGTGGGGCTTAACAGCATACGATGTGCCAAAACCAATAACCACTGCACGACTCATAAAACAAAGAAGTGAACGTCGCGGTCGGTGTGCACATAAATACCCGGTCTCTTTAATTCAACTGATCCATCTCTTTTCTGATACAACAGGACTTCTTCCTTCGTAAAATAGTAAAGAGGATTTACACTTTATATAACGCAAATCCTTAATAAACCTAACTACTTCTTGTTCTTTTCTGTCCATTAGTTACATCTAGCATTAGTTGCGTTATCTGAAATGTCACACTTGAATATTTTTATATGCATTTATTAGAGTTAACACAATTTCACAGGAAATTCGATTTCATTTCTAGGTTAGAGAAAAGCACTTTTCTTTTCACTGCTTTCGAGACAATTTCGTCAGTCATTTTCCGATTGTAGTCTTCCTAAAAATTAAAAATTGCCTAACTCAACTCAACTCGTACATTCCAGCAACTCAGTTCAATGCTCGTACTCTACTCGACCTTACCCTTACTATATGCTTCTTAGTGCCCATAAAACTCGTAATATCATGTTCATATGCTCTCCACTCACACGACCATTTCTAAAACTTTCCACGGCCATTCGTCAAGCAACTCGGTGTAGCTGCGATGTTTCCATTCCCCGAACAAATTCAGCCCCGCGCCTCGTCTTCAGTAAGCCCAGCCATCTCGCATCCCACGCCCACGTTTTCCTCCCCGGCAGCGGCGGCGGAGACAGAGACGGAGAAGGAGGAAGGAAGAGGAGTCGGAGGCCGAGGCGGAGGAAGAAAGAGATGATAGGCCGGAGACAGATGCGGAGACGGACGCGGAGCTGGAGGCGGACGTGGATGTGAGTGCGGAGATGGAGACAGAGATGGAGACGGCGTGTCGCTGCGTCCCTGACCACCAAGGTCGCGAGGGCCGAGGACGGAAGAGAGAAACCGCGGGTGGGACTGCGATGCGCGTCGCGTGAACGACCCGTTCCGGTCGCTCCGCGGTTCGGTTCCCGCGGACGATCGCCGGAAGTGGGCGGAGCCGCCGTCGCCGCCGCCGCCGATCGACGTTGCAGGCAAGAGGCGGAGGTGAGCAGTGAGCGGAGAGCGAGCGAGCGAACGACTGAGCTTACTACAGCGGCCACCACGCATGACGGGCAGTGAATCGGACAGCGAAGTGGGTCGGCGAGAGAACCAAACAACTTGTGAACAAAACAAAGTACGCTTCGATAAACAAGTGAACCTCGCTTGTATTCGATAAGATCACAGAAATAGTGGATATATCAGATATTTATACTAAGACGATAAAAAGAGAATAGGTTGCCGTGTGGCCTTCTAACAAAATAATAATGCTAATTTCTCGGTGAATAGAATGTTATTGATTTATCTAACATTAATAAATTTTGCAATGATGCAGGTCCATCCGTGCATGGTGTAAGTTTATGCTTCTTTTAAGGATATAATATTATAAAATATTTCAAAGATAGATCTCGTTAATTTTTATGCGTTACGTTACGTTATATTCACTTGTGTTCCACTCATTTGTTTTATACAAATACCTTCACAAGTGAAAATAACGTTTTTCCTATTCCGATTTTCTTCCAAATATTTATCAAATACAATACTTTTGCGATCACCCTCGCGAGTAATCCAGTGCCCTCTTATCGCAACGATTCGATTCAAAACACTGCGGGGAACAGTTTGAAAGCGTGTTCGCGAGATGCAATACTCAGACGCACAAAGGAAAACGATCCAACTGAACATTCCGATCCTTTCTGTTAAATCGCGAGTCGCATCAGTCAACGGCGCGGCGCGGCGCCTGCGTGGGGCCCAAACCTCACTGGCGGCGTTCCGGAACAACGCCGTTTACAGAACACCGTCTTAGAAGACGCGCTCCCGCGCCTTAGCGCAACACGCCGACGGAGACACCGTGCAAAGCGTGTTGTGCATCCCCTCCCTTTCTACAGCTCCCCGCGCGGCGCAAAAACCCCATCTGCCACACAGTGGGAGGAAATCGAAAAACGTGTCAAAAATAGAAATAAAAAATACACTTCGATTTTTAACAGGAGATGTGTTATCAACATTGTATCATATAAAGAAGTTCTTGTGATAGATATGGTGTCAATCTCAAATTGACAGTGCTTAAAATTTCTCTTGTTCAAAGTTTGTTAAATCTTTAGTTATAATCGTACTGCCAATAAACGAAGATTTGTGGCAGTGGAAATTCTGTAGATTTTAACATTGTTTTCAGAAAAAACTGGTGTCAAGAAGTATTGATGTAGTAACTGTAATCAACGTGAAAATAAATTTTCAATGATTCTATATAATAAATATAAAATGTATTTAAAATGCGAATAAGCTTTGTTGGCTTCTTGAAATTGTTTCCGTTGTGTCTCCTACAATATCGTACCATGTACATTTTTTGGAGGAAGGAAGATATGGGAATTTCCAAAATTTTGTATTTTGAAATAACAGTTTACAATTCACAAAAAAGACTTTTAAATCCACTTTGACGATCTTCTATCATACACATTCCACTCGGCGGTGAGGCTCCATTTATCACCTCACGAATTTACAGTAAACAATCACAAATCTGCCAAACGTACAATTTCCAGCGAAGTTTTAAGCCAAAATACTACCAAGGTCAAGTAAACTCGTTTCGCTGTATTAGATTTCAGGAAAGAAAATGTCTTACTGAGAATTCACCATCAAGTATCAAGTACGAATTCACATATCAAATCGCTACGAACAGCGCCTTTATAGAAACCTACCATCACCCCCCCAACGGATAAAGCTGCAGGTTTCCCGTAATAAGAAGGTGTTTCACTAAATCTTCCTCAAGAAAACTCTGCTATGATATTAACCCGGAAGTACGAAGCTCCACCTTCCGCGCCGAGGCCCCACTGTGCGTCGCGCGCACGAGCGACTTTCTGATCGCCCTCCCCCATCCGGTGGGCGGCGGCACAGCTACGCGATACCAATAAAGGGCTCGCAGCCTCCGGGCTATAAACAGTCGAATTCCTACGGGCGGGGGCGGGCGCGCGGGCGGTGCGGCGGGGCGGGGCGGGGCGAGGGCAAAAGAAGCGAAAGGAAAGCGCTGCTGAGCGCGCAAGAGGGCGAGAAGAGAGAGAGAGAGAGAGAGAGAGAGAGACAGAGGGGCGGATCAGGCGGAGGGAGAAAGACGGGCAGACGGGCGGAGGGAAGCATCGCGAGCGAGCCTGTAGCCCGACACTCAAAAGCACGCACAAATCCAGGCATCAGAACGCGGCGACATCGCAAGGAGCGGAGGCCGAGGAGCTCGCTAAGAGGAGGGGCGGCGTGGGCGGAGCGGAGGAGGAGGAGGAGGAGGCGGCTCGGGTCGCGCCCCCTCTTCAACAAGGAGATCCCCATATTTATTTCAGCAAAATACCGCGGGGACACGACGGCGCGGGAGGGGAAAGCGCAAAGGGATGGGGAGGGGCGCGCCAGAAGGAGAGGCCGAGAAAGAAAGCGCGCCGTCGCGCGAGACGCGCAAAACAGAACAAAAGACGCCGCGACGCGCCCGCGGCGGAGGCGGCAACGGGGAAGCCACTGGAGGAGAAGCCAGCGTCATTGGGGAGCGGAAACGGAAAGCGAGAAGGGGGCGGGGACGGCAGAGGCAGCAAAGGCAGATTTGGTGACAGGTATGGCGACAAGGATAATGGCCAAGATGGCAACGGATACGACGGGAGACGTGGCGGCGAGTATGACGACGAGCGTGGCTGCGAGCGTGGTAGCGAGCGAGACGGCTAGCGTGGCGGTGAGCCTGGCGGCGACCGTGACGAAAGGGGCAAGCGTGGAAGGGTGGCGGCAAGCGTGGCGGCAAGCGTGACGGCAAGCGTGGCGGCAAGCGTGGGGCAAGCGGGGAAACGTGACGGGAAACATGGCGGCAAGCGTGGCCGCAAGCGTAACGGCAAGCGTGGCGGCAAGCGTTCGGCAATCGTTGCGTCGAACGTGTCGGGAAGGGTGGCGGAGAGTGAAGCTCCAGTGTGGCGGGGAGCGTGAAGGCGCTGAGCGGGGCATCGAGCGGGACGTCCAGTGTGGCGGCAATCGTGCACATGCGGGAGAACGACGTCAGTTGTCGATGTCACATGAGGCAGGGACGGGAAGATACATACAACGAGCGTGGCTGGGGCCGGCGAGGTTAGCCAGACCGGCAGAGGCGAGAACAGAGCGGCGTCGGCGACGCCGCTCCCAGGCGACCGCAATTCCCGGCAACGCCACAGACGTTTCCCCAGGTGTGACGCCGCCCCCGGGCTGTCTCTTTCTGGCGGCGGTGGCGGCGCGCGAGGGCTTCTCCGAAGGCGCAGGTGGCGCGGCGCGGGGCTTTTCGCTCGACGCTGCGGCCCCGCCCCGCGCCGCCCCGCCCCGCGCCGCGCCTCCTCGCCCTGTCCCTCCTCGCCCCGCGCCTCCCGCCCGCGCTACCCCGCCCCGCCCGCGCCGCCCGCTCCGCCGTCCCGCCCCGGACCTCCCGCCCCGCGCCTCCGCCCTGCCCAGCGCCTCCCTCCCCGCCCGCGCCTCTCCGCCCCGCCCAGCGCCTCCCTCCCGCCCCACCCGCGCCTCCCGCTCCGCCCCACGCGGAAACGAGTGTGTTTATCTGGGCGTGCCCCGGACCACCTGGACCGCCGCAATCTCTCCGGCGCGTCGTTGTGGGTGACTGCATACGGACAGGGGCTTCGAAGCGGCCTTCGCGTTTTAAAAGTTTAAAAAGAAGTCTCCGGTCATATTTTCTTGACATTACGAAGAGTAAAAAGAATGTGATTTTTCCCGTAGCGTGGAAATACATTGGAGACATCGAACGCTAAGTACTTAACACAATCTTTTTTGCAAGCAACAAGAGTTTCTAAGTAGTTTCTAATAACGAAACTTCGTTTATGAAAATGAAGAGTCTATAAAATAAACAACAACTGTTTTCTTCTAGATCCATAACGGAGAGTCTGAAAAACTGTTAATGTTCCACTATCAGAAAGCCAAAACTTGACCATAAAGGTATTTTTATATCATTTTTGTGACAAAGGAAATTTACTATCTCTATTTGCATACTAATATTAGAGAATAACAAAATCCTTTTGGTAATTAATTTTAAAAAGGAAAAGTCTGGGAAGAATTAATTAAAGAACATGTCTTTAAAAATTAAACATGCTACGTGAATTTTCAAACAAAATGTATGCATCGTTACGAATTTCACTTTGAATAGCTTTTTTTTGGTTTTCAACAATACTACATGGCAATCACATATTTCAATATCTGAATTAAATTTTTCTGATTTAAATCTTTTCTCATGAGTTGAATGTGAATATGATACCAACAAATAACTGAAAACTTCCTCCTGAACGTCGGAAAAGAAACATTTTCAAGTGCAGGGTGCATAACAAACCAGACGTAACACAGAGGGCTTCTCCACCTTTAGTCCTACTAACGCATTCGCGCCGCGGCGCTTGCATTCAATCAACGCATTCAAATTAACCCCCGCGCGCCTAAAAGGCAGCCCCTCTGCGGAGCAGGAGGGGCGGGTGCTGCGTTGGCGGTGAGGGCGAATGTTATGGAGCGGGAAATGCGATGGCACAACGAACGGAGTGACGAGGAGGCGAGGAGCACCTTGGAAGTGGTACTTGTGTAGGAGCTCGTACGAGATGACGGGACGACGGGTGTTGGAGGAAGGTGGTGAAGGTGAAAACGGAGGTGGGAAGAATGGTGGAGAGGTGGGTGGTGGTGGGGTGGTCAGGGGTGGTGGGGTGGTGGGGGTGGTCGGGTGGTGGGGTGGGGTGGGGGTTGGGGTGGTGGTGGTGGTGGTGAAGTAAGTGATGTTGAAGTAAATGGTGCTAGTGAAGAACGTGGTGCTGGTAAAGTAGGTAGTGGTAGCAGTGGTAGTAGAAATGGTAGTGGTGGTGGTGTTGTGTGTGTGTGGTGTGAAGGAGGTAGTGGTAAATGTAATGGTGATGTCTGGAAGGTGAAACTACTGGTGCTAAAACAGTATTTTCTCGCCAGTATTTTCACGCAAAATTATGGGCAAAGTATTCCAATTTCCGAAAAATTGGCATGACTAAATTTCAAAATTATCTTTAATGAACAGATTTCATTAAGGTAAAAGTCTCTATCTTCATAATTGTAGTTGTAGGAAGGCGCCGAAAAAAATTTGAACTTTCGCAATTTTCGAAAAAATGAGGTTTTTCAACAAATATATGACCTACACCATTCTTTTACACGTCCCTTACATTAGCCAACAAAAAATTTAAACAAAAACGATGAAGCCATTATTTTTAAATAATGAAAATGCCTCAAATTCAAAGGGCCACAACAACAAACATATCGATTGCGGAATAACAATTTTGGAGAAAATCGGCTGAACAGTTTAGTCGTTAGCGTTGTTCACAGTCGGACAGACAGACGTTTTACCGTCATTCGATTTTTCGGTATCAAGGATCCACAAAACATGAATTCTGGCTATACCACGTGTTAGAAGATTTTTTCTAAATTTAGAAACTCGATTTATCCACTTTTTCATTACCGGGGCCCCGTAATAAGAGGTTTTCAGCCGAAAAATCAGCTGTTTTTTTTTTCGCGCAGCATTACATTACTTTTCTACTCCGTAGCGAGAAAGTGAAAGTGATGTAGACGGCGTGGGTTGATGTGAGAGAAGGGGTGTTGCAGAAGATCAGAAGCGAAGAAGACAGTGTTAAAGGACGGAAGCATAGCAGAAGATTTCGACCAGGAAAGAGGGACTGCTAAAGCGCCCAGAATACTGAGAAAATAGATTTAATATAGTGAGGTCAGGATAACCGGAAGATAGGGCGATGGTTCAGAAATCCAACGGGCTAGCAAGAGAGGCGGATAATAAGGGGTCAGTAGGGTAGCAGTGTGACGACGAGTATGGGGAGGGCACCTACAGAGGAGGTAGTTACAAAATCAGGGGCCGAAGACGCGGCAAGAGCAGCAACGAAAGAGTTATCCGTGTGGGAAGATCGGTGGGAAAGCAGAAGCTCTAAAATATTGGTGAGGGGAACAGTAGATTTTTTTTGATTGATTGATTGATTTTTTCGTGTTTCCGGGCGCGTCAACTGCTTCAGTCATTAGTCCCGTTCGTGTAGTGCATGTTTTACTCCGGAGATGGCGGTGATCTTCCCCGCCGGATGGCGATCCGGCGCCGACCTACCGTCGGCTACTGGGGTTTCCCAACCAGGACTCTCCCACCAGCGGGTCACCGCCGCAGTCGGACAAGCTCTAAGCTCCCTACCGGTCTCCCGGAATATATGGTAGTGTAGTGCATGTTAGTGTAAGTGTGTGTGTAAGGGGAGAGGATAGGACAAGGAAGAGGAAGGATAGATCGCGCGCGGTCCATGGCCCGTTTGGTAGGGTACTGCTCCGGCATTCGCCTGGTGTTGATCGGAGAAACCACGGAAAACTACCGATCAGAGCAGCCGGCCGCTAGAATTCTCCTCCAGACAGCGACTGAATTCGACCTAGCTGGAAAGCTAGTGTCGAAAATCCTGCCGTCGTCAGGACTCGAACCTAGGACTTCCCGGTCAGAGGCGCTGCAGTGATATCAGTTGATGCACTGAGCTACCGCCACCGGTGGAACAGTATGGAGAACGGCAGGAAGAAACGGAGCGTTTTTAATCTGACCGGTCTGGTAAGGAAGGAAGGACTGAGACGGGATGGAAGCGTCAACAATGGCGTGGAGAGTGAGGTGGTGGAGATCGTGGGGCATGGCAGGGTGACGGGGACGACGCGGGTGGCGGGGAAGGAGGGCAGCTCGAGAGGGACACGCCCTCTCGGATTCGCCGCACGTAACGCAGGAATTTTCTCGCGCGCGGCGCCGTCTTTGTTTTGTTTGCACGTCTCCGGCGCCGCCGACGGCGAGCCAGCCAACAATGGCGATATTTCTCGAGAATTTGTCAATCGATCGGGACAGGAATCCGCGCGAGTCGCCGCTCGGTACACTCGTCACGCTCGCCCCGCCCTCGACCGCTCGCCTTGGCCTCCTCCGCCCCGCCCTTCGTCTCCGCCCCTCTCCCGTCACGTCCTCCGTTCCATTTTCGCACTTGTCCTTACAGACTCATGAATTCATTTTATTCATACTTCAACGTTTCTTCCATTTTGATTAAAATTTCTTTATTGCATATTTCTATATTGTTTTCGCGACTTTTCTTTTCTTTCTCCTTTTTTCTTTTTTGTGGTTGTTTCTTCAACATATTTTTTTTTGAAAACTATATAGTATTTTATGTATATGTCGTTAAAACAACCTTATACACGATAAGTACTTCATATAATGTTATTTACGGTAATAACCCTAGCCGGAACTAGTTTATACATTAAATGTAATAATAAATTATTTTAAAACATTAATTTATTATTCTCTTATAACACTTTCAAAATCTAATTTTAAAATTTCGTCTTTCTTACGCATCCTCTTTTGTGTTTTTATATTCCTTACTACGCAATATTTTAAATATATAGTTTAATCTATATTCCGAACCAGTTTCAACTCACATTTTTCCTAGGCCATTTTTTTTATGGCACATTTGGCACATTTCGAACTTAGTTTCATGTTGTATAATTCAATTTTCTTTTAACCTCCCTTTCTATAGTTCTCTCCTGCACGTTTCCTGAAAGCTCTGATCCGTGTAACTACTTTTCTTTTCCCTTTCCCCTAGCCGTCGTTCTGCATCCACTTTCATGCCGATTCCTCTTTCCCTTTCCGTAGCGCGCCGCGCGCCCGCCCCCCCGCCGCGTCGTTACCTGTGCAATTACCAGGGCAACTTGATTCCCCTCTAATTGCGCGCCGGCCTGCCTCCGTGCTCGCGCGCGCGCGTGCGTGCGGCTGCCAAAGGTTCCCGGAACGCGGTGCGCGTCGCCGCCGCGCCGCCGTCGTTACCCAAGTATGCTCCCCGTAATTGAGATTATCGAATTACATATTCCGAGAGGGTCGCGGCCACTGGACACCCCAAGCACGCC